>VBSM01002217.1:17286256-17365193 GCA_008086735.1 Cheirogaleus medius
CCATGGTATACATATACCACATTTTGTTGATCCACTCATGTATTGTTGGGCATCAGGACAGTATTTAAATAGGAGAACTTCAGGGCATCAGTGTGGCTCTCTGCACTCCAGCCCTGCCACCTCCCCTGCCCCCGGAGAATGGAGAATGATCCTTGTTTGGGATAGAGCTTCTCACAGAGCCGCTCACGCCTGCCATTTTCACTTTCTCCCCAGCACCCTGCCCGTGCTCCGTCCTGCCATCTGGCTCCAGCCCCAACCGCCCTCATAGCCTGCTCTCTCCAAGGTCGCCAATTACCTCCCTAATCTCCAAATCCCATGACCCTTTTCTTTTGAAGCGTTTGCTGCTGGTAGGCACCCTTGACCGTCTTGAAATGTTCTCATTCCCTTAATATGGCCCTCCTCCAGTACACCTGTCTGTCAAAGGTCTTGCCAGCTCAGGTGGTTTCCAGCTTTTGTCTCTTTCAGACTGCCTCTCCGTGCAGTAACCTGCTTGAAGATACTTCTGTGTGTGATGTATATGCATGCGGTTAGCTAGTGGTTGCAGAAATCTCATCAGGAATTCACACCCCTGGTGAGGGGGGTTGGGTGTGGGTGCGACAAGCACTTCCAATGTTGTTATTTTAGTTTACCTTAGAGAGAGTGCTATTTTGCACAAGGGCTGATAAAAATCATTTTAAATCTGTGAAAAAAGTGGCATATAAGATATGTCATGGGCTCCGCTGGCCTTATAGGAATGAAGTACGATGAGGTCTCTGGCTGACCCCCATCTGTTTACCCCTCTGCCCACCCAGCGTCCACTCCCACACACATTTAATAGATGACTCTTGCCCGATATGACCAGAAGAGTGGCTGCTCCTGGCATCAGCATATCTTTTAGATAAGATGCTTGTCAAAGTGCCTAAAAACAGAACAGGGCTTCTCCAAGCTTATAGAAACAGGCCGTATAACTGTTCTGCACCTGCTTGATAAAGTAGTTGGTATGAGTCTGTCAGAGGCCTTGCTTTCATTGTACCAAACCATCTTACAGAAGGTTGTGGGGAGGCGGGAGGAGACTTTTCCTGCCACTAATCCCCAGAGGTTACCTCAACACACTGGCAACTGTTATTTCTTCCCCTGTTTACATGACCTTACTGCATTCCCACTTTAGCTTGTGGTCCATTTGCATACAGATGTTCTGATAAACACAAACCCACACCATTTTCTCCCCAGCGTTCATGTATTTATACATGATAAAGTCATTCTTCCATTCAGCAAGGTACAAACACTGGGCATTGTGTGGACTTCTAGCTCTGCACCTTCTGTTTCCCTTCCAAACCTCACCCCACTCCCCACAAAGACATCTTGGGACCAAAGGTCTGTTGGCCCTTCTTTAGAAACTTCTCTCTCATCTGCCCCTTGCGTGGCTGCAAGTCCTCAAATCTAGACCCCCTGACAACCATTGTGCTCCCCGCCCACCGTACCTGTTCTGTCTATCCCTCCTTCCACCCCGGCTGGCTCGTCTTAAAACCTGCAAACTTCACAACTCTCTTTTCCAACCGGATAAAACTCTCTATACGAAAGAGGCCCCTTCCTTGATTATCCTGCACCTGACTTTTTAGCCTTTTAATGCTTATGTCTTTCTTTTCCTCTGAAATTTCTTCTCATCTCTCTTCACTCATATAAGCCCTATTCATCCATCATTTCCAACTTAATCCCACTTGTGACCTCCCCAGCCTCCTCCTCTGAACTCCTACGATTTAATCACATTCTACTTTTTGATTACTAGGTGTTCAATCATACATCCCCCAAGGACAGGAGCAAAGCCCTATACTTCTTTCATTTCCAGGTGCCTAGCATATTCATAAGTTATTTATTATTCACTCAGCAAACATTTACTGAATACATACTGCATGCTGGTGCATGGGATGCAGCATTCTGAGGTGGCATTTGATTTCATATAATTCACATAATTCCAGATTTATATAATTAATATTTAGGTTCATATAGTTCCTCAAATGCTGGCACTGCACAAGTCTGTTATCTGGAAGGCATGTCTTACAGAGTAACAAGTTGCATGTTCTAGGGCTGTTACCATTTTCCTCATTTATTTATAAGCCACTGCTATTCATGAGACAGAGAGAAGTGATGGAATCATTTCATTGTGATGGGTATCCTGTAGCCAACTGGTCGCCCTGAACTAAGAGCCAACCACATTCAGGAGAACTTCCTCAGCACCAATTTTCTCTCAGCAGCATTTGTGGCATTACACTGACTGCCCTGAGAGAGTATTATTCTATGGGGTGTTAAATAAAAGGAAAGGAAAAATCATGTCAGAAATTTATGCTGAAGCACAGCTCGTCTACCACATTATTAAATAGTATCTTAAAACCACAAAAGACAGTAATAAAGCATTTTAGATACTGGAAAAATATTGTACATGTAATAAACAAGAGCATAAGCCATAATTATTTTATGAATATTATAATAATTATGATTGTTAATGGTGACCACTTATCGTCTATGGGATGTCAGGGACTATACATATATGACATAATTTGATTCCTCACCACAGCTCTGTGAGGTGAGTCTTAGTATGCTCATTGCACAGGTAAGACAACTGAAGTTCAGGGAGACTAAGTATAATAACTTAGTCACAAAATCTCCACAGCTAGCAAGAGATGGAGCCAGGATTCACACACTGTTGTGTCTGACTTCCTGTTCTTTTGAATGTGTTGTTTCATTGTTAATTATTGTGCTTTTACATTATAGCATGAGGATATACTGAATGTGAGGGTGATCTATCTAGAGCATTTATTGTCCTGTTAATAAGGTTGATTCATATAAGTAAAGTAAATTAGCACTTAACACAAGCTTGTTTTACAAACTACCGTTCTTGACTGCCAGAGTTGATTTACATAAGAACATTTTAAATGTTGTGTTATTTATTTACCATGATAATTACATTAAATAAAACATATCAATCTGTCTTAGGTCACTTTACAAGCCTTGAATATAAAAATTGATTTCTTTAATTTATAATATCTCCTTTTCAATTTATTAAATACTTATTGTGGGTTATAGAAGCAAGGTGTGGATCCAAATTGGTAGATCCACTGTATTATCAAGATTTGTCTTTGAATGATGTTTTTTAAATGTTTATATTGAAATATAATACACATATAGTAAAAGTACATAAATCAGATGTGTATAGCTCAATTAATTTTATATGATTATACACCCATGAAATCACTGCCCAGATCAATATATAGAACATTTCTAGCACCTCAGAAGGGTTCTTTGTGTCCTTTACCAATTGATACAACCTCACCTTAACCCTACCTCAAGTAATCCTAGTTGGACTTCTATTATCATAAAAGCAACAGAAAACTCTTATCTGACTTATCATCAGAAACTACAGATGCCAGGAGACAAGGGGATGACATTGTCATTGATATTCCTATTTCCAATTTCATCTAACATTCCAATGTCAGTGGAATGTTGAATGAAAACAAACCAACCCTGCCAACCTAGAATTCTATACTTAGTAAAAATAACCCTCAAAAATAACAATGAAACTGTCACAGCCAAGAGAAGACTAAGAACAGTTAAGACTAAATGTAATGGGGTATCCTTGATGGGATTGTGGAACAGAAAAAAGATCAGAAAAAAGAAATTTGAATGAAGTATAGACTCTAGTTAATAATAATATATTCATAATAATGAACCATATTAATAATGGTTAATTATTTGTAACAAATGTACCATACTAATATAAGAGGAAACTGAGCATGGTGTATTTGGAAACTCTATAATTTGCAATTATTCTGTAAATCTAAAAACTGTATGAAAACTAAAGTCTATTTTAAAAAAATAAGGATGAAATAAAAACATTTTCAGACAAACAAAAGCTGAGAAAATTTATTGTCATCAGACTTGAACTACAAAATTACTAAAAGAAGTGCCTCAGAGTCAAGGAAAGAAATCTTAGATGAAATCATGGGACTTCAGGGAAGAATTAAGAGCACTGGAAAAGATAAATGTCTAGGAGATAAATGTCTAGGTAAATCTAAAACATTGATTTTTTAAAACAATAACAATAATATTGTGGGGTCTATAACACATGTAAAGCAAAATATATGATAACAATAGTATAAAAGGTGGGAAGAGGATAAAAGGATTTAAATAGTTACAAAGTTTTTGTATTGCCTAAGAAGACGTCATTGCTGGTAGGAAATGAAATACTGATAATATGTGGCCTACAATGACATCAAGATTACTTCAATTATCCCATGTGGTTGTCTGGGATGAACTGGTGGTTGAAGGCTAGTGCATCTGACCATTATGGTAGTAATGAAGACAGCATACTGTGGAGTGGGCTGGTTATTTCTAGTGATGCTGGAGAACTCACAGAAATGAAATTAGATGCTCAGTGGTTTAACTCTCAACCCAAGGCATGGCCAAAGAACCAAAGTGATTCTATACCAGCTTCAACATTTTTATCTCTGTAGCCAAGGGCAGATATCACTAATGATTAGATTGAACTCGATTGTTCTGGATTAGCAAAACTTGAATGTATAGCCTCAGCAAATCTCTTGTTAAGGTTAAGACCATCTTTCCTTTGAAGTTGCTTTGCAAGGTGATACCTACTCTTCTTAAAATGATTCCCCAGTGTACTTATTACCTCCAGATCTATTAAGATAACATCAGATCCCAGCGTACATCAAGAGGAGTTTTGTGAAGGCTATTCTGAGAAGATATAGTTCATACACTATAAACTTTTCAAGTTATTGGTAATGTTATTGGTAAGAACCTAGAGAGCATGGGTGGGAATGAATAATTGTTAGAACAATATAGTAGAGACTAATTTATCAATATGAGTACACTTACCTAACTTTCTGAGTTTAATATGCTGCCATACTGGGCTGAAAATGGCTCTGATGTTTTGCTTGCTTGGATAACTGAATAGCCTGATCTCATATCCAATGAGATCAAGATGCCAGAACTTCTCTGGTATAATGTAGAAGAAGGAATACAAAAGCTTGGGGAAATGTAAATATCTCAGTGAATTTATTGCAGGCAACTTACAGGGGGTAAGTTGGAGGTGTTAAGAGATAGTGCATTGTAGAATTTAAAAATACATAGGGAAGGCCACAATCAACATCCTTGAAAAGCTCTCTGGTGGCTGTCCTCTATAGGTTGGGAGATAATACCTCTGTAATAAGCATGCTAATTTCTGTGGGAGTGATGCAGTTTCAGAGAAGGAGTGGCCAAATGGCAGCATGATAGGTGCAATTACCATAATGCACCTAATAATGGGCAGTAGGACTGAGTGGCAATATGAGTGCTTAGACACATAAGGATCTCCGATGGTGATTAATTGATCATTGTGCTTCTAGGAATGAAACAGACCACCTATCAAAATATTATTTGACCTATGTTATCAGAAAATTTATAGGTTTAGTGAACATAATTCTGACTTGTGCTGCCAAAATAGGAGGTAAAGAAAAAAACTTGCTCCTAGCTCTTTATCCTAAGCAACTTAGCAGACCCAGAATCATTGACTTGAAGAGAAAGTAGATCCCATTACCATAAGTATATATTGTAAATCTTTCTTTACAGTTTTCCCAAAGGAACCTAAATGCACCAGAAGAGAAAAAAAAAACAATAATATCAAGAGCTTTCAGAAGTTATTAGACACTGGCTTTGAGTTTACATTAATTTTTGGGGACCCAAAATTTTACTGTGGTCCACTGGTGAGAGGTGAGAGGTTTATGGAAGTCTAAGGTGATAAACAGAGTTTGGGTCCCAGTCAGTCTTAGAGTTGACCTAGAGGACCTACTGCCCCACCCAAGGGGTTATTTTTCTAGTGATTGCATAGTTGGAGAAGATATAATACTAGGAAATTGGAAGAATAGTCTCATTGGCTCCCTGACCTAATACAAAGGCTATTGAGGTAGGAAGGGCCAAGTTGAAGACCCTAGAATTATCTCTTACTGCCAAAATAGTAACCAAAAGCAGTACCACATACCTGCAGGAATTGCAGAGATTAATGCCAACATCAAAGACTTGAAAAATGCAAGGATAATGACTCCTATACATCCTCATTTTAACACTTTTTTTTTTTTTTTTTTGGCTTAAGCAAAGGTCGGAGAGAGAGAGTGACTCTGCTGGGAGAGTAACTGAGATTATTGTTAAACTAATAAAGAGGTGTATAAATTACAATGATATTTTAGATGTATATATTAATATATCTACTGGAGAAATTTAACAGAATCCCTGGTACTTATTATGAGACTAATGATCTGACAAATGCTTTTTCTTCTATATCAATTAGCAACTTTAGTCAGAATCAGTTAGCTTTCACTTGGTAGGAAGAGCAATATACTTTCACTATTTTTCCTCAGTACTGTGTCAACTCTCCTGCTTTCAATCATAATATTGTTCACTAAGTCTGATCATTTTGACATTCCAGAGAACATCATGATGCTCAGTCACATTGAAAACACCATGTTGACTCAACCTACATGCTTTAGTAAGACACATGCATACTAGCAGGTGGAAAATAATTCCCACAAAAATCCATGGTTCCTGCCACATTTAGATGTTCAGGAACATGTTGGTGAAAGACAAACATTTGGTGAAAATGAAGACAAGTTGATTCGCCTTGATTGGTGGTACAATCCTTAGTGAGCCTCTTTACATTTTGAAGGCAATAGGTCCCTCATCTGAATCTGCTGCTCCAAGTCTTTTACTGAGTTCCTTGTAAGTCTACTAGTTTTGAGAAGGCTCTTTAGTTTGTCCAAGCTGCAGTACAAGCTGCTCTGCAATTCACATCTTCTGACCTCACAGATCAAATAGTGCTTTAAGTGTCCATTGCAGATTAGGATGATATCTGGGCCCTTTGGCAAGCCACAATAGAAGTATCCTGTACAAACCCCTAAATTTTAGAATATAGCCATGTCCTGTTATGCCGATATGTCTTTTTGTTTTGAGAACAGCTTCTGGCTTACTGTTGAGTCCTGAAAGAGACTGAACATTTAAGTGTAGAAACCAGATGACTATGCTACAAGCTGCTCACATTGAACTGGAATGTTATGTGACCTATCAAGCCATAAATTGAAGTGGGCACAAAAGTGATGCGTCATCAGGTGGGAATTATATACATATGTATAGGTTGGGGCTTGAGCAGTTCTGGATGGCTCAAGTAAAATGCTTGAGCAAGTACGTGTCTTAGGCCACCTGGACACTTTTCAATGCACCACTACTTCTTCTTCAGTCTATTTCTATGGTCTTATGAAGAGTTTTTATGACCGGTTGTTGAAGGAAGAAAACACTTGGGCCAGGTTTGCATACATATTGGCAATATAAGCTATTTCCAACTGGAAGTTCCAGCTGCCAAGTTAAAGTTCCACTCTAGAGCGGCCTTATAAACAATAGAGAAGGGAACTCTCAACAGTACATTTGGCCGTCCACTTTGCCTAGAAGAAGAGATGTCCTAAGGTATGTATCTACTCTTATTCGTAGGCAGTGACTAAGTTGCCCAGCTGATGAAAGACTTAGGAAAAACGAGGTCGACTGCAGTAGGTATATGGAACAGGTGGTTGAATTGCCTAAAATGACTACAGAGTATATCACCTGGTGATTCTACAATTTGACATGGGTAACAGCGGACATGGGAATGACCAATGGGACTTTGTATCTCCCCTTCATGGGAGGATGAGAGTCTTCATTTGAATGAATGGTGGAAGCATGAAGTTGATATTGCTTGGGAAATAAATATGGATAGGAATGTGGGAAGAGACACTGACTGGCAAAAGGTGTAGTGTCCTGGTGGTTTGTTTGCTCTCTGACCTATTTTCCACCCTTTCCCTTCTCTGTTTCACAAGGGGGTGACTCCTGCAAATTACATTTCCAAGATTCTCTTTACAAGTGGATTCTGGTTAGGTCAGCCAACAGTGGGACTGGTGGAAGGTTAAGGCTACTCCAGGAAGCATTTCTCCCCATCTCTCTCCACTCTGGGCAGTACCCCCAGCAGTGGCTGCTTCTCTGTGGGTTTCATTGTCATTCTGGTAAATGCCACATGGACCAGCTCCTGGTTTCTCCAGTCATCAGAGTGACAGCAGCTTCTTGTTATTACTGATCTGGGTTGCCTTCCCATTCTCTAATTGGATTTTTTGGCTTTTTCAACCTCTGTGGCAGGATCACTACATCAAATTCCCCCATTGAGCTATTGCACGAACTCGGTTTTCCTGGCTAGAGCCTCACTGAACCACGTTGCTCCTCAGTGAACTCCACTCCTCATGTTGTCCAGTTGCCTGGACTGCGTGTTACGATTCAAGGGCAATATCAAGATCCAAATGTGTCATTAGATTAAATTACTATATATTGACATTTTGCCTCTCACATCTTTATCAAAGGTATACTGATGAGTAATGAAATCTATGCCCAACAGGCTTTCTTTGTCAAGTGCTCTCTAATTAAAAGAATTTATCATCTCCATCTCTGTCATTTTCTCTCCCTGTTAGAACCTGTATAAGTTATCCCTTGCTGTGTAACAAATTACCCCAAAATTTAGCAGCTTAAAATAATTTCATACCATGTACAATGGTCAAAAATCTGGAATTAGTTTTCCTGAGTCATTCTAGTTCAAGATCTCTCATGAGGCTGTAGTCAAGCTGATTGGCAAACTTGAAGTCATTCTAGAAGCTTGACTTGGGCTTAAGAATCTGCTTCTAAGACAGGCTATTGGCAAGAGAGTTCAGTTTCTAGCCACATGGGACTCTACACAGAGCTGCTCATAACATGACAGATTGCTTCCCCCAAAGCAAGAGATGGGGTGGGAGGTAAAAGCTTCAGTATTTTATAACTTAATGTTGGAAGGGACACACCATCACCTCTACTGCATTCTTTTCATCACACAAACCAATCTTGGTATAATATATGTGTGTTGGCAGGGGGCACAGCAGGAAATGGGTTCATTGGGGGCCATCTGAGAGACTAGCTACCATAGAATCTATGATCAGTCATCAAAGAAAGATCAGTCTCGGCCGAGTGTGGTGGCTCACACTGTAATCCCAGCACTTTGAGAAGATGAGGTAGGAAGATCCCTTGAGCCCAGGAGTTCAAGACCAGGCAGGGCAACACTTGGGAGGCTGAGGCAGGAGGATCGCTTGAGTCTGGGGGTTTGAGGTTGCAGTGAGCTATGATGACGCCACTGCACTCCAGCCTGGGTAACAAGAGCAAGACCCTGTCTCTAAAAAAAAAAAAGAAAAAAAAAAAAAAAGAAAGAAAGATCAGTTTCCAAACCTTTCTGACATTATATATAATTTTTTTTTTTTTGAGACAGAGTCTCACTGTGTTGCCCAGGCTAGAGTGCCATGGCATCAGTCTAGCTCACAACAACCTCAAACTCCTGGGCTTGAGCAATCCTTCTTCTTCAGCCTCCTGAGTAGCTGCGACTACCGGCATGCACCACCATGCCCGGCTAATTTTTTCTATATATTTTTAGTTGTCCAGCTAATTTCTTTCTATTTTTAGTAGAGATGGGGTCTCACTCTTGCTCAGGCTGGTCTCGAACTTCTTACCTTGAGAGATCCTCTGGCCTCAGCCTCCCAGAGTGCTAAGATTACAGATGTGAGCCACCACGCCCGGCCTATATATAATTGTTGATATCAGGAAAGCTGAGGCTAGGAGGGTAAAGAGGAGAGTGGAACATGATTTGATGTCCAAATAATCATATAAATGCTGTTAACTAAAGTCTCAATAAGCCTATTGCAACCTTCCAAAATATCTTGTTAGAATTTATAATTTTCAAAGAGAAATTTTATATCTATTATTTTATTTGTGCTTGATGAAAGTACCATGAACTTTACTACAGTTGATTTAAAAAATACCGTAAAGAAGGCTAGACAGACATCTTTCTCTATCTCTCGCAGATGAAAAAGACTCAGGCTCACAGGCCTGCTCTAAGAAGGAGCCAGGAAAATTCTGGTTTTCTGATTCCTAGTCTGGCAGTCTCTTTACTATACTTTGCTACTTTATCTTTGAAATGTAAACAGATTCCAAATTTGTTTGGTTTTTGTTTTATAACAACACCCCGGGAAGGACCCAAGGTGGTTATTTTTACCGGTGTAAAATCACTAATGTAAAATAAGACTTGTAACTGGCCTCATGGGTTCTTTTTACAAAGCAATAGTTAAAGTGGTTATCTCCCTTTTAAGAGGGCCAGTCTGTGTACTTAGCAAATCCACGTAATTTATTCTAAGAGGTCTAAGGGGATTTTCATTTTCAGGTTTCTTTTACTCTGCAGCCTTTTAAGCTAGCAGGCTAATTATTCTGCATTACGGTGAGCATTCAGTCAGGAGTGGAAGGCTCTCTGCTCTCCACTCTCAACCCTGAGGGGTGTGTGTGTGTGTGTGTGTTTGTGTGTGGGTTTCATTTTTGTAGGTGAATATTACTTTTTCTCTATCATCATAATTTAGTTAAATAAGAGTTGGCTTGAGAACATTCAAGATAGTCCTCCCTTTCCAAACAAAAACTACCATTATTACATTTCATCTACTTGATTTTCTCTTTTCCAAAGAAATTCTGCTAATTGAAATGAAAACAAAAATGCCCCTCAAGGTCCAATCTGAAGCAATCAGAACCTAGATTAATTATAGATTAGCAATTCCTCTATATGCCCTAAACTATGCAGCCTCTACATGAAATGTTTGTTTCCACCCACCTCTTCATTCCCCAGTGTCTCAAATCTCTCCTGTAAGAAGCAGACGGTACTGACAGCCCTCACTTGCGTGATCAAGTGCACAGACTGCATGAGAAAGCTGGCTCTGAGTCATTAGCAAGCATAAAAAAGAAGAAAACAGGTAGCGCTTTTCCACTCACGTGGACCACAGTGTCATGAATGTGGTTTGAACTGTGTCTGACGCATCACATGTCATAATGCAGATCCCCCGCTCGATTAGGGCCAAGTGTGTTCAATTCTCTGCCCTTTAGGGCTCTCGGGTTGTCTATTTCTTGCTGAACCAGGTTTTGACTCACATTCTGTAAGCCCCAAATCCCATGTCTGGTAAAGGCTCTCCATTCCTCTTTTCTTTCTTAGCTCTAATATGAAAGTTGCATATTTTTGAAAGATTAATTCTTCCGAAGTTTACTAAAGTTGGAAATAAAGATCAAAAAGTCAAGATGGAGGGCCATCAAGGAAAGGAAAGAATGGAGGGAGGAAGGAAAGAGGAAGGAAACAATAAAAGGGTTTAATGAAGTCATATAGAAAAGGTTGGTTTGCTACTATACGGAAAATATAAAATCCAATCCCTGCTCTTTAAACTTGTCTGCACGTTAATGGATCTGGCAGGTCATAAATGCACAACTGAAATGGGAAAGATGGAGGAGGTGCCAGTGTGCTTGCAATCAATATGCCTAAATCACTGCCTTCATGTAAAATCAAGATGCTACAAGCAGCATTCACTCCCTGGAGATTAAACAAAAAATAAACAATTCTTCCACCATAATAACTAGATGATTAATGCCTTTTAAAAATATGCTATTAATTCTTTGTTGAGAAAAACCCACCAAAATCCCATCAGAACCAACATCAAGTGTCTGACTGGTACCCTCAATTAATCACTGAATTTCTATTAAAGCATCTAGATCAATGGTTTTCAAAAAGAAACAAAGAAGAGCTTATTTAACATGCAGATTCCCACCCTTCTGCAAAAATGATTCTAATTCAACAAGTGGGGGGTGGGGCCAGAAAGGAGTTCCTCTGAGGCTTTTGATAACAGGATGTTGGAAGAATGACTGAAAAATCCTACAGATGTGGTCCATGGACCGACAACAACAGCATCACCTTGAAATGCTCAATCTCTGGACTGACCTAGACTTAGAGAATCATAGCTGGCATTTTAACAAGATCCCTAGGTGCTTTCTATGCAAATTAAAATTTAAGAAGTACCGTTCTAGAGTAAGAACCAACAAAGTTTTTCTGTAAAAGACCAACTAGTAAATATTTTAGGCTTTGTAGGTCACATGGTCTCTGTCACAGTTTCTCAACTTTGCCACTGGAGTACAAAAGCAGCCAATAAAATAAGGGTCTGCAAAGTATGATCCATGGGCCAAATCTGGCCAGTCACCTGTTTTTGCACAGCCTACTAGCCAAAAAAAGGTTTATGTACTTTTTAATGGTTGAAAAAACATCAAAAGAATAATACCTTGTGATATTTGAAAATTATGTGAAATTCAGATTTTAGTGTCCACACATAAAATTTGATCAGAACACAGCCACATTCATTTGTTTGCATATTGTCTGTGGCTGCTTTTATGCTACAAAGGCAGAGGTAATTAACTGTGGTAGAAACCATACGGCCTGCAACATCTAAATATTTACTATATGACCTTTTACAGAAAAAGTTTGCCAACCCCTCCAATAAAACTTTATTTGTTGACACTGAAATTTGAATTTCACATAATCTCTGATGGCAAAAAATTATTATTCTTTTGGTTTCTTTCTAACCATTTGAAAAAGTAAAAAACATTTTTAGCTCTTGAGATTTACAAAAATAGGCAACATTTGAAGCAACCTGTGTTCTGCAAATGTTCATTTGGAAAACACAGTCCAAGTTTCCTGAAAAGAGCAAAATAAAAAATCTAAAGCAAGGTTTCTCAAGCTTGGATATGGTCATGACCTCTCAGAGCCGCAGATTCTTTTAAAATGAGTTTGACATTAGATGATCTCTAAGAGCCCTTTTTGGCACAGACATTTTATATTCTTACCACATCCCTCACTTTGTTTTCACTCAGCTTCCTCGATTCCTCTCCCGCTAGCATAGGGCCATTTAGATTGCTCCAGAAGGAAATAAGGTTTGAAGGGCAGGATCTGCTGGTGACACATCTTCACTGACTGCCACTTTATGGTCATTGTGGGGATTTCTGGAAGAATGAGCATCATATCTGTTGCTCCGGTCTTTGTTTTAAAAGTTGGAAATTAACTACATTGGTGGGTGAAGACATTGCCTCCTGCCTTTCCTACCTCCCTGACACACCCTGGTGAGCCACCATGGATAGTTTCTCCACGACCACTGTCCCCTCTCTTGTCAATAGTAATCTCATTTTTCCTTAATGAATGCACCCCTTGTCTGGTCTCAGTCATGTGGTTTGGAGGACTTCCTCTATCCCAGATTCTAGGGGTGGGCACTGATTTGATTTGAGCTCAAATCAGGGCTAAGGAGATGCAAAGAGATATTTTTGGGCTCTATTCTCTGCAGGTGCTACTGAAGGAGACAGACTGTTTTCTAATGGGTGCAAACAAGGGAGAATGTGGTCACGAGGCCTGCTGAAGTCATCTCGTAACCCCAGGGAGAAGCCTGACAGTAATAGTGCCAACTCCAAAAAGTCAGAGATGAGAAATAGAGGGGATTTCCCTTGAGCCTTGGATCACACCTCACCCGAAGCTATCACTAAACTATTTAAGTGGATGGGCCAACACATTTCTTTTATTGTTCAAATCAGATTGAAAGAATTTCCCATTATTCACAACATAGAATCCTAATTAATGCATACATTATCTTAACCCATCCTTTTCCCTTAAAAACTTTGTTTCAAATACTAATATTTTATCTGGTTATGTGGAAATGTTGCCCCATTCCCTCCCCTATGAAACAGTAAATCAATCATGCAAGTCCATCAACTTTAATGGCCAAAGATGACTATTGTGCCACCTAAATGGCAAGGAGCTCCTCTGGAAGTTGAATCCTTGAAGACAAGCAAGGACAAGGCTTCAGACCTTCTTCTCTGCTCGAGGCCAGATGAAGCCATGGTGCAAAGTTCAGTTTCAATTTTCAGAGCAGTTGTGTGGTCTTCGTGATCATCATGAAAAAAGCCCAATATGTGTGTGCCACCACGCATGAAAGGGACAGTTGCATAAATTAGGAAATCAAATATAGATAAAAAAATAAAAAGGTTTCTCACTCCCAGGGAGAGCTCTTGTTGAAGGGCTCATGTCAAGCATCAATTTCAAGTCATGGTTCAAAGACCTGATCAGCAGCCTGACTTTGGACATGCCACTTTCTTACCTAGGCCTCAATTTTCAATCTCCTCATCCATAAGATGGGAGAAGGGGGGGATTTTAGTGACCTTTCTCACCATTTCAAACATTCTAAAATGTCTTGGCCCCTGTTCTGTACTAATACAAGTGAAGGACAGTCACCTCCAACAGTGCCCTCTATGTGATGTGTGTATGTGGGAGGCTGGTGGTGTTGGTGGTGGCTTTTCTTTCCTTCAGTTGCACCCTTGAGAGAAACTACAGACATATCAGAACTAGAAGTCACCCTTTTGGGTTAAGGGTATGGTAAGAAATTATGAAAGTTCCAGGTTTCAATGCAGGATATTTTTTTTTTTTTTGACTCATCATAGAAGATTTCTCAGAGGAGGTAGAAAATTCTTGTTTCTCTTTTTCTGTAGTCCAATCCAAAGCTAAATGTGGCCAGTAGGAAGCCTGCAGTACCATGAGGAATACTAGGAGTTCAGCAGCCTCTTGGAGGTGCTTGGCTTAAATATATATTCCCTCCACTGCCCCTTCCACCTTAACTCCAGGGGCCCTGAGTCCGTGGGCCCTGGGTGGAGCCAATAAATACACAAAATTCTTAGGTTCTTTGGATTCAGATAGACCTTGAATCACATGTTGAAAAATCACTGTCCTAAGAAATACAGTTTTACAGAATTCTAAGTATAAGCAATAAAGAGTCATTTCTAACAAACTGTTTTTTAAATGCTTTCAAAACTTTGACTCATTGGATCATCACCAAAGCCCTGAAAAATAGACAATATTTATTATAAAATAAAATGTATTTTTAAATGAAACAATGTATATAAAAACACCTACTGCAGGATTTGACATATATTAGGTCTCACCAAATGTTAGTTATATAGTATATATCTAACAGTTATAAAATATAAGAAGTGTGCAATCATTTTACAAAAGAGTAAATGGTGGCCCAAATGTAAGTGACTGACAAGAAGTCATGCTGACTAGTAAATGCCCTCAGACCCCTGCCTGGTGTTGCAGCCTCTACCCTCCTAATGGGTTGAATTGTTATCAATTTCAAAGTGTTTTTAGAGACACAGAGAGTAGGGGCTAATCGTGCTGGGGGTGGCTGAATGAATAAGTGCTCGCAGACATTAGTTTCAGTCTATGCTCTACCTATAGTAAGTTCCATAACCTCTCTGAGCCTTAGTTTCCTCATCTGTAAAAGGGAAAGGATCAAATGAGATAATACAGGTAAGGTGCTTAGGCTATTTCCTGGCACATGCAAGCACTTGAAACACTTTAACCATTATTATGAGCCATGTGCTTTACATGCTATTGAAGCAGAAAGTCAATCCAAAAACAAGACTAAGCTTTGGGGGAAGCTGAAGAGCAGGAGCCAGCTCTGGCTAAAGCCGAGAACAGAAAGAAAGAATCCCCATTCAGTCCATGAGGTTGGGCAGCGTGCCCAGCACATCCCACTTAACAACCATTCACAAACATTTGCTACTTAGAAGGTCACTTTAATAATTAGCCCTTCTTTGCTAATTACACTTCACTGATTAGAAACTATGCTGACAATACCAGGGTTGCTGTGAACGCTAATTTTTTTTTAGCAGCCTTCTGAAACTAATGGTGACTGATTTTGATGCTGGGCTTTTATCTGTAAATGGAACGTCAATAGGGCATTGTGTGGGAAACGCAAAGAGGAAACTCCAGAGGCCAGAAGATGCTGTTGATAATTCACACCCCCTTTCCCCTAAGCCTAAACTTGAGCGCCCAGCCACAAAAATATCCTTTGGGATTAGGAGACAGGAGACAGTTGCCTACTTGTAGGGAGATATATATATATTTTTTTAAGTGTGAAGTTTGTAAAAACATTTTGCTAGTAACAAAGAGCTCTCTTAAAGAGCTCTTCAGCATTCCTCATGTGTCAACTCATTTAATGTGCACAACAGTCCAATGGTGTACTAGCATGCTACCCATAGAAGTGACTTGCCCAAAGTCGCACAGGTAGTATATTGTGGGGGTGACTCTTGAACCTAGTTAGTCACCCAGTCAGTCGTGGGGAAAACCATCAAGTCCTTAATCACTGTGCAGTAGTAACACCATTTGTGTGTGGCAGGTCCTCAACATTACATATAAGATGCCCCATCTTATTTAATCCTCACAACCTTGAGTTCCATACCTATCTAGACCAATTTTACAGATGAGGAAACTGAAGTTCAGGGAAGTTCAGTGATTTGCCCCAGTGGCACAGAGCTAGTAAGGGTTGGATGGGGAGTTCGGAAATAAAATTCTAATGAAATGTCCGCCAGAGAAAGACTGGGTTTAGACAGCCAAAGCCACCGGGTCTGCCTTTCTCATAGCCCCCAGAAATGCTACAGCTGGCCGGACACGCTGCGGTCTCAAGGCCCAACCCCCACTCTGCCCTGTGCTAATGGGGGTAAAGCTCGGCCGGCGCCATCCTGCAAGCCAAGTCTGATAATAACCCTGATTAAATGGCCGGGCAGCCACGGGAAGGCCCCCGCCGCCGCCAGCGACACCGTCACTGCGCCGAGCAAGCAGGGACCAGCCGGGGCGGGGGCTCTAACTCTGCATCTGTGTGGCAACCTCTGTCCTCAGGTCCTGGGTGAGAGGCCCAGAGGGAGAACAGAGAAAAGGATTTGGTTCTGTCCCTCCACCATTCAATCGAAACCCCATAGCGTCGGCTTGGGAGGGGTCTTTAGGAGTCAGAGTCCACCTCTAGAGGAGGTGCGGGACTAACGATGGCTGCTACGGATGAGTGCCTTAGGGGGAGAGAGAACCGAAGGATCCCAGACCCAAAAGGCGAGAGCGCGCCTCGCAAGCCCCTGGGCTCCGTATGTGAGGCGCGGAGGAAAGTATCTGACTCCTGCCATCGCGTCGTCCTAACGAGGTTAGCCGCTCACCAAGCGCTCAACTCGCGCCTGGTTCAGTACAAGACGCGTTCCACGTCGTGTCACTCAGTCCGCACAGCCTTTTGCAGAGGTCTGGACCAGGATCACACACACCCCCTCCACCACTAGGGAAACTAAGGCTCAGAGCGGTTCAGACAGCCCAGGGACAATTGGCCAGCATAGGACAGCGCTGGCTTCGAACCTTGGCAGCCCGTCTCCAAAATCTGGGGGTACGCGGAGACTACAAGTGCTACAGGAAGGGGTGCCCTGACTCGAGCGCGGGCCCCATGAAAGCGAGCACCGCGGGCGCCAGTGGGACCAGCACAGACCTGCGCAGAGCTGTGTGCGATCCTCTAAGTCTCTGCTGCCCCCTCGGAACCTGCAGATTACTAGGTAATTACCCTTGGAAAAGAAAAAGGACAATTACAAAGGCCGCCCGGGTGCGCGGGCCATGTTCCTCAGGGAAAGACCTTTACTCGGCCTGCGTTTTGTTTTGTGCGCCCCGGGAAAATGGACACTGGACACGTTCCAATCACAGCTGCCTATTTTGTGCCATAGTCTGGGGTCCCTATGGGCAGATAACAAAGAAACGTGCGTGTTTCTGGGGCTGTTAGGTACAAACGGGCCAAGAAAATTCAGCCCCTTCCCTCCGAACTGCTTCTAGAACCGCAAACTGAGCAAGTTAGTGATAGAAACCGAGGTTAAGATTAATCGACTAATTGAGGTTAACATAGAAATGGAGGTTAAGATGGAGGCACGAACAGACTTAGGTCACACAGACCAATATTACATCCTGCTCAACCCTGAAACTATCCATGTGACCTTGAGAAAGTGAGTTACTTAGCCTTCCGAGCCTCATTTTCTGCATTAAAAATGCACAAAATAATACTAGCCGACTTATATTATTGTCAACATTATATATTTCATGAAAAGCCTCTAGGGCAGTGCCTGGAACATACTAAGTGCACAATAGATGCTCTCTGATATGCATTAAAAAGCTGGTATCCAGGACTTGAAACGTACCCAAATGCCTCAAACATGTGACTTAATAGACCAGGATCCAGCCCGGGTGTTCATAGCAAAGATGCCACTAGTCTGGCATCTGCAGGGAGCTGCCCCCTTCCACTTGGTTGCATGTGGGTTTCGCCCCCAGGGCAGAGCTCCTGAGACCCAACACAGACCCCAGATTTGTTTCTCAAACTCCGTGAGTACAGGGTTTGAAATGGTGGCTCTTGAACATGCCTCCTTGATCAGATCGAATTTATATCATCCCTAAATCAAAAAGGCGGCTTTTTCCTAGTTCCAGGGTTGGCAAATAGTAATGCCTGTGAAGTCCTTTGCCCTTACACGGACATTGTTCATTTAACTTTCACAACAAACTTGATGTAAGGACATATTATCGTCACTAACCATATTTGACAGGTGTGAAAACAGAAGCAGCACAACCCAATATCTTCCTCCACAAGGGCTTTTATTAAAGTCCTTTGTTCTGTCTTTTGTGTATTTAACATTAAGCCATTACACTTCTACATTCTAAGAATTCCTTTAGCAAAATGTTGAGGGGAATGTAATGTATATTTTGCATATGGATACTTTTTGTATACATCTCCCAGCTAGGCTTTGAACCCTTGAGGAGTAGGGGTCATATGCTAGTTGTCCAACCCCATTCCCACCTCAGCAAGCCACTGCCTGGCCCAGAGTGAACGAATGCCCACAAATAGGAATTCTCCATGTCTGCTCCTAGTTTCCTCAAGTCTTTAGCGCAATTCCTATTTCTTGTATTTGTTTATATGTTTATTATCAATGGCTCCCATCAGCCTGCGAGTTGCAGGAGGCAGGAATTTTAGGGTTCTGATCACTATTCTTCTACTCCCAGAGCCTAGCACAGTATCCAGCCCAGTGTAAGTACTAGTGAATAGTGAATGAATGAACAAATACTCCACATTCTTTATGTTTTATTAGATGCATACATCTTTGTTCCCTTACATAATACATGTCATCTGGAGCAATTGATATTTGGGAATAGGCATCCAAGCCCTTACAGCATGAATTTTTCCACTGCTGGGAATAAGATGAAATTCAATCAATGGGTTCTGGGGTGATTTGCTAAAGGTGTTGGCAGCAAAGACCTTGGGGGTGGCTGCCTGCCTGGGTCTTCCCCACCTTTATATCCCAAACCTCCTGACAAAAATGTGGTTAGGTTTTCACCAAACAGCTGGCTCCAGCTCCTGAAGAGCAGAGGTGAGAAGAGATTGGAGGATGTGTGGAGGCACTCTAGCAATCACCAGAGGGGACAATGCCAATGGGCAGTTGCTGGTGGGAAGCTGGGTCATTTTCTAATGCGACAATTGTTATAAGTTAGGTGACATCCCCCAAACTGGCGCTACTTTTTGAGAGAAAGGCGCTCGCAATACAACTGTGGTTGCTCTTCTACGGAAGTGGTCTCTTTAGTTTGGGCTTGATTGTTTTTAAACATGTAACAAGCCGCAGCTCGGGAGACACCCTCGGGTCGCCTGTTTGGCTTCGGCATACCATGCGCCATCCACGCACGCCCCACTCGGCTGTCGCGGCGAGCCAGGGCACCAGGCCAGATGGACTTTCATCTTGAAGCAGGGGACGTGTCCGTTGTCCGCTTTTCTCCCCCTCTTGGGGGTTCCGGCTTAATAGCCCACTGCACGCCTTAAGAGTAAAAGCTGCGCTTTCGAAGCTACAGATTTGCGCTGAAATCCCCGCTCTACTTATCATCAGTGTATTTTCTATCAAATTCTTTACCTTCCTGACAGGCCCGGGACGAGGGTGAGAACCCACAATTTAGAGGAACGCAAAACAAACTCCATCAAGAAAATAATATTTTAATGCAGTCATTTAAAAAGTCAAAATTCACGCAAAAATGATGCATGGTGTGCAAAATACCTAAAGTTTAAGTAGCATCCATTAGCAGCCAGGTTGGGAGGGGGAAGGTGGCCTCCGCCCTACAGAGGAGTTGCAGAAGGCAGGCGGGAGCACACGTAGAGAGGGAGGAAGAGGGGAAAGAGGAATCAGGAGGGTGCAGGGGTTGGGGGAGACAGGGTCAGAAGAAGTTTGGTTTGTTTTTGTTTTTCAGTTCTTGAGATCAAGAGAATTTTGCACCCAATGCTAGCGCGCGCGGGTTCTTCCCGGGCTAGGAGGAGATAGGAGAGCAGAGGGCTGGTCCCTGTGGTCATGAGCTCGTGGGGGAACGAACGTGGATGCGAGTGGCCGCAGGGAGGAACAGGAGAGTCGCGGCCTTGAGGGCGGTCCTGTGAGGCCCGGCGCTCAGGGAGCCGGGGAGGGTCTGCGAGGCCCCAGACATTGCGCGGTGGGGATGCGAGGGGACCCAGGGCAGACTCGCTGGGCGGCCTGGGGGTCCCGCGCAGGCTGCCGTACCGGGGCTGTGGAGGCTGTGTGAGCTCACAGCTGCCGGCCGCCGCGAGCCTGAGGCCAGGCGGATTAATGTCACAGCACCACGGGCTCCAACCCGAAGGACCTTTTCCTTCACCTCCTGACGACGCGGGCCTTGAAGATGGGAGCGATCTGCCTTAGGCCAGTACATCCCTTTACTCGGTGCCACAGCTGCGCGCGAGCGAAGTCCGGAGCTGAATGCACGCGCGCGCACGCACGCACACCACCCGGGAACTTTTAGATGACAAACTGAGGAGCTGGCTCTTTGCTTTACCTTCTCTGCTCGAACTGGGCAAGGGCGCCTCGAGCGGTCTGGCCCAAGGGCATCCGGGGTCGGCACCAGGCCTGGACGTTCTGGGCCATTTCATGCTGCCTGGGCTGACAGGAGGCGCTTCTTCGGGGCCACTATGGTTCGAGGAAATTCAAACACGCCGAGGTGTGCCTCGGAGCCGAGGCTCGGGCTCCACAGAGGAAAGGCTCCGACATGCCCTCTTGCCGCGCAGGGAAATCCGAGGCTGCGCCGCGCGCTCCCTACCCGGCACGGGGCCGCGCGCTACTCTCGGCGCGTCCCGGGGACGCGCTGCAGCGGCCCCTGAGGGGCTGCCACCACCCTCCCCACACTACCTGGGACGTCTTTCCTGTTCTATAAGCCGAATTTATGAATCCAAAGGCACCGAGGCCTGTCGCTTTTAAAACTCCACCGGAAAGAGATGGAGAGATAGGGAAGGGATCTCTGGCCACGTTCTGGAGTAGCTGCCCTTGTGCAGAGAAACGGGTATCCTTTCTCCCCTTCTCTCCCGCCGCCAACCGCGGCTGCCGGGCGGCGCCTTCCGCTTGTCACCTCGCTCGGCGGCCTTGGCCCTGTTCTCGCCCCCAGCGCCTGCGTCTGGTCATCGAGACCTGCCAGGGACTGATCCCTGAAGCGCCCAGCGAAGAGGTTTTGATATTCGTTAAAAGAGAGACAACTGGCCACAAGCGGGAAACCGATTGTTTCCTGGACTGTTCTCGCGGTCCACTATTTTCTCAGTTTTGGAGGCTACAAATGAGAATTTGAAAATCTGGCATAAATAAGGAGACATCTTCCAGTCCTTCATATAATCAAACTCCATATAACCAAACTCAAGACATATAACAAAATCTTACATTCCTAGGCTCCAGAGTTTAAACGCGATGTAAATAACGGTCCAATACCACCGTGTGGCCCCAGTCCTCTGTGTACATTCCCAAACTATCTACACAGCTCTACGTAAGCATGCGAGAGGTTTGCAGTTCAAAAATTAAATATAATTTTATTCTACATTATGTTTCACTTATATTGGGATAATGTTAGTGTTATTTATGTGTTAGGCGTTTGGCGCACATTATCGCACTAATCCATAGAGCTATCTTCCAGGTAGGAACGAATTATTGGCCTTATTCTAAGTTAGGTGATGAAACTGAAACTTTGAGAGGTCTCCAGGCTAATACGTGTTAAAGTCAGGATTCAAGACTTCTCCAAGTCCAGTGCACTTTCCAGTACCCCAAAGCAGCCCCCGCAACCTGTCCTCAGCCTAAGAAGGGCCTAGGGACCAGTTAATGTGATTGCTTAGTTTCACCGCCCCCTACCCCCACCCAGTGGTTTTATCTGTTAACCCGCTCTCTCTGTGGGGTTTGAATGGACTTCAGAATCCGGCACTGCCCGCTTCAGACGGCTTTGAATCATCCTTTGACAGTACCTCTCTGTCCAGCACAGGTCCCCCGTTTTTATAGCACCATATTGATTTGCAAAGGCAATAAATCTAAGAGGAGGACAGTGTGCCCCGATAATAATGTTGTAGCATATGTTTTACTGCCGCGGTTTCAACACCAACAAGATGCATAGCCTAGGGATCCCCAAATGGCTCACCTTTTGCGCCCGGATTTGTTTCAAGTGGCCTTTTCAATTCCCCTGGATTGCCTCCCGCCTGCTACCAATCGCTCAGCTTTTCTACCTTAGCGCTTTGCCTTTTAATAGGATGAACAGTCCCGGTTTCCTGCACACGAGGTACACAGAACTGGGCTAAGGCCGCGTTGGCATTTGCAAAGGAGACGGTAACCGAGTTGTGGCAATTTAGTTTTCCTTTTGCTCCGTCAATTTTTCTGAAAATGTTATTCTCATAATATTCAAATTCCAGTCTGAGCCATTAAGGTAATTCAGAAAAGACACGGCTTTTCTTCTGTGTAGAAATGCAATCACAAGGTTTTTTTTAAATTGAGGTATAATTCCACAGCAAATTTTTAAAAACGAAATCCAGCAAACAAGATCTCCCACACTCTGTTGAAGCTTATACATATATCAAGATCTGCACTAACCATGACATGCCCCTCGCAAAAAAACCCCACTTCTTGAGGGAAATCTTTCTTCCTGGACAAACCCTAAGTATTTGATACAGGAAAGGAACCAGTGTGCGCCCTACATTCCAAAGGAGGAAATGTCACTTACAGTGAGAAGGCGGTGTATGTGGGGTGGGGGGATTGGGGGGCCTTTGATAATTGAAGGGCCTGGGTTGGGTCTGGATTGTCCCAAACCAGCAAAGGACACGAAAATGGAAACTGATCTTCAGATGCATCCCATGGTTATCCTCTGTTCTTAACCGCGGTTTAATCTGAAAGCCTAGTCCCCCAGATGTCGTTAGCTTTAAGTCCCGAGAACCGCCGAGCCACAGATGCAGGGCCAGGGTCTCATTAGAGCTGGGGCCTGGAGTGTGAGTCCTGCGCTCCCGTCTGCCTCTAGCCGGTGGAGTGGACCGGAGGGGAGATGTGCCCCTCGGCCACTTTGGGCGGTTTTTCTCTCTCAAAAGCAAATGGAGACAGGGCTAAACGACTGCATAAACGCCTTCCAGCACCAAAGTGTATGGTTTTACGAATTACCCAAACATTTACGTATAGACACTTTGCACTTCGATAATGGTATTGGAGTGCTTTTTTCAGTCACTTTCATGCAGCACCTTCTTACAAACTATTGACACAGGCTAACCAAGACAAGCTTAAATCTTGAATCTCCCGGATGTCATCATTTTGTTTATGGAAACGTTCTCAACAGCTGTTTTGACTTTCAGTTTTCCCCCATAATTTTATTTCAGGAGTTGGGGATGGGGCAGTGAGAAATGAGAACTACTTTATTTTAAATTAATTTTAATTAAAAAAAATTGTTAAGACCCACCAAGAGGCTCCTAATCTCCAGACCTACTGGCTGGAAAGGAGAGCAAATATTTACATGTACGGTTTGAGTTTGTATGTCAGCCTGAGTTTACATGGCTCCAAGTGAAGCGGATTATCCTGCGAATTCGGAGAATTTGAGTTATTTAAGCTGAACAAGGATAACAGGACGTCCTCATACACAGCAATGGGAAGTCCTGCTCGCAGCCCCATTTGCAAAAACAAAGAGTTCAGTGTCGGCTTTGCCCGGGAGGCTATAAGACTCGCATTCGTCCACTGCGGTCACGTAGTCCCCGCAGGGCTCCCAGCCCAGACCTTCACCTTCCTTTCCGTCGCCGCCCCACTTTCCAGAATCCCTCTTTCGGAACAGGAACCCCAGGCGAGAGGTGCGCCGGTGCCCAGCAGATCCCATGGTTCTGAGAGCAGCATCCTTTGCCAAATGCTCCCAGCTCTCCCTCCACTTATCTTTCTTAGGGTTGCGTTTGTTCAGCCCCACGGTCAAGGAGATAGAATTTGGGTACAACCGGGTAGGAGTCTCAGCCCTGGGAGTTGCCCAGAGCATGGGACCTAGCCCGTTGGCGCCGGCTCAGCCGCACCGGTTTCCGCTCTACTTAGCGCTTCGCAACTTTCTTTTGGAACTTTGAACGCGGGTAAGAAAAGGAATGGAAGAAGTGAGAACTTCCAGAGGCTTTTTCTGATCTAGGTTCCCGAACTGGGCCACGCCCGGATCCCGAGTGTTAGGCCGCGACAAAAGTGCTCTCTCCCGACAGGGCGCACTGCCCTCCCGCCCCAGGGTGCAGCGGTGTCCCCGGCAAATGCGCCAGGGTAGTGGGGGTACCCCTTTCTCCGATCGGGTGCTGGGCTCGGGTCAGGCAGGGGCGCGAGGGCTCGCGGGCGCCGCGCCCTAGGCGTGCCCTCCGCCTGGCCCACCGCCCCGCCCCCGGCGGCGGAATCAGGAAGCGGTGACGTGGGACGCAGCTGACTGGCTGCGGGCCTTCGGGATCGCCGCCGCCAGCAAATTAAGGCGCAGGGCCGCGAGCGCCCGGGCGCAGTGTCCGTCGCGCCGCGCTCCGCACGCCCGAGCTCGGGCTCCCTGGCCCCAGCGCCCTAGCTCGACAGGTAGCCAGCCACCTCCCTGCAGCTTGGGACGCTCCGGCTGCACCCAGGCTGGGAGGGAGGAAAGACCCGGAGAGGGTGCTCAGGGACCCCCGCGCTTGGCTCAGCTGATGCTCGTTTCCGGCTTCGGGCGGTGCAGTCTGTAGTCCTGCCGAGCGCGCTGGGGCGTGCGCACCCGCTTGAGTCCCCAGTTGGTTCGAAGTCTCTGCGGCTCCGGGCTTTGCGGTGGGGGAGAGGAGAGGCCAGTGCGGAGCTCTGGGGAGGTTGGAACTGACTCCTCTGGGATCCCCGGCTCCTCTGTGGCTGTGACTGCACTCGGAAACTTTGCGCTGTGTTTCGGGTCTTTGTCTTCCTTGGGGAAGCTGGACGGCAGTTCGGCAGACCCCGTCCCTGGCCAGGACCGCGCGCTGGGGGCCATGGAGTTCACGGCGTCTCCCAAGCCCCAACTCTCCTCCCGGGCCAACGCCTTCTCCATCGCCGCACTTATGTCCAGCGGCGGCTCCAAGGAGAAGGAAGCGACGGAGAACACCATCAAACCCCTGGGTAAGTCGAGCTGCCTGGCTGTCCGCGGTGGGCAGGGGACGAAGGTGCCGCGCATCCGTCTGTCCCTCAGTCTCGGAGCTGCTGGAGCCTCGCGGCAGCTTCAAACCCTCAGGCCATGAGCCTTACATCGCAGATAGGAAGTTTTTCCTTTCGGCCCAAGTTTTCTTTGGGGGCTTCACAGTCTGCTAAATACGGCGAGTATCGCATCTTGTATTTGGTTTAGTCGCTCTCCCTGTTGGTCTAGAATCCCGTTTTCGGGTCGGACATATGGGGAAGTGTGTGTGTATGTTGGAATAAAAGCATTCAGGGCTAAAAAATAATAACCCCCCTTTTAAGGCCCAACAGGATTTGCTGCGCATGTGACACCTTTTTGTGCATTTGAAACCGAGGACACACTAAGCAACTTCCCAAGAAACCAGTTTAAATTTGTTTTTCCTGTGATATGAATAGACTAAACAGCTCCTTAAAAGCACTGTAGAATGCTGTAAAATAAGCCAGTTCTCCTCACAAGAACATTTTCTTCACAGAAGCTCCAGACTTATCAGTAAGACATCATTTTGTAACTGTCGTCATTTTCGGTTGAGATTGGCAAAAACATTAACCAGTAACCATTTCCTAAATTCCTCAACTTTTAGTTATATTGTTTATTTAACAACCTTTACCATTTATAGAAGACACTAGGCTCAGAGTAAAGGGAAAGAGGGATTATGTTCTCCTTAGCACTAATGAACTGTATAGAAAAGAAACTGCTGGAGATAAGTGTTTTAAAATCCCGTTACAATTCAGACAGAAAGAATTGTTCCCGACATCGTCTCTTGGGTCCTCAGGAAATAATTATTACATATCTCAATTATCTGGTATCCCTAAAATCGTGAAAATAGTCATAGCAAACTTAAGGTAATTTTTCTTTTTTACCCCTCCTCTCTTCCCCCAACCTTCCCAACACTTGAACATATCATATTCAAAATAATAATATAAAAGAAGAAGTGTTAGAGATGAAAAATAAGGTGCTAAAATTCCTGTAGCAATTTAGAACGGAGGAAAAAGAAAAAGGAAGATCTCCAGAAAACAAAAAGTCTCTCCTCCAAGGTTTTCACTCCCTTTTCCTGGTTCTTCCCCCTTACCTCTCCTCTAAATAAATCGAAACCTGCCAAAGAAATGGAAGCAACCCATCAAACAAACCCCAATTGTTTAGGAGGGTAAAATAACTACCAATTTCAAAGTCATATTTCGGGACTTACCAACATTATCCACTCTTGTTTAGGGGGCCCCTTAATTCATTGCAAACACTCCCACCTTGGTTTGGTACCTAGCAGGACAAGAGGATTTCAGGTTAAAATTCCTGACAGAAGTGCAGACAGGGAAACATGCCAACTCCAGCTGCACTGTCATTTCAATATGACTTCCTTCTCTCTTTTCCCAAGAAAAACCACTTTCTAAATTTCCAAATCCTCAACTATAAAGCCAGCCCCAGCTCACAACACCCCATCTACCCGACCACCTCATTACAGTCTGTAAAATGAGCATCCTTCCCCTGGCTTTGAGATAGACTCTGAAAGAACTAGCAGGCGTTCTTGTCTACCAGTTCGGCAGAGCACAAACAATGACTGCAAACCAAGGACTCTAGCAAGGGGAACATCTAAGGGGTTCTGTTAAGAGAGAACTGGTACCTTTGTTGAAGCAAACTGTCAGTTGTGGAGGGGAGGGTTCCCAAAGTGTCCTGTGATCGCCCATTTAAACTTACAAAGTCTATTTAAAAGAACTGCCTCAGTCCACTAGAGCATTTATATTTTATTTTCTTCCTCCTCCACTTCCCAATCCTAACGTGTTGGTCTGGGTTTTAGGGAGTTTGCCTCTTTCAGTTGTCAGAAAGTAAGAAAAAATTTAAGGCTATTTCTTAATTCTCTATAAAGACATCATGTGAATGTGTTTCTGAAAATATTAGTTGAAAATAAGATTTTGCCATGGCCTGGTTCCCTTTCTTTGAATTTGAAAAAACAATCAGGATGGTAATTAATTTGATTATTACTAATGTAAAACATTTCCATGAGTTAGATTATCATTGCATGAGAAGAAAAGGTAAAATTTCTCTATTTCCTATTTTCCCTATGTCAAGGAGAAGTGTGGGAAATAACAAAACATTATATGATATATACATGTCACATATGCCCATATACATGTACAATGTACATACAGACATTTAAAACTTGTTCTGATTCCTTGAGGGCACTTAGAACACAGTTGTTCTAAGCGATCAGCTTCACGTTGCTAATTCAAGTAGTTTCTTTTTTAAGGGATGGAAGATAATTGGATGATTACAAAAGACCCCCTGTATTCCATCAAAGTGACTGGTGTAGTCCTGGGCCCTTATCAGCTGTGGAGGATAATGTTTGGTTCATAGGCAGTGGTATTCCAACCTGGTGGTGGATGGCAAAGTAGTCTTCCCACTTTAGTGGCCTCTAGCCTAGGGTTGGGGTTGTTTTCCTCACTTCCAGCACATTTTAATTTTGTGAGAAAAAATGATACACATCACCCCTCCATAATTGTTCCATGCCTAGTTCAAAAAATTGCCATAGCGCCTCATCCTGTGGTTTAGCAAGCTCTGTGCTAATGTCTTTTCTTAAGATCATAGGCTGGAAGGAAATATAACATTAGAACATTTATATAAATGTTCTAATCTCACTCTCTCACCCTTAAGCCTAGAAAACTGAGAGCCAGGCACAGAAGTGAAGAGACTATTTTTTTTTTAAACCACATCTCCACTTTTCTCTCACCCCTCATCCTTTCCTTTTATCTTATGGGGAGAGGGCTCCAGGAGCGAAGGGAAGGCTCCTCTTAAAGTGAGGAAGGTGCTGATCTCCTCACTACGTGAGTCTCCATGGAGAGAGTCTCTCCTTGTTGCTTAAGAGGCAGGACTGGAACCAGGTCCCACACAGCTGCTAAGTGTATAATTTGAGAAGGATAACTATAGGAATACTTGCTTTTCATTTCTCATAATCACCGCCTTTTCTCTTCTCCACTCCTCACATTTTATTCCCCAAAGTGAGTTTCACTAATAGTGGTAACAAGCCATGGCTCTAGAACTCACTAGTTTGGTTCAGTAAGTAAGCACTGAGCACCATTTTGTGTAGTGATGGGTAATCCCTACCATCCTGGAGTTCCTGAGCTTAACTTTTCCTGAGTCAAATCCAGGTGCCCATTTTAGTTACACTGTTCTCCTTTCAGAATCTTTCCTTGTTGAACAATGTCAGCTGTCATTCTCCATTCTCTTTGCCTCCAGAGCAATTTGTGGAGAAGTCATCCTGTGCCCAGCCCCTGGGTGAGCTGACCAGCCTGGATGCTCATGGGGAGTTTGGAGGAGGCGGCAGCAGCAGCCCAGCCTCTTCCTCTCTCTGCACTGAGCCACTCATCCCTACCACCCCCATCATCCCCAGCGAGGAAATGGCCAAAATTGCCTGCAGCCTGGAGACCAAGGAGCTTTGGGACAAATTCCACGAGCTGGGTACCGAGATGATCATCACCAAGTCGGGCAGGTAGTTGGGCCTTGGGGGCTAGGGAGTGAAAAGTCGGGGAGGAGTCCTGGATGGCTTAGGGTACTTCCAGGAATTAGATGAGAGCCAGCTGGTTTAGGAGAACAGAGAGTCAGCCTCAGTCAAAGAAGGGCTTCTCTCCTCCAATTTGCCTTTGAAAAGAGCTGTGGAAATGTTTCTGTTCTGGGGATCTGGCATTGGGAAGCCCCACCCTAGCTTTGATGAGAAGGGCACAGGGACCGGGAGATGCACTGCCTCCGAGAGCACAAGTCTCAGCTCCCTGCAGCTGGGGAGGGTTTGGGAGTGCAGGGTCAGGATCTCCAGGGAAGGGGAATTCGTGTCCAGGGTATAGGGTGGGCTGCTGGGTGGTTTGAGGAAGGTGGGTATGTCCCTTTTATCAGCCTCAATTTGCAGAAGCTGCCAGCTCCTATTAAAAACTAAAATTAAAACGGGGCGGAAGAATGAAATTCAAAACGATAACATTCCCAGTGGGAAGGAGTGCTGGTGTGGGGGCCTCTTGGCTCCGGATCCTGGCAGGCTCTCGCCTGACAGGAAGCCGCTGGGGTGCTGGCGTTTAGGACAGGACAAAGGCTCTGAAGGTCGGTGGTCCGCTGAACTTGGTTGCTCCAGCTCTTGGGACCCTGGGAAATACCCGGAGGGTCTTTGAAACCAATCCAAGAACCCCTGCTCTTAGCTTTTATTTTGCAGGAGCTGAGTTTTCTCGCTGGGATTCGGGTGGCATGACTGGGTCAGCTCCTGAGACTTTGAGTCCTAATGTGCTTGATCATTAAAATGCATAGGATTTTCCCTAATCACAGACCTTTTGGTTTTAAAACACAAACACACACACAACCTTTTCACCTAGCAATGAGGGCAAGGAGGGTTTGGGGACTGACCAGATAGGAAGAGTTGGATTCTTTCTCTCCCTCCCTTCCTAATTCTGGTCAGTTCAGTAGGCAGTGTGAACAGGGGCATTTCTCTCTGTCTCTCTGTCAGGAGGATGTTTCCAACCATCCGGGTGTCATTTTCTGGCGTGGATCCTGAAGCCAAGTACATAGTCCTGATGGACATAGTCCCTGTGGACAACAAGAGGTACCGCTACGCCTACCACCGGTCCTCCTGGCTGGTGGCCGGCAAGGCCGACCCACCACTGCCAGCCAGGTTCGTGATTTTTCACCCAAGCAAAATGTGCCTATTAACTTTTCTGGCAGAATGTCTCCGCTTGTGTGGATTGTAAGAAGGTTTGTTTTTAAAGCAGCGGGCTCTGGCAAGAAAGCATTCCAAGCTTGGACACTCCAGGATTGACTATGTGAAAAATGGGCTACTCTCTGAGAAAGGCAGTTTGTGCATAGAGAAAACATTTGTCTTTAATTTTATCTTTCATTATACAGTAATTCATTTCAAAGCTTTTCTTAAATTTTGATTTGAATGTTCATTAGAAGTGTGGACTCATTTTATATATATACACACACAAACATCATTTTTAATTACTACTTAGTACCAGATTGAATAAGCCTACTGATGAAATGGTTTCCCTAAAAATCCTTTTAAGAAGAGTGCATTTTAGTAAAGTGGTTGCTTATAATAAATATTTGTTAACCATGTGGTTATATCTGTACATAATAAACATCATTTAGATAAAATCATATTGTTTTTGAACAGTAAAGGGCTCAGAGATTTTAGTAAAAAAAAAAAAGCCAACCCTTTTTTTCTTCCCTTTGTAATTTTAGTGGATGAATATAATTCAACAAAAAATTAATATTCTTTTACGTGAAACATTACTCAGTTAATATATTAGGGGTCATATATGTTTATTTGTGTGGAAATCATTGCTTATAATGTTTTTCTATGGGTATACTATTTAAAAAATCACAAGTAAACCTTTATTGTTGCTGCTTTAACCAAATGAGCATTTTGGCAGGGTGGTGGTGGGGGAACATGTATTTGATTAGATGAATAATAAGCTGAAGTTATAGGAATCTAACTGCATACTTTAATGTAAAACAAAGAATATTAGCTAACTTTATATTTTGGGTTCTAAAATCAAGCCTCACAGCTTTTAAGTTGTTTTATGACTATCTAATTTTTTTATTATTGATTGGAAGTTTGTATCAGAGCTAAGACTTTATTTAGATTTATAGATTTAGGAACTTTTAAGTTATGGCTGGTTCTTTGTAAGTGTCTTTTGTCTTGTCTGGAGTCATAGTCAAAACATAGAATCAATAATTTACACATACAGTTCAAACAGAATATTAGTCTTAATTAGTAGTTGATCCCATTATTGTGCTTATAGTATGTTAAGTGTGCTAGAGCAGAGGTCCCCAACCTTTTTGATACCAGGGACCAGTTTCATGGAAGACAATTTTTCCAGAGACCTGGGTGGGGGCGGAGGCGGAGCTCAGGTGGTGATGCAAGCGATGGGGAGCAGCTGTAAATACAAATGAAGCTTCCCTGGCTCACCCACCGCTCACCTCCTGCTGTGCAGTTGGTTCCTAACAGTCCATGGATCAGTTGGTCCTCGCCCCAGAGTTTGGAGACCACACTAGAAAAGAGATTAAAAGCAGTCTTTCAGAGTTTTCCATTCTCATAAGAGACTAGGAAGGACATCTTCCTGACCCTTCCAAATCAGTATATTAAATAACAATCAGGACTAAGATATTTTTTAAAAATTGCTACTCATTTTTTTAGTTGAGCAATAGTCAACAGTTTACAATTAAAATTAATAGAGTTAGTGTTCTCTATTAAATAGCCAATTTATTATTATTCTTGAACTTCCTTTCAGACTTTTCAATATTGTTTTAAACAGAGAAAAAGTGAGAGAGTGTATATTTTAGCAGATTGCTAACCATTTTCTATAAGTAATCCCTCCTTTTTTCTAGTGTTTCCTCTAAGAAGTTAATCATTCTTATTTAACATACATTTTCTTCCTATCTGAAGGTATGGGGAAGTAACTGGTGCAGGCCAGCAAGACTTTGGAAATATGACATGTCTTGTTTATGTTACTAATCTGTTCTGGTTGGAGAAGGAAAGTGTGTACCAATACACTATCTTAACTGCAGCATGTTTAAGCTATTGCTGGAATTTTAAGTCCCTGGGGGACTTGAGAGAGGAGGGGCTTCCTGTATTTTTTTTATTCATCCTAGTTCAGTTTATTTATATTGATATTAAATAAAAATGTTTACTACATAATGGGATAGAAATGTTCTAGATAACTTAGCAGTTATTCTTTATTATTATTAAAAGAGTTTACTGTATTTTCTACCTCCATAAGAGAAACATGAAGAACTTGAGAGGCAATAATTTTTGTATTGATAATAAGAATTTTTTGTGATTCTAGGTCTTTGAAGCATTTTATTTTAGACTGAAGTTCATCGGTCAGCCATTTCTAATCAAAAAAGATAATGCTTGATAATACCATTTGATCATAATGGTGAAAACATTACTTATGATCTAAAATAATGTTATCTTTAAACTACATAATTGATGTGTAAATAAATTAATATTCTGTTAATGTGATTTCATATGGTGAATGTGATCCTTAAAGAGGGAACATTTTATCAACTTTTAGGACTTTAAACAATTTTGGACTTTTTTGGAGGGAAGAATGTGGTTTTGATCAGGAAAACAACTACATCCATAAAGTTACAGCCTGGGAGAGATGACACTTGAAAAGTGGTTGTACTACCAAAGAATAATTGAAAGACAATTGTGAGCACTCCTCCTAAAAACAATGCAATAAACAGGCAGACAAATGGCTGACGGCTTTAAAGTTCTTCCATAGGTCTGGTAAGAATCTTTGGTGCTGTCAGCCTTTTTTGTGCATTGATCCTGGTGGACTTTGTGAGTTTCAGCATGTGTACACAATTCTTCTATTCTTAGTCCCGTATGACAAAACACGGCACAGACTCCTTTACGTGAATATTACAAGGAAAGGTTTTGTGACTTTTTTCCCATTTAGTTTTGCTCCAACCAAAATATTTATGTTTAATTATAGTTATAAGGATCCTATATAAAATTTAAATACAAATAACTTGTTTCATGGATAAAGAAATTTGTCCTATTAAATCAAAGATTTCATTTCCTCTTCATTAGTTCTGTAGTCTCTAACTTCAGAAAGATTTAAGTCAAGAAGATACTAGGATTAGGATTTACAAAGAGTTGTACTCAGGATGGTGGTCACAGGTAGAACAAATGATGTGCATTTAAATGTGAGTGAATAAAAGATTGCCTTGTGCATAGCAGCTGATCAATAAATGATAAATAATTTTTTCCCTCAAAGCACTTTTTGTTATTAAAGTTGTTTACAAATAAATAAATTGAATAATTTAAAGTGTATCCAGCTTGTTTCAACTCATTTAGTGAGCACATCAACAGTTGATGATGAAAGTGGTAATGTTTAAATTACCAGAAGAAATAGACTTTCAACTCTGATCTACGGACTATTAAAAGTTCTCCATGTCACTGTATTAAAATAACTCTGTCTTGCATTTATAAAGAACACAAACTTTAAACTGAGTCACCTTTAAGGTTTAAAGAATAGGGTCTCTAAAATTATTGTCTCTTTTATTTTCTTTTGTTTTCTCTTTTATATTATTTGGTGCAGCGGCTCATGCCTATAATCCAGCAACTTGGGAGGCTAAGGTGAAAGAGTCACTTGAGCCCAGGAGTTCAGTACCAGCCTGGGCATCATAGCAAGATCCCGTCTGTAAAAAAAAGTTTAAAAAAAATTATCTGGGCATGGTGGCATGCACCTGTAGTCCCAGCTACTTGGGACGCTGAGGTGGGAGGATGGCTTGAACCCAGGAGTTCAAGGCTGCAGTGAGCTCTGATCCTGCTGCTTCACTCCAGCCTGGGCAACAGAATGAAACCCATATGTAAAAAAGTAAAATAAATTTAAAAATTTCTTTATGTTTTCATTGGTTTTTAGACATGCTTATAATAGGAATTTATTATGCAATTGGCAACCTAGTTTATCTTTTGAAAGTATCTCCAACAATAAGATTTTGTATTTGACAGAAGCAGATTATTAGCTAACTAGATAAGTAGAAAAAGATAATATACCTTTAAAAAATGGCTTGTTCAGCAGATAATAGAAAATTGATTAAGCATCACCTCTTTTAGATCACTGGAACATGAAGAAATACTTTAGATGTTTTAGAGTTATTTGGGCATTGTAGTATTAATAAAATGGAGGCATATGGGACAAATAAAATTTACCATATACATTAGGTTTATGTATTCCTTTAAGATCAGAACATTTTATAACCCACAGAGACAGATTTTTTAAAAATATCTCAGTAAAATTGTCTTGTAACTTTCTTAGGCTCTATGTGCACCCAGACTCTCCTTTTACTGGTGAGCAGCTACTCAAACAGATGGTGTCTTTTGAAAAGGTGAAACTCACCAACAATGAACTGGATCAACACGGCCACGTAAGTATGGTGCTTTGGACCGTGCTGGTTTCCCAGGATGGAATGAACAAGTCACATAAAACTTCCTCTCTCTGAGTTCCTTCCTACTCTCCCTCTCTGCTTCCCACCTTCCATCTCTGAGTCATTCTATGAGAACATTATGTGTTCTTCAGGGGACCCTCACTGCTTTTGTCAAGAGGTCATTTACAGCAGCAGTCCCCAACCTGTTTGGCACTGGGGACTCGTTTCATGAAGACATTTTTTCCAGGGGCAGGGGCACGGAGCTCAGGTGGTGTGATGTGAGTGATGGAGAGCAGCTGTAAATACAGATGAAGCTTTGCTTGTGCAACGGCTGCTCACCTCCTGTTGTGCTGCCCAGTTCCTAAGTTTTGTGGAAGACAGTTTTTCCACGGACTGGTGGGGGAAGGCAGCAGTGATGTGCGGCCTAGTTTCTAACAGGCTGCAGACTGGCCGAGTTCCTGGGGTTGGGGACCACAGATTTATAGGGATGTTGTGTGCCATTTCTATGCAAGAGGATCAGGCGTCTTCTGTACCACATATTTCTCAAGAATTCCCCAACTATTTCACCACCTGAGCCAACTAAACAAAGGAAATATGCATTTTTGGAGGCTACTGCAGCCTGTTCTTGGGTTAAGTGTCTAACTTCTGTCAGTGGTATATCAGATAACAACATGGTATAAAGGGAATAGAGCTAAGACCTCCTCTGGGGGTTTCCCAAAGTGTGTTCCATAGAACACATTCATGTGAAATGCAATAGGACAAAAGGGCTTTATGTCCAAATAACTTTGGGACAGTACTGTTTACTTATTATGTAACCCCTTTTTGGAGAGTTCTGTGACAAGTAAAGCATAGAGAAGCCCTTACACATTTGATAAAATGCTTTTTTAAGCCACTGTCTTGGATGTGATTCCATACTCTTAAAGATTCATATAAAAATTCCGTTCTATATTTTATGCTAAGAAAACTTTAGGCAGACTTACATACTATGTTTTTTCTTTTTAAAATATTTTAAAATTGTTACATAATAATTATATTATGGGGTACATGTGATATTTCAATACATGTATATGATATGTGAGTATCAAATCAGGGTGATTAGCATTTCTACCACCTCAAACATTTGTCATTTGTGCTGGGAACATTCAAACTCCTCTCTTCTAGCTATTTTGAAATACACAGTAAATTCTTGTTAATTATAGGCACCCTACTGTGCTATAGGACACTAAAACTTATTCCTCCTATCTAACTATAATTTGGAACCCTTTAATCAACCTCTTCCTATATTCCCCTCCTCCCTACCCTTCCCAGCCTCTTATGATAAGCACTATTCTACTCTCTATTTCTGTGAGACCAATTTTTTTTAGCTCCCACATGAGAGAGAACATGCAGTATTCGTCTTTCTCTTGCAAACTTCTTTTTGATGAGGTGAATGTTGTTTCCTTTTTGCTCCCCTTCTCAGAAAGCATAGAGGTACTTACATAGTTTACTTCCTTGGTTTAGATACTCTGATGTAATTATTCTCTCTCTTATCCCCTTTACCGAGTATAGCTCTTGTTACTTAAGGTTTTAGCTTTTATTGGATCTGTGCAATTTAGAGGAAGTGTTTCAAAACCTTTCTCAGAAAAGATGGCCTTAAGTAGATAATAAGAGAGTTCTTTTTTTTTTCTTTTTAATTTTTTTTTCTCTTTTCTTTTTCTTTTTTTTCCACAAATACTGTCTTCTGCAAGGAGAGTTCTAGATGTGGTTTCAAGTGGTTAGAATAAACCTGGAACCAAATTAATCACTGCAGGCATTACTCCCATCCATTTGCCCACAGGAGACCTTGTTGATTATGACTAAATCAGGGGAACCAGGTTAACTCATGTCTCTGCTGGCAGTGCTGCTGGGATATTGGAAGTAGGTTCACAGGTTTCTGTTGTTTTATGTATTAGAAAAGGTACTTGACCTTTATCTTTAAGAATATTGGCATAATTGTCCTTTTCTTTTAAGATGCTTCCACTGATAGATTTTTTTTTTTCAGGTTAAATTTTATGAAGTATCTGGGTGATTTTTTTGTAGTTCAGTGATCATTCTTAACATCATTCATATTACAATTTTTTGAGGTCTAACTGAAATCCTTGAAGGGAAAAATGAAATTGTTTTATGGTTCTGGTATTTTCTACATGTGAGCTTTTAGAGGAGTTATTTGGGTCTTTCTAAAAAGACTTGAGAGTTCATTTTGAGACCAGCTGTCCAGAATTGAAATGTTTTTCTTTTAACATCAGCTTCATGGGTGGTAAACTGGGTTTCAGGAGCTCTGTGTTCTAGCCTGATTATGCCAAGATTAGACCTTGACAAATTGTTTAGTCTTAGATGGTTGCCTATGTGCAGTCACTTTCAAAATTTTATATTTAATATAACCATTTGTCACTGGAATTAGTGTGTTATGAAAATACAAGGAAAGATTCTTAGATCCTATGTTGTTTAGCTAATTTCTTTGAATCAGTTCTGAAGAAGCTCCTCTTATAGATGCATTTTTAATTTTACAACAGGAAACTTTCTTATTCCCAGGAATTTCATAAGTGAAGCAGGCTCCACATTTCTATTAGTGTTCTTTAGCCCCATGAGGGCTTGAGCAGAGAGTCAGGGAGCCCTGGGGGCTGAGAGACTTAGTCTGGGGTCTGAGCCTATCCAGCACCCTTTCCCAAAGGAAATTGACCTTTGTGTGGTAGAAGTGAGGGAGGGGAAGCTTATTTAAAGCTTAGGGCTTTTTCCATTTTGGTGTATGTATGTGTGAGTGGATGGGAGTCATTTGAAAATTCTTCCTATCTTCTCAGTAGAACATATGATGAATGTTAAGGTGTTTTCTTATATTATTAATAGTATTAGGAGGAAAATGTTTGCTTTTGTTGCTGTAAGTTTATTGCAGTTTTTTGATTGGGTATCAATATCTTGAACTCCTTGGAATAAAAGCATTATACAAACAGATAACATTATCATTTTTTAAAGGTTATTTTTCATTTATTTAAAGATTTCACTTGTTTTAGTTATTCCTGTTCCAGTTTAGGATCATAAAAAAGGCAGTGTGTTCAAAATTCAGTCCCAGTTAATGACCTGTAATTTAAGTTGGCTTACATCTCAGCACAGAAAGAGATTGATTATATATCAGTTATCACACAGTGACTAGTATTTAACTCTGCTAAAGTCAATCAGCAGAAACAGCCATTCTCCACACTCATGTTAGCCAAGAAAGCAAGAGAGCCATCAGTTGCAATATTAGCAGTAGCAACCAGCCATGAGTGCCATCGATCCTGCCATACTGTTTATCAAATGTCTTCTGAGAACCAGACTCTCTTCTGGGTCCTTGGGGAGGAGAGTATACAATGTGAGCCCTTTCATCACGAGAAAGACATACCCAATTTTGCAGATTTAGATAGGTGTCTGGTTGGCAGGTGGGAAGATGTGGGAAACCTATATCTGAAAGTGAATTTTATTTCCCAGATTTCCTAAGGTAAAATTTTATATTGTATTTTAAAAATGCATATAAAAATATTATCTATTGGCTGCCTTGTTAACCATGGTATGTTTATGACTTCTGGGTAGTAGCAATTTTCATTAGCTGTAGAGTGGAAGATGGCCATCACTGTGATTCAAGTTCAGTTTTGTAACTGGAAATGAGGAATCAAGGAGGCTGTCATAAATAATACAGTTCACATTTACTGAGCACTTCCTGTTTCCTATGTGCTTTACAAAGGTCATATCATCTAATTCTCACCACAGCCCTATGAAGTTAGCACTATTTTTACATTTGAGAATACTAGAGGTCGAGGAGGTGAGATCACTTGACCTAAGATTAAAGGGTTAGAGAGTGGCAGATTCAGTGTTCTAACCCATACTGTGTTCTAACTCTAATACCATACTGCTTTTCTAAATTGTTTTGTTTTCCTCCATAAATAGCAATCTGGCCCCCTAGAATATATGATTTCTTATTTTAGAAAATTTAGACCATGTCTAAATTTAGACATGGTCTAATCAGAATAGCAAACAAAAAATATTTTGAAGACTTGATTTTGAAAAATAAAACTTATCCTTCAGAAGACCCCCTCCCCCCACAGTCATTTTAGAAAGAATACTTGAAACAACATGTGTTACTTGCAGTTGTTTTGATAAAATATGATTCACCACAATGACTCTGAAGTATCTTAGGAAAATAATTTGCCTTAAGAATGGAAAAGGTAGAACCTAATCTTAAAATCGACTTTGAAATTATAAATCTTATGCTTCTTTTTTTTTGTCTTACTATAAATTTGCCTGTCTAGCAGTGTAAATATGTAAAATTCAGTACTTTCCATCTCTTTGTTGTAGATAATTTTGAACTCAATGCATAAGTACCAGCCAAGGGTGCACATCATTAAGAAGAAAGACCACACGGCCTCATTGCTCAATCTGAAGTCTGAAGAATTTAGAACATTTATCTTCCCAGAGACAGTTTTTACGGCAGTCACTGCCTACCAGAACCAACTGGTGAGTGTACAGATCACAATCAAGTTCCTGCATAAGATAAGGGTTTAGGAGGTTCTTACATTTTCTGTGAGAGAAGGGATATCCCAGTACTCAAAACAGATGTTCACTTTGGAGAGAGCCATTGAGTGTCAGTGCCAGGACCTTTGAGAATGTGTGGAGTGACCATGTATTGCCCCATCTCTTCTAGAATGTTTAATACTCTGGGTCAGGTTTTTCACTGCCTACTCTCCCACCCAAACCTGTCCCAGTCTGCCTTCTCAAATGATCTCTGGAAAATCACCTGCCTCCTTTTCCTCCTCCTGGTAACATGCATAACCATGTTCTTGCTGCTTCATAAAATGTGAAAGTTCAAATTTTCTGCAAAATTAAACACACATATTCTAGCCAACTGTCCATTACTACTGGTACTTTAGATATTTGGTGAAGCTTATTTAGCTGTAATTTAGGGTAAGATAATTCTAGTAAAATGATTATAAATGTCTATTTAGATAACATACTGCAGTAGGTAAGCATTTGTGTATTTGATTAAAATCAAGATATCTAATTATACTATTGGGTTATATGTAGGCTGAGCTTTCTTAGTGTGAAAATTCAAGATGCTCCAAAATCTGAAATTTTTTGAGTGGTGACATGACACTCAAGGAAATGCTCATTGGAACATTTTGGATTTTGGATTTTCAGATTAGAAGTGCTCAACTCATAAGCATAATGCAAATATTCCAAAGTCTGAAAAAATCTGAGATCCAAAACACTCTGATCCCAAGCATTTCAGATAAGAGATAATAAGCCTATATTTTCTACTCTCTGTTGTACAACACATTTAAAATTTATGCATTATAAGGTTTATTCCAACTTTATATATATTTATCAAGATCTTACTAAGGGCTAGGTACTTTTAGACACTTCCTCACACATTTTCTTCTTTTGTGGTCAGCATAAGCTTGACCGGCTAGTGGCAGTGGTCATGCTCTTGTAGATGAGAAAGCTGAGTCTAAGAGAGAATAAGTAACTTTTCTACAGTCAGGAAGGACCAGAAGTGGAATTCCTTTTGATGTACCTCAGTAAAAAGAACTCGCATTCTCAGTTTACTTGACAAATTTGGTTGTTCATAGTCTCTCTAGGTCTTTGTATCTTGCTTTTATTTTATCAGTTGTAGGTAGCCAGAACTGTTGCTCTCCCCTTGTCTTGATGTCATATTTTGGGTTCTGAGCAAGTAACTGTTAGATGTTGCCTGATAGATGGCTCAGAATCCAGAGTGGGATGGCCAGCGGGGGGGATGCCGTATAGATTCTCTCAGGAAAGGCACGATGGATCTGACAGCACAGGTATCCTGCACAGATGGGGAGTGGAAGCCCAGAGAAGGGATGTGGGCAAGTGGCCAGAGTGGATATGTAAGGCTTGTGTAAGGCTTGCCCACCTATAATTTCTGCACAACTTCCAGCTGATTTCATTTCCCCACCATGGCTGTCATTTTCCCTACCTGTAATCTGGGGCTAACAACTGACCAGACCCTTTAGGGATTGCTGTGAAGATCAAATGTAATGGTGTGTATAAACATGCCTTTGGAAACTGTGAGGCGCTCTGTAAATAAGGCATTTGGTTACTTTTGGACTGTCTCAGGAATGTTGGAGGATTTGTCACAATTTGGATTTTAAAATTTTAGTGATATATTTTTTAATGAGACAAATGAATATATAGTTGTTGTCATATTAATCATCTTATAGTAAAGCAAAGTATTGTAACTTTTGAATTATCTCCATGATGACAAGAGTAGAAACGTTCACAGAATGCCCAAGCTAAAAATTTGGGTATAGACAGAAGCCCACAAAGCCCTAAAACACTAAATCAGTTTCTCTGAGGTTCTGGAACATTGAAACCAACAATCCCGCTTTTAATTTTCTTGAGGGCACATAGAATGCAGATATTCTAAGTTTAGAAAAGAGTTCTGAAACATTTGATTCATTTTATGCTAATTGAATTTATAGCTTTTATAATATAAAACATTAGATTTATACTAATTTAAGAAATCCTATTGATGTTTGGGAATGACATAAAAATTTGTCATTTGGAAACTTCATTGCTTTTATCAGAATTCTCTGTAAAGAGGGCCAAAACAAGAATAGGTAAATAGGGTTTTTTAAAGTGAAAATTATAAGGATAGAACAAAAATTAAAGAAAGTTTCTAAATATATTACTTTAGGTTTGGTTTAATAGGTGAAAGAGCATTCCTGAATAAATGTTGGCGGGACCTCTCATATCATGGTACACTGGAATAGAACAATATTATCTACCCTTCTGTTATTATTTTTATAATAATAATAGCTAACATTTGGGTACTTACTATGTGCAAGAAACCATTTGAAGTGCATTATTTTATTTAATCTTTACAATGATATTACAAGATAGGAGCAATAGTATTTTTATTCAGCATCATATAGTTGGGAAAATTGAGTCAAGAGTTAAATAAGTCATCTGAGGTGATCTTGCTCCTCCCATCACAGATTTGAGTCCAGGTGGTTAGGTTCAAGAGTCAATGTCCTTAACCTCTAAGTTGTAGGTGCCTGCTGTTCCCAAGGAAGCAGAACTTCACCTCCTCTCAGCTTTTGATCCTGATGGGCTCTGCGACATCCTTTTTTAGAGGGTTTAAACTTTTTATGTTCGTTTTTTTAAACCAAATGTACTGTTCACATTGCACAGCAACAAGTGTGACAGGATGGCGACCATTCTGAACTGGAGGTCAGAGTATCTACTAAGCACTAGCATCTCATAGGAGCCACATGCATTAATGACGTTATTTCATTTAATTCTTGTTCTTCTACTCAACTTTTTATTTAGAAAATTTCCAAACATATAAAAAATTCAACTCATGGTAAAATCAACCTCATGTATCCCTCCACCCAGATTCAACAATTATTAGTATTATTATTTATTTTATTTTATTTTTTTCGAGACAGAGTCTCACTCTGTTGCCCAGGCTAGAGTGCCGTGGCATCAGCCTAGCTCACAGCAACCTCAAACTCCTTGGCTCAAGCAATCCTTCTGCCTCAGCCTCCCGAGTAGCTGGGACTACAGGCATGTGCCACCATGGCCGGCTAATTATTTTTATATATATTTTTAGCTGTCCATGTAATTTCTTTCTATTTTTAGTAGAGATGGGGTCTCGCTCTTGCTCAGGCTGGTCTTGAACTCCTGAGCTCAAACAATCCACCTGCCTCAGCCTCCCACAGTGCTAGGATTACAGGTGTGAGCCACTACACCTGGCCCCAACAATTATTTTTTGCCACATTTACTTTACCTCTTGTTCTCTCCCTCATCACTCCCTCTCTGTGTATATACACGCTTTTCCCTTTCCCTGAATCATTTGAAACTAAGTAGCATGTATCCTGACGCTTTACTTCTAAATACTTCTGCAAGCATATTCTGACAGTAGGACATTATTCTTATAATCCTAACATTTTTATCACAGCTAAGAGAATTAATTGGAGTTATTTCTTTATATCACCTAATATTATTCAATTCATATTAAAATTTTTAGGATGGGCCAACAATGTCTTTGATAATCTTTCTACACCTACCCCCCTCCCCGAAAATAACCTCTGAACTAGGATCCAACTAAAATTCATGGTTTGGATTTATTACTTTTAGTTCACAAAAATCTTTCCACATTTTTTCTCAGTTTCTCATTTCATTCTGACACTGATCTCCTGAGGGTGACCCCATGAGTCCCATTTTGTAGGTAAAGAAACTGAGGTCAGAGTGGTTAGGACATTCACCCAAGGTCACGAGTCTGGTGAGTAACAGAACCATCATGAGGTTTTGATTTTCTTGGACTTAATTCTTCCTTTTTGGTGGCATCATGACAGATTGTACGGCCAAGGAATTGACCACTGACTATGTGAAAGGTTTGAAAACTGAATTTGAAAATGTGGCTAAATTAAAATAGGTTAAGACACTAATAAATACGTATTCCAACACTAGTTGCTCCTTTTGTAAATTTTTTTCTAATTGATATCATAAATGGGATCAAAATCCAGCTATCAGTACCAAGGTATTCTTTATTGCATCATTAAGTATAAAGATTAATATGATTACTGTGTTCTTTCATTGCTAAATAAGCCACAATGGAAGTTACTAAATCCACAATTAATTATCTTAATAGATCCTGCTGTGTCTGGTTTTTTCTATACATCCATCTTTAAAACCATAGTCCCTAGCACAAAGTCATATACCTATAAAATTGAAATCCAGTTAATAGTTAAAGATTTGACTTGATATCCTAATGGCCAGTTTTGCAAATGGTTTTAAACCTCATAAGACCAATCAAAATTCATGTAGCAGGTGCTCAATAAACATATGTGGAATGAATCAATCAGTTTGGGGGTTAGCATTTTCATTAGTCCTCTGCTTATTTCTGAAGTTATCCTCCTCACGTCTACTATGTCTTCATTGCTAAACCAAGTTTGTGTACTGATTTTCCTATAGCAAACATATAGTAAAATAAATATATAGGAAAGAAATAAGGTAAACATATACTAAGTATGGTTTAAATATTAGAATTTTTCCATGCTCAGAGAACAGCGAGGTAAGAGGAAAGAGAGGAATATTTAAAAGTTCACATTTAAGACCACTTTCATATATATTAAACTTTGGATAGGACTGTTATTTTTATGTCTATTAACATCCAAATCAAAATTTCCAGTCAAATTTGTGAAAAAACTCATTTATTGTGGCTAGTTATTTTGTTTATAAGTAATGAAAATGAGACTGTCTTTTTTTGCTATTTCTTTCTCTGGTTTTTGCAAGTGAATGATTGCATTTCTTTGTATGATTAGATAAAAGCTAAATACATTACACTTTCAACAAAGTATTTTATAATTTAAGATTTAAAGGTCATGCATTGTTTTGGAGCAGGCGGACCATTGTTGTAGAGTTGAAGTGTAGGTCAAGTTTCATTTTTAAATGCCTTTGGTCAGATCTTTTCCTGATAATTGGAGAAATGGTCTCTGAGGGCCAATTTCACCTTATAGCTGGGAACCCCAGCTGGATTCAGAGTCCAGCTATATCACAGAGGATAACTACTGCAAAAGGTCCCCTTCTCTTTGGCGTAGCTGGTAGTGTCAAATCTGCCCTCCAATTATACATACATTTATTTACAGATAATAGAGATGTTGAAAGAGTGAATTTTCTGGCCAAGAATTGCATTATGTTTTATATTACTGAAATAATACATGAAAAACAAGGTTGTATTTTAGACTAAATTAGTAATTTGGATATATGTAGAGAGACACACTAAACAGCAAGATTTTTTAAGCACATACTACTATCCTTACTTGTTAACACTTTGTCTTCACAAAGTGAGAAACATTACTGCTTTTAAAAATTGTTTTTGATTTATAAAGAAGTCCTACCTCTTGTTTCTCTACACATGATGTTTAATGGGCATATTATACAATCACATTACAAGCGACAGGCATCCTATATTAGGACATGGAATGAAATGATATCCAACTGAAATCACTATCTCTGATTCAGCTCCTTCCTCATGAGTTCTCAAGTGTGTTATTTGAGAAATAATACCTAAATTTCATAAAGGAATATAAAACCAAACCTTAAAATATGTATTTATTTCTATATGACTTTTATTTAAATATTATGGCATAAAATCTTTGACCTTTTAAAAATGTTACCTAGAATGTTAAAATTTTGCTATTTAAAAATTATTTTATCTTAAAAACAAAATAAAATGCTTTTTATGTAAACTCATGGCTTCACCTAGTCTGTAACTGGTAAAAAGAGGAAATCATATTTCTGACTATTTTTTCTTGAACAAATCTTTCTGAGGTTCTTATTGTGGATACCCCGGTTAGTTCTTCCACTAGATATGTTGTGTTCCCTGACAGTGTCTCTGGAATATTTCATCCACTGGCAGGTCTCTTTACTTTTCAATTTTATGTAGGTGCTATTTGAAGGGAGAGTGATCATTATTGCTCTACCCAACAGTTTCCATTTGAAATTTTCATCTAGGTTCAGTTCACCATTATGGTCACTAACCATGCAGGGGATGTGGTGCCATCTTCTTTGGTGGTCTTTAAAGCCACTTCCAGTTCTGGTTAGCTGTGCACGGCTCTGCCTATGCCACGGAATATTAAGCTCCACTTGGGAGAGACCACGTGTTCTTTCCCTTTGCTCTGTCTGACATCTAGTGCAGAGCATGTATGTGCATAGTGATCAATCCTCATTAAATATTTGTTGATGAGTCATTGTGAAAGCATATTCATATTTTAAATTATAGAAAGAGACATACCTCCTGTCCTAGAGGATTTTAAAATCTTGTTAGTATTTATAATCTTAGAGAATACTGATTGCCTGGGCTTTAGAAGATGTTTACAGTTTATTTCAAACAAATAAAACTTTTCTTCTTCTTCTTCCTGTAAATTGACATTCACAAATAAGTCCTGGTCTGAAATGGCCAAAACAGACTTCACTCTTGAGAAAGTCATGGCCATGTATGAGGAAAGGTTCTCTGTAAACTGTTCATGACACGTTTTAGAGGCAACCTCAGGGGTTCCTGTGTATTTCCTTATATGCATACTTTAAGTAGCTGTTGCTATCCATTGAGAACAGGTTTCTTATTTATCTACCTTATTTCCTCCCTGTCTTTCCATGACTAAGCTGAAAAGAAAATTAGCTGCTCTGTAGTACTCTATAGTGAATATTCATGGCTAAAAATGAGCGTTTCTGAGGCACCGTCAAAAGCCCTTAAAAATTAATATTATCAGTCAATCTTATAACTTGCCAGTGTTATTGATAGAGGAGAGGAGTGTCTCTGGTCAGGATAGTGTGGAAATTTCCATTGTAAGCGAGGGAAACTCACATTAAGTGAGTTTCTTAACTCACATTAAGAAAATATGAAGAAGAAAAAAGCACTTTTGTAATGAAAAAGAGAATTCTTCTGCTTCTGTTAACGGTTTAAAATGAATTATAGATACACTCTAATTGGAGGAAAAGTTGCTTTTTGGCAAAATAGAATTCCAAACTGTTTTGATTATTTACTCCTTACTTTGAAAGAAGTGGAGGACATGCCACAATCTATGACTTTTTCCCCTCTGTTAAGAATATTTTGTATGTGTTTATCTCTAAAGATTAACAGAAGTTCTAATTTTGATACTAAGGAGCTTTGACTCTTTGAAGGTTTCCTTGGTTCTAATTCAGTTACTGACTTGCTGTTTCTTGGTCCTTACGCTCTTTGTACCTCAGTGCGATTATCTGTCTGATGAGACCATGGGCTACATGATCTCTCGGGTTCCTTTGAGCTCTAACATTTAGGGATTTTCCATGCTGAGTATCTTTTAATCAGCATTTCCATTATTTTTTCTTTGCAACCTAATGTATTTTCCTGCAGAGGCACAGTGCATATTATTTAATGGACATTTCTACATTCATATTAGTCCTATGGGAATTATGAATACCACAGCATAGACACTTAATATTAATACTAGATTTTTATTCTTATTAGAATGCATTTTTCCATATAAGCATAGAGTTTATAAATAACATTGTATAGAAGGATAACAAAAGATGGACTAATCTGATTCTAATTTAGTCAAATGGAAGGGGGAATAGGAGTACATTTATATTCCGAAGGCTTTATATCATATATTTATGTCATATATATCAATATAGTATTGAACATGAGGCCATTTTATCTTTTTATCTATTATGGTATGTATATGTGCTCATAGTATTAACAAAAGATGTTGCCAAGTCAGAATGAGACAGCATTCTTGCTTTTATTCCCTATTCCCCAGCAATGTTGGAATTCTGTATAACTGTCTCATTTGAGCAGGTCCCCATTCTGCAGTTAGGCCCCAGCTATTCACTAATCTCTTAAATACCTCATACCCTAGTTCATGTCTACCTTTGCCTGAAAAGCCCCCATCCCTAATTGTATCTCTCCATTGACCTCCAGCCTATCCTCAGATACATCGTTCTCTCTGAGGCCTTCCCCTGCCATCCCAGCTGGCTGCGATTCGCCCCTCCTGTGAACTTGTCCAGTACTTTCCACCCTTCTCACGACACAGAGAGACTTGAAGATATTCTCAGTGTGTCACAGGAAATGAACAAACTCTATTTCTCATTTTACTTCCTTAACCTTGGAAATGATATTGTTTTATACCCGTTCTTTCCTTTCTAGATAACCAAGCTGAAAATAGATAGCAATCCTTTTGCCAAAGGATTCCGGGATTCCTCCAGGCTCACCGACATTGAGAGGTAATGAGAATTTTCTGTTTACTTTCTTGTTCACATAAGATCAAAAGAAAAGGGAGTTTGTAAGACACACTCCTTTCGACACCAAAGAACCATAACCTTACTGTATACAGTCTCCAACTCTCTGCGCCCTCTTTCCTTCCAGTTATAAACCCTGCAGATATGTAGCTGCTGCCGCTGGATCTATTATAGGCTCTGTTTCTGAGTGATGTGGTTTCTTTGGTCAGGACATTTATTCCATTGTAAAAAAAATAGTCTTTGTTGTTATCAAAGATGTAGTCCTTTTCATAATCTTAAGCTTCCTGTCTTCATGAGTGGCAATCTTCAGAGAAACAGAACTTTGATAGCTTTTTCCTTCTGAAGTAGGTATATTTGCTAACACAAAGAGTATAAGGGTACTTTGGAATTTTGAAACAAGGAGATGTTTAATTCAGGGTCACATAATTTTACCTATACAGTGGATTGCTTGTAGTAATAGGAGAAACATCAGGTCTCAGGACCCTCTAAGAAGACAAGTGACAATCATGTACCTATAACCCTATTTTTTACTCAATTAAAATGGTTCATGCAGTTTGAGACCATCTGGGTGATGAGTTATGACTATATTGAGATCCATAGTTTGCACAGTATGAATGACAAAAACTGTGTTTTTCAAAGAAAAGATTTTTCAACCTAATTGATTATTTATATTTCTTAAACACACTAACTTATTCTTTTATGTGACCCAACATCTTTATTGATGGGGTTGGGGAAGAGCTATACTAGCCACCAGCCCTCAGGTTTCCTTTATTTCCAGTCTTTGTGTGATTTCACTACTAGCTGCGACATAGTTGTACTGAACTCTTTGTTACTTACCACATGGCCACTTCTCCTGACCTCAGCATTGTACCCAACCTGTCTTGGCATCTCAGTGATTATATGTTTTAGCAACCTCTGAGTCCTCCTAAGCCTTCCCAAGTGGCAGAGCATAGGGGGTGAGTTTGATTTGGGGGAACAGATTAAGAGGCTCAGTGGGGAGGCAAAGAAGCCAGCAGGAGAGGCTGAACATTGGGCAGAAACTATGGGATTTGAGTAGAAAAAAAGATTAATTACTTAGCTTGCCAAGTGGTTGGGGATGTTGAGAGAAAGAAACTTGAGCTTGTGGTTAAAAATCTATTGCAAAATGAAGAGAGAATGCAAGTGGATAACTCTCCAATTAGGGGGAACATAATGCAGTGAGAATGCAGTACTAGCAGTATGGGCAACAAAGGAGCCCACTTCATTTAGGCATGACTTTTTGATTTCCTCTTTCTGAGTGCCAGAAGTTCCGATGCAGACTGGGTTTGTGCATTCTTATTTGAACTTTTTCTCAGTTTTATTCAGATTTCAAATAAGAATGAAGACAGTGACTCAGTAGGGCTTTAGTGATGTATTTAGTGTACATCATGTGTTCTGTCTCAGGCTGGGGCTAAGCATGATCTATTGGGGGAAAAATGTCATAGGTCAGAGTCCCAGCTCTGCCTTTTCTTGGGTGAGTGATCCTGGAGAAGTCACCAGACCTCCGAGTCTATTCCTTCATCTAGAAAATGGAAACAATAACCCTGCTCACTTAAAAGATTTATTTTGAGAATCAAGCAAGCTGACATTCATGACAGCACTTTATAAATCTAAAAATATAAAATAATTCTAAGTTCCTCATCTTGTTAAATGAGCATTTCATCTAACAGTTTTTATCCCATCTCACTCTACTTTTAATAGTCTTTTTTAAAATTTCAGAATATTACACGGGTACAAATATAAACTTCTCCTAGGATAAAAATAGCCCTGTAGTTGCACATGGCTTATGAGATAGGAGTACCCAGTCTGACTGCCCTTTAGAATGGCAGATTTGATAATGCATGCAGCCACATTTTCTACTTATTGAATAAGCATCCTGATGTGGGAGCTCTCACATGTACATGATGCAAAGTAGCCTTCAATGGTCTGAGGGCCAAGAGAGCACTCTTACATGACTAGCTGAAAGTTTGCAAGATGACCTAAGTAGTGTGAAATTGGCCAAGGTTTTGGATTTCATTTCCAGGTATTTAAGTCTGAATTTTTCCTAAACAGCCTTTGGGGATGGGACAAATCAGATCAATTGATCTTTAGAGACCTAAAGAAATTAAATTAGTCTGGAGTCAGTTACTGCACTAAACCATCTAGTAATTGAATTGCTCCTTGTAACTGATTGAAAACAGCCCTATCTGTAACAATATAGGGAGCTTTTCTTTATAAGAGATCTGAGAGAAAAACACATCTTTTTATGACATGATGACAGATATTGCACTTTTCTAACCTAATTGAATATGATGTTATAAATATGTGACCTTAATGATTTCAAGTTTCCTGTTCTAGATTTACAACTTACTGTGGGACACCCAAACAAAAATGCCTGTAGGATTAAATCTATTTGCCTATACCTCTAAACTCACAATCTATTTGCCTATACCTCATTCCTTCTATAGCTGAGATACTCTTAAAAGCATTATAGTTTTCTTGCTGTAATTTTACTAGGTACTGTGTGTAGCTTTTCTCTTCAGCGAACATCATCTTACTCATTTATAAAAGAAAACCCACCTCATTAGCAAAAGTAGAAAGTATTTTCATTAATGGTCTGTACATATACCTACTATGGCCAACTAAGAAGCAAACCAAGAGCCCAAAGGATTGTCTTAATGTAATCTAATTTCTGGTTACTCAGATTGGGGAAAGAATTATCAGCTGGTTTCATAAAATAAATAACCTAGACAGCCTTTTGGATGGCATTTTGTTTTTCTTTTTTGAGGGGGCACTTTATACAGTACATGAAAGCACAGTGTTACTTCTGAGAAAGGAAAAATAACTGGGAGCAATTATTTATGTCTTATTCAAATTAAGTTTATTTTATTAATTTTTTTTATTTATAAAAAGTTAGCGGTCATTGTAAAAAATAGACAAGCAAGAAAATGAACATAAAAAAGCAGTGAAATCCCATTTACTCAGAAATAACTGCTAGCAAAACCCTGTTATATCTTCTTCCAGATACTTTCTTATGCATGTACAAACATTTACTTCTTTTAAAGTTTATCATGCCATCTGTACTATTTTTAATCATTTTCTACCTTAATATCAATAGATATATGTCTACAGTACACTTTTTGGTGGCTTCCTAATTTTCCATTATGTACCAAAATTTATTTGACCAATCCTATGTGTTAGTTATTTAGATTTCTGGTTTTTTGCTATTACAAATAATGCCAGGAGGAAAATATATATCTTTATACATATTCCATCTTACCATAGGATAAATACCCACAAATAAAAATACTGAGTCAAAGGAGATACATACATATATATATATATATATTTATCTACTGTTATTTATAATTGTTAAAAATTTGAGAAAAGAACCTAAATGTTCAATAATAGACGAATGGTTTAATAAACATCATAGTCATGCAATGGAATTCTAAAAATTTTGGTAAAATATACATAACATAAACAGTACCATTTTAACCATTTTTCAGTGTACAATTCAGTGGCATTAAATACACTCACAAAGTCATGCAACCATCACCTCTATTCATTTCCAGAAAGTTTTCATCATCCCAAACAGAAATGCTGTACCCATTAAAATAACTTCCCATTTTCTGTCTCTTTGAGCCCCTGGTAACCTCTGTTCTAATTTCTGTCTTTTAACTTTTCTAGTCCAGGTACCTCATATGAGTGGAAAGATACACAGTTGTGTGTCACTTAACAGCAGGGCTACATGCTGAGAAATGTGCCCTTAGTCACATTTCATCATTGTGGGAATGTCGTAGAGTGTACTTACACAAAGATAGATGGTGTAGCCTGCTCTACACCTAGGCTATATGGTATAGCCTATTGCTCTTAGGCTACAAACCTGTACAGCATGTTACTGTACTCAGTACTGTACTGAATACTGTAGGCCATTGTAACACAATGGTGGGTATTTGTGTATCTAAACATAGAAAAGCTATAGTAAAATTAAAGTATAAAAGGTAAAAAATGGTATATCTGTGAAGGGTACTTACCATGAATGGAGCTTGCAGAACTGGAATTTGCTCTGGGTGAGTCAGTGAGTGAGTGGTGAGTGAATGTGAAGGCCTAAGACATTACTCTATACTGCTATAGATTTTATAAATACTCTACACTTAGGCTACACTAAATTTAAACAAAATATTTTCTTTCTTCAATAATAAATTAACCTTAGCTTACTGTAACTTTTTTACTTTTTACATTTTTAATTTTTTAAAACTTTTCGATTCTTTTGTAATAACACTAAGCTTACAACATACACATTGCCCAACTGTACAAAAATTTTCTTTATAGCCTTGTTCTGTAAGATTTTTCTATTTTTTAAATTTCTTATTTTGTACTTTTGAAAGTATTTTGTTAAAAACTAAGACACAAACACATGGATTAGCCTCGGTCTACACAGGGTCAGGATCATTAATATCACTGTCTTCCACCTCCACATCTTGCCCCACTGAAAGGTCTTCGGGGCAGTAGCACGCATGGAGCTGTCATCTCCTATGGTAATAATGCTTCTTCTGGAACACCTCCTGAAGGACCTGCCTGAGGCTGTTTTACAGTTAACATCTCTTTATACCTGGAAGGAGTTCACTCTAAAATAATGATATAAGGTATAGTATAGTAAATATATAAATGAGTAACATAGCTGTGTATTATTATCAAGACGTATAGTATAGCACACACAGTTACGTGTTTTGTTGATACCAGCATCATCACAGACATGTGAGCGATGTGTTGTGCTACTACAATATGAAGGCCATGACATCACTAGGCGTTAGGAATTTTTCAGTTCCATTCTGATCTTATGGGACCACTGTTGTATACATGTGGTCTATCACTGACTAAAATGTCCTTATGCAGCTTAGGACTGTGTAAGTTTTTAAGACATTTCATACATACTTCCAACTTTCTTTCAAGAAAGGTTGTCCACATCATTGCCCATTTCTTTGTACCCTTACCAAACACGGTCATCATCTTTTCATCTTTGCCAGTTTGGTAGGTGAAACTTTGTACTTTCTTTTGGGAATTGGCCTGTTTATGTCCTTAGTCCATTCTTTTTTTTCTTTTGAATTGTTCATCTTGTTCTCTTAATGATGTATAAAAGCTATTTATGTATCAAGGCCATTAGTGTTTTATTCATGTATGTTGGAATCATTTTACCAGTTTGAAAATTAGCTTTTTATTTGTTTTTGATAAATAGATTTTGTCACCAAATCTATTCTTGTTTTTCTTTATGATTTCTTTTTTTTTGTCAGCCCTTTTGCTAAGCATGTATGTATGTATATATGTTTTAAAACATAGATATGTGTGTCTATGTATATATACACATATACATGTTAAGGCATATAGGAGATCAAGTTATACAAATTATTTTCAAACAATTTTTTTCACTTATCACTTTCTCTCTATGTGTGTGTGTGTATGTGTGGATAGATAGACCCTCCCCCATACACATGTATGTGGCTTTACATCATCCTTTCTTTTTATTTTTTATTTTATTTTTGAGATGGGGGAGGTCTTGCTGTGTTGCTCAGGCTCGTATCAAACTCCTGGGCTCAAGTCATCCCCCTTCCTAAACCTCCCAAGTAGCTGGGAACACAGGTGTGTTCCATCACGCCTGGCTCCCATTCTTTGTTTTTAAATTGCTGCATACTCAAGTATAGCTGTTCTGTAATATAATTACCATTCAATTATTGACTTTAAGTTGCTTTCAGTTTCTCTCTATTACAAACAATGCTGAAATGAATACTCTTGTATATATCACCTTGTGTACACAAATGAGAGATTTGTTCAGATTAGATTATATCAGGCCGGCCATGGTGGCTCCCTCCTGTAATCTCAACACTTTGGGAGGTTGCTTGAGTCCAAGAGTTTGAGATCAGCCTTCTTTATGACTTCTATCCTAGAAAAACTTTTCCCACTCCAAAATTTTATAAATATTCAACTATAGTTTTTTAAATCACCTTATTACTTTCTAGTTTTTATTTTAAATCTTTGAGTCATGCAGTATTTATTTTGGTATAAGATATAAAATAGACATATCACTTTATATTTTTTACAAGTTTCCTGAATACCATATATTTACCAACATTTTCATTTCCCATGTATTTTAATTCTGCCTTTATCTTCTACTGTACCAAATTCTTATCTTTACTAGTTCTTACAGTCTCCCTGTTGAACTGCCAGTATCATGTTGTTGTAATTTTCATAAACTGATAACATGTAAATATGTGATGACTCTTTACTATCTGACATGGCAAATCCCAATCCTCTTTACTTGTCATTTTTAAATTTTCTTGATATTTTTTGATATTTATGCTTCTAGTCTTTGGAATCTTTTTGTCAGGTCTTCTACAAAAATGTCATGAAAATTTTGATTAAGCTCGTGTTGAATTTATATAATAATCTGGGAGAGAAAAATTCATATCTTTACAGTATTGAGATTTCCTGTCTAGGAATATGTCATGTATTTGTCCTTTTACTGAAATCTCCTCCTGTGCTCTTTAGCAGTTTTGGCATTTTCAAGTTAGTAAGTCCTGCACATGTCTTTTCAGGCACGTACCTAGGTCTATAAGAGCTGCAGTGTCCAGTTCAATAGCTACTGGCCACAGGCACTAGTGACGTTGTGAATTGTGGCTATTCTATATTGAAATATGCTGTAAGTGTAAAAACAAACACACGAACTGGCTACCAAACTGCCTTAGATTTGGAAGACTAAGTATAAAAAATAGTTTTTGATTAGAAAATTGAAATAATATTTTGGGTTATTAGATTACATAAAGTATATTTTTATTTGTTTTTTTATGTTGCAAGAAGGCTATCGAAAATTACATATGTGGCTCACATTACATTTTTATTGGAAAACACTGTACTAGAGGGCTTTTGGGGGTGTTGCTTTTGTAAACAGAATTTTAAATTAGAAATCTGTCTACTTTAGTATGCAAAAAGCTATTGACTTCTATATATCTTTGGCATTCTGCCATTTTACTGAACTTAAAAAAGTCAGTTTTAATAAATTTTCATTTTAATCTCTTATAGTTAAATTGCTATTTTATTTGTAAAAATTATGAATTTTATCTCTTCCTTTCTAATAGCTATACTTTAAAAAATATCTTTTTCTTGTTTCATTATGCTAATACCAGGATACCATTGAAAAGTAATAATAATTGGCATTTTTCTCTTGTTCTTGATTCATTATGTACAGTTTTTGTTGGCTTTTGGTTTCAGATGATATTCTTTATTAAGGCAATATTTTTCTATGCCTAAATTAATAATTTTTGATATGCTAATATTAATGGAATTTATGTTAAATGCTTTTTTAACATTTATTGAGATTATTTTAATTATTTTTCTACTTTTAATAACAATATGATTAATTATAGTCATGTTGTCTAGATTGAACCATCCTTATATTCCTGAAATAAATCCTGCCTGTATTTTATCTGTTTTTTTTTTTTTTGTAATATTTTGCTGGATTTAATTTACTTATATATTTTATTTAAGACTTCTTGTTTCAATCTTTGCAAAAGTGATTTGATTTTGTTTCTTCTTTCCTCCTCTGTCAGTTTTTAGTGTGAGGTCCTGCTAGTTTGTGCAAATGAACTGAGATATTTTTTTCCTTTTATTATCCGGACCAGTTTAAATAGTAAAGAAGTGATTATTTACCTGAAAATTTTATCAGTCTTGCCCATAAATTCATCTGGGTGCAGTATGGTTCTGAGGACTACTTCTTTAACAACTTCCTTAGTCTGTTCTGTTATTTATCAGTCAAATATATATTAACTTCTGTCTCATGTAATGCTTTTTATCTTGAATTCTTTGTCTAATCTTACATTGCTACCCTTTTAAAATTTTTGCTTTATTTTGTTTACTCTTTGATTTTTAAAAATCTATGGTACTACAGAAATATATTCCTCTATCTCTTTCTTACATCAACATACCAATATCCTGACCTTTTCATTAAGAAACAAACAATCCTCTCCTGATCCCATCTGACCCTTGAGGAACTGACTTTCCCAGGTCTCTGCTCCTTCTTAGAGTAAAGCTCCTTAGAAAGAGTTATGTGTGTTCTCTTCTGCAATTTCTTGCCTTTCTTTCTCTCTCTTCTACTGTACCTCTTAGACATTCAACCCTCTTCCCCCAGCCCACCCTAGTCAAAGTCACCAGTGACCTCCCCATCACTAAACCCTGTGGTCAATTCTTATTTCTCATCTTCCTTGGCCTATCAGCAGCGTTTGGCACAGTCATTACCTCCCTCTTTCCTCCCTTAATTTTCGCAGCCTGCTCTGTCTTCTGGTTTTTATTCTACTTCATTAGCCATTCTTTTTGTCTCCCTTATTGGTTCCTCCTCATCTCATCCATCTATAAGTGGTAGTGTGCTCCAGTCCTTAGTCCTTGCACTTCTCCCCTTTTCAGTCTACATCTACTCCCTGGGTGATCTGCCTTGAAGTGCCTTTGTATGCTGATAACTATAGAATTTGCACATTGGGTTCTGGCCTCTCCAGATTCAAATATCTGAATTACTTTTGTTTTCTCCTCTTCCCCTAAGAGCACCTCAGATCTCACCCACCTAAACCTGAGTGCCTCTCCACAGTCCGGCACACCCGCTCTGCCCTTATAGTTCCCACTGCAGCTGCAGATGACCACATCCTTCATTCACATTGCTCTAGCTCAAAAACCTGGAGTTATCCTTGACTCTTCTTTTTCTCACACTTTCCACATCTGAACAGTTAATGAATCTTGTCAACTAAACCTTCCAGTCTGAAGGAGTCCAACTACAAAACATCTTCACTGCTACCACCCGGATCTAGCCCACTGTCATCACTTTGGTAGATCAGTACATTAATTTTCTAAGTGATCTCAGCCTCTACTCTGACTTTCAGTCTGTTTTCATTCAGTACAGGAATCAGAATGATCTTGTCAAAGAAAGGAAGTTCAATCATATCACTCATAACTCAGAGCTCTCCAATTACCTTCTCATTTAGAGTAAAATCCCAATTACCTTCTCAGTAAAATCCAAAGTCCAGATAAGGCCTCAAAGGCCCTACCCTACTTCTCCCGATATCTCCCTGACCTCACCTACCCTTGTCTCTGCTGCTGGCTGGCATCAGCCACACAGTTTCTTGAGCATGTCCAGGCCCGTCCCAGCCTGAGGGTCTTCATCCTTACTACCCTCTGTTTGGATGTGCTGCCCAACCCCCAATATCTGAATGGTCCAAGCCTTTGTGTTTTGTTTCTTACAATATCGCTGGAACCTAGAATAGTGTCTGGTACATAGTAAGCAATCAAATATTTGTTGAGTGAATGAATGATGCATCTTTTTAAAAAACAGCACACAAAGTCATTGTGTTTTTTAAAAGTCTTGTTTGAGGGTCTTTGATTTTCAATAGAAAAATGTAAGCCATCTTCAAGTATTGTGATAGCTGATATGTTTGGTGATGTTTCTTTGAATTGTTTCTGCTTTCTGTTTAATACAGCTATTGGCTTTACCTTTTAATTTCTCTTTCTGTCTTTTGTTATATTTTATCAGGTTTTTTCTTTTATTATTAATAACAATGGCTAACACTCCACATTTATCATGTGTCAGACAGTGGGCTGCATATACATTTTATTTCAGTTACTCTGCAAAACAATCATATAACAAAAACTATTATTTCTATTTTGTAGATGAGATAACTAAAGCTTAGATTAATAATTTATGCAAATTCACATGCTTTGTGACAGCTGAGCCTCAAACAGGGTTTAGTTTGTCTGAAACCAAAGTCTTTTCTTTCATGTTCAATAATTCATGTTTAACAATTATTGCCTTTAAGTTCTAAAAGAACATAATTGTAAAATTGATATTTCTCTATTTTTGCCAAGAATGAAACTATATATTTTCTTATCCCATAAAATAGGAAATACAGATTCTTCCTTATACTACCCCTCCCTCAATCAATAATTTTTTTGTTTAAATACTCTGAGACTTAAAATATAGATTTTTATCTATATACCTTTTTTAATCACCTAATAATTCTAAAATTATTTTCTTAATGTTAACATAAGGATCATAGTACATTAGCCATAATCATTTTAATTTTACCTTCAGTTATACTCATTTCATTGTTTGCTGCTCATTTCTTCTATACTCTCTTCAGTTATTGGGGTTGTACTCTGACTTTATTTTCAGTGGTTGGTAAATATTGAGTAATTAGTTGAGGAAGAATAAATGCATCATCTTCATGAGTTCTTGCATATCTGATAGGCTCTGCTGTCATTGTGTAAGAACCTGGCTAGGGTCACAGTCTTTTTCCTTAGAACTCTTTCAGTCTTCCTTTTAAATATTGTCATCTGGTTTTCAAGTATTATAGAATAAAAGCTAATGTCAAACTCATTGTCTTTTCTTTGTCAGAAACTTTCTTGTTTCCTAAAGAAAGTTTTCTTTACCTTTGAAATTGAGAAACTGTGCCAGTATATGTCCAGTTGTAGATTTTTAAATTAATATTAAAGTATAATTGAGCCTTTTAAATTGAAAACTCAAGTCTTTATCGAGCTGAGGAAAATTTTCTTCTTCTCTTCCTCCTCACCCTCTTCTTCCTCTTTCTCCTGTATCTTGCTTCCAATTGGCCTACTCTTTCCAGAGCCCAGGAAAGCAACCTCATCCCCTCCTCCAGAGCTGCTCCTGGTCCTGGTCACAGGCCACACCTGTAGTATACCAGATAGACTGTACGCTAGTTGAGTGTGCTATGGTGGGATTCCTTCCTCCTAGACTCCAGCAATGTGGGACTCTGGTTCTCATCAATCTCTCAAAGATCTGCCTTCATCTTTAACCCCTGTTGCTCCAAGTTGGGGTTTTGGTGAAGCTCTTGTTTATTTCCTCCCCGGGTGGCTTTCCTCCTTGTACACGGATGGATGGCATGCTGCCCTCATTCCCTTCCTGTTTGTGGCTGAAATATGTAAGTACGTAGTTGGCACTCTCCCTTGTTTCCTGAGTTTCTCTTGTTTTCTTGGTCACATCAGTAGGGCAGGAAATTAAATACATAGGCTTATATCACCCTACTGGTTCAAAATTCATACTGAGAGTCTCAGTAAAAGTGGTTTTAAAACCATTTGCATCGAATAAAACTTTCAAACACATGAAGTTTGGACACAAGCCCAGTCGGATTCGGGCCTTTTTGCCCAGAGCTCAGATACTCTATTGGTTTGGATGAGAAAGGAGACTTTAGGAAAGTAAGTTGCAAATCTAATATTCTGGGAATTCATAGAAGTTTTATCTACATCAGGATAGTGAAGAAGCAAACATTTGGGCAGATTTGCTAAAAAGGTCCACAGTTTATGGATAATTTCTGGATCTTTCATAATGATTTATGGCGCCAGAAAGAAAGTAGTATTTGGCTCTAACACAGTTCTATGCTGATTTGTAGAATTTTTGAAGCACTTTTCCTTAGGAGCAGTGCAGGTCCCGTGGGGCCCCTATCTGATTGGGTAAACACCCTAGAGCAGTGGTTGGGAAACTGCAGGCTGGCACCTGTTTGGTATAACCCACAAGCTAAGAATGGTTTTTACATTTTACATGGTTAAAAAAAGTTTAAAGGAGTATTTCCTGACATGTGAAAATAATACGAAAATAAATATTATTATCTATCATAAAATTTTATTGGAACACCGTCATGTGGTTGCTTTTGTGCGCCAATGACAGAGTTGAGTATATGTGACAGAGGCCATGTGGCCTATAAAACTTGACATACTTACTATCTGGCCCTTTACAGAAAAACTTTGCTGATTCCTGGCTTAAAGCTTTGAGAGACCATGGAAATGTGTCATCAGCAAGGAAAGCTCTTACCCAGACATTTTACCGCCTTAGGATGATTTTTCCTCTTTCTGGGTTAAAATGAAGAAACTCCTAACTTCATTATGGGGCCCACATGGTGATGCTAGTTTACAAAGCTGGCGAGATCTGATCTGCGAACACCTTATTCTTCTTGTCTTTACGGTGGTAGTTGAGATATGCTATTAGGGTCATTTTAGTGCTTGTGGTTCAGACCAGAAGAAAGATGACAGAGTAAGATGACAAAGTAACAACTTAGAGATACATACTTTTAAAGATTCCCTACAGATTTCAATTCTGTGTTATTTTTGTCTATCTTCTAATCTTGTGTCTCAATTACTATGAATTATTAAAAAATGGGCTGTAATTTTTTTTTCCTCTTTCAGAGTACTAGAAACTTTCAGGGCCTTTAGAGAGCAGTAGACAAGGGATTGGAACAGTAGGTGTTAAAAAGACTCCTAAAATATCATCCAAGCTTATTGCTAAAGAATTAGAAAAATACTATTTCTAATATTTGCCAGATTTGCATTTTAAAATTGCAAAATAATGTGACATTTAAAAATGTATAAGAGTAAAGTACTAAAACTTTAAGTAAATAAAATGAGTTTGTACCCTCTTACCATCTCTCTTCTCCAGAGACCACCACCGCTCGGTTTGAGGTTGTGTGTGTATGTATGTGTGTGTCTTAAAGATAAAATCCAACATGAACATGAGTTCAAACTAATAATTTCCATTTAAATTCAAGACTATAGGGTTTTTACTTAACCTCTTTGAGCTTATACCCATATGTCTTCTCTTACACTGAAAATCTGGTTCTCAGTAACACCAGGGATGATATAATATCCCATTATTATTCATTTGCTTTATCTCACAGGATAAAGATGCATCACAATCTCAGAGTATGCATATCAATGTATCTCCAATACTGTGGCGGCTAAAAATAGTTTAAAATTTTTTTGTGGTTCTTTATGTCCTTAGTCTATATTCTACTAGAGTGAGTTTTAAGTTTCTTTTAGGCTTTTTTTCTTATTTTTACTACTGGAGTGTTTTAAAGTCACTTGGAATCATTCCTCTGTGTCGTTGTACCACTAATCCAGTGATACACATTTAGGTTCATTTGTTTTATTTTCTATTTTTTGGAACTTAAAAAAATATATAATTTTCTTACATAATTATTTAATAAATGATTCACATAATTTCAAGACAAAACTACAGAACATGGCTTATTCAAAGGCATCAAGATTCTATCTTTGTTTCTTCAACCTTCTTTCCTCCCTCCCCTATAAGTAACCACTAAAAAAAAACCCCAAATATTGTTTATCCTTCCATTGTGTTTTTTAATATAAGCAGATACATGTTTATATATTCTTTCCCCCTTTTCCTTAGATAAATACAGCACACGTTTTTTCACCTTGCTTTTTTCACATAATGATGTACATTGATATGTATTTGTACATCTCTGTGAGTATATAATATATAATTATATATCAACATGTTTGGGCTCAGCTGTGTCATTGTTTTATGTAATATTCAAATAGACTTTTATATAATCTTTAACTATGTGGTCTATTTTATTAGCAACTTTTTTCTTTTTTTTTTTACTATTTTTTTGGTAACAAATATTTTTGTTTTAATATTTACCTTTATGCTAATACCTTTTAAAAATTTACATTCCCCCTTTCTAATTTTCTATTGGTCCCCTATTTGAGCAATAGTAAAATGAACTAGTAACTTCTTTCTTTCCCCTACTTTCATTCTCTTTAAGCATTTGATTTGAAGTAATATCCCTTTAATCCCAGTTAATAGATATAGACAATCAATAGCCTTATTCTGTTCATCATTCTCTTCCTATTCTCCTCTCATTTTTGAAAATTGAAAAATTCATCGACCTTTTCAGAGTGTTTAGTCATTACGCCCTATATATTCTTTCTGTCTTATAAGTATGGTTCAGTTTTAGTTCTACAAGTAAATGTATATTTCATGCCCACTAATATATCTTATGTTAGTTACTCTCCAGTCATTTTGGTTGTCCTAAATTCATTCTCTAGTGGCTTACTCAGGGAAGGCACAAGGCCTTATTATAGTCTTGACTTTTGTATGTGCATGAGTTTGTCTCTGGCTTTTATTCTCAAAAGACAGTTTGACTTGATACACAATCTTGGATTCTCACTTTCCTTCCTGCCAAATCTTAAATATGTTGTTACTTTCGTTGTTTTCTGGCCTAAAGCGTTGCTGTCAACCTGACGGCAGTCTAAAATTCTTTCCTATATAAGGGACTTAGTCTTTTTTACTGGAATAACCAAAAGATTTCTTCCTGTTTATTTTGCTCCTCTTGTCCCTCACCAAAGGGCAGAACTTGAAGAGGGGGATTAACTGGACTCGTTGCCTCTCTGTTTCTTTCACTCACAGATGATGTGAAGTGACAGAAAGAAGATGGCATCAGTCCTCAGAAACATGACACATTTTCTACTCTTCTCCTTCTTGCTTCCCTAGAAATGAGTAGTCCTTTAAAGACAGTCCATGACATTCCCTACAATAAATTCTAGTGAGCTTCCTAAGGAAATCCTCTTTATATAATTGAAAGCTGTGCTGATTACTTTAGAGACGGAGAGGAGGAAATTCATGAGGGAAATGCAATGTGAAGATTGTGTAGATTTCCCTTCTCTACACTATAGGTCTCATCCAGACTGCTGGCACTTGTGCCATTTCAGAGGACTCAGCAGGAGACTGATGAATGCCATGCTCAGCACTTTCTCCAGCTGCCCCATAGTATAGACATTTCTTTTAAAATCCTCCTCTACCTTGGAATTCTAGACACTATTAATTTTTTTCCTTACTGTTTGGTCCAGAGTGAGACTTTCTGCAGTGTAGTTTCATGTGCTTAGTTCACCTCTTCTCTCTGTCTTTACTTTCCCCTACTTGAGAGGTCTGCTCTTATTTGGGCTTTATTCCAAGCACTCTGGCCAGCTTTGGAGAAAAGAAACTGCCACTTGGGGCTCCTAAAGAAGTTATGCACGTTGTGAACTGACAAGTCCAACCTATAGTAGTTCTGCAAGTTGCCAACCACATAAGTTCTCATATGACTCTTACATTGTATCTTTAGAAGGAGATCAGTGGATTAGAGTTGGGCAAAGGAGAAGATTGTTTATATTACATACATTTTTTGGGGAAAACAACTGCTGGCTGAGAAAATAAATAGATTAATCTTAAACCTAGTGAAAAGCAAAATGGCTAATGCTTGTAACTTAGTTTGCTAAGTCTCTTAATCTTTCATAAATGCAACTATATTTGAGTATTATGAAGACTTGTACAAAGTAGATGATATAGTGGCTACAACAAAGTAAAAATGAAATGTCATTTCAGTGAGGTCTGCTAAAAAAAAAACAAACCAAACCACTCTGGATGTTAAGGGCAACCACTACATGAAAGGCAAGCTGCTTGAAAGTAAAAATACTAAAAATAGAAAATGGCAAAAGTTTATAACAGTCCCTTGGATCTGCCCCCTTCCACCACTGACTCACAGTGTTCCCTTGAAATGCACCTTCTGTAATAGGAGCCACAGATAAGACGAGGGTTTCTGTGATATGGGAGGACAGAGGACATCTGTATCACCTCTGCTTGGAAAGACAGGACCCAGGACTACAGTGGTGCTTAAATGTGTCTTAGTCCATCTGGGCTGCTATAACAGAAGACCACAAACTGAGTGGCTTACAGATAATGTACGTTTACTTCTCACAGTTCCAGAGTTCAAGATCAAGGTGCTGGTAGATTGGGTGTCTGGTGAGGGCTTGCCCTCTGGTTCATAAATGGTGACTTATTGGTGTGAGGGACAAACAAGCTTCCTCAGGCCTCTTTTATAAAGGCACTAATCTCATTCATGAGGGCTCCACCCGCATGACCTAGTCCTCTACTAAAGACCCCACCTTTTATTATCATTGGGGATTAGGTTTCAACATGAGAATTTTGGCAGGAACACAAGCATTCTGACTAGAGTAGATATCAGAACAAAGAGACAAAAATCAAGGAGTTTAAAATTGAATTTTTTTCTGGGATTATTGAGCAACATGCGCTAATATTCCAATCATGTAAAAATGGAAATAACATTATTTTAAGTTATTGGCATGTAATTTATTCTTATACAAATATAAATTAAAAAGTAAGGAAATATTTTTAAATTATATTGTATGTACTAAGGTGCACCCTAGCATTTTGATTTTAAACTTTTCTTCCAAAAGAAATTTAATTAGCTTTCCAGGAAGTATTTATTTTGAAGTTAGAATGAAATTTAGGAGTTATCTAGTTTTATCCCTGTCATTATGTGGTATAATGGAGTAACTTGGGCCCAGGGAGCTCAGGTAACTTGTCCAGGGCCACACAAATGGTAGAAGATTTGGGGTTAGAAGCCATGGTTCTTTACAGCTAGTACTGACCTTTTTCAAAACAGCTATTTTAAAATTTTTACTTTTGTTTATATATTTATAGATTCATAAATCACTATAGCCATAGTAAATCTTCAGTATCATCTGATCCATCCCACCAGTTCCCCACCACACCCTCACTCCATAGAAGAAATCAAAGCCCAGATATAGATAAGGAATCTGATTGCATAGATTCTTGGGAAAGAATCAATTTGCTTTTTAATCTCCAGTGAAGATACTTAGTATACAAGTCTGCATGCTAAAATGAAAGCAATTTTGTTTAGTAACTAGATTAAAGTCTGGTTTTTAATAAAATCTGGTAATTTAATGAAATTAATCTGTTGACAACAAAAAGAAAGGAATGACCTTTCACAGAACTAATTGTTTTCAAATTATAGAAGTCACCACAAAATTCTTTTAACTAACAAGATACATTTCTGCATTTAAAAAATGTTACTAACTTATCCACAGCTTCCAAGAGGAAGCATTTATTTTTCAAAACTGTACAAACTGGAAGTGCCAAACAAAACAGTAAGTCTGATACAGTAGTAGAGTTATTCACAATTGAGTTATAGCTATAAATCATCTTACTTTTTTCTTATGTCTTTCTTTTTATCTGTATATTGAGCATATTTGTTCCCTGCCTCACAATTTACTGAAGTTTATTTCTAGGCTGAGTAATCTGCACTTTGCCTGAGACCTTTCTTTTAGTTGTCATACAAAACTTAGGAAATTATACATAATAGTTTTTGTGTTTTTTGTGATATAATTTACTTATTTAAGTTGCCAATGATAATATAAAACCAGAAATGTATATTACTACTGAAAAGAAAAATCAATAGGATTAAGTCAAATAAATAAACTAAAGTCTAAAAGCTTTTTAAAAGATTAATTTAGAGTTATTTTGTTTTTCCGAAATGGATTGCATATTTCAGTTCTCTAATTAAAATTAATGATTTATAATACCTCTCAAATTTTGTTATCTAAAGCTTTCATTTATTAAGTATTTTGTGTAAGTTACAAATATTGATATATTGTATTCCAGTAATTTATAATATATCTGCATAAATCTTTAGAAAAATATTGTGACAAGGAGTTATTTACAAAGACCCAGTAAGACATGATGTACACATGAACAAATTGATGAGCAAGAATAACTCTAAATATTTTGTTTCTTATAAATTAGATTTGATTTTAATGGATTTGACATTTTCTCCTTGAACACAGTTTTGCCAGGTCTATATTTAGGAGAGAAAAATGAGAATGTAAGTTGAAATAACATTCAATTTTTATTTAATTTTCTCTCTGACGTGTATAAGGTAGGGAGGTTTAAAGGAAGCATGGCAAGTGGTAGCAACCAGAAGTCTCAATTTTATCTAAAATTATTATGATTATGTAACCAGTTTTTGGAACACATGATCTTAATACTCAATAATAACAATAAAGATAATTTGATTTTGTTACTTATAAGCATTTATTAAGCACTTATGTGCCAGGTACCAATTAAGATCTCTAGTGTATTAATTCACTTAATAATAACCTTAAGAACTCAATCATATTAATATGCTTATTTTACAGATGAGAAAAGGGAGGCATGGAAAAGTGAAGTAATTTGCCTGCGAGCACGCAGCTGGCAGGTGACAGAGCTCCAGCAAACTTGCTTCTAACTGTACTAGAGCAGTGGTTCTCCGAGTGTGGCCTACAGGCCAGCAGCATCAGCATCAGCTGGAAACATATTGAACATCACATTTTCAGGCCACACCCCAGACCTACTGATTTAGAAACTCTAGGATGGGGCTTGACAACCTGTGTTTTGTTTTTTTTTTTCGTTGAGACAGAGTCTCACTCTGTTGCCCAGGCTAGAGTGCTGTGGCATCAGCCTAGCTCACAGGGCTCCTGGGCTCACGTGATCCTCCTGCCTCAGCCTCCCGAGTAGCTGGGACTACAGGCATGTGCCACCATGCCTGGCTCATTTTATATATATATATATTTTTTTATTTAGTTGTTCAACTAATTTTTTTTCTATGTTTTTAGTAGAGATGGGTCTCGTTCTTGCTCAGGCTGGTCTCGAACTCCTGAGCTCAAATGATCCTCTGCCTCTGCCTCCTAGAGTGCTAGAATTATAGGTGTGAGCCACCATGCCCTGCGGACAACCTGTGTTTTGATGAGCCTTCTAGGCGATTCTGATGCATACTAAAGTCTGAGAACCCCTGCCTAGATAAAGCAAGCATTGTTCTTTCTCTGGTCAGGGGCCAACCAACAGTCTAGGAGGGAAGACAGTCATGCAAACACATACTTGGCATCAATCTAGTAAGAGCAGTAAAGGAGGAGTATAGTAGGAACAGTGGTGGTGCAAAGGAATGTGAGGGGAAGGGAAGGTTTCACTTTTTGAGCTTTGAGAAATTTGCAGTTGAGTTTCAAAGACAGAAGAAGGGCAACCAGTTCCAATACTGGTAGCGTATGCTGGTTCTGTTTGTCTAGAATCTGATAAATACTCCAAATGACTTCAAATGGTGCTGAACATTTGGGCAGGAGCAACATAATCATAGTAGTTACCCTCTATTTTGCCCATTTTCTGGCTATGATTGTGCATCTGAGATGTGTGTTTATTCCTGAAATTGGTGGTTACAAAGTAGTCAGAAGAGATCTTGTAAAGATCGTGTAGGGTGATGAAACACTCTTTTTGCCTAGAAAATGAGCGTTAGACGTTAGGAAGGCCGACCTTTCGTATGGTACCCATTCCATTTACCTATGAAATCCAAAGGTAAGTCTATTAAAACTTAAGTCTTTTGCACTGGGATATGACAGACCAAGCATTACAAGATACTGTCATAGCTTGTAATACCTAAATCACTTAACACTCTTGGTGAGTCATCTCTCAATTTTCAGGGTACAGCATTTTAGAAATCCTCACAACAGGCTTCCAGGTTAAACAAATTCTTTGCACTTTTTGTTCTACTGGAAACAGGGATTAGACATAAAGTAAACAACATGGGCTGACTACTCTTGGTAACATCTTTGAAGAGATGGCCCTGATATGCACCACTGTTTTCAATCACTTAAAAGGCAGTAATTTGATTATGCCATCCTTTATTTAAGAACTGCCATTGCTTTCAGTTCACTTCCAGGCCTGACACAAGTAAATCACTTCGATAAAAATCCCTTTTCCCCTCCTCCTTGAGCCTAGCATAAGTAATGATACCAGTGATCTAGCAAGGACAAAATGAATATAATGCACTTCTTATAGAAAAGCAAAATGTTTCATGAGGCAGTGATTCATTGTGTAATTTGGGAAATGATTTTTCTTGTGTATGTGAAAGAAGTTTAAATGATCTTGCATAAGGGCACTTTTAGGTAAATACTACATTCTTCTTTTGAATTTAAATGTTTGAATTTAGCAGTTATGTACATATCACGGGCAGAGGAATATACCTTAGAAATACACTATCCATAATTTGGCCCATTGATGGCCATTCCTTTGTACAGAAAGAAAAGTATTTCCTAGGATCTTGAAGCAAATTGCTTCTCATGTGAAAATAACCACCTAATTCTTTTCTAAGTCTGTTTTAAATACTGACAGATATGACAGATGACTCAGACTTAAAAGACATCAACTTGAATGTATGTTATAGTTGTCATTTTATTAGGGGTTGCTCAGATCATTTGACTTTCTTCTTAATGTCCCCCAAAGACAGTCACTTTCTAATATTGTAATTAAGTAACATCAGCTGTTAAGGCTGCTGGGGTTCAGCATTGCCGGAATGTATGTACATATAAAGATTAAAATGTATGACAAGTTGGCACAATTTTTTAAAAGTTTTATTTTTAACTGATGCATAATAATGTACATATTTATGGGGTCCAGTGTGATGTTTTGATACATGTATACATTGCATAATGATCAAATCAGGGCATTTAGCATATCTATCACCTTAAATACTTACCATTTTCTTGTTGATAAGAACATTAAAAATTCTTTCTTCAAGATATTTTGAAATATATAGTACAATATTGTTAATTATAGTCACCCTAGTGTGCAACACAACACCAGAACTTATTCCTCTTATCCAACCATAATTTTGTACTTCTTAACCAATCTCTGCCTCTTCTCCCCAGCCTCTAGTAACTGCTATTCTAATCCATACTTCTATGAGACCAACTTTTGTAGATTCAACAAATGAGTGAGATCATGTGGTGTTTGTCTTTCTGTGCCTGGCTTAATTCACTTAATGTAACTTCCTCTACATTGCTATAAATGACAGGGTTTCATTCTTTTTTTGTGGCTAAATATTATTCTGTTCTGTATATATACCACATTTTCTTTATCCATTTATCTGTTGATGGACACTTAGGATGATTCCATACCTTGCCTATTGTGTATAGTGCTGCAATAAACATGGGAGTGCAGATATCTCTTCCATATACTGATTTCATTTTCTTTGCATAAGTACACAGTAGTGAGATTTCTGGATCATATGATAGTTTTAATTTTTTCAAGGAACCTTCATACTGTTTTCCATAATATCTGTACTGGTTTTCAATTGCACCAAGTGTATAGAGTTCCCATTTCTCCACATCCACACAAGCATTTGTCATATTTTTCTTTTTGATAATAGCCATTGTGGTTGGGATGAGGTAATATCTCATTGTGATTTTGATTTCCCTAGTAATTAGTGATGTTGAGTATTTTTTTCATATACCTGTTGGCCATGTGTATATCTTCTTTTAAGAAATACCTATTTGATCTTTTGCCCATTTTCAAATCATATTATTTGGTTTTTTTGCTATTGAGTTGTTTGAGATCTTTGTATATTCTCAATATTAACCCTTTGTCAGATGCATAATTTACAATTTATCACCAAAGTTTACTACCTACATTCCACTTTAGCTACCTAAGATAATATCTGCTTTATATCCACTTTAGCTACCTAAGATAATATCTGATAATAAAAGCATTTCATTACCCAAGAATTACTTCACTTCTGAAATCACTTATTCAGACAGTTGGCAAATTAATTAGGGTCCATGTCATGCCCAATTATCCTTTCTATTAACTTTTGCTTTTAATGTATTCACTGGTACCTATCAATGAATGATGAAATGTTTTCATTTCAACAAGTCTAACTCAGGGCATTCAACAAGTCTACTCAAGGGATTTTTTAAATAGTTAGACTTTTAAATCATGTAGGATAACAGACCCACTAAAGCTTAATGTTTTCTCTTTATGATAGATATAATTTTATAATAGAACTGCAAGTAACATCCTAGTCAGTTTCTTTACTGACTTTAGCATTCAAGCACTGAGAAAAATTCTCTTGTTTGGACCACATTATTCTGATTTAGGATTATTCAGATAGAATAAATGGCAAAAAATATAATCTAAGAAAATAAAATATTTTTACCTCCTTTAGATACACTTTCAAAGGGTACTAATATTTACTGAGTATCTTCTATGTGCCAGATACTATTTTAGGTAATTGAAATGCATTATCTCATTTAATCCTCATAGTAGCATTTCTCATCACTATTATCTTGTTTATTTTTACTTTTTCATAGCACTGTCATCATCATCATCATCATCATCATCATCTAATATAATTACATGTTTTTCTTATTCCCTTCCTTTCTCCTTCCATTGTCCCTCCACCATCCTCCCTCATTAGGCAGGGATTTTTTTTTTTTTGTCTACTGCTATCTCCACAATTCCTTTTTCATAGTAGTGACTCGATAAATACTTTTTTAAATGAATGAATGGCCCTGTGAGGCAGATGTTATACTCCCCAATTTACAGGTGAAGAGAGGTTAAGGAAGTATTAATAACAAAGGATGTGGAAAGGTTGTAGGAAGAGACCACCTATTCATCTATTCATTCATCCATTCAATGAATGACTTTAAAGCTCTTATTCTGATATATTGCACTGCTTACTATGCATAAATTACTTGATATAAAAAATCAGCATGATAATTATAATTTTTATCAATTCATCATAATGTGTTCCCAAAGTACCAATGTTAGCCCAGAAGTTCTTTTCCTTTTGCTCATTGGTAGGTTATCATAGTCTCATGATATTTTATAATTTGTAACTAATTTTGAATAAACATACATAACATCTAAAATTCAAAAGGTATAAAGGAGTATATGGTGAAAAGTATCCACCACACACCTATCCTCCATTCCTAAACTTGCCTGCCCATTGGAATCACCTGGAGGCTTTAACAATTACTATAGCCTGTGTCCCACTCCCAGAGATTGTGATTTAGCTGGTATAGGAGGATGGGCTGGGCTTTGGAATTCTTAGAAGATCCCATGAAGGGAGATTGCTTTGAGTAAAAGTATGGCCACAAGGGCCAGATATACCCTCTTCCCTGAACAACTATAAAAAATACAAAACAATGTTTTTTTCTGACACTGGACATCAGGCAACAAAAGGCAATAATCTCAGAGGGATGGGAAACAAATGAGGTGAGCCCTGTGATGTGATGCCCTCAGCTAATTGCCTGAGGTAGAATTTAGAGCATGGCACAGGAAGGGAGAATACAGGCAGAGCCTAGCAGACTCCCTGAGTTGAGAAGTCAGAGCTGAGAGTTTGAGGAGACCAAAACAGTGAGAAATCACAGGACAGACATATAGAGAGGTGAGAACCGGATGGGAAAAGCACTCTAAAGATCTACAGAGAATCCCTAAAGAACTCTGAAGATCTACAGAGGATCGCTTTGAGTGTTCACCTGAGATTTGATAAATAAATGCATGTGAGGAAACTACCAGAGGATGGGGGGAAAAGCACCTGAAAGGATGGGAGGAAATAAGCAGTACCTAGTGTTCACACAGGGATAATGCCTATTCCAATCAGCTGAACTGGAAAACCTTGTGATTTTACAGGGCATTTTGCTTCAGTAGTGAAGGAAAATCTGCTCTCAATTGAACAGAGTTCCAGTCCTACTTAACATGTCTTGAAAGCAAAATGCAAAAGGATCAAATTATTTCCAAGTAACTTAACTATATCCCAGAACAAAGCTCAAGACATGTCTTATATTTATATTCTTATAAATATGAAAATATAAAAATATTTAGCACCTGAAAAAATAAAATTCACAATGTCTGTCATCCAATTAAAGATTATCAGGAATGCAAAGATGCAGAAAAATATGACTCATAATGAGGAGATAAATTATATTCTGAAAATAACCCAGAATTGACACAGATATTACAATCAACAGATAAGGACAGTTTTTATGACTCTATTCCATATATTCAAAACATTAAGTAGAGACATGAAACATGTACAAAAGGTCTGAATCACAATTCTAAAGATGAAAAATACATTGTATAAAATGAAAAATACACTGGATAGGATTAATGGCAGATTAGGTACTACAGATGAAAAGATAAGTGAACTTGAAGACATAATGATAGAAACTATCCAAAATGACACACAAAGAGCAAAGAGCAATTTTTAAAAATGAAAAAGAGCATCATTGAGTTGTGGAAAAACTTCAAGTGGCCTAATATACCTGTAATTGGAGACCCTGAAGGTGGTTAGGAGGTGGGAGAAGAAATATATTTGAAGAAATAACACCTGAGACTTTTCCAAACTTAATGAAAACTGTATACATGATCCAAAGAGGCCCCAAAAAAGCCAAGCTCAAGAAGTATGAAAAAATAACACCAAGTTATATCATAATCAAATTGCTCAAAACCAGTGATAAAAAGAAAATACTAAAAGCAGCCAGGGAGTGACAGACATATTACATAAGAGGAACAAAGATAAGGATGAGAGCAGATTTCTTGTCAGAAACAAAGTAAATGAGAAGACAGTGGAGCAACATCTTTAAAGCACAGATGTTGCTTGATTATAATGGGGTTATGTTTGGATAAACCCATTGTACATTGAAAATATAAGTCAAAATTGCCCAAGTCTGGACATAACTCCATCACAAGTCAGGGGGCATACTGCTCCTTGTATACTGCTTTTGCACCATCATAAAGTTGAAAAATCATAAGTTGAACCATTATAAGTCAAGGACTGTCTACACTGAAAGAAAAACAAAGTCTTTTAACATAGAACTCTTTACTCAGCAAAAATGTCTTTCAAAACAACAAAAACAAAATAAAGATTTCTTTGCAGACATATAAAAGCTGAAGAATTCACCACCAGGAAATTGCACTACAGATATGTTAAAAGAAGTCCTTCATACAAAAGGAAAATTATACCAGATGTCAATCTGGATCTACACAAAGGAATGAAGAGCAGCAGGAATGATAACTACATGGATAAGTAGATCAGATCAAATTTTTTCATATTATTTAAATATTTTAAAAAGATTATTAACTGTTTAAACAGGTAACAATATAGAGTATGGGTTATGTAAAAATACAGTGTTTGACAAGAATGGCACAGAGGTTAGAAGGGAGAAATGAAAATATATTATTATGAGGGTTTTATACTAGAAAGGTATAATATCACTTTAAGGTAGATTGTGACAAGCTAAAGATATTTACTATAAATGCTAAGTCATCCATTAAAATAACAAAAGAATCTTATAGTTAATCAACCAAAAAAGGAGATGAAATAGAATCATAAAAAAATTAACCCTAAAGAAGGCAAAAAAGAGGAAAGGGATAACAAAGAACAGATAGGACAAATAGGAAACAAATAACCAAACTTCAATCTAACCATATAATCACATTAAGTATAATTATACTAAATATCTCAACTAAAAGGCAGAGATTGTCAGTTTGGATTAAGAAGTAATACCTGAATATATGCTGCCTATAAGAAATGTACTTTATATATAAAGATACAAGTTAAAAGTAGAGCAGTGGAAAAAAGTATAGTATGTTAACACTAATTTTAAAAAATGGGAGTGGCTATATTAATATCAAAATAGTTTTCTGAGTAAAGGATATTACTCTGAAAAAAATAGTAAATAATAAAGTAGATAATTTCATGCTAATAAAGAGTTCTGTTCATTAGGAGAACATGCAATCCTACATGTTTATGTACCTAATAATAGAGCTTCATGTCTGATGGAACTACAAGGAAAAATAGACAAATACATACATAGTTGAGAATTTTAACATCCCTCAATAATTAGAGTAGAGAGAAAATGAGTAAATATGTAGAAGATTTGAACAACACTGTCAACCGACTTGACCCAATTGATGTTTTGAACACACTCTATCACACATTAGCTGAATATATTTTCTTTGCAAGTACACATAGAACATTTATCACAATAGATAATGCTCTGTACAACAAAACAATTCTTGATAAATTTAAAGACGTTCAAATCATACAAACTATCTTCTCTGATCACAATGGAATTATATTAGAAAGCAATAACAGGAAGATACCTGGAAAATCCCCAAATATTTAAAAACTAGATAACATGTCTAAACAACAACAACAGAAAAATTAGAAATAATTTTTAAATGAATGAAAATGAAAATATAGCAAATAAAAACTTGTTGGGTGCTGCTAAAATATTACATAGGGGATATTTATAGTGCTATACCCCTGCTTTAGAAATGAAGAAAGGTCTCAAATCAATGACCTCATCTTCCATCTCAAGAAACTAGGAAAAGAAGAGCAAGTGAGACCCAAAGTAAGTAAAAGGAAGAAAATAATAAATATCAGAGTAGAAATCAGTGGAATGGTAAACAGAAAAGCAATAGAAAAAAAATCAATTGAACCAAAAACAGAGATTAATAAAATTGACAATTCTCTATCAGCTTATCAAGAAAAAAGGAAAGAGAAAACAAATTACTATGATCAAGAATGAAAAGAATATCACTACAGATTCTACAGATATTAAAAATAAGTATAATGAAAAATTATGAACACTTATGCTTATAATTTCAACAATTTAAATGAAATGAACAAGTTTCTTGAAGACAAACTACCAAAATTCATTCAAGAAGAAATAGATAATGTGATGGTTTTGAATTTGTTGTTAAAAACCTTTCCACAAAGGAACATGTCTATCAACAAGTGAGTATATAAACTATAATATATCCGTACAATAGAATGCTACTCAAAGCAAGAAAGAAGTCTTGATACATGCTCCAACATGGTGAATCTCAAAACATGCTGAATGAAAGAAGCCAGATAAAAAATATATAAGGTAAGATTCCATTTTTATGAAAGTTTAGAAAATGCAAACTAATCAATAAGGACAGGAATTACATTAGTGGTTTCCTTGGAAAGGTTTGCTGGGATGGGGACCAGGGAGCACATGAGCTTGAGGAAACTTTTGGGGGTGTTATATATTTTCCTTATCTTGCTTGTGGTGATGGTGTCACTGCTATAAACATATGCCAAAACTGATCAAATTGTACAATTTAAATATGTGCCATTTTTGTATGCTAATTGTACCTCAATATAGTTTTTATAAAGCTCCCCACATGGTTTAAATGTATAGAAAAGTTTGAGAATCATTTCTCCAGTCCCTCAAGTCGCTGGCTTCACTCTGCAGAGGCAACTTCTCCTTGGCAGTTTCTTGTTCTGGAGTCCTTAACTTTTTAGTTAACTTGTGATTTGTCACTGTGTGATGTAGGGAAAGTGTGGAGAGCCTGATCCAAAAGCATTCCTATGCCCGCTCACCGATCCGCACCTACGGAGGAGAAGAGGATGTCTTGGGGGATGAGAGTCAGACAACCCCAAATCGAGGTAAGACGGCTTCTGGGGCTGTGGAGTTGCTGAGGTACAGCACATGAAGGAGAAGGGGGCAGAAGGGGGCAGGCAGTTGATGAGACGTCCAGTCCTCAGTGTACATACTGCCCAGAAAGGATTGCAAGAGCCTCTTCAGGAAGGGACAGCCCCTGACACTGAGCCTCACACATTTCATTATTTTGCCTTTTAGTTGTAAACGGCTGTGCTGCCTGAAGGTTCCTGTGGTTTGGTTTTTTTAGTGAAGGGACATTGAGCCTTTGAGTCAGGGGTCAGGAGTTTTTTCTCTGCAGTTTACTATGAAAGAGCTATTGAACTTTGGGGGCAGTCTCTTAGTCTTTCTGAACCTGTTTTATAATCTGAAAATCAGGGGATGTATCTGTTCTGTCTATGTCAGGAATAGTTTATTAGAATCACAGACCAAAGTAGAAAGCACTATTAAAAGAGGATTGTCCAGGTGAAGGGCATTATGCAGAGGCGGTGGCCCTAATGGTGATAGCAGGAACTGAACAAAGTTTCTCTGTTGCAGAGGTTCAGGGAGCAGCCACCTGCATCTGGGAAGGAAGTCCAGAGAAAAGAGGCCTGAGGTGCTCCCTCCTGGGAACAGGAATGTTCTTATGGGGAGAGCCCTCAAGTATTCCATAACATGAAATAACATAATCAGTGAAAATGTAGGATATTTCATATAACCCCTCAATATAACTTTTGACTCCCCTAAAACTTAACTAATAATAGCCTACTGTTATTAGAGCCTTACCTATAACATAAACAGTCAATTAACACATATTTTATATGTTATTTTTATTATATAGTATATTTTTATAATAAAGTAAGCTAGAGAAAAGAAAATATTAAGAAATTCTTAATGTTAGAAAATGTGAAGAAAATATTAAGAAAGTTATTAAGAAAATCATAAGGAAGAGAAAATATATTTACTATTCATTAAGTGGAAGTGGATCATCATAAAGGTCTTCATCCTCATCTTCACATTGAGAAGGCTGAGGAAGAGGAGGAAGACGAGGAGGGTTTGTTCTTGCTGTCTCAGGAAGAGATGGAAGAGGTGGAGGAGGTGGAAGGGGAGGCAGGAGAGGCAGGCACACTTGGTGTAACTTTTATTGAAAAGTCTCTGTGTATAAGTGGACCCAAGCAGTTCAAACCTGTGTTGATCAAGGGTCAACTGTTAATATATACAGTCAGAAAATTGAATGCCAACTCTCGTCTAAACCTCTGAATGCTGTAATGTAGGCAAACTTACTCTTGTCGGTTCTCACGATGGTTTTGGAAGCCAGGTAGTTTCACATAAACTCATATATCCAGCCTTCCATATGGAAATGCTGCAGAGGTTAGGACAAATGTCAGATATTTGGAGCTCCTTTTAAGGGGATCAGGTCATTACCTGCAGGCAGGGTACTAATGTTTTGTGCATTCTGTGGGAGTATGTGGACCATAAAATGAGCTGACTTTTTCCCATAAGTAAATTCTATCTTCCATGCAGGGCATAAATAATATCTTCTTAGAAAGGTAGATTTGCCCCATGGCAAATCTTATGTGTGTTTGTCTTTACAAACTGCAGATCTGTTGAATATTTTTGAAAATAAATTGATCTTTACAGATAATTTAATTCTTGATCTGTTCATTGAAATAGTGTTTCCAGTCTAATGAGTGTTTTTCCTTACAGGATCAGCCTTTACAACATCTGACAATTTGTCTCTCAGCTCCTGGGTATCATCTTCTTCCAATTTTCCTGGGTTTCAGCATCCACAGTCCCTGACTGCTCTTGGCACCAGCACAGCGTCCATAGCAACACCCATTCCTCACCCCATACAGGGTTCTCTGCCACCATATAGCCGGCTGGGGATGCCTCTGACCCCATCGGCCATAGCCAGCTCCATGCAAGGAAGTGGCCCTACATTCCCTTCATTCCACATGCCGCGATACCATCATTACTTTCAGCAGGGGCCCTACGCTGCCATCCAGGGACTGCGCCATTCCTCTGCTGTGATGACACCATTTGTATGACTCTTCAAAAAATGGGAGAATCCAGATCCAGAATGCGCAAATGGGTATGGAAATATAGGACAGAGTTGGGAGGGTGGGATGTGGGGTATTGGAGCAGGGGCTTTCCAGGAGACATGGAACCTGTTAAAGAGGAGAGCTGGACTCGCAATAAAATCTGCTAAGGGAATGCACCATGGACCAAGATTCATCTGTAGCTGGGGGACAGCTCTTGGATTCAGGAGAGAATCAGTGTAAAGTTCTTAGCCAGCCTGAAGGTTTAATAATACGAGGCAGATAAATCTTAAGGTGCATTATTCCTGGTGGTTAAAAATGCTGTGTCTATGCAGTAATGTATAAAATCAATGTGTATAGGGTTTCTTTCTGCTTTCCACAGGTTAAAAGAATCTTCAAAGAGGCAATATTATATAGCATACTGATCATAATGACTAACTTAAGACAATTTCTCCCTGTAGAAAATGAAAGCCAATAGAGAAATATTTGTAGTGCTGTAGCTTAAGCATGTTTAGTTTTCCTTTGTGTTAGTTTGCTGGGGAAGGTGCTGAGATAATGCTAATGCATCCTGTTCTGTGGATGAGTACATGGTAATGACTTCACAAAGTTCTTTTCGTAATATTGAAGGGCCAATACCCAATAAGCTCTGTTTTTACAGTCTTGTATCCTTTCTTCCCAATTCTCTTTCTTGCAACTACTTGCCATTTATGTAGGGAAAAATCTTCCATATACAATTTTGAAGCAAGAATCTCTCTATGTTACATTGTAAAACTGAGGTTTAATTTTTCTGGGCTGCATTCTCTATACTACTGATTTATTCACTGAGGAACACTCCAAAGCCTCTGCATGATGATATGTGAGGCGTTGTTTCACTTGCACCTGCAATAGAAAGATGGTTGTCCTATTGTGAAGGGAATTTCTCTGCCATGGGTGCCAAAGGCTCTTTCATTTTCACTTTAGCTTTGGGAGACCTTATGGATGTTAAAATTCACTGGGCCAAATTCTCATTTTTGGTAAATCTGCTCTGTTGTGCTGCCACTGATTGACAAGGATTTGAGAATGACCATTCTAAATGCCTGTGTAGCCACATTTAACCTGTGCTCATGAGGAGTAATGTGCCCATACATCTGATTTGTCCTTTTTTCTTACTGTGTTATAGTCATTGACCCTGTTACCATTTTTCTATATTATGAAATTGCACGTTAACTCGGTGACTCCCTGACAGAAATGTTGACAGTTCTTATAAGTAAATCTAAAGCATTTATCCACATTATTTTGAACTCTTGTTATCTTCTTAAGCCTTCTTTTAATGTTTATAATAGTAATTAATTATATTTTAGTTCTATATAACCCGTATATTATTTTAAAGCAACATATATATAAACATTTACAGTAAGGGTAAAACATTTGGTATTTTACAACAATTCATTTCCCTAATAACAGAAATTTAATGAAGTTAATAGTCTTTCAACTTCAGATATAATGCATTTCAGCTACAGGATACAATCTGTCCTCTTAGCAAATTTCCCCAAAACTCTAATTTAATTTAATTTTTGTATGTAATATTCATTCTACTCTGTTCTCACTGCAAAAGTATTAAATCTGTTAAAAGAGATGGGAAATATTGCTACTGACAGTAGAAGTGTATTTGGGGGTAAATGCAATATACTTATCACATCAGACTCCTGTGGGATTTTATTTGGTTGTTTTAATGTTAGCCTTTTCCATATCAAATACCTTTCTTAGGTACTTCCAGCCTATGAAACAAGGCATCAGGCCCAGCCTGTCTTTGTGATGCTGTTGTTGGGTTTTGCACTTGCCTTTCTCCACTGTACCCCAAAGTTTATATACAGAGAAGCATGGGCTGTGTTAACAAAGCATCTCAGAGTCCTGTGGCAGACACTGTAGGTTAATTTCTAACTTCTTGCATGGTATGCTATAGTATCCACAGGTGGTGGTTTTCAGACAAAGTACAGATGTGCATTTCTTTATAAAACAGTTAGGAGTAATGTTTAAAATAAATATCCATAGAGCTAGGATAGGGGTATAATATTTACTAGTTGGCCTGTTGCCAATGCTCCTTTGAATACAGAGTACTGCTGCTTAAAGCAGGAATAACAAAAAATGCTGTTTTACATGATGCTACTCAATACCCTCTTAAATTACTAGTCTACTAAAGTGAATCTGTGTCTGAATCTTCTTTTCAAAGAGAATGAAAGGATTATTTTAATATGTACTATTTTGACATTACTACCAACCTGTGTCTCAAAGTAGGTTTGTGTGTTTTTGTTAAATATTGTTTTATACCAATATTGCTTAACCTCATAACTTTATTTTGTAATTAAGCAATATAAGACTAAAAACAAGTAACATGCTTAGAGGAAAGCAAAAGACTAAGGTATCAAAGCATGCTCTTGAAAAATCAGTCCTGAAATTCTAAATTAGATATATTTTATACCTGTTGATATTATTTGAACCAGAGAAAAGAAGCACACGTGAAGCGGAGCTTAACCTAATCAGAGTCACTCTAGCCATCCAAACCAGGGGGTAGAAATTTATCCCACCTGGGCCTTCCTGAGCTGTTCTGGTTGTTGATTTTTATTAACCCCTTGGGAGTTTAGTATTTAAAATTTCAAAGTCTATTCTATCAAAAATAATTGCAAGAACTAGATATTTAATGGGAAATCAAATTAAGTAACAAAGACCATGAATTATAATATGTTTGGAATAAATTCAGGGTTTTTCCCCCAAGTATATTATAGTATCAAAAAGCGTGGCTAATGGGCAGTGCTGCTACAAAGAGAACCTGACAGACCTGCTTTATCTGACTCTAAGGAATTAATTCAGAACTTAGTAGGTTCTGCACTTGTGAGTTGTTTTTAAAGTATTTATCAATAGTTCTGAGTAAAGTCAGTTGTTTTTACTAATTTAGGAAATCTTCCCCCTCCTCTGTTCACCTTTAGCAGTACATAGGTATACATATCCACTTTGTGTCTAACATGTCACAAATGGTTAGGTAACAAGATCTAGATTAATAAACTTATATTGCATTGCTGATACTTTTTTTTTTTTT
>VBSM01002217.1:17365293-17390000 GCA_008086735.1 Cheirogaleus medius
CCTGGCCATGCATTGCTGATACTTTTGAGTTTATAACAATGGTATATTCTCTAGAAGGCCCCCTACCATTCCTAGTAGGTGGGCACAGAGTGGGAGATATTAAGAAGCTTCCTGATTATGATTGATCATCTAGCAAAAGCCCTGTGTACGGCTATACTATAGGATTTACGTTGACTTCCAGGCATTCCAAGATCTCCCCTCCTCTACGCTTATCCATATCTCTGCCATTTTCTTCTCCAGCTAAAATAACTTTCTCCCCTCCCAACTCCTCCCTCTCCTCTCTGCCCCCTCGCCCAGAAAAAAAGAAAAAGAAAAAAGAAATACTCTAAAAGCCCAAGAAGTAAATATTCTTAGAAGGAAAGCATCCTCATTCCATACTGCCTCTGAATCTTTTAAAAGAGATGTTAGGATATTTATCCCATTTCTTATATCCCATTTCACATTAGCTTTTTAGGCTATCCTGCTTATATATAAGGGGAATCACCTCAAATAAAGAGGATGGAATGACTTTACACCCCCTTAAATACTCAATCAAGCTTAGCCATGACTCAATAACTAAAAAGTTCCAAAAATTCAGTTATGTAATGTTTAGGATAGCATATTGCAAGAAAAACAATATTCTTACTCAATCTTTCAATGAGTAAAGAAACTGTTGTCATTAGTAAACATGTAGGGAATTGATAATTATTACAAATTATCCTAAATCTAGAGAAAGCAAGGGACAGAAGATTTTCAGCTTGATCCTTTAAAGAGCCATGCCTGGGTGGAGGATGCATTTTTATGTTTTTATATTATTTTAGAATGTAAGGATTTTTTGGCGGGGGTAAACAAGCAAAGGGAAGATTACAAACCTTTGAAACTTTAGAAGACCCTAAAATCCTTTATTCACTACTTACTATTCTATGCCAGTTAAAATATTCCAATACCTATCTTTCTTCAGCACATTTAAATATGGAAAGGTTCATTTATAAATATTGGATAGGCAAATAATCCATAATATTTTCTAGCTCTTCTTTCTCTGTCCCATCCTCAAATAATTTCAATCCTCTCCCCCATTTAAACAAAGTATCCTGATAATAAAGTAAAAACATTTTTTGTGAAATAATTATGGACAAAAAATACAACTTGTATTTTACTTCTGGTACATTAAAATATTGTGTTTAGTTGGTTTTCCCCCCTTATTTTCAGAAAACTAAAAGAAGTTCTTTTATTCCTAAAGGATAAAATTGGATATAGCTTCTCTAGTAGACTCTGTCACAGTTCCATTGTTTGCTGTGTTCATTTGCTTAATGAATTGCGTGAGAACAGTCACTGTTATGAAGTGCGTGTGTTGGGGGTGGGGGCAAGGGTATGGGAAATATTTTATGAAAAAAAGTTATAAGCCTAATACTATGAAGTAACATCTAATGAAGTTCTTTTTAAGTGCAATATATTTATTTCTGCTAGAAATGTATTATCAACCTTATGTAATATTTGAAGCATTACCTATTATTTGTAAACAGCTTAAAATTATATATTACCCCAATTGTACATAAGTACAAATGTGTGGATATTAGATTCTTTCATTAAAAATGGTGTGTTTTTGATATATATGCACACATTTACACATTTCATTCTCTTACACACTGTGCTTTGTGGCGTTTGGTACTTGTTTCTTCACATGAAAAAAAGAGGATTAGATAAGATTGGGGGTCACAGCTGGCCACTCACAGGCCAGACAGAGCTCCAGATTACTACACAGTGTTTTGGTTTTGTCTTTAAGCACATTTGAAAGCCTTTGGAGAAGACATTGCTCTCAAGTTCCTACCACTCCCATTTTCCTACACCCAGGCTCCTTCACTCATTTATGCTACCTGATGAACCCTCAGAATCACATGATTTTGTGCCTCTCTGTACTGAAGACTCTACAAAGCTTAAAAACCCCTACCTCTCATTCCAGCCACAAGCACTTGGATATGCTGTAATGATACTATACAAAGCAGGCTGACAAAAATAAGATAAACCAAATTCTAATTCTAATCCTCCTTCAGCATGACAGTCCTTCAAAATATTTGATGTATTCACAACTTTTGCTTTCAAAAGTCTACTCTGTTACCCTTAATTTTTTTATGCATGCCAAACACCAGCCTTTTAAAAATCTTTTATTTGGAAGAATTTCAAGTTTACAGAAAAGTTGCAAGAATAGTGTAAAGAAACCCTGTGCACCCTTTAACCAGTTTCACCAGTTGTTATCTTTTTGTCCCATTTGTTTCATCTTGTGCATTCACACTGAGTAGTATGTGCATAAACACACACACATGCATGGATATATAATATACACAATGGTTTTCTGAACCATTTGAGAGTAAGTTGCACAAATAATACCCTATTATCCCTATATAATTCAACAAGTATTTCCTCAAAACAAGAAGATTCCATTAATCACAGTACAGTTAGCAACCACAGGAAATTTAACAGTGATACAATACTGTGATCTACCATCTGTATTCCAGTTTTGTCAAATGATCCAGTAATGTCTTTTATAGCATATTTTTTCCTTCATTAGAGATACACTTGAGGTTCACATATTACATTAAGTTATCATATTTCTTTAGTCTCCTTTAATCTGGTATAGCTCTTCAGCCTATCTTTGTCTTTCATGACAAAATGATTCCTATTGTATTAGAAATCACAAGTTCATGTTGGTAACGCCAAATCAATGTACTCCCATAGGGTTCTTTTTTTCTTTCTTTGCCCCTTCCATATCTATATCTGCCTTCATCCACAGTGATAATTCTGGCTCCCAACAACAACATCAACATATTTATTTAATTCTACCATACACTTACACTAATTTCATATTGCCTCACTTATACAACTACAATAAACCTTATAAAAAGGGGTCAGGGTTTGTTTGCATTATTTCCCTGCTACTCAACTATATAGTCAAATGACATGTCTAGCAGTTACTTAGATTAGTTGTGTTTTGTCCTCCTGGATGGTTATGGTATTCATTTGCAATACAATTGGGTTCATTTGTTCAGTTTTCTTGCAGTTATAATGGATTTTTTCTTCTTATTTTTATTGATTTAAAAAAAATGTGATTCCAAGAAAAAAACCTCATAGCACTAATACATGATTATAATGTTATAGGATATAAGATTAAAAAGTCAATTGCTTTCCTATATACCAGCAATGAACTATTAGATTTTGAAATAAAAATATACCACTTACAGTAGCACTAAAAAAATAAGGGAAAATAAAAAGAAATACTTAGGTATAAATAAAATATGCACAATAGCTATATGAGGAAAATCACAAAACTCTAATGAAAGAAATAAAAAAAGATGTGAATAAATGGACAAATATTCCATGTTCATGGATAGGTAGACTCAATATTGTTGAAATGTCAGTTCTTCTCAACTTGATCTATAGATTCAACAATAATTCAATCAAAATCCCAGCAAGTTCTTTGTTGCGACAAACTGATTCTAAAGTTTATATAGGAAGGCAAAAGACCTAGAATAGCCAACACATTATTGAAGAAGAAGAAAACCATGGTTAGAGAACTGACAGGACCTGACTTCAAAATCTACCAAACTACATTAATAAAAACAGTGTGGTATTGGCAAGAGAATAGACAAAGAGATCAATGGAACAGAGAGCCTAGAAATAGACCCACATGAATATAGTCAACTGATCTTTGACAAAGGATCAAAGGCAATTTGGTGGAGAAACAGTAATCTTTTCAACAAATGGTACTGGAAGAACCGAATATCCACATGCAAAATAACAAGTCTAAATACAGATCTTACACCCTTTGCAAAGATTAACTCAAAGTGGATCATAGTCCTAAATATAAAATGTAAAATTATAAAACTTCTAGAGGATAACATAGGGGAAAATCTAGGTAGGTTTTTTTTTAGATACAACACCAAAAGTATGACCCATTAACAAAAAATGTTAACATGATAGACTACATCAAAATTAAAAACTTCTGTGAAAAACATTGTTAAGAGAGTAAGGAGACTAGCCACAGATTGGGAAAAAAATATTTGCAAAAACATTTCTGATAAAGGATTTGTATTCAACATATACAAAGACCTCTTAAACTCAACCATAGAAAAACAACCCAATTAAAATATGGTCAAAAGCTCTATCTGAATAGACATCTCACCAAGAAAATATACAGATGACAAATAAGCATATGAAAAGATGCTCAATGTCACATGTGATTAGGGAATTGCAAATTAAAACAACACAAGATACCACTACATATCTATTAAAATGGCTAAAATCCAAAATGGTGGCAACACCAATGATGGTGATGATGAAGAACAACAGAAACTCTCATTCATTGCTGGTAGGAATGCAAAATGGTACAGTCATTTAAAAAGACAGTTTGCCAGTTTCTTGCAAAGCTAAAATAGTCTTATTACATGATTTAGCAGTCTTGTTCCTATTTATCCAAATGAATTGACATTTTATGGCCCCACAAAAACCTGCACATGAATGTTTGTAGCAGCTTTATTCATTATTGTTAAAACTTAGAATCAAGACATCCTGCAATAGGTAAATGGATGAACAGACTGGGGTATATCCATCATCCATACAGTGGAATATTTTTCAGCAATAAAAAGAAATGCACTATCAAGCTGTGAAAAGATTTGGAAGAATCTCAAATATATATTGATAAGTGAAAAAGCCATTCTGAAGGGGCTACATACTGTATGATTCTAACTATATGACATCTGGAAAAAGTAAAATTATAGAGATGGTAAAAAGATCAGTGGTTTTCAGGGTTTGGGAGGAAGGAGGGAGGAATAAATTGATAGAGCACAGGGGATATTTAGGGCAATGAAACAATTCTGTAATGATATTGTAATGGTAGATATATGAAATTATGCATATGTCAAAATCCATACAACTATACATCTCAAAGAGTAAACCGTAATGTAAACTCTGGACTTCAGTTAATAATGCACCAATATTGGTTCATCAGTTGTGACAAATGTATTATACTACACTAATGCAAGATGTTAATAATAGGGTGAGGAGAGGGGACATAGGGGAACTCTGTATTTTCTGCTCCGTTTTTCTGTAACCTAAAACTGCTCTAAAAAAATAAAGTCTGTTGGTAAAACAACAACGAGATACTATTTTACATCCACGAGAATGGCTATAATCAAAAATGAGGGACAATAACAAGTGTTGGCAAGGATGTGGAGAAATTGGAACCCTTGTACATTGGCAGTGAGAGTATAAAATGGTGCAGCCACTCTGAAAAGCAGTCTGGCAATTAATCACAGATAAACATGGAGTTACTAAATGACCCAGCAATTTCACTCCTAGGTGTACACCTAGGAAAATGAAAATATATGTCCACACAAAAACTTGTACATGAATGTTCATAGCAGCATTATTCATAATAGACAAAAAGTGGAAATAACACAAATGTCTATCAACTGGTGAATGGATAAATAGAATGTGGTATATTCATATAATGGAATATTATTCAGCTACAGAAGAAAGAAGTACTGATAAATGTTACAGCATGGATGAACCTTGAAAACATCGTGCTAAGAGAAAGAAGTCAGTCACAAAGGACTACTGTATGATCCCACTCAATGTTCAGCCTAGGAATATCAGTACAGACAGAAAATAGATTAGTGCTTGCTGAGGGCTGGAGGGAGAGAGGAATGGAAATGACTGCTAATGGGTGGGGTGGGGAGTTCTTTTAGGAATAGCGAAAATGTGGAATAAGAAAATGGGATATTTGCACAACTTTGTGAATATAGTAAAATCAAAAAATCATACACTTTAAAAGAGTGAATTTTATGCTATGTGAAGTATATCTCACTAAAGATATTATTTAAAACATTAAAATAAAACAAAACTCCCAACTATCCATCGGGTCTTTTATTTCCATTCTTTAGGGCCCATCTTGTCAACTTTGAAGACATCCAGGGGCGTAAATCTTGTGTGCTTAAAGAATGGGCTGTCTAGAATCTAATCCTGCCTCTTTTTTTTTAATCTGTAAAAAGATAATACTGCCTATTTCATAGCATTGTGTGGGCTTTAGGTCCTCATTTTATATTAATTTTTATCCCTTCTTTCCACCCCCCGCCCCCGGGGTGAATTAGAGCTAGTTCTTGGGACTCCCTAGAAAAGAAAAAAATGATATGACTAACCTCCTCTCCATTCTCAACGTTGATAGGGTGATGATAATTGCTATATCTAGCAATTTTACAATACATTTACTATATTTATGCATTTTATATAGATTATCTTAATCTTTGCAACATCTCTATGAGGTCTATTATTATTCCCATTTCAGTTACAAGAAAATCGAGGCTTAGAGAAAGAATAAATGCTCAGAGACCTATACAGTACAGGTTGAGCATCCCTAACCCGAAAATCCAAAATCTGAAGTGTTTTCAGTTTTGACAGGATACTACAACTGGAAAATTCCATACCTGATTTCATGTAATAGGTCTCAGTTCAGTGATGGTTCAATGTACACAAACTTCGTTTCATTCACAAAATTATTAAAAATATTGTATGAAATTACTTTCAGGCTATGTGTATAAGGTATGTATGAAATATAAATGAATGTCGTGTTTAGATTTGGGTCCCATCCCCAAGATATATTATTATATATATGCAGATATTCCAAAATCTGGAAAAATCCCAAATCTGAAATACTTCTGGCCCCAAGCATTTTGGATAAAGGATACTCAACCTGTAAATGATCTAGTCAGGGTTTAAATCCCATCTATACTCATAACTAAGACACTGTACTAGCCCTTTAAACTAACATTTCTATATGTTAAGAATTTTTTTAAAAAACTCTGTCTCGTCTTTTCTAAACTCAGGTACACAGACTTAATTAGAAAATACAAATGCTGCATAACAACAGTTTTTCTCCTAATTGATTATAAATTGTTGCTGGTATGTATCTCAAAAAGAGTTTCAACAGATTATAGCAAAGATGAGGAGAACATTTTAAAGTTCCATATTTATCTTCTGGGGAATGGGTCCATATCTATGTGGAAGCAAGACTCTGCTGCCCAAAACAAGTCTGGTGGTCTTGATATAAACATTTATTACTTATTTAGGGATGTTTCCCCCTCCTCCTTATATTCTGGTTGCCATTTATGCTGCTAGCAGGTAGAGGTCATTAGACAATAGGTAAAATGAAGCCCATTACACTGGACAGCCAGTGGAGATAGGAAGGAACCAGAGGAACAGAGGCCAGGGATGGGGGAACACCAGGCTGGGGCTGGGCTAAAGAAAGAGAGATGGGCTCAGCTTATCTGGGTGGGCAGTGACAAGTGTGGTAACTGGAGGACAGGATGTAGGACAAACTACCAGGTAGTCTGCAGGGTAAGACCCTCAGGGTGGAGTCTGAACACACAGCTGGAGACAGAGGAGAGGGGAAGGGAGGCACTAGTAAGAAGAGAGATTAGGACAGGACAGGGCACGCTGTGACTCAACAGATACATCTTTCCAGCTACCTAAGCATGTGTGCAAATATCAGCTAGAATCCAGTAAATTCTGATGACCTTAATAAGGCCTTGTTGTCCAAAGTCTTTATTTAATAGTTGAGGAAATCAGAGCTAGAGAAGTAAATTGCTCAAAGCATACTGGGCCCAGACTAGTGATATTTCTAGACCACTACATCATAGTCAAAATTAAATCTTAAATCAGTCTAAAATATTAAGTTATATAAAACATAGCACAGATTCATTATGTATCATTGCTATTTTTGCATTAATCTGCCCATAAATATTCTAAAATTCATTCTTTAATGTATTAGAAGCTTTTGCTTATTAATATTGAATGTCATAATTCTTATATAAGTTACTCTGGTAGTAAATAAAAACAATCTCAATATGGTGGAATTTTGCATGGTATGTTATCATAGGGTTCATGGAAAAATGGATTTTAGAGGTGTGGTATATATATGTAAGTGTGGTTGTGTACATGTTGGTTAAGTCATTTAATAATAATTACTGAGTGCCCTTCTGTTCAAATAAGTGTGCATACATTATGCAATTGTGCAGTCTCTCCACTTCGGGGCCAAGGAGTTGGGGAGGTGTGGGTAAAGGAATTCTCCCAATTAATTCATAATCAGAGTATGAGTAGCTTACAGAGCTCTATAGTTTTTTGTTTTTTGGAAGAGGGTGGGAATAGTCCCCTCATAGAAACAAAGTAGACTGAAACTCTTAGAAATTCCACCTTGTTATCACAGACACATTTTCTCCTGTGGTCCAAAAGACAGTGTTGTGCAAAATGTCACATACAGTTGCACTTACATTTAAACTTACTGTGTGCTTCACTGCAACTTGATGCCTTTGTATTTTCTCCTTTGAAGACACACCTGTATCCAACAAGAATTTTAAAAGGCTCCATAAAGTAATTTAATAGTGGTAAATTTACTATTTAAAAATGAATCGATCTAAGAAATATAATGGTTTTAGTTTGAAGCAGTTGTTTTATAAAATATTCATGTGCAAAGACATTTTTTTAGTGGAGGCGATTTGCTGAAGAAGAATTTGAAATTATATTTTAACATATACAAACAGACCAATTTGTAATTACCTAGAAAATAAATATTAAAAGCCTCCACGAGACACATACCTATAGTTATTTTGAAGACAAAAGAGAGATACATAATTAAACAAAAACATTTATTTCATCTTTGAATTTATAGGAAAAGTCTTATAGGAGTATAATTAAAATAAATAAAATTACTAAATAAAATTGCTCTAAAAGATTTGAAATGTATGTGCTTCAATTATAGTTAACATAATTATGAAATCCTAAGAATTTTGCCACCATATTTGAGAATAACTAATACTGACAGAGTGGAGAGAAATACCTTGATGCCAATTCCAACTTCTTGCATTGTAAAAGGGGAAAAACCACCTTAATGTATAAGAAACTAAAGCAGCACAAATAAATCCTATCTTTTATGCAGAAGAGTTTCAATTAAGGTGAAATTAATATTTTAAATTAGTGAATTATAAGTGGAATAATTTGTAATATTTTCAAAATGGTATTCGCCAAACTACTTCTATCTTGGTCTACATGACCAGACTAGATACAGATGTGACTTAGCTATCCAATTAAATTTACTATATTTGTGTATTTATGCAAAGTTAAAACATTTAAATTGGATAACAAATTATCTGTTTCAGTTAAAGCAAAGTCATTATTATTTGGAAAAGTAAATATTGGTCATGATGAATATCTTAATTATTTTGATGTGTGAAAAATATGTAATGTAATTATTTTTATGCAAGGTTGCATTTGCAATTTCTCTGTATTCCGTATTTAGTAAACTGACTTACAAGAACACCAGTGATTTTTTTCTTTTTAAAAATTAATTTAACGCTACCTAAAAAAAAAAATTTTTTAATTCTGATTTACAGGTCATTATTGCCATCTGCTGGTTATGCAGTTTAATTGCATTTTTCATAATAACCCATTGCTTTACTAAAAGACAAAGGGAAAACAGAGACAAGTTTTAGATGTATATGACTGGATTAGAAATCTCTGTGTAAGAAAAAAATTTGCTAAATCATGAAGCAACTTCAGTTCAAAGAGGATAAGATAATGCAAGAATATATTGCATTATATCAAGTTATAATGTGCTATTTTAATTGTTGATTCATAGACTAAGTATCAGGCATACTGGTTTAAGTTATTGTCATTAATTAGCATGCAGCTAAAATGTGACTCTAATAACTGGTAAAAATAACTAAGTCAAAATAAATGACAACTGTTAGTAAAGTTATAAAAAGATGAAAACATCCATGATTCTATTCAATTGTGAATAAAACTATCATGATTTCTCTCTCCTGCACAAATCTCTCCTTAGTAAGAGAATGTATAATTATTTACACAACTCTCTTTCAGTTTTCTGTTAACTAATGAACCTAGAACATGTATTCAATAATAGGACTAACATAGTTCAATAATAGAACTAACATATAACTTGATTATAAAAAATCCAGGTAAGCAACATATTAATTGAAAGTATTAATACTCACTAGTGGACCGTAGGATGGCCAATCTTTTAATAGAAGTTGATAAAGGAACATTTGCTTATTAAGCATGTGCTATGTTTTACGTTCCTTACGAGCATTACTTCATTCAATCATACCATCCAGTAAGACAGATACAATTTTCCTCATTTTTCAGATGAGGAAATTAATCTTAGAATGAATAAATTACTAGTTCAATGTCACTCACTGGTAATTTTCCTATATGAGTTCTCTGTGTAAAAAATTTAGAGAGGCACATGGCACATAGTTAATCTTATGTGTTTACTATATATCTGAAGCATAAAATAGATCCTGCCTCTTTTTCCTTTAACACTATATCATGACTATTTCCCTATATCATTAAATATTCATTCAAAATGACTTTAGTGCTGTAGTGCTTCACTATATGAATGTTTCATAACTTAATGTTTGACATTGAGACAATGTCTATTTTTTCACTGATACAAATAATAGTACTATGAACATTCTTCTAAAAAGATTAATTTTAAATGGTAAAAATGACCAGATTTGTACTTTCAATGGCTAGACCGAAGGTAAGAACATGTTTTATTGAGTGACCCAAAAGGTAACTGGAAAACTCCGGAAAAAAATAAATTGACCAAAAAGGGAAACATAATCATTGCATTCCACTTAGTGTTCCAAAAAAAAAAAAAAATTAAAATATTCATGTTAAAAATAAGTTGTTTTATTTTGAGTTTGTATATTCATCCAAGAATTTATTTTTATCAGCCACCCATAAATTCCTTGTATCTGTCCAATATCAGTATTGAAAGGATAGAATTTATTAGCTGTTAAAACTTGGGCAAATTACCACATTCCTGATCCTCAATTTTTTAATTTGCATATACTTATTGTATAAATTGAGGAAACATTTTAAGCACCAAACACAGTGCCAGGAATATAGAAATGCTTCTTGAGAAAAAAATCTTACAAAACAAATAAACAGCAAAGGTACTTCCTAAATTTAAATGAGTGACAAGATGACCAGTATTGTCAATCAGTGCTGTCCTTCAGAGAAGGCATAATTAATTTGGGCTGGAGAAAGGGGCTGGGGCTTGAAAGGTGATAGGATTCAGATAGGGACAAAAGGGTGAAAAAGGCTTTTCAGTATGACTAAAGGAATACAATAATCATGGAGTCTCACCTTGCGGACCTCACTTGGAATGACTGAGATGGAAGATTACGTCCAGGAAAGTGGGAAATTAAAGTGGAAATGTAGATTGGGACGGATTATTGAGGGCATTGATGAGCAAGCCAAGGAGTTTCCACTTTATTTGTGGGCTTTAGGGAGCTATAAACATTTTGAGCTGTGTTGCACCAGGAAAACTAACCTGGCCTCAATGGGCCATAGTTTAGACGGGAAAATGGGGATGAGGGAGTTCACATCTGACTCATCATGTAACAGATGGGAGGTGAAGCAGTGTGGACTCCGGCGGTATAGCCTCTGACAGAGGACACGGAAAACGTCACGGGCCCCTGTCCAGCTGTGCCAGCCGCTGTGGCTTCCTGTAGGGCTGCGTAGCGACTGTGAGGCTAAGCTCTCCTTTCGTAGTTGGTCCTGAGGGGTGTCTGGTTTAGGAGAGTGCTAAAATCGCTGAGCCCACCGCCCCGAAGGCTGAGGAACTGTGAGGAACCTTGTTGGAACAGATCGGTGTACTTCCCTCAACTGGGAAACCGCGGTGCCACCCAGCGCGCGCCAATCGGAGGCTTTGGGGTCAGACCCACCGGACTGACACTGGCCCCCGTGTCCTTGGGCCATTCCCTCCGCGTCAGAGATGGGCACTGAATGCCCGACACGGCGTGTGCGCGGGAGAGGACACAGTTCCTAAGGTGCCGGGCGCACCACGGGCGCGCCGGAGTGTTCGTTGGCTTCGCTCGCTCTCTTTCTACAGTCATTTATTTCAGCTGAGCTCTCCTTCCCCTTTGATAACCTCGTTAATTGACGTGTAACCTTTCAGTAAAAAAGTCAAAGCTAAGTCTGAATTCGAGGAAACGAATTAAATGGCGGGAAGTTCTTCAGACGGAGCCGCCCGCAGGGTCACGGCCCGCGGCCGGGCACAGACCGGGCCTGCGTGTGGGGAGCTGCGCGCGCGCCGGGGAGGGCGGGGGCTGCGCGCGTGTGGTGGCGCGCCGGGGTTGCGCGCGCGGCAGCGGCCCCCGCACGCCCCCACGCCGCGTTTCGCGGTCGTCATGACGACCCGGCGGCCCGCAACGGCGGCAGGGACGAGTCGTTGAGGCTGTGAGGTGAGCCAGGCCCCTCCGGACCTCGCCCGACTCGACACGGCTGGGCTGCGCCAGAGATTGACCCAGCTCCATCCGAACGGGGACTATGAGAAAATGGTCGGGCAAACGAGGAGTAAGCTCAAAGGAGCGGCGCCAGAGCCGTGCCCGTCTTCCCGCTCCGTGCAGTCCAAGCGGCGGCGCCGGCCCACCGGAGCCGGGGAGCCGGAGATGGAGGAGGAGTCGCAGAAGGAGGTGGAAAAGCCGGAGCTGCTGCTGCAGCCTGCGCCCGTAGGCGGCGGGAATCTGCCCGGGGGAGCCCGGGACTATTCGCCACGGAGGATCCGAAATCTGCAAGCGCAAAATGGCTTGCACCTGGAAGTGGTCGCCAGGACTCTTTTTCTTGGACAGTTACAGTTCCTCCACTTTTTTCTGGAGCAGCTCCGCGAAAAGGTGCACGTGTTGCAGACGCGTCGGTTATCCAAGAGGAACATTTTAAGCATAGGTGAGCAGAGCAGGCGGGGAGAGCCCTTGGAGGGAGCCCGCAGGCGCCAGCCGGGACCTTGGGGCCGCAGGGACCCGCAGGCTCTTTCGTCTGAGCCTCAGGGTTTGAAGTGGTTTTCAGTCTTGAAGGAGATCAATTTAACAAGCAAGGGTTTGTGGGTGCATAGCAGCAAAAATGGCAAGGTCTGAGTTCTGGAGAATCGCTGACAAGAATCGCCAACCCCCTTAGTTCTTATTTAAAATGTTTGGTCAGGATTTTCTGACTTGGCGGTCACCCCTATGTCAACAAAATGTTATCTTAATCTGGCCTGCCAGTTATCACAGTTTGTAAAAATAATTGGTCAGCTCTTGAAGAACAGACATTATGTTCCTCAGCACCTTAAATAAAGCAAAATAAAGGAAGTGTTTTTTAATTAGTTGATATCATTAATAGTGGAAATAGGATCAAAGTAGGCCATTTATTGTCCTGCCTTGGTATCCATTTACTTGCAAATTGGGGGATTTTCCTATTAAGCACTTGAAAGGTTTCTCTTCCTCCACTTCCATCACTTCCATCCCTCATTTTCTGTAGTTTAAGAGGGAACTTAAATGTTGCTATTGTAATAAAATCAGTTTTGAGCTCTGTCCTTGGTCAGACTGGCTGCTGATAAAAACTGAAACGTAGATAAATGTCTCTTAATGTAAGTTATTGTAATTTCTTCTCCACCATGAGTTGACTGCTGATGTCGAAGTAGAATAAGTCCCCTACACTTGGAGTGAAAACAACACTTGAGAAATAATGGGAGTTCACATTTAGATTTCATGAGATTTCTAATTATGCATACAGATATCCCACATCCAGAATCAACATGGTCTTGGAAACGCCATCCCAAACACAAGCTTCAGTGCTGGCACATTGGAGGCACTGGAGTGTTGGGTGAAATAATGTCTGACTATATTGTGTTATGGAAGTTCAGAAGAGTGAACAAAATGCTTTAGGGTCTTAAATGAGATCAGGGGAGAATTCTAGAAAAAGGGATTCGAATTGTGACAAAGACTAATATTTGGATGTGTGGAGCTGAGAACAATAAGTATTAGAGGCTGATAGAACAGCATGATTGAAGTTATGGAAGTAAGAAAACATGAAAGCAAAGTTAGGTTGAAATGAAGAATATGAAAAGGAGGAAGTAAGTTGAGAGGGTTGATCTGGACCAGCTGTGAAGAGTCTGATTGAAGGCTAGGTGTAAGGCATTTGGGCTTAATTTTGTAGGAAGGCACTGATTCCTCCTTTTCCTTAAAAAATTTTTAATGAGATGCAATCATATAACGTAAAATTAACCATTTTAAAGTGAACAATTCAGTGGCATTTAGTATATTCCCAATGTTGGCACTGAGTGATTTTTAAGTAGGAGAGTGACATGATCAGAACTGTGCTTTGAAGAGATTAACTTGTCAGCAGTATGTAAGATGGACTGGAGATCGACTGAGAAAGGTAGCAGAAAGAAGAGTTGGAAAACTATTACCAGAATCCAGGCACTAATGGTCTTAAGGAGGGTAGCCACATCAGGAATGGAGAACAATAGACAAGGTGAGAGTTGATGGAGACAGACTGACAGGTGGGTAGTGTGGTGGAAGATGAGAGAGGGAGAAAGTTCAGGAATGAAGGTTATAGATTTGGGAGTTATCGTGTTGTAGAAGTGATAGTGGAAACTTTAAGATTGAGTGCAATTGTCAAGGGATACCAATGAAAAGAGAGAAAAGTGTGCAAAGTAAAGATGTTTGGGGAAGGCTTAAAATTTGGTTTTAAGGATGAGAGGAAAAGGAAAAACCAAATAAGCATATAAAATCAGAGTGGTCAGAAAAATAGAACCGAGAGAGTTAGTGTGATGGAAGATGAAGGGGGAAGAAATCTAAGAATCTGACCAAATGCTACCAAAAGACTGAAAAGCATAAGAATTGAAGGCCATTGATTGTGCTAACTGAAAGGTCATTGGTCATTTTAAAGATTTATGGGAACTTGGAATAAAGAAGTTGGTCAAGAATCTTGCCATTTAATGGGAAAGAGAGAGATGGGGAGTGTTTCTCACAGTTTGAAGGGCTGTCAAATCATAGGAAGTGTTTTAAGGTCTAGGAGAAGTAAAGGCTGAAGGGGAAAGGATCAAGGTGAGAGGGTGAGAGTGAGGTTCCAAGAGAGGGAATAATCAATGGAGCAAACTCTTGGCATATTTGGGAGAGGTAGTATTAAAGGCACAAATTTGAGAAGGTAACTGTGGAAAAGAGGAATAATTCCTCTTCTGAGACAGTAGAGCTTAGAAAAACAAGGATTTCCATGAGAGAAATGCTTAGAGAAATGATGAAGTGGAGTTAAAAGAAGTTGGGAGTGCTGGTGTCTATGCTCGTTGTTTCAGTACAGTATAAGGGTGGGTGGCTTTCAAAGGTGACATTGATAGAGGTAGGATGCAGGAGTCCAGGGCACATGCTTTTCGTCACAACTTAGGACTTATGATAAGCACTTCATGCATTAGAATATCAGCATGATTACACCATCTCTTTTTTTTTTTTTCCAGATGTGGAATGTTGGGTGAGGGGAGGGAATAAGAGGCGCAGAAAGATTTTAAAAGCTAGTTGAATTTGATAACATTTGATATTTTCCTTAAATATCATTTTGAAGATGTTTTTCCAGTATATAGTCAGGAGAATAAGAAAGAGGATACAAATACAGTTGACTAGGACAGTCTCTGTATATCTTAATGAAACCTTATCAGAGGGGTACCTGTTTCAAGTTGAGAGAGAATGCATAATGAGGTTTAATTTCCAAGTGGTTTAGAGTGTACTGGATAGAGTTAACAAGTGTGTCAAATATATATGTTTTCTGTAAAGAGCTAAGGAGTAAATATTTTAAGCTTCAAGGGCCATATACACTCTGTTGCATCATCATATCTTTTATTTCTTTATTTTTACAACCTTTTAAAAATGTAAAGAACATTTTTAGTTTGCAGACAGTACAAAAACAGACCATGGGCCATAGTTTGCCCGTCCTGATATAAAACAATGAATCTTCTGAGCAGTATTTAAGGTAAGCCCAGGATGGTTAGTAATATAGAAAAAGCCCTGGAGAGGTATGACTGGTAATTTCAACATTGCAATTTTAAAATTTCTTTTATATTTAATTTCTCGATAATTATTGAATTAATTTGCATTTATATTGTTAGCCAAGTTGAGTAATTTTTTAATTTTTTTAAGTGGTTAATGTTGGTGGTTTGTAAGATGACTTGCCAACTATATTTGGGACAACCACAAGAAATACCATTATAAAATCTTAGAGGGGAAGCAGGACTTCTAGAATAGCCAAGTTAAGTTCACTCCTCCATGACAATAATGAAAATACTTGGAAAATTATCAAAGTAAGCTTTTTTTAAATTTTGTAAATTAAACAAAGTTTTACAATAATCTAAAGAGCATTGATTCAAGAAAAGCTGCTGAACTTCTATAAGAACAGCAAGATTTGTGGTGTTTTAACTTGTGCTATCCCCATCCCCTCTGCCCAGCTCCACGGTACCCTTGAAAACAAGGAACTTCCCAGCCACTAGAGGGGACAAACTGTTTGCAGCATCTCCAAAAGCCCTATACGCAGAGCAGCGTCACTATTTGACCTGTCTTGCAGCTCCCTGATAAAGTTTTGTGCGTGGGGCATTAGCACAGTGACTCTAGAGCCAGGCGTCTTCAAACTACGGCCCGCCGAGGACATTTTTCCAGCCCGCGGGATGTTTTTGCCGCCGCTGCCTGTCCTGCTTAGCAGCCGACTCGTCCCCGGACTCGTCCCCAAAGTGGGCACTCTCCAATGGTCTGAGGGACAGTGAACTGGCCCCCTGTTTAAAAAGTTTGAGGACCCCTGCTCTAGAGGAGTCTTCTGAGCAATCTAGGAGCTCACAAAGAGCTTGCAATTCATCAAGGGTTGAATTGCATGATGGGGCTTTCAAATGTGCTGCTGAGGAAGTGATTGCCTGCATGTAACCATCTTCTGATGAGGGAAAGTAGTCTGGGGTGGCTCTGGCTAGCTTGAGTCTTTTCTGAAAGAATCTATCTGAGCAGACTATATATATTTACTTTTTAAAAAAAATTTTATGTAAAGGAATAGAGAATGACACAATAGAGAATAATATTGAAAAATCACAAAAAGGTCAAAATATTCCATGATTTTATCACTCTTTTACGAATTTCCTACATGAGATGTAAAAGTCTTTCTAATCTCTTTCTTTGCTCATTAAGTTCCCCCTGCAGAAGAAGTAAGCACAATTGACAATTTTGTGCCCTTCTGGATTTTTTCCCTACACTCATATAGACAGGAATAGCTGGCCATCTTGTTTTATGTACTCTCTCTGTAGACATACAAAGGAATGCATTTAAAATACTTGTTTTAAAGGTATTTTATAATAAATCAGCTTTTAATAACTTTCTTTTTTTTTTCTTTTTCCAGCTGCCTTTGTGGGAATTTTGCACTGGTAAGATTTAGTTTCGGTTTGAAATAAGTAAAAACATTTGGATTAATTTTCTATTACTGTTTGCAGACAGTAAAATAATAACTTCTGGCCATGTGTATAGAATGGATGTAGGAATACCAGTTTATACATACATATTACTTTTTGATAAATCTCATGCAAAGCAGCATTTACAAAATAGATAGGTTAGGAGACTGGTAACTTATGAATATTTTTGCTTTACTGAGGAATTAAATACTATATTTCTTTAAATATGTAGCTTTTCCAGTATATTATGTATGTTTCATCTAAAACACTTCCTAATTTTTTGGTACCTATGTGTTGTTAGTGACATAAGTTTAGAAATAAAATTTTATTAACACCTGCAAATTGGAATTCACGTAGAAGTGAAGATGATTCTGCAGTGGTAGTACAGAGTTAAATGACTTGGAGCCTTTCAGTGTGCATGCCTATGCACATTATTTTACTAAAGTGTTCTATTTGTATAAATCATATGTAAAATAATAATATTTTACTCCGGAATATTTTCATTTCTACCTGAGCTCAGGAATTTCTACCCTTGTGAAAAATGGGATCTGCCCCCATGTTCTGTTGGGACAGTGCTGCTCTGGCCATTCAATCTGCAGGGAGATTTTGATGTTAGAACAAAGGCTGTAATAGTAGGAAATATTCCTACAGCTATTGGTACCCTGCCGTATGTCCTACATGTAAAGAAGGGTTAGTGGAAAACACGGTTGATATATGGAATTTTGCTTTATTTTCAACTTCACTGCAAAGCACATACTATATAAATTAAAGATAGCATAATTGCTGACAATAACTAATTTTGTTTATCACATATAAACTCCTTTTTTCACCTCTTACAGCTATTGAGTTACACCACTAAAATATCAAGTACAGTCTTATGATCTTAGGCACTTAAAAATTGATCCCTTATGTGGTATTACAGTTATTTAAAAACTAATTCAATCTAAAGGAATTTTGTTGAAAATTATATTTGGAATGCTTTTCAACAGTTACAGAGATATTTCCCAAACCTGGTACATCAGGATCACCTGTGAAACTTAAAAAAAAAATAAAACTTTGCCTCTGTCCTGATTTAGTGGCCTGCAGTGGTAGAAAGGGGAAACAGATCCACAAGATTTTTAGCTATGTAAGTTTAAAAACCAGCAAGTTAAGGAATTCCAGGTGTGTGCTATACTAGATTATAAATGCCTAAAAAACATAGCAGTTAGTAAGCAAATTATAAAATTGTCTCAATATTTATTACAAAAATTTATTTTTTCCTTTTTATAGCTTTCTTACTTTGCTTATATATAACTTATTTTAATACTGGTTTTGAAACTTGTTCTTCTTATAATATGATACTTCATTTTTTTCCCTAGGATACATTTAGTAACACTTTTTGAAAATGACCGTCATTTTTCTCACCTCTCATCTTTGGAACGGGAGATGACTTTTCGCACTGAAATGGTTAGGTTCTTTCTTTTAATGAATTAATTTGTGGTTTAAGAATAGTAAGATTACAAGGTTTATTTGGAACGAAAATGACCTTTTGGTGAACTGCACTGTTTCTTAAAAGCTATTAATATACTATAGTATGAAAAGTGTTTGAGATTCTTTTTCTTTCACTTATCTTATTATCTCTCCCCCTTTCCTAATGCAGACTTCTTTTTAAAATAATAAAGATCAATTATAATAGCAGATGAAGACAGAGAACAAAGATAGCACTGAAGAAATGATACAGGAGTATCAAATATTATCGGAAATTGCTATTTCTTTGGCTAGGTTCGGGAGATCCCGTGTTTTACCTGGCTCTTTTAATTTTTTGTATTAGGTCTCTTTTGATTTCAAGATAATCTCTTTTAAGAGATAACTTTTTATATAATTTCTTAGTAATTTTTCTGTTTTTTGATATCGAATCTGTAAAACGGAGATAATGTTCTCTGCCATACATGTCTCACATAATTACTGTGAGGATTAAATGGGGTAATGAATGCCAGAATTGTAGAATTTTACATGGAGAAGAGACCACGACAAGTCCTCCAGATCAGCTCACAGCTGGTTGGGGGCTGCTGAGTGATGCATTAAAACTGGCTCCCCTTACTCTGTAGCCACTGTTTTTTAATTTAAATTGTGGTAAAATTTAAATTTAAAATTTAAAAAATTTAAATGTAAGTTTTATAAAATTTATAATTTTAACCATTTTTAAGTGTATAATTCAATGGCATTAAGTACATTCACATTGTTGTGCAACCGTTACCACTGTCTATCTCCAGAACATTTTGCTATCCCAAATGGAAAGTCTGTATGCACTAAACCCCAATCCCCCTCTCTACTTTTTATCTATGAATTTGCCTATTATAGGCTTCATAGCAGTGCTTTTTGATTTTCATCCCTATAGCCCCTGTAAAGCTTTGAAGAATTGGATATGTTAACATTTGTATGGCATATGAATACTTTAAAAGTATTGTTTCTGAAGAAGATATAAAATATTAAATAAAGAGTGTAGCTTTGGCAGAGTCTGGGCTTTAATGACTGATCACTAGATTTTGATCGCAGTTCTGTGCTTCATTATATGATGGCTTGTCAGCCTCTCTGATTCTCAGTAATCTCATCTGTTAAATAGAAATAATGCCAACTTTACAGAGTTTTAGTGAAAGTGTAGGGAGATCATAAAAGGGAGCACATAGCACAGTACCTGGCACAAAAAAATAGCTGATAATAAAACATATTTATATATTTAATATTTCTCTGAATATAGACCTTTATATATTAGATATCCTTTAATTGTTTTATTGCCTTGTTATCCTCCTAAACAGAAAGGAAAGTCCTTTATGAACTCATATTTTACCAATCAAAACTATGAGGAAATGGCCTTTCAGACATCAGCGAAAACAGATCTTTAATTTATAGTTACTAGTGTTGCTTAATCTACTGAAAATAAAGTAGTTGGATAAGGCAGGAATGACTACAGAGTTGAAGATTAATGTTTTTTTGGGAGAGTATATTATAAACAATGTGGCCCTTTATTTGCTTTTAGGTTTTAGGAAGGAAAACAAGAAATTGATGAGGGAAATAAGACACAAGATGCTGTTGTTAAACCATGAATTTTAACTTGGCAGCACTTTTACTATCCATTATTTCATATACTGGAGCAGTACACTAAAAGAATTCCCTTTTCAGTACCCAGCATTTGTGAGTAACAATAGTTAACTGACATTTAGCTTTCACTTTGTGCCAATCTATTAGATAGAGGTGTCAAGCTGGAAGCATGGAGTTCCATGCCCATGATGCTGATGGTATTTATATGTTATTTCCTAAAAGCTTGGGAAAAAAAAATTTTATATATGCAAAGTTGTATAGGGGCATGAAGGCATCCACTTATGATAGAAATCATCCAGTGCCAGTGTCCATGCGTCTCATAATGTGGGGGTAAAACCAGACTTGGTAAAATTAAAGTATGCTATATACATATTTTAAGGCACTATTAGAAAATCTCCTTAAAACATTTGACCATCCTTCCACCTCTTTAGTTTGACAATTTTCAAACCTGTTGAACAGTTGAAAGAATACAGGGATAACCTAAAAATACATGTTTTTTAGGTCCAAGAATGCAATAGCCAGGAGTAATTAAGAAGTTTTATTATGATCTTTTCCTTCTTTTAGAAAAAAATGTTCTAAAAGAAGGATAAGGTCATATATTTTTATAAAGTTTTACTTACATCAATTATATGTGTGTCTTTTTCTAAAGGGACTTTATTATTCCTACTTCAAGACCATTATTGAAGCACCTTCATTTATGGAAGGACTGTGGATGATTATGAATGACAGGCTTACTGAATATCCCCTTGTAATCAATACAGTGAAACGCTTCCATCTTTATCCAGAGGTGAGTGGTAATTTGAGACAATATTTGTACAGTGATCCTTTTTTATCAGATAAAAATAGTAAGCATAATGATATTAACATAAAAGGAGGGGACGTTTCACATTAATTGATTGTATGTGTCCTTATAGTTGAGCACAATGTCAAAAGTTCCTCTCTCAAGATTTAAAGACCCCAGAAACTGTGCTTACATGAACTCAAAGAATAAACCTTAGCATGGGAATAATGACCAGGGTAGTAGACACACCACATGGGATCCTGAGAGTAATGGGAGCCAGAAGGGGTTCTGATGGGCGTGGGCTGTTGGCTTTGGAGACCTTGAGGTGGGTACGATGATCACATGATGAGACAGTGAAAGTGATAAGCAGAATAGTGATCTTGGAATTTCATAAGTAAGATTTATTTAGTCACATAGCCAGAAATCTATGAATATCTTCCAATGTTTAGCCTAAAAAAAGAATGTTATTTTAATAGTAGTCTGTAAACTCTAGAAATTTAAAAAACAAAAATATTAGTGAACTTAGTTTGTGAACTCTTAAGATAAATGCTAAATTTGACATTATAGTAAAATACTACTTTTGAGTTTAAAGCTATCTCAGAATCCAGCATATTAAAAGTTAATGCTTTTTAGTCATTTATTCATGTTTTTATAGCTTTTAAAAATATTCTTTTCATTTTGAAATGTTTAAAATTACAGAAACTTAGAGAATAATATTCAATTGTGTGACCAACCATCTAGACTAAAGAAATGCTAATCTTTTGTCATTTTTGCATCAGACATCTAAAAATAACTAAATACTATAAATGCAATTAAAGTCACCTTTGTTCTGCTTCCAGTTCAATTTGCTCCTTTTCTCTTCCCACGAGTATCCTTATCGTAAACTTGATGTGTATATCCATCCAATCACTGTTTTCAAGGATTGTTTTATGTCCACATAAATGATCTCATACTGAATGTGTCACTCTACAGCTTTTTAGTCAATATTGTATTTTTCAACTCTGTGTATGTAAATATATTTATTTAATTTTAACCATTTTATGAATTCCAAAATTTATTTTCCTATTTGTGGATATTAAATTATTTCTAATTTTTCTATTATAAGCAGTTCTAAAATGTACATTCTTATATATGTTTTCTACTGTATATATGCAAGATTTTCTCTGATATATAACTAGAAGTGGAAGTGCTGTGTTGTGGAGTGTGTGCTTTGTCAGCTTTATGAGATATTGCTAAATTGCTCTCTGAAGCATTCACCCTGCTAGCTAGGAAAATTTTTCTCATATTCTTATTAGATTTTGAATTATCAGACCTTATGATTTTTACTCCTATGATGGCTATGATATAGTTTTTGTTTTAATTTGTATTTATTATTTGTGGGGTTAAACATGTTTTTCATGTTTAATAGGTATTTGGGTTTGTTTTTCTATCAATAACCTATATAAATCTTTATTACCAATTTGGTGGCAGTTTTCTTATTGATTTGTTGGCATAATTAGTTTATTTTGCATAGTAATCCTAAATAATATGTGCTTTTCATACCTTTTCTATTTTGTTTTTCAACTTTTTATTTTGAGATAATTATATATTTTCAGGAAGTTGCACAAACAGTATACAGAGGTCCCTGTGTGCCCTTCACCCCACTTCCCCATGTGTTTACATCTTATGTAGTTATGGCATAGTATCAAAATCAGGAAACTGGCATTGGCACAATGCATATGCATAGCTCTATGCCATTTTATCATGTGTAGATTCTGTTATCCAGCTGTCATTTCAAGACATTGTATATACATGGAATCATACCATGTGTGACATTTGGGGAGTGGCTTTTGTCCACTCAAATAATGCTCTTGAGATCCATCTGAGTTGCTGTGGGATCAGTAGCCCATTCCTTTTTTGCTGAATTGTATTCCATGGGATTTAAACATTCACCTACTGAGGGACACTGGAGTTGTTTCAGTTTTTGGCTATTACAAATAAAGCTGCTATGAACACTCCTGTATAGTTTTTTGTGTGGATCTAAGTTTTCATTTTTCTGTGACAAATATCCAAGAGTGCAATTGCTGATCTGCATGCTAAGCATGTTTAAATTTTTAAGAAACTGTCAAACTATTTTCTAGAGTGGCCATATCATTTTCCATTCCCAGCAGCAATGGTACAAGAAATCTAGGTTTTCCACATTCTTACCAGCATTTGGTATTGTCACCTTTTTTAACTATTCTAATTGGTCTTAATTTGCATTTCCCTAATGGCTAGCCATGTTGAACATATTTTCATATACTAATTTGCCATTCATATTACTCAATGAAATATATTTTACCTTTTGCTCATTTTCTGATTATATTGGCCTTTTACTGTTGATTTTTTTTCTGTCAGGTATGTAGTTTGCCAATATGTGTATCATTTCTCTTCATCTTCTCAACAGGGTCTTACATAGAGCAAATATTTTTAAATTTGATGAAGTCTAGTGTGTCTTTATTTTTTTATGAATCATGCTTTCAGAACTGTTCTGAACATGCTTAAGAACTGTTCACCAAGTCATAGGTCCCAAGGATTTTCTGCATTTCCTTCTAAAAGTTGTCTTGTTTTACATTTTATACTCAAATCCAGTGATCCATCCAGAGTTAAGTTTTATATGAAGTGTATGTTTAGGTCAAGATTAATATATTTTTTTCCATTTGGATGTCCAGTGGCTCCAGCACAAAATGTTGAAAAACACTGCTTTAAAAAAATTCACTGCTTGTAAGTTAAAACATGATATACTTCTGCTGAAAAAGTTTTGTCTGGACAGTTCTCTATTAGTATGCCACTGCCGTCCTGCTCTATTAATTGAGATTTTCCTAGCTCTTGCTAAAACTCCATCTCAAAGTAAGAGTAGATGTTATTCTTAGCTTTTTTCAAACCCAAAATGGGATGTAGAAATACCTTTCCCTTAGACTTTCTGACTGCATACATCCACCATTCATTCTGCTAGTATTCTCATTTCTACAAAAGAAAATTACATTCCTCTCTTCTGCTTTTCTGCACTGATAACAAGTTCTGTATGCCCAAATAAATGTAATATCTTTTTATTGATATAATTGCCGGCCCACTCCTTCCTTTAAGTATACAAATTTTAATGTGTATGTATACTTGCATGTAATTTGGCCTTCAGAATTAGTCAAAGGCTCCCTGAAGTTAGAAACGTTTTTTTTCTTCTTCTTAGCACATTGCGTACTGCATAGAAATCTCTAAGACCAGGGACTGCATGTTTTTGGGCAAACTGCACATTATTTAAATCATCATAACTACAGATCATAATGCACTTTAGGTGTTGTTTTTCAATTATAACATTTTTATTTACAAAAACAATTAAACAACTAATTAAACAATTAAAGTTCCTAGTACTTTTTTAACGTATGGTACTGCGTAAAACATTTTCCTCTATGAAGAGGGCCAAAAAAAATTTACATAAGTATCTAGATTCACTCCTTTTTCCATGGGCGGCACAAACTCTGCAGACTCTTGTAGGAAATTTTTTCTTTCTACTCGCTTGAATACACGTAGGTTCATGCTGCTTCATATCAC
>VBSM01002217.1:17392874-17433607 GCA_008086735.1 Cheirogaleus medius
GAGGTATCTCCAAATTCTTTTCCACAAAGGTTGCACTAATTTGCAGTCCCACCTATATAAATGTTAGAGGCAGCTTGTTAATTTCTTCAAAAAAATAAACTAGCTGGGATTTTGATTGGGATTATGTTGGATTTATACATGTATATGGGAAGAATTGACATTTTAACAATGTTGAATATTCCAATCCATGATCATGGTATAGATTTTGTTGATTATTTTGTCTCAACAATTTTTTTTATTATAATGGTATTATGTAGAAATTTTTATTTTTCCATTTTTTGTTGCTTTTATAGGAAAGTATAGTTGATTTTGAATATCGACTTTGTACCTGCATCTTGATGAAGTTACTTAGTTGTTTTAGTAACTTTCTTGTATAATCTTTTATATTTTTATATGTACGTGATTACATAGTCTGTGAATAAAAGCAGTTTTACTTTTGCTTCCTATATATACACCTTAAAAAATTTAAAACAGCTTTATTGAGGCCTAATTGACATACCATAGATGGTCATATATAAAGTCTTATACATTTTGATAAGTTTTAGCACACATGAAATTATCACTACAGTCAAGACAACAATCAATCACCCAGGAGTTTCCCTGAGTTCTTTGTTAATCCGTCTTTTCTGCTGCTCTCTGCCCACATCCCATACCCAGGGAACCACCAATATGCTTTCTGTCGCCTTAGTTTAGTTTGCATTTTCTAGAATTTTATTTAAACAGAATCATAGAATTGTTCTGTGCACAGGTCTTAATTTATGCAGTTGACTGAGTGATGACATGGAGAGGTCAGTGCCACTGAGAAGAGAATTTATGACTGACATTTCCCTGGAGAAGGGGATAGGCTACATCATCCAGGGCCACGGGAAATTCCATGTGGTCAGGTAGGAGCAGCAGCAAGGGGAAAGCCTAAGCCAGTCTTTATTGGGGTTTCTATGGGAAAGGCAAAGCAGGGCAGAGTGAAAAACCCATAAACAAAATCAGAAGACAACTGACAAACTGGGAGAAAATATTTATTATATATTATATATTATATAATATATATATATATATATATCAGAATAAAAGCACAGTCTGAAGAGACAAAGTGATCATCAGCCAGACTCAACACACAGATATGGGAAAAACTAGACAGAATATAAAATAACTACAATTAATATTTTAAAGGCTCAAATGGGAAAGATAGGTGATATGCAAGATCAGATAGATAATTTTAGCAGATACTATAATATGACACTATAATATGAAAGAATAAAAGGGAAATGCTAGAAATAAACAATAACAAATGAAAAATGCCTTAGAACACAGTGGAAGAAACAGCTTGAATTGAAGATAGGTCAATAGAAATTAAACTGAAATGCAAAGAGAAAAAAGAGTGGAGGAAAAAACAGAACAAAGCATCTAAGAGCTGTGAGATAAAATAAAACATTCTATAATAACATGCATAATTATAATTGTAGTAGGAGAAGGAAGAAAGGATGGGGAAGAAGAATATTTGAAGAATAAGTGACTAAGACTTTTCTAAAATTAATGACAGATACCAAACCTCAGATCCATGAAGCTTAGAAAACATCAAGAATGATAAATACCAAACTTATGAATTAATTGATACACAAATAAAACATGCATATACAAACCTAGAGATAAGTGTAAACACAGATGAAGAATATGAGACAGAGACTGTCTACAAAGCCTAAAGAGTGGCTCCTTATAATAAAAGTTTGCTGACTTATGAACTAGGAGAATGAATATATTATGGATATAAAATAGATTTCCTGGGCAGCACCAAGGCCTTAATTTGAGGCTGATGGTTTTGAGCTTAGAACAAGACCAGCCAGCAGAGTTGTTCTTCAGTGATAATCAGCTTCCCAAGTATAAACACTGAGAAGGTGGAGAGTTGGATTTAATCATGTTGGGTCAGCTTTCCCTCGGATGTAGGAAGCCAAAGGCAGCATTGCTTGCAGCCTTCCAACAACAGCAGCAACAAGAAAAGCCAGACAATCTGCAAATTTACAATTTTTCCCAAGCTGTCAGGGAGCTGAGGTTACAGGAAAATCAAGTAACACAAAATTAAAGGAAAGAAAGCACCCGCAAGGCAAACAGAGACACAGCATTTGATTATGTGGATCAGATGCCACTAGACACCAAGTTAAGGAATTGAGCTCAAATTATTGACCAGTTGGTAAATGCCTACTATGGATTAGTGAGGGAATTTGTAATCACTTGAAGATTTTTTTTTTTTTTTAGACAGAGTCTCACTCTGTTGCCCTGGCTAGAGTGCCGTGGCGTCAGCCTCACTCACAGCAACCTCAAACTCCTGGGCTCAGGCGATCCTTCTGCCTCAGCCTCCCGAGTAGCTGGGACTACAGGCATGCGCCACCATGCCCGGCTAATTTTTTCTGTATTTTAGTTGGCCAATTAATTTCTTTCTATTTTTTAGTAGAGATGGGGTCTCGCTCTTGCTCAGGCTGGTTTCGAACTCCTGAGCTCAAACGATCCGCCCACCTCGGCCTCCCAGAGTGCTAGGATTACAGGCGTGAGCCACCGGCCCGGCCCACTTGAAGATTTTTTTCACAGGTCTCACAGGGTACTGACAAAAGAAGATTAGCAAGAGTACTGAAAAGGCATCTTTCTTGGGAAAGCCTGGGAGAACAACAGAACCCACTTAGAGAAAGGCGGGAAACCCACCCACGCCCTTCTCCCTTATCTCCCTCTGAGCCTTAAACTCTCTTATCTCCCACATCCTTAAACTGCTGGGGAAAAGGTAACAAGCACTGTCCCCCTAAAGTTACTGATCCAAAGCAGGCTGCATGTCCTGATTTGTATAATTGATGTTAATTCTTTTTTAAACCTTTGGTAGAAGCCTGCAGTGAAAACACCTGGGCCTTATTTTTGCTCACCCCTGTCCTTGGTGCTGATTTCATATCTTTTTCAGTTTTCCCAAACTCCCTCTCCTTTTTTCATTCTTAGCTAATAACCTTGTTTCCTACTGTATTTCTGTGCCCATCTCTATCCCATGGCCGTATGCCAGGTGCCTAGTGCCTGGACTATAGAGTAGATTCAATATAATATTCATTGAATGAAACTATGCTAATTTTGTCATGGTACATACTAGAGAGTCAATAGTTATAACTTAAACACAGCCATATATTTGTCTGCATCCTTACCTGCATTTGCTATTGTCGCTATTTTTAATTTTACTCATTCTTATAGGTATGTAGTGATATACCACTGTGATTTTAATTTGTGTTTCTTTATTAGCTAATGATGTTGAACATATTTTCTTGTACTTATTTACCATCTGTATACCTTCTTCAGTGAAATGTGTCTTTATATCTTTTGCTCATTTTTTATTTGAATTGTTTGTTTGTTTAATGTTAAATCTTAAGGCATTCTTTATATATTCTAGATACCAATTCTTTTTCAGATATGTGGTTTGCAATATCTTCTGTTTGTAGTTTGCCTTCTCACCTTCTTAAAACAGGGTCTTTTGCATAGCAAACTTTCAAAATTTTTATGAAGTTCAATTTATCAATTTTTCTCCTATAGATTGTGCTTTTGGTGTCGAGTCTAAGAATTCTTTGCGTAGCCCTAGATGCTAAAGATTTTCTCGTGTACTTTTCCTAAAAGTTTTAGAGTTCTATTTTCTACATTTAACTCAGATCCAGTTTGAGTTAAACTTAGGTCAGGGTTCATTTTGTCTGTTTGTTTCTCTATGGATGTTCATTACTCCAGTATCATTTATAGAAAATGTATCTTTCCTTCATTGAATTGCTTTTGTAACTTTGTCAAATATCAGACATATTTGTATGGGCCTATTTCTGAGTTCTCTGTTCTATTCCATTGATTTATAAGTCTGTCCCTCTGCTAATACCATATAGTCTTGATTAATGCATCTGTGTAATAAATCTTGGAATCAAGTAGCCTGGTTCCTCCCACTTTATTCTTTTTCAAAATTGGCTTAGTTTCAAAATAATCTTTTCTATATTTATAAAAAAATCATGTTGGGACATTGATAAGAATTGCTTTAAATTTGTAAATCAATTTCAGGAGAATTGACATCTTTATTATATTGAATCTTCCTGTTCATGAACGTGGTATGTCTCTCCATTTATTTATATATCCTTTGATTTTTCTTTCATAAACATTGTGAAGCTTTCAGCATCCAAGTCTTGTACATATTTTGTTAGATATACACTCAAGTATTTCATGTTTTTCAAGTGATGGTAAATGGAACTGTATTTTTAATTTTGGTACCCATTACTAGTACATAGAAATACACTTTTTTGTGTGTTTATGTTTTATTCAATTTTGTTGAACTCCCTTATTAGTCCTACAGGTTTTGTTGTTTTATTGTCTTTGTTTTGTTTTTTTAGATTTATTGTTACGATTTTCTACATAGTCATGTTGCATGCAAATAGGGGAAGTTTTATATCCTCCTTTCTTTTTAATCTGTATGCCTTTTATTTCTCTTCTTTGCCTGATTGTATTAACTAGAACTTTTAGCACTATATTTAATAAAAATGGTGAATGTGAACCTTTATGCCTTGTTCTTGGTCTTAGGGGGAAAACATTCAGTCTTTAACCATTAAGTATAAAGTTAGCTATAAGTTTTTTGCACATGATTTTTATAAAGTTTGGAATTTCCCCATTTCTGTGTTTTTTTTGAGAATTGAATTTTTTCAAATGCTTTTTCTGCAGTAATTGATATCATCACATGAGCTTTCTTCTTTAGCCTATTAATATGATGGATTGCATTGATTGATATTTGAATGTTGAAACAGCTCTACATCTATGGAATAAAACCCCACTTGGTCTTGGCATATAATTATTTTTATATAATTTTGAAATCTACTTGCTATTATTTTATTTGGGATTTTTGTGTCTATATTAATAAGGGACATTAGTCTGTAGTTTACTTTTTTTGGTACTTCTCGTACTTTGTGTTTTAGTATCAGGGTAGTACTAGTTTGAGGAAGAGAATTGGGAAATATTTCCTCTTCTCTTTTCTGGAAGAGATTGTATAAAACTGATGTTAATTCTTTTTGAAACCTTTGGTAGAAGTCTCCAGTGAAAACATTTGGGATTTTTTTTTTCCTAGAGAATTTCTGTATTTGAATTCAGGTTCCTTAATAGTTATAGTTCAAATGATCTATTTTATATTGGGCAAGTGGCGATTGTGTTTTTCAAGTAATTTGTATATTTCATCTAAATTGACAAATTTAAATGTGTAGAGTTGTTTACAGGATTCTCTTATTATCCGTTTGATGTATTCAGAGTCTAGTGGTAGCCCCTGTTACATTCCTGATAGAGGTAGTTTGTGTCTTCTCTCTTTTTTCTTTTGTTAATCTTGCTAGAGATTTATTAATTTTATTGACCTTTTCAAGAACCAGCTCTTCTTTTCCCTCATTGGCTTCTCTATTATTTTTGTTTTCAATTTCACTGACGTCTACTCTTTATTATTTCCTTCCTTCTACTTGTTTTCAATGTATTTTGCTCTTTTTTGTTTTTAGGTTCCTAGCTGTGAGCTTGGATTATTCATTTTATTCCTTTTTTCTAATGTATTCATTTTAGTGATATACATTTCTTTCTCAGCACTGCCTTCACTCTGGGTCAGAGTGGACACATCATCAAAGCATAAAAAAGTAAACACTGGAATTAAATAGGACCTAAAACAAATAGACTTAACAGACATTTACAGAAAATTCTACCCCAGAACCACTGAATATACATTCTTCTCATTGACACATGGGACATTCTCCAAGACTGATCACAGTTTAGGTCACAAAACTTGTCTCAGCAAATTAAAAAAAAAAATTGAAATCATACCTGTATCTTCTCAGCCCACAGTGGAATGAAACTGGAAATCACTTCAAGGAGAAACACTCAAATATACACAAAGTCATGGAAATTAAGTAATCTGCTGTCGAACGATTATTGGGTCAACAATAAAATTAAGATGGAAATCAAAAGATTCCTTGAACTGAACAACAAAAGGGACACAGCTATTAAAATGTATAGGATTCAGCAAAAGCATTCCTAAGGGGAAAATTCATAGCCTTAAATGTGCACATCAGAAAACAGAAAGATCACAAATTAACAACCTAATATCACATCTCAAGGAACTAGAAAAGAGTGAGCAAACCAAACTGAAATCCATCAGAAGAATAGAAATAACAAAAGTCAGAGCAGATCTAAATGCAATCAAAAACAAACAAATGAAAACAATACAAAGGAACAAAAAAACCCAAAAAGCCGGTTCTTTGAAAAGATAAACATAATTGATAGACCTCTTGCTAGGTTAACCAGGAACAGAAGAGAAAGGACTCAGTCTCAATAAGAAATGAAAAAGGAGCTATTACAACTGATAATACAGAAATATGAAACATCATTCATGAATACTATGAAAATCTCTATATACATAAACTAGAAAACATAGAGGAAATGGACAAATTCCTGTGAACACACAACATCTCAATTCTCTCAGGAAGAAATAGAACTCCTGAACAGACCAGTAATGAGCAGCAAGATCAAAGCAGTAATAAAAAGTCTTCCAACACACAAAAGAGCCCTGTACCAGATGGATGCATAGCCCAATTCTACCAGACCTACAAAGGAGAACTGGTACCCATACAATAGAAATTATTACATAACCTTGAAAAGGAAGGAATCATCCCCAACTCATTCTACAAAGCCAGTATCACTTTGATACCAAAGCCAGGAAAAAACACAACAAAAGAAAACTGCATACCAATATGTCTTATGACTATATATGCAAAAATCCCCAATAAAATACTAGCAAACCGAATTCAACATCAAAAAAATAAGCCACCATGACCAAGTGGGCTTCATCCTAGGGATTCAAGGATGGTTCAACATATGTAAATCAATAAATATGATTCACCAAATAAATAGAAGGAAAAACAATAAACGTGATTATCTCAATAGCTGCAGAAAAAGCATTTGACAAAATCCAGCACCCTTTCATGATAAAAGCCCTCAACAAACTGGACATAGAAGGAACTTATCTCAAAATTATAAAACCCATATATGACAAACCCACAGCCAACATCCTAGTGAATGGGGAGAAGTTGAAAGCATTCCCCCTAAGAACTGGAACAAGACATGGATGCCCACTGTCTTCTATTCAATGTGGTGCTGGAAGTCCTAGACAGAGCAATAAGGCAAAAGAAAGAAAAGGTATCCAAATCAGGAAAAAGGAGGTCAAACTATTGCTCTTCACTGACAATATTATCTTGTATATAGAAACTCCAAAGAATCTACCAAGAGATTCCTGAATTTGATAAATTCAGCAAAGTCTCATCTTACAAAATCATTGTACACAAATCAGTAGCATTTCTACATACCAATAACAGCCAAGCTGAGAATCAAATGAAAGATTCAATAGCACTCACAATAGCTACAAAGAAAATAAAATATCTAGGAATATACTTAACCAAAGAAGTGAAAGATATATACAAGGAGAACTAGAAACCACTGAGGAAAGAAATTTCACATGACACAAACAAATGGAAAAACATATCATGCTCATGGATCAGTAGAATCAACATTGTTAAAATGTTCATATTACCCAAAGTGATTTACAGGCTCAATGTGATCCCCATCAAAATACCAATGTCAAGTTTCACAGATCTAGAAAAATAATTCTATTTGTTGTTTGGAATCAGAAAAAAGCTCAAATAGCTAAAGCAATCTTAAGCAAAAAGAACAAATCTGGAGGTATCATATTACTAGACTTCAAATTATACTACAAGGCTATAGTAACCAAAACAGCATATTATTGATATAAAAATAGAGACCTAGGCCAATGGAACGGAATAGAGAACCCAGATCAGACAACAACGTACACTGGGGGAAAGAAGCCCTAATCATTGAATTGTTCTGGGAAAATTGCATAGCTACATGCAGAAGAATGAAGCAGGACCCCTGTTTCTCACCACTCAGAAAAATTAATTCAAGATGGATAGAAGACAAATGTAAGGCATGAAAACATAAGAATTCTAGAAGTAAATGTAGGAAAAACTCTTCTAGCTATCTGCTTAGGCAAAGAATTTACCATCAACACCCCAATGGCAGTTACAGCAACATCAAAAATAAATAAATGGGACTTGATTGAATTAAAAAGCTTCATACAGCTAAGGACATAATCAACAGAGCAAATAGATGAACAACAGAATGGGAGAAAGTATTTGTGCACTATACATCCAATCAAGGGCTAATATCTAGAATCTACAAAGAACCTCAAGCAAATCAGCAAGAAACAAACAAACAACTCAACTAAAAAGTGGACAAAAGACATGAACAGACATTTTTCAAAAGATAGTCAACTGGCCAATGAACATGGAAAAGTGTTCAATGTCACTAATCATCAGGGAAATGCAAATTAAAACCACAATGAAATGATCACCTTACTCCTGTTAGAATGGCTTTTATTAAAAAGTCCAAAAAACAGATGATGATGTACATGCAGAGAGAAAGGAATGCTTATATAGTGTTGCTGGGACTGCAATAATTATTAGTACATCCTCTGTGGAAAACAGTATAGAGATTTCTCAAAGAGCTAAAAGTAGACCTACCATTCAATTCACCAATCTCACTACTGGGTAGCTACCTAAATGAAAAGAAGTCATTTTATTAAAAAGATACCTGCACTCACATGTTTATGGCAGCACAATTCATAATTGCAAAGATATGGAATCAACTCAAGTGCCCATCAGTTTATGAGTGGATCAACAAAATGTGGTATATGTATACCATTAAGTACTCCTCAGCTATAAAAAGGGATGAATTAATGTCTTTTGTAGCAGTTTGGATGGAACCAGAGACCATTATCCTAAGTGAAGTAGCTCAAGAATGGAATAATAAACACTACATGTGCACTCTCATAAATTGTATCTAAGCGATGAGCACACGTGCACAGAGGGAAGTAAAACTCATTGGAAATCAAGCAGGGGATAGGGAGGATGAGGGGAGAGGGAAAAACCTACCTAATGTGTACAGTGAACACTGTTCTGGTGATGGGCACACTTACAGCTTTGACTCAAGCATTACAAAAGCTATCCATGTAATAAAAACATTTGTACCCCCTTAATATTTAGAAATAACTTAAAAAAAAAGAAAAAGAAAACAAGCACACAACAAATAGCTAAGACTCGGTAATTTATAAAGAACAGAAATTTATTTCTCACTCTTTTGGATGCTGGGAAGTCCAAGACCAAGGCCCAAGCTGGTTTGGTTGTCTGGTGAGAGATGCTCACTATTTCTAAGATGGCACCATGATGTTACATCTTCCAAAGCGGAGAAACACTATGTTCTCTTGTGCAGAAGGGCAAGGGAGCCTTAATCTCATTCATAAGAAGCCCTCATGGCCTAATTAACCTCTTATGGGCCCCACCTCTTAATACTACCACATTGGCCATTAAGTATCAACACCTGAATTTTGGAGACACATTCAAACCACAGCAGTGCCCATTTGTATTTCTGAATTGCCAGCCTCTTTAACTCCAAATTTGAGAAAATGAGGCTACTTTTTTCTCTCTGCTTTTCAGAATCATCTTATGTTTGCTTTATATATAATTTAAAGGGATTTTACTTGCACTTAAAGGAAATAATAGGGAAAAGTATATCTATTGCATCTTCCCAAAAGCAAACATTTGCATTACTTAAATAGTTTCGTATTTTCATTTTTGTTCAGTGCAAATTATTTTCTAATTTCCCATGTGGTTTTGTCTTTGATCCATTGGCTATTTAGAATTATGTTGTTTAATTTCCAAGTACTTAGAAGTTTCCCAGATTTCCTCCTGGTTTTGATTTCTGTAAGTTTTTTCTTTTTCCCACATCCTCCTATATATTTTTAAAAATGTAATTTGTAGTAGTAACAATTGTGTAGTATAGACCTGCCTAAGATGAAAGAAGCAGTTTTATGCACCAGCATTCTCTATATTCTCACTCTTCAGAAGCACTCTTGTTTTTAATTTATTCTAATGGTTATCTCTGTTACTCTAGTGTAAATACAAAAATCAAAGAAAAACCTGTTTCTTGTATTGTCAGCTTCTGTTAATGTTGATTTATTCTGTATATATAGCAGGATTTACATTATATAAGATGAGGATTTAGCTTATTATACTAGCCTCTTTTTTCCCATTGTTTGATAATTATTATTTTTTGATCTTTAAAATATGTAGTAAAGTTCTCTATTTCATTAATTTTCAACGGTATAGTCACTGAGGCCTTAGCTATTTGTTTTCTTTTTACTTATTCTAAAATATTTATTGAAATATTAGTAAGCACATTTTTCAAATTCTTTTTTGATATAAAAAGTAATTATGATAATGTAGTTCAATTGTTTTTGAAACTTGATAGTATTATACATGATAGGCAACAAGGAGTTGTTCTTGGTTTTTTTACATTACATAGATACAAAATTTGAGAAGATCTAGATTTACTGTCAACCTTATAAAACAAAGAGTACTATAATGTTTAATTGTATGTTCATACTTTTTCTGTTCACGAGGAAATTAATTTCTCATGTAAAGCTAAAAATGTCAGCTTAGCAATATGTTTTGAAAAGGTAAAAACATTTCATGGATACTATATGCCAGCACTACATATATATATATGTATGTGTGTGTATGTATACACGCACATATACATATATAAGCTCTTATCATACCCCCTCTTGCAAAATAGTTATTATTAAATTCATTTGAGACATCAGGTGATTGAGGTTCAGAGGTTGAAGTATTACTTGAGTCCATATACACTATAACTTGCAGAGTCAGGATTTAAGTTCAATTCTGACTTCAAAGCCATGCTTTCCCTTCTATATCAAGCTGCATCCCAAAAAGGAATATAATTCTAGATTTAGCAATACATTTAATGTGGTAATTTTTTTGGTGTATATATGATAAATTTATAAGAATAAAAATGATAAATTTTAGCAGAATGATAGTTTTTTAAAATAAAGTGATAAAATAGTCAATCTACATTTACTAGCCATGGAAAGATGTTTATGATGTTTAGTGATGCATCTATAATGTGTTCTCATCATATAATATCAAGTAACTCTAGTTACATATTTTAAATGCCTAGGGAGATGACTAGAAGAATGACCATCTAAGTACTAAAAGTAATTAGCTGTGAGTGGTTATTACTCTCTCTTTTCAACTGTTTATTTTTTTTACTTTTTTCTGAATTATCTCATATTATTTTTCTAAAATATAGAAAGTTATTTTTAAAAAATTTCTTGGACATGAGCATTGTATTTGTAAATTTATCTTTTTTTTCTCTTGTCTTTGAACTTTTTAAAATGGATTGCAGATTGAAAAGAATTGGTTAATTAAATCTTCTGTTTGATTAAAGTTTTAATGGGCACAGGAGCTATTTTATTCCATTCTATTTCAGTATTTTTTAATAACATATTTCATATATTGTATGAAGAAAATAAATCCAAGGATCTAAATGAAATGTGAAATGTTTCTGTAAATCTTTGTATTTTTCTATTAATCACCATGATATTTTAATTATATACTTTTTAATTGACATTAATATTGAATATTAATATTTTTATATTATAGAGTTTACTATATATAAAATGTATATTTGATATATAGAAGCATTATATATAATTTTAAAATGGCTGATTCCTAAGTGAAATGATTTAAATTTGTCAAAGTTTATAATGTCAAAAGCAACCATCATATTATAAAATGGTATGGTATGGTATTTTGGAATAATGGTTATTATAAAAAGAGGGTAATTTCCTCCATTATCTCTTTGTTTTTGTCTTTTTTAGGTAATCATAGCCTGCTGGTATCGCACATTCATGGGAATAATGAATTTATTTGGGATAGAAACTAAGACCTGCTGGAATGTCACCAGAATAGAACCTCTTAATGAAGTACAAAGCTGTGAAGGCATGTTTCTTCCTAAAATGCCGCTGTGCTGTCATAGTGTTTTCATAAACATTTTATAATGTTATGACTCATTTTAAGAATTATTATAAGCTACTCTGAGTTTTTTTTAGAAACGATTAAGCTCAATGAGTATTTTACACTTTAAAGTAGTTTTCTGACAAGGCTATGCACTTATATATTTGAGTATAAATTTGGAATTTAATTTGAGTATTCATGTGCCCCAATGTAAGACAATCTTGAGTCAGCCTTCCATTTCAGAGTGAGAAGATACAAAAATGATAAGATTTTTGGTAGCTTCAATATATAAACTTGAGGAATAGATTAAACAGTCAAGTATCTATTTGTAATAGTTAATATATTTAGTTATGTATACATATTTAAAAATCAGATACATAATAATAGATATTTGCATTTCAGCATTTTTTGATGCTATCTCTTGAGACTCTTGTTCGAAGCCACACATATCTATTTGCATAACACTAACACAGTTGTTTTTTTCATTTCTTCCGGTTCTTAGCATGACTACATGCTATATTTTATAAATATATTTTTACAGACTTGTTTTGATAACATTCAACTCTTAGAATATAACTACACCTATATTTTTCATCATTTTTACTGATTCCCTCAGATGAGCTTTATAACATCTAAAATAGAATTCATGAGGATATTTGAGGGGCAATTATACTTTTTTTTGTATACTGTAAAGGAATGGAGAAACTGCCTCGTAAAGTGAGAGACTTTGTAATGAACCCATCAGTGAAAAGATGTAATTCCTGAGGGATGAAAATAATCACCTTATATGTATACACATATGGTATTATGTTTCAGTAAGCAATAGGTTAGTGTTTTGTATATGGTACACAGAGAAGAACCAAGTAGACATGGAGTTTTAGCCTCATAGAGTTTATATCACAGAGCGATGTTAGCAGTTAAAAGTGTGGTGGATGTTACAAATAAGAAAATAAGGCTGTTGAGATTAGGAGCAAGAGAAGAATATTTTAAGAATATAGACTAGCATATTCAGCTGTCCTGAGATGAGAGGGAACTGAAAGAAGGCTATAATTCTTGGAAGAAAGAGATAGAAAAATGGTTTGAAATGATGCTGGGAATGTAAGCAAGATCATGAAGGGCCATACACTGGTTAAGGATTTTGTACTTTATGCATTGAAGAATTTTAACAGATTTGTATTTTAAAAACATATTTTGTCAGTTATATGGAAAGGATATTAGTAAAGGACAAAAGTGAGTTCAGTGAGGCCAGGTAGGAGACTATTGTATTCTCAGCAAGCAATTGCAGGAAAGATAACTGGGAAATGCCCGGATTTGAGAGGTATTTTGAAAGTATAATTGGTAGACTTGGTAATTGTTTGATAGGAGGGGAAAGAGTGAAGAGTCATGTAACCAGCTTGGTTTCTAGCTTAAATAATTGTGTCCCTTTGAATGGTAGGAAACATTTGAAAAGTAGCAGGTTTGAATTGCTACATGTCATTGTGGATGTATTAGTTTGAGGTACCTGGGAGACCTCAAAGAGGAGATGACAAGTGGCTACCCACATATATACGTATAAGAATAAGGAGAAAATTCTGGGCTGAATATAGACTTGGAATCATCTGTATATAGATGATATTTGGAGCCATAGAAGTGGAAGAATTTTCTTAAGGAGCATATGCAGATGGGAGAAAAGAAAAGAGCATATGACAGAGCCTAAGGTGGTCCAGTATTAACAAAGGGTGCATTAAACAACAGAAGTAATCAGAACAGACTTCAAGGAGTGAGCAGAGAAGTAAGGAATCAGGAGGGCTAGCCTTCAAATCTTGACTCCAACCAGTTAGAGCTAAATAACCTTTGACAAGCTACTTAAGTTTTCTGTGTTCTATTTAGTCAACCATAAGAAAAGTACTTTCTTACCAACTAATCTCATAAATTTTTCTGAGAATTATGTCAGATGGTGATTGTAAAGCACATAATATGTGTTATACATACAATCTTATATATGGGATATATTAAAATTCTAGTTATACATAATAATTGATTAAATAACTGGATCATTTCATGCAGACTAAAGCTGCTCCTTGTGCTCAGGACCACCTCTTACTCATCCTAGAGCCTAGCAAAAGATAAAAACAATGCAATGGATTTTTTCTCATAATTCAAGTGGCTCTATTGATAGTTCCAGATGCTGAACGATAGCATCAACTAAATGTGAAGCCTCAGCAAATCATCACAGTATAATACTTCATTAGGGGAAAGTATAAATGTATCTATATTAAAAAATAAAGTATAAGTGTAACTAAATAATAATCTCATGTAAGGTAAAGTATTAAAGTTACTATTAAAGACAGCAGCAATCCGGAAAGCAAATGCTTTCAGCAAATTTATGAGTTCTTGATTACAAAGCACTGAGATAATTATGCCCACTTGCATTATAGTCATTTATCCATTAAATACTGAATAATCTGTGTCTTTTCAAAGGATTGGGAGACCCTGCTTGCTTTTATGTTGGTGTGATTTTTATTTTAAATGGACTAATGATGGGCTTGTTCTTCATATATGGTGCATATCTGAGGTAAGACTACTGAATTAAAAGATCTTTCAGCGGGATTATAAGGACTAGATGATGTTTGTTGATTGAATTAAAATGATAATAAGATTGGTTGATTAATAGTTGGAAAATTGTGGATTTATTTGATTTTTCAGAAGCTTAACTAATATGTAACCAGAAATTGGAGATGTCACTAAAGGCCTTCTTTTATCATTGCAGGATATTTTTTAATTAAGATTACTTAACAGAGGTTTTAATGAAAATATTTCTAGTTTCATGTGTAAAATTATTAAAACACTAAAGGGGATCCTTGATTGGCATTAGTAGCAGATTATTTCTAATTGTATTCTCTGTAAAGGTGGAATTAGGAAAGCAGTACAAGAAACTGTATATCGCTTGTGGCAGACACTTGCATTTGCTAGCTTATCCTTCTTGATAACAGTACCTCAATTTTGTTTGCAGAAACAGTGCAACAGTCTCAGGTGGTACATTGAAATTAATTATGATTGTCACATATTTTGCTCCCATACTCCACTGCTCCTTGGGATAATTGTGTGAGCTAGCTTTTTTGGCAGTGAAAAATGACGTGAAGTCAGCTTTAGTTACACCTAGGAAAGCATTTGCCTTTCTCACAAAAGGACAGAATTAGCTACCCCTTCTCTGTTTCATCCTTCTTTTACTTGGTTGTGATGCCCAGAGCCACAGCAGTTATCTTGTGACCGTGAGTATTTGTGCTGCGGAACCAGTGCCAACACTTATCTTTCATTTTCTTGTTGAAGAATGTAATAAATGTCTATATTATAGCTACCTTTGCTAGGTTTTCTGTTTCTTTCTGTGAAACATATTCTCAACTGAATCATCAGCTTTTTTTACAATGTTATTCTTGAACTGCATGACATATAAAGCTAAAAAGTCTATATTTAAACTTCCAACAAGTATTTATTGAATTTTCATAGGACTTACATCACTATAGAGATTTAGAAATATATATACTCCTTGTTTTAGGAAGTTTCCAGCATAAAAAAACTAGCATAGAATCAATAAAAACTAGTGACATATTCAGTATTGCACCAGGGATCATCCTATCCAGCACAGTAAAGTAAAAAAAAGTAATAAAGATTGGAAAACTTGAAAAAAAGAGAAACAAGTGTTCTTAAAAGTAGATCACATGTATATGTAGAAAATTTAAAAGGTCTGTTGATAAGGTATTTGAAATAAGAAAATTTACAGTGCTATCAGATATAAAATTAATACACTGAATTTATAAATTGTATACTATAGCATCAAACAGAAAATGAAATTTTAAAAGAATGCCACTTAATATGAAAAGCATGAAGTTACTAAGAATAAATCTAACAAAAGATATTTATAACCTGTATGGTAAAACTGTTAAAACTTAATACATTTAATAAAATCTAAATAAATGGAGACAGATGCCATGTTTGTGGATTGATAACTCAATATTAAAAAGATGTTTTGGGAGGGGGGCAAGACCCACATCATAGGGATGTGGAAAGCATTGTAGGGGGGAAGGGCATACCTCTAACCCTTCTTAGGGAGAGGCAAAGTTATACAATGTATCCAAAGTATAAAAAAAAAATCTTTTGTTGGATGGAGGGTGTACGGGAGAGGGGAGGAAGTGTAGAGTTACATAATGTATGCTGTGCGCGCCACCTAGGGATTGGACTCGCTTGGAGCTCTGGCATGTGGGGGGGGGAGGAGTGGTAGGGGCAATGTATGTAACCCTAACAATATTTGTACCCCCATTATATGATGAAATAAAAAAATAAAATAAAATAAAAAGATGACAATTATCCCCAAATTGGTTTATAGTTCAGTGCTCTACCAATAAAAATTCCAACATATTTTTTATTGACCAGAAGCAAAAATGTACATTTAAAGAGACTTGATATATGACAGAGTGGATATTGAAGATTGGTAGGTAAAGATAGGCTTCTTAATTAATGGTGCTGGAACAATTAGGAAATTGTATTTAATGAAGAGAAATTGGAGCTATGTGAATAATCTCAGTTGTGTTAAACACTTAAGTATGAAAGGGAAATTTATAAATGTTTAGTATATGATATAGGAGACTATCATCAGTAACTTGGAATAAGAAAAGGTTTCTTAAACAAGATTCAAAAATGTAGCCATGAAGAAAAAACTGGTAAAACTGATAAATCTGATGAAAAGAACTTCAGTTCTTCAAAAGACATTATTGAATTAAAAATAAGTCACAAACTGGGAGAAGACATTTGCAAAGTGTATTCCCAACACAGTATGTAGAAATTCCATTCATTAATTTAACAAATATTTATTGAAAGCTTATTGCGACCAGGAACATTGTTTTAGGTGCTTGAAATACAATAAACATATGTAAAGTTGATTACCATCATTAGTTATAAGGAAAATACCAATTCAAACCATAAAGAAATACCATCTCACATCTAACAGATTAGTAAGAGAACTTTCATCTACCACAGGTAGACATATAAATTAGTACAACTATTTTTGAAAACAGCATATGTTGTCTAGAAAAGTTGAAGGTATAGATACCTTATAACTCAGTAATTCTAATTCAAAGTAAATAATCCCAAGAAACTCTTGCACAGCAGGAAATATGTAGGAGAATATAGCAGCATTATTTGTAATAATTTCAAACTAGAAACAACCCAAATATTTGTTAACAGAGAAATGAATACACTTTGTTTTATTAACATGGTGGAATACCATACAGCAATAAGAATGATTGAACTACACAGCTACACACATCAACATGAATGAATCTTATAAATTTAATTTTGAATGAATGAAAACGAGTACAAAATTTTAAAAATACTGCATACTTCCACTTGTATAAAGTTTTAAAACAGATGAAAGTAAATCATAGCTTGAATGTAGATAGAGGTGGTCATATTGATAATATCAAAAATCAGGAGAGTGGCTGTCTCTCGGGATGGAGAGTGGGGACTCAGGGTGCATTCATTTCTCCATTTCAATTAATTATATGGTGGCTACATGAATGTTCACTTCATAATTATTCTATAAGCTAGAAATTTTATGTACTTTTCTATATGCCATATAGGAAAAAATATATATATAAGCTCAGTAAAGTATTTTGAGGGAAAAGGATTACTTTGAGATTATTTTGGCAGGCTTAAAAATGTTCTATTTTTGAAAAAGTTTGTATTTCTTATACAAACTATTTTTGATTTTTAATGTGGAAAATGTTATACAACAGTAACTGAAACTTTTTAAAATCATTATTTTTTATTGAAAGAGCTACCCAAAAGGTGATAGTCTCTCTAAATTGGTTACATAGTTCTGAAATATCAAATACATTATTAGGCTCTAGTCTTTAAGAAAGATACGTACATATACAAATATCAAAGTGTCACCAAAACTGTGAGGAGATGGGAAACTGTGGCATATAAGAAATAAAAGCAATAGGAATGGAGGGGACAGAGGGGAATTTTGTATTTCTTACACTGACCACCCTCCCCCACTGGCACTAACTTGGAAGGTAGATATTCTATTTCTATCCTTTTGGTGGTTAATGCTAAAATGGTACCATACTCATCTAACTTGATCAAGTCTAAAATGAATACAAGGAATTTTAGAGTGCTTTGCTTCAAAATATCCTCTCCCATCTTACATGTTATTACCAGGTTAGTACTCCTGTTACCCCTAACTGCTGCCATGATTATTATTGTTTTTTGTTGTCAAGTCTTGTTTAGATTTATCCATATGTTCTTAGTTCCTATGTGTGTAGTTGGTCCTTGCTTCTCACACCTTCCTTCTTTCAATTTCTTCTTTTTTGAAATGCATCCTTTGAGTTTCCTTTAGAGGTAATCTATTAATGATAAATCACTTCCAATTAGCTTTCTTCTGCTTGTTTTTTTGGACTCATTCCTTCCTTTCTTCATTCGTTCAACCAATATTTGCAGTCTTTCAAGTGTGAAGCTGGGCATACAGTGATGAACAAGACAGAGGAAGAACCTGCCTGCATGGTGCTTGGAATGTGGTAGATTATGGAAAGTGAGGCAGTGTCTAGGGAGGCATGGAAACACTACACAAATGTGGGTTTGAGCATCTGTGTTTTCATACACACCCACTCAGACATACACCATCACAGAAAGGCAAATAGTTCTTACTCTTTGATGATATTAGTTATCTTCGTTCTGATTTTTATATTCTGCATTATTGCTTCTTTGGGACCCAACAAAAGAATATTTGCAGTAGTTTAGACAGTTCTAAGTTACTGCTAAATGAAACTTGTTAGACTCTTCATCTCTCATTCGTTTACATCTAATTTCAAAAGACAAAAATTTATCTTCAGAATATTTACATTCTTTGTGAATATTCTGAAGTGCTAGCCTGTTAAAAATCATCTTATATTCACACCTTATATATTTTATTTATAAAATATTTTAGACATAATAGATTATAAAATTAAGATTACTTTATATGTACACTTTGGTTGTACATTTAGGATTTAAACATCAACTACATGGGTACTTTTGAAATTTTTTACTAACATGGTTTAATACTATAATGCTTTATATAACAATATGATTTTAAATTAGATAATTTTGTGAAGAAGTCACTATATATGAATTATGATTTTACATTTTGTATGCTTTTTTTTTTTTACAGTGGGACTCAGTTAGGTGGTCTGATCACAGTACTGTGCTACTTTTTCAACCATGGAGAGGTTTGTTTTCTAGAAAATAAGTTTTAAGAAATAGAAGGGGCTGTATACTTATCAAAACAATATATAATTGCACATTACTTATGACTTCACAATATTTTAAAGAACCTGTGTTATAAAGTTGATATTTTAATCATGTTGATCTAAATTTTTAAATAACTAGAACTTAAAACATGAAATATCTTGCCAGGTTTTTAGTAAATATATATGTATACATATATTCAATAGAAAAAAGGAAATACTGTACTTGCTGAGTTTGAGCACTTTACATATATTATCTCATTTACTCCCTACCAGACGTTTTTAGGGGGTGATTGTTATCCTTAACCATGCAAGGTATGAAATTAAAATTTAGAAAGATTAAGTTTCTTATCCAAGATTCCACATTTACTACCTGATGAAGCTGGATTTCTCATTCTGCAGCTGTCTGGCTCTAAAACCCTAAATATTTAACTTTTAAAAAATTGTGATGAGAACACTTAAATGAAATCTGTCCTCTTAACAGATTCTTAAGTGTATAATACAGTGTTGTACAGCCAATCTTTAGAAATTAGTCATCTTGCCTAACTGAAACTTTATACCCATTGCACTCTGTTTAATAAGGATGGAAGAGGCCCTGATGATAGGCATACAATTAAGGCATTGTCACCTGCTCCCTCGCTTCTTTCCATTACATCATGCTGCCTGTTTAATAACACAAAATGCTGAATTCAAAATGGAAATTAACTAATTCAGCCCAATGGGACATGGTCCACCTAAAAAGAGCTCATAGAAACTTATATTGAATGTGATGGATTCATTTAACAAAATTTTGAGTGCATACGATGTGCCATACTCTGTTAGATGCTGAGGATATGACAGTGAAAAAGTGAGAGAATCTGACTGCTAGCTTTTGGAAGCAAAATATTAATATGTTATGGCACAGATTATATAGGGTAGAAGTCTTTTTATCTGTTACTGTTGGGTTAAGTTTTAAAAGTCAGCTAGACAAAGGAGTCTTAAAAATTATACATAAAGTGCCTTAAATATATTATTTTAACTTAAATGCATTGTCATTCAGAAATGTGTTGATACAAAGACAAGGCTTTTTCTTTCAGTATGCCAGACAACTGGCATAGTTCATCTTCTAGTGTTTACAATTTTAGTTTCTTGGAAGATAAGCAATCAATTTTAAGACTCTTACAAAGTAGTAAGAGTTTGGATTCTTTCTAGAATTTTAGAATTTTTGATAGAAAACTTTTATGAATACTCTGACCCATATATCTTAGAAATAACTTTAATGAATACTTTCATTACATGTATCGCATTTATGATTCCCAGATACGTCTAGTTGTTTTCAAATTTTATAGTTAACACTTTTGAAGGTAAATTTTGCAAATTCAGAGGCAATGTTAACTACTTGTAATGTGTATCTATACTCACTTGAACTTGTTATGTATAGACTCTCTTGGTGTTTGTGAATGCCCTGGGTAACATTTGTTTTAAGTATTTTTCTGGGCATGTATATATCCCAAAGCCTGGGATGACAAGGTCATACATGCCAGGCTGGAATGTGGATCTGGGTTGTCAGTCCTGGCATCCTCACAGCCCCTATACCTACCAGCTTGTTTGTCCCTGGGGTTTTCTTTTGCTTGGTCTGATATATCTTTCACTTGTTTTTGGAGTTAATCATCACTCTTTACTTAATGGTCCTGTGCATTAAGGGAGCTCCAAAAACTGAGAAGCTATGCCAGGCACTCAGAAATGGATCTAGTAAGCCTAATATTAAAATTATTAAAACAAGTCCACCCCTGGTTTCTAAATTAACAATGTTTCTCGTAATAGAACATAAGATGAAGTGAGCATTTTATTGATTTCAGGCCACCCGTGTGATGTGGACGCCACCTCTCCGTGAAAGTTTTTCATATCCATTCCTTGTACTTCAGATGTATGTTTTAACTTTGATTCTCAGGTAATTTTGATTTATTGATTTTGATTTATTTGTTTATTTATTTTGATTTTGGCTTTTCACAAAAGCCAAATAAGTTATGAGTTAAGTTTATTAAAATATGCTTCAACCTATTAAGTTATAATTTCCAAACTTAGGCTATTATTTTAATTATTTTAAAAATAAAGTTATGAAGAGTATGCAGTTAAAAAATACTTAAAATTGATATGTAAAAATTGCTTTCCACTTAAGAGTCTAGATTACAGGTTTGAAATAACTACACCATGATTTAATACATTAAAATGTATGTGTTATTGCATAGTTTGCAAAGATTTGAAAATTTTTAAAAAACATTTACTTTTTTTCTTCAAAGTTTATATACTCTTACTCATTGCTTTCCAACCTGTGAGTTTAATGGAGCATAAATGTATGTGCCATGAAAAAAAGTGTCCTAAGTGAAATAAACTTGAGAAATGCTGGGTTAGATGGATAAAGGAGTTTATATATATTCACATATTTGTGAAGCACTGCTGAGCAATTCATGTTTCTAGCAATTCAACCAGAGTTTCATCTCACCTGTCTTTTTGACACATTTTTTGTTGGGACTAAGTTTATAAGCATTTAAGAGGTTTAAGAAGTCTGAGAAAAAAACAAACAAAAAACACATAAGTAGTAGAATACTATAAATAACTTTATCATAAAAATAAGTTTCATAGAAATGCTAGTAAGGTCACTCATTGAATGCAGTAGTGGTCACTGTCTCCTCCAAACTCCTGAGGAACCTTGTACTTTACTTACTAGTTAGTCCCTGCCAGATTTTGCCTTACCTGAAAATCATTTGTGTATGTATCTTCTTTCTTTCTTGAAAGTGTAAATTTGTAATCATTCACACCCACAAATATCTACATATATACTTACATATATTTGAAAGTACCACTGGAAACAGGGACCATGCCATATTTATCTCTTTAACCACAGAGCACTTCACACACTGCCATGCAGTTGTTTGTGGTGCTGATATGAAGCTGATTGAATGAAGGTAAATAGCTGCATATTGGGGTGGCTATATACCTTGAGAAAGGAGCAAGCTAATTCCTGATTTGTTATCACCTGACAGATATATTTTGAGATTGAATTTGTATTTGGGAATCTGCCCCGCATTGAGATTTTGATATCTTTGCTCTACACATTGCCTTCTCTCAAATATTATGGTGAAGGAGGCTGTCCATTCTCCTCATACCTCATTCATTCCCAGTTAAATTCCTCAGAAGATGGGTTATTTTTCTTTTTTTTGTTTTGAAGTGATATTAGTCTGGCCAATCAGGCTTTCATGGTATGCAGTATCTTAATTAGAACATTTAGGATTGTGTTCTTGAGGGTATATGCTATACTCTGAACCTTAGTCAAAAGTAATTTTTGTTTGATAAAATACAAGATTACTGAGTGCTTAGTGAATATTTTGTGATAATATTACTAAACAATATGAACATTTAAAATTTTGCTTTTGAAAACTTATATACCGTTTTACAAGGATTTATCAAAATCTAATGCAATCTTTATAAAAAGAACAGTTATAGCTTTATTATTTACACAAAATGTTTGCATTTCTTTTTTCATGTTCTAAAAGATACTAAAGTCCTCTGTGGTAAAAGGGGTTGGTTACTAATATATCTTAGTTATGCAGAATGGGCAATTTAACTTCAACATGCTGTACTTCAACTGAATTTCTTAAGGCATGCAGGGCCAGCATCATGTCATATTTTCTGATCTTCTTGCTAGAGTATTAAACTTCTAATATCATGCATATTTAAAGGAAAATGAATTTTATGTTTAAAATATTTTCTTTAATGATAAATTACAATATTGTTTAAGCTCTAATTTTGATTGTTTTATGCTTGGCGTTTTTGTAGTCCAAGTTCTTTTTAGTAAACTTTTAAGAGTTAACTATATTTTGTTATAGTAAAGGTATTTTAAGTTCTTTTTAAAAAACTTTTAAGAGTTAACTATATCTTGTTGTATTATATTAAAGGTGAGGGGATCATTTAGATTTTATCATTTTGCAATTAGTCTTTCTTTCAGTGATAGGCTACTTTTATGGTAAAACTTATTGGTGTCATTCTCTCTATTAAGGACCTCGAACAATTATGGAAAGAATTACATTGCACTCTGTCTTTCCAATGTTGCTTTTATGCTTCCTTGGCAATTTGCTCAGTTTATACTTTTTACACAGGTAAGATGATTTTTGACTAATTTGAGTTGAATGTGAGGTGTACTTAGTTGTTTCTATAGACATTTTAAAATATGATTACATTTATGCCCTAAAAGATTTTCAAAATATGGAATAATTATAAAATTTATGTAAATGTGTGATTTGAAAAAACAATATAATTCTATTAGTGTATTGGTTAGTTTGAGAGTTATTAATATTACTATTGAACATGTAAAAGATGTTTTCTGTCATTTTTATTCACAAATGTTCTTGTTGGTATTTCAGATAATATCTATAGATTTTCCGTTGCTTAGGAATTATTCTGGGTGCCAAGCTCCACAGCATGTTGAGGGCCAATCCTACTCTTCATGGCAGGAGGTTTCTATTTCTAATCCAGCTAAATGTTGGCCATTTTATCTGAAGAGCAAAATTTTGCTGGGAACCATTTCTGAGAGCTTTAATCATGATATTGCTTAAATGAACTGAGGCCATATCTTGTTTCCAAAATAACTGAGTAACTAATGGCAAAAAACTGAAGTGGGGAAAAGTCTATATTTCTCTGTCAATTATGAAACTTAGTTTTGCTGGATATAAAATTTTAGGCTGCCAGTTGTTCTGTTTAAGAAGGCTGAAGATAGGCCCCAATCTCTTCTGGCTTGTAAGGTCTCTGCGGAGAAGTCTGTGGTCAGCCTGAGGGATTTTTCCTTTGTAGGTTAGTTGTTGCTTTCGTCTTGCTGCTTGTAGAATTTTCTCCTTCATTTTAATTTTGGCCGGGTTGATTACTATGTATCTTGGGGATTTCTTATTTGCTATGAATCTTCCCAGTGTTTGATGAATATCTTGTATCTGGATGTCTGACTCTCTGACAATAATAAGGAAGTTTTTCTCAAGTAGCGAAACCAGAAAGCCATGCAGTCATAACAACTGCCTTATCTGTGCACATAACAACACAAAATGACCAATTCAGTTTTCCTGGTATTCATTCAAAGACTTGAATAGTTCTGCAGCTGTGGTGTTGGTTAGCAACGAAATTGCACATAACATATCCTCCTGCACATCCTCCTGAAAAATATATCACACAAAAACAAGCATTGTTGCCTTGTTGTCAACATTAGTAGACTTATCAAGCTGGATTGTGTACCATGGTGATTCATTAATCCTCTCTAACAATTGTGCCTCAGTATCTTCTGCTATCTCATCAATTCATCTAGTTATGGTACTAGCCAAAAGAGGAACACGTTTCACCTGTGAACTGCAGCCTCTCCTAAAAGTTCACAGATAATGTCCTTAGCAGCAGGCAAGATAAACTCTTCACCAGTATTAAAGGGCTTCTTAGCTTTAGCAATGCGGTTAGCCACTAATAATGATGCTTTCAGTGCAGACACATTTGATGAAGTGGTGGTCTTCAATAATTGCTTCTGTTCTTCCTGTTCATATTATTTTCTTTTGAAAAACCCCAATGGCTTGTCTTTTAATGCTGGGTACTAGGTATCCATGTGGTGAAGCGGTTTTGAAGGTTTCATGGCTTCATTGGATAGCCAGTCACCACATATTATACAAAGTGGGCTTGGAGATTGTGAATCACCTGATGCAATGAACCCATAATTTAAGTAGGATTTTTGGTACTTTCTTTCAAATGTAGCTTTCATTTTTTTGGCAGTCTTAGAATCTTCTGCTGTCTCATCATTGGGTCTTTCCCCCTTTTCAAGGAAGCTCTCCAACAACGTTTGTTTTTTACTCATTTTGCTAGAGTTAGCTTGTGGGCTTACCAAAACTGTGATTGAGGCAAGTACAGTGCGGAAAAGAGGTGCAGATGGAAGTGGTAAATAAAATAATGGGCAGGCCATGCATGGGCTAAAATAAATGCCAGATTCTGACTTAAAGTCTGTCACCAGATGCAGCTATACAATTGAAGTAAGATGTTCACTTGCCACTATAAAGCCTACCACCAGATGTAGCTTATTGTCACTTGCCACTGACTGGTAGTATTTTGATATGAGTATGAAACCAATTGATTGATTATGGTCTGTGCAGTTAAACGTCTCTGCTAATGATAATCTATATTTGCAGCCACTCTACAGCCCTAGTGTCACTGCCTCAGCTCCACCTCAGATCATTAGACATTAGATTCTCGTAAGGAGCGCACAGTCTCGACCCCTCACATGTGAAGTTTATGGTTGGGTTTGCGCTTCTATGAGAATCTAATGCTGCTGCTAATCTGAAAGAAGGCAGAGCTTAGGCAGTGATGTGAATGATGGAGAGCAGCTGTAAATACAGATGAAGCTTTGCTTGCTTACCCACCACTCAACCTCCTACTGCACAGCCCGATTCCTTTCAGGCAAAGGTACTGAGCCAGATATTGGGGTATGCATCTATAAAGGGCTAATATCAAGATTCTTCAAAGAACTCAAACATATCAGCAAGAAAAAAAAACAACTCTTTGAAAAAGTGGGCAAAAGACATGAACAGAAATTTTTCAAAAGAAGGTGGACAAATGGCCAACAAAAGTGAAAAAATACTCATCATCACTAATCATCAGAGAAATGCAAATTAAAATCACTAGAAGATATCACCTTACACCTGTCAGAATGGCTATTATTAAGAAGTCCAAAAACAGTAGATTTTTATGTGGATTCAGAGCAAAAGGAACGCTTATACACTATTTTTACAACTGCAAAATAGTACAAAATCTCTGGAAAACAGTATGGAGATTCCTCAAAGAAATAAATATAGACTTACCTTTAGATCCAGCAATCCTACTACTGGGTATCTGCCTATAGGAAAATAATTCATTTTATCAAAAAGACACCTGTACTTTAATGTTTATTGTAGCACAATTCACAATCACAAAAATGTTTTAACAAAATATAGAGTACTAGTCAGCCATAAAAATGAATTAATGTCTTTTGCCACAATTTGAATGGAACTGGACACCATTATCTTAAGTATCTGAGGATAGGAAAAACAAACACCATATTTACTCTAATATTGGAACTAAGACAATGGGCACACATGGGCTCAGAGAAAAGTAAAAGTCATCGGAAATCAAGAAGGGGGAGCAGAGAGGGGTAAAAACCTACCTAACAGTTTACAATGAACACTATTCTGGTGATGGGCACACTAATGAACCCCACTTAAGCATTATAAAAGCTATCAATGTAACAGAAACATTTGTATTCCTTTAATATTTTGAAATTATAAAGAAGATTTCTCCATGTCTTTTCATGGCTTGATAGCTCATGTCTTTTGGTGCCAAATAATATTTCATTATTTGGGTGTACCATAGTTCATCTACTCACCTACTAGGGATGAATTGCTCATTTCTTTTTATTGCTGAATAATACTCAGTTGTATGATTGTACCACAGTTTATTCATTCACCTGTTGATGGACATTATGATTGCTTCTGATCTTTGATGATTGTAAATCAAGCTACCATAGACATTCATGTGCAGGTTTTTGTGTGGACATAGATTTTCAACTCAACTTGGCAAATACTCAGGAATGTGATTGCAGGATTGCATGGTAAGAGTATGTTTCCTGTTTTAGGAAAATATCGTTTATGTTAGTGTATTGGATTTTATCCATTCTATAGTGAAAAATGGTATCTCCTTGTTTTAATTTGCAATTTCACAATGGCTCATAATGTTGAGCATCTTCACATGTGCGTATTCCTGCCATCTGTATATCTTCATTGTTGTGGTGTTTGTTTAGTCATTTGCCCATTTTTAAATTGGTTGGTTGTTTTCTTATTGAGTTTTAAGAATTTTTGTATATTTTGGATACCAATCTTTTATCAGATATGTGTTTTTGCAAAGCTTTCCTCTCAGTCTTTGGCTTGTCTTTTCATTTTCTTTATAGTGTCTGTCTTAGTCCATTTTCTTTTACTGTAACAGTATGTCTGAGACCAGGTAATCTATAAAGGAAACAGGTTTATTTAGCTCACAGTTCTGGAGGGTGGATGGTCCCAGATCAAGCAGCTGCATCTGGCTGGTGTCTGGTGAGAGCCTTGTGCAGTGTCATAAGATGTCAGAAAAGGAAGTAGAAGGAGAAATGGGCATGTGCAAAGAGACCACATATTAGTTGCAGCTTCGGTTTATTACAACCATCTTGTAGTAACTAATTCAGGCCTGAGAGAGACCTAATCACTTCTTAAATGCACTATCTCCCACCACTACCACCACATTGGAGAACAAACCTCAACGTGCGTTTTGGTGGGGACAAACCATATTAAAACCATAGCAGAGTCTTTTGTAGAATTTTTAAATATTTTTGATATTTGAATATAGAGTTTTATTAAAGGGGCATACAAATAGAGGGCTTATTATCAAATAATTATACCTGGCATTGAGCTGCCATTTTGCTATATGTAGCTTTTTTATCTTTAAAAAATGTTTATTTTTAATTATTATAGGTACATAATACTTGTATATATTTATAGGGTACATGTGATGTTTGGATACAGGCATACAATGTGAATTAATCAAATCCAAGTATTCGAGGTCTCCATCACCTCAGGCATTTATCATTTCTTTGTGTTAGGAACATTCCAGTTCCACTCGTTTAGTTATTTTAAACTATACCGTGACTTGTTGATGATAATCACTTCGTTGTGATATCAAATATTGTTTGTTCTATCTAACTATATTTTTGCACCCATTTTATCTTCCACATCCCCATTTTATCCTCCACCCCTGCTACCCTTCCCAGCCTTTGGTAATCATCATTCTTCACTGTGTCTTTATGGGAGCAATTTTTTTACTATTTTTTCCCATATGAGTGAGAACATGCAAGATTTATCTTTCTGTGCTTGGCTTATTTCACTTAACATAATGTTTTCCAGTTCCATCAGTGTTGCTGCAAATGGCAGGATTTCATTCTTTTTTATGGCTTTATGATATTTAATTGTATTTATGTGCCACAATTTCTTTATCCATTCATCCGTTAATGAACATTTAAGTTGATTCCAAATCTTGGCTATATAGGGTGCTGCAGTAAACATGGGAGTGTAGATATATTTTTGATAATACTGATTTCCTTTCTTTTGGATATGTAACTAGCAGTGGGATTGCTGGGTCATGTGGTAGTTCTATTTTCAGTTTTTTGAGGAATCTCCATACTTTTATGGATAGTAGGTGCACTAATTTACATTCCCACCAACAGTGTACAAGGATTCCTCCTTTTCCATGTCCTCACCAGCATTTGTTATTATTGTCTGTCTTTTTGATAAAACCCATTTTAAGTTGTGTGAGATGGTAGCTCATTGTAGTTTTGATTTGCATTTCTCTGATGATTAGTGATGTTGAGCATTATTTTCACATACCTGTTGGCCATTTGTATGTCTTCTTTTGAGAAATGTCCATTCACATCTTTTGCCCATTTTTTAATCGGATTGTTTGATCTTTTCCTGTTGAGTTGTTGGAGCTCCTTAAACAGTCTAGTTATTAATCCTTTATCAAATGGGTAGTTTGCAAATACTTAAAACCTTCTCCCATACTATGGGCTGTCTCTTCACTTTGTTACTTGTTTCCTTTGCTGTGCAGAAGCTTTTTAACTGGATGTGATCCCATTGTCCAATTCTGCTTTGGTTGCCTGTGCCTTGAGGGTATAACTCAAGAAGTCCTTGCCCAGCCCAGTGTCCTGAAGCATTTCCCTAATGTTTTCTTTTAGTATTTTCATAGTTTCAGGTCTTAAACTTATATCATTAATACATTTTAATTTTATTTTTGTATCTGGCAAGAGATAAGGGTCTAGTTTCATTCTTCTGCATATGCATATCCAGTTTTCCCAGCACCATGTATTAAAGAGACTGTCTTTTCCCCACTGTATGTTCTTGGCCACTTTGTTGAAGGTAAATGCACTATACATGTGTGGATTTATTTCTGGGTTCTCTATTCTGTTTCATTGATCTACGAGTCTGTTTTTATGCCAATATCATGCTGTTTTGGTTACTATAGCTCTGTAGTATAATTTGAAGTCAAGTAATGTGATTCTTCCAGTTTTGTTCTTTTTGCTTAGGACAGTTTTGGCTATTCTGGGTCATTTGTGGTTCCATATAAATTGTAGGATTGTTTTTTCTATTTCTGTAAAGAATATCATTGGTATTTTCATGGGATTACATTGAGTCTACAGATTGCTATGGGTAGTATGGATATTTTCACAATATTGATTTTTCCAATCTGTGAACATGTAATACCTTTCCCCTTTTTGTGTCTTCTTCAATTTCTTTCATCAGTGTTTTATAGTTTCTATCGTAGAGATCTTTTACTTCTTTGGTTAAGTTTATTCCTATGTATTTTATTTATTTATTTTTTTTGTAGCTGTTATACTGTTATAAATGGGATTATTTTCTTGGTTTTTTTTTCAGATTCTTTGCTGTTGGCATATAGAAATGCTACTGATTTTTATAGGTTGATCTTGTATCCTATGACTTTACTGAATTTGTTTATCAATTCTAATAGTTTTTTTTGTGGAGTCTCTAGGTTTCTTTAGATATAAGATCATGTCATCTACAAACAAGGATAATTTCACTTTTTCTTTCCACTTTGAATGCCCTTTATTTCTTTCTCTTGTCCAGTTGCTCTAGCTAGAACTTCCAATACTATGTTGAATAACAGTGGTGAAAGTGGGCATCCTTGTCTTCTTCCAGATCTTAGAGGAAAGGCTTTTAGTTTTTCCCCATAGAAGTTTTTAATTTTAATAAAGCCCAATTTATCAATTTTTTTCATTGATTGATAGTGCCTTTGGTATTATATCTAAAACTCATCATTAATCCCAAGGTTACCGAGATTTTCTCTTATATTATCTTTTATAATTTTTTTATTTATACACTTCACTTTTAGATCTAAGATCCATTTGGAGTTATTTTTTTTGTGAATGATATAAAGTCTGTGTTTAGATTTTTCTTTTTTTCTTTTTTATTTTTGCATGTGGACATTGAGTTGTTCCCACACCATTAGTTAAAAAGATTATCCTTTCTTCTTTGAACTGCCTTTGCTCCTTTGTAAAAACTCAGTTGCGTGTATTTATATTTATTTGCTCCTTTGTAAAAACTCAGTTGCGTGTATTTCAGGGCTCTCTATTTTGTTCCACTAATCAATTCAACTATTTTTTCCAATACCATACTGTATTGACTACTGTAGCTTTATAGTAAGTCTTACGGTCAGTTAGTCTCTACTTGTTTTTTAAGAATTTTCTCTTTACCTTTTGTTTTGTGTAGTTTTTACTATGGTATGTTTGTGTGATCGATCAGGTTTTTCAAAAATTTAACCCTCCTTGGGGGTTTGTAATACTTCATGAATCAGTGCTCAATTTTATCTATAAATTTTGGGAAGTTCTTAGCCATAATCCCTTTAAATGTAGCTTCTACCTAATTCCTTTCTCTCTTCCTGAGATGTAAAGTATAACATATCAGGTTTTTATGTTATGTACTCTACATCTCATATGCTTTCATATATTTTTCATCCTTTTATCATTTTGTGCTTCCTTCTAGATATTTTCTTCTGACCTATCTTCCACTTCACCACTTCTTTGGCTGTATTTAATCTGCTTTTAAACCTATTTGTTAACTTTTTAATATTTATTGTACTATTTAGTTATAAAATTCCTATTTGGATTTTTTTATGACCTCTAGTGCTCTCCTCTCCTGAAATTTTCAATCCCTATCTATTATTTCCTTAAACATTTCAAGCATAGTTTAAATTCATGTGTGATGTGTTTTTGAGTGGTCTCTAGGCTAATAATGGTTTTTACATTTCTAAAGGGTTGTAAAAAATAGAAAAAGAAGAATATACAACAGAGACTGTATGTAGCCCACAAAACATAACATATTTACTATCTGGCATTTTACATAACATGTTGCTGATCCCTGATCTAGATTATTTGTGGGTCTGTTTCCATTGTTTTAGTGATATTGTCTTATCTCTGCCTTTGCTTGGTTATTTTTGATGTGGTACTGGACATTATGCACAAAAAATTATAGAGTCAATTTGAAGCTAAGTTGATACTAACTTCCTGCAGAGAAGATTAAATTTGCTACTAGTAGGCAAGTAAAGGCACTAATAATCTTGAATCACCTTTATCCAATCAGGTTGAGTTGATTAATAGATGAGTTTTGGTCTTTCTGAGGGCTGCTTGGTTTCTGGTTCACTCTAATAGTGCTTTGAAGCTCCAAACCAAAGCCTGGGGATTTACGAGGCATCCCCTTCTTAATGTGCCCTGAGTCTGTTGAAATACCTGCTCAGCTTGCTCATCTGTCAACTGCCTGTCAGGTGGCAGACATCTGTGCCTATTGGAATTGGCAGATACCTCTAGAGAAAAGTAACCCTAATTTTCCCTGGTTTTATCTTCTTAATTGTTAATTTGCCATGTTAATAATCTGTGGTTTTATATATATTTTTATATGTTTGGTTTTTTATTTATGTATATTTATATTTTTTCTTAATTAGACTATTTCTCAGTAGGAAGGTTGGCTCAAATTATTTTGCCTAGTATTATTAGAACTGTAACTCTCCCTTATATTTTCTTTGCCTATGAATAGTGAAATGTTTGTTTTGTACAATTTTTTTCACTTTTGCATTTTTTATATTTTTATTTCAGATAGCCTCATTATTTCCCATGTATATTGTGGGATACATTGAGCCAAGCAAGTTTCAGAAGATCATTTATATGAACATGGTAACATTTTTAATATTTATAAATGAGATGCTAAAATAAGATCTCAGAGTTTGTAAAACATAACTGATTCTGTTTTAGGGGGTACCTTCTCTTTGATACTATTTAATACATGTGGTATTAGTGATATCCTGAATGAAAACTAGAAATGTATCTTAAAGATATCATATTATAGCTCATACTTTCAACTACAGATTTATTGTATTCTTTAAAACCATTTTTTATTTTTATATATTATTATTATCACTACTTTTGAAACTACCTTTTCTTTCTCAGACCTGAGATTTTTAGCACTTTGCTTGAATATGACACTCTAATTGAAATTTTATGTTGTTGCATTTTTGTTTTTATTTTAGTTTTGAAACACATTTTCCTTAAAAATATGAAAAAAGTAAAGTAAAGCTTCACAAGTGATAGAAATTCTGAAGTAATCAAACAAACAAAAATTAGTAAAACTAATATTTATAACTCTTATATTACTTCATTATTAAAACAATAGAAATATTTATTTTTATTTTTCTTTGTTTCAAGTAGAAGATGGAGAAAAAATTAAATTCAGCCATACAAAATTTATAGTCTTGAATTTTAATGCTTAGAACCTAGCAGTAACTTGAAATTCCATTACTGTTTGGCCAAGATTCATTCATCATCTTCATGTAAATAGAATTTATATTAGAAATGGCTATATGTCTCCAAAGTAGGCATTATGCCATATATATAATACCTATAAAATGTGTTTATGTTTTTTTCATTTTTCAGACTTCAGTTCTCCTTTGTTTCGTTTTGATGTTTGGAAATCCAATGTACTTATCTTCTTATTATTCTTCATCATTGTTAATGACATGGGTAAGTGTTTGTTAAGTTCTTGAAGATTTTTTTAACCTGCCAAATACCAGGTTTACCTTTCTAATACAAGTATAGGAGAATAAATAGGGCCCTTTCCTGATTATCATTCACATAAACAAGTTTTCCCTGAATAAAGCTTATTTTCCATCTCATCCTTGAAAAATATTACAATACAATAAAAAAAAATTTTTTTAAAGCAGTGCCCAAGTAAATATTTTTTTACAATGATCATAAAGTAATAAGACTTACTTTAAAAATATCCCATATTTTATGGTAAAAATGACTTGTTTCTCCTAGGTCACCTTGGTAGGCTAAGTATTATTACAGTGACATTGCCATTGCCCAAAACATTTTTGGAATTCCTTAAATTGTCTTCACAGACTGTGGCACATTCTTGAGAATATCCTCAATGGTGGCAAATCTTCATCTTTCAAGGGTGGATTTGACTTTTGGAAATAACCAAAATCTTGTGAATAAAGTGGGTAATTGAGCTTGGTAATACATATTTTGATTAACCCACAGTATGACAATAAAGTAATAGGACCTCTTACACCTATAACTAAATTATCTCTGAAGACAGTTTACAAAATGGAGTTCCAAACTGTTTTGAACAATGGAAAAATAATAAGTGTGTAGTTTCCTCACATTACTTACTTTCATGGAATAACCCTCCTTTGGACATGTATTTGGATTGGTGGTTCAATAAAACATTTTTATTACTTTGTAGTCACACTTATGATAGCCATAAACCAGAACCTGGAATATTCTTCTCTATCTCTCATTTCCACACTGATTTAAAATGATATCAACTACAGTAATGCCAAAATATAGCTCTTTTCCATGTATGGTACAGTGATTAAATCTTTGGGGGTAGCCCCTATGTTTTAACATTTTTGCTTTCCACATTGTTTTTCCCTCATAGTAATTAATGTTTCCTCTTTCTCCTCAAAAAATTTGCTGTTTCTTTTCAACATTTTATCCTACTTTTTCAGCATTACAAAGTAAAGGACTCCTAATAATGTGCTCATCCACATCTTTTCATGAAAACTTTTTTATTTTGAAATATAGGTACAGAAAACTGCATAAAACAAATGTTTTATGTGGGGACTTAGTACTGACTAATACTGATTATGAACAGTTCTGTAATGATTAAGTACTGGTTCCAGGACACCTCCCCACCCTTGTAATACCAAAGTCCATAGATGCTCAAGTCCCTTATATAAAATGGCATAGTATTTGCATATAGGTTCCTGTTAAAAGTTTTTTAAGTGACTTGGTCTTTTTGCTTGGACCCCAAAGTCATCTTCCTTTGCTTTAAAGATAAATATATATGTTACTGCCATTTGTTTTCACCTGATTTTCACAGTTATAGAGTATGCCCTTTTGATATGTGGTTTCAGATATTTTTGTTTTTATTTCATGAAACATTTCTTAAATGATAGTTGTTAGTATTAAATTTTAGTATAATTTTTAGTGTTTAGTTTCCTTGCTTTGGTTTTCTTCAGGGGCTCATTAAATGTATGTTGGGTATGTTTCACTTATGTTTTAAATGTGTTACTTTCTCTTGAATGCTTTTTATATCTTATTTATTTTTTCATTTCTAAAAGTTTTCTTCTCTTCACCCTTTATATCTCTTAAGGCATTATTATTGTATTCATTTACCCTTATATTCCTTCTACTTTACTTTTTATGTCTGAAATTATTTTTCACTTATTTCAAATTCCTTCCTGAGTCCTATCAACTCATTTCTCAATACTAATTTCTATTTATGTCAATATTTTGTGTTTTTTAGTATTTTTAAATGTCTTTTAGCTTATTTTGAAATGTAAGATTCAGTTGTTTTGGAATTTTTTAAATTATTCAGTCTTTCATCTTTAAGTAATGATATTAGCTATAGGTTTTTTCAGAGAAATGCTTTATAAGTTTGAAGAATTTTACTTCTATTTGTAATTTGCTAAAAGTTTTTTCAGAAATGAATTTTGAAGGTGATGTGATATCATATAGTTTCTCTTTTCTAGTTTGTTAATATGGTGAATTATATTGATTAATTTTTACATGTTATACCATCTTTATATCCCTTGAATAGACCTTACTTTGGTCATGTTGTATTATTCTAATTATTTGTTGTTGCTTACAGTTCTCTACAATTTTGTTTATAATTTTTGCACCTATATTCATGAGGATCATTAGTATACAGTTTTCTTGTGATATCTTCATCTTGTTTTGGTGTCAAGGTGATACTAGCTTCGTAAAATGAGTTATGAGGTATTCCCTCCTATATGGTTTTATGGAAGAATTTGTTTAGAATTGATATGATTCCATCCCTAAATGTTTGGTATAATTTACCACCAAAGCTATCCAGGACTTTCTTGTTGGAATGTTTTTAACTACGCGTTCCATTTTGTTAGTAAGATATAAGTCTATTTGGGTTATCTGTTTCTTCTTGAGTGCATTTTGATTGGCTATAGCTGTTAAGAATATTTTTCAATTTCATATAAGATGTCAATTTATTAACAAAGTTCATGATAGTCTCTTTTATCTTTTATATATCTATAGTGTCTGCAATGATATTTCTTCTCTCATTTCTGATATTAAATATCTGTGTCCTATTTCTTTTTCTTCTGATCAGTCTGGCTGGAGGTCTATCAATTTTATTGATATTTCTCAAGGAAACAGCTTTTGGTTTCACTGATTGGCTCTACTGTGTTTTTTTTTTTTTTTTCTGTTCTGTTGATTTCTCCTCAATCTTTATTACCTCATTTCTTCTGCTTACTTTGGGTTTAATTTGCTCTCTTTTTTCCTGTTCTTTTAAAGGTATAATGTAAGGTCATTGATTTGAGACTTTTTTTGTTTTATTAACATAGATGTTTAGTGATGTAAACTTCTCTCAAAGTATAGCTTTATCAGCATCCCAGATATTTTGATATGGTACATTTTTCTTTTATTTAGTAGTTTTCATACATTTTTACTGAAACATGATATAAATGCCTCAAAAAATTTTATCATTTTTAAACAGTTATCTTTTAAAAATAGTAAAGAATCTTATATATTTACCCTGCAGTTGCTATTTCCAGTGCCCTTGAGTTATGTAGAGATAGATTTACATATTATATTCCTGCTGTTTGAAAGACTTAGCATTTCTTTTAGTGAAGATCTGCTTCTCATGAAGTATGTTGCCTTCATTGTTGAAAGATATTAAAATGAGCAATATTTTTCTTTAAGAATTTAAAAGGTACTGCTTGTCTATTTGTTGCTTGCATTTTTTTTTTTTTTTTGAGAAATCGGTGGACATACTTATCCTTTCTTTCTCTATACATATCACTTCTTATTTCTCTGGCTGTTAAAATTTTATCACTAATTTTGAGCAGTTTGGCATATAATATGTCTTACTATAGCTTTCTTTATGTTTCTTGTATTTGGGATTCCTTGAAATTCTTGGATCTCTGGGTTTATAATTCTCATCAAATTTGAAAAAATTTTCTTGAGACAGGGTCTTGCTCTGTCAAATTTGAAAAATTCCTGACCATTATTTCTTCAAATGTTTTACCCACTCCCCTCCCCATTTAGCTTATTACATGTATATTGGACTGCTTGAAATTGTCCTACAATTGGTTCACAGATCCTATGTTTATTTTTGTTCTGTATTTAATTTTGGATAGTTGATATTGCTGTGTCTTTAAGTTCATTAGTCTTTTTTCTACAGCATCGAATCTGTTCTTAATCCCATCTAGTGTATTTTTTATCTTAGATATTGTAGTTTTCATATCTAAAAGTTTAATTTGCATCTTTTAAAATATTTTTGTCTCTAGTTAACATGTTCTCTCTTTCTTATCTCTTTTTCACATGTGTAATACAGTTGTAGTAACTACTTTAATGTCTCTACCTACTAATTCTGTTGTCTGTGTTAGTTTTAGTTGACTCTTCAGGCTTCACGAGTTTGACCTTGTTAGGTACTGGATATTCTGTTAATCCTATAAATATTCTTGAGGTTTTTACTGTAATGAAGTTTTCTGGAAATAAGTTGATCCTTTTGGATCTTGCTTTTAAGATTTATTAGGTGGAACTAAAGTAGTGGTTAGTTTATGGCTAATATCACTCCACTACTGAAGCAAACCCTTCTACATAGACTACCTGATGCCTCCTGATTTATGAAGTTTCCACTCTGTCTGGGAGCAGGAACTATTCCTTTTTTGTTTAGGCTCTGGGGATTATTCCTATAATTGCTTTATATGCTTCTATTCCTGGCTTCAGGGTTTTTTTTTGATATGCATGCACTGATCAGTGAGCTGAAGACACAAGGGGGACCCTCCTCAGACATCTGGAGCCCTGAGTCTGCACTGCTCTTTCCTCTCCAGTACTCTGACCTGCAAACTCTAGCCACTCTAGTCTTCCTGTGCTCCTAATTCCAATTCCTCGGCTCAAGGAGACTGCTGTGCCTTTTCTGGTTCCTCCTTCCCTGTTCTGCAGCCTGGACACTCTCAAGGCAGTAAGTTGGAGCAATCATAGGGCTCACCTTATTTATTTCCTGTCTCACAGTGATCTTTGTCCATTGTTGCCTGTCATCCCTTTTCTTGAAAATCATTGTTTTATATATTTTGCTTTTTAAAATTTTAAAGTTCCTTAATCATTATTATTATAATTAGTAGTAGTTGTAGTATGGTAAAAACCACGAAACATAAAATCTACCCTCTTAAACTTTTAAATACAGTATTGCTAACTATATTCATGTTATTTGTTAGCAGATATTTAGAACTTTTTCATCTTGCACAACTGAAACTCTGTACCCATTAAACAGCAACTCCCCTTTTCTCTAGTCCCTGGCAACCATCATTCTACTACTGCTTCTATGAGTTTGACTACTGTAGCTATTTCACATAAGTGAAATTATGCAGTATTTGTCCTTCTGTGAATGGCTTATTTCACTTAGCATAATGTCCTCAACGTTCATTCATGTTGTAGCATATAACAAGATTTCCTACTTATTTAGAGCTAAATAACATTCCATTATATGTACATACCACATTTTCTTTATCCATTCATCCATCAATGGACATTGAGGTTGTTTCCACCTCTGGGCTATTATGAATAATGCTGCAGTAAACATAGGAGTACATTGATATCTCTTTGAGATCCTATTTCCAATTTTATTGGATAAATAACCCAGAAGTGGGATTATTGGATTGTATAGTAGTTCTATTTTTAGTTTTTTGAGGAACCTCCATACTGTTTTCTATAGTGGCTGTACCACTTTACATTCCTACCAACAGTGCATTAGGGTTCCAATTTTTCTACCTTTTTGTCAATGCTTGTAATTTATGATTGTGTTTTGTTTTATTTTATTCATACAGTGGTCACCCTAACAAATATGAAGTGAAATCTCATTGTATTTTTGATGACATTTCCCTGATGATTAATAATGTTGAGCATCTTTTCAAATACCTGTTAGCCGTTTGTATGTCTTCTTTGGACAAATGTTTATTCAACTCCATTGCCCTTTTTTTTAATAGGGGTATTTGGTTTTTTGCTATGTTCCTCAGGAGATATTAGTCTGTAGTTTTCCTATAGTTTTTTTTTTTTTTTTCTGGATTTGGTGTCAGGGTAATGCTGGTCTCATAAAATGTGTTTGGAAGTGTTCCCTCTTCTTCAATTTTTTGGAAGAGTTTTAAGAAGGATTAGAATTAATTCTTCTTCAAATGTTTCATAAAATTATCCAGTGAAGTTATCTGGTCTTGGGCTTTTGTTTGTTGGAAGTTTTCTGATTACTGATTTAATCTCCTTATTAGTTATAGGTCTTTTGAGACTTTCTTCATAATTTACTTTTAATAGATTGTATGTTTCTAGAAATTTATCTATTTCTTCTAAGTTATTCAATTTGTTGGCATAGGTGTTCGTAGGAGTGTTTATAATCTATTTTGCATAGTAATTTAGTTTTTTCAGGTCAGAGTAAATGTGGCTCCTGTTACACAAACTTTGCCAGAAGCAGTTCCATTCTGATTGATTTTAGTTAATTAATTTAGTCTATTTTGAGTAAGATATTACCATGTTTTTAAGAGGAAGATATATATCTAAAGTTATACTCAGAAAATATTATTCCTCCTTATTTTCCCACCCCATTTTCTTCATCTTTCTTTTCACTCTGTTCGTACCTATTCCTCACAGTAAAAAAAAACTCATCGGTTTTCCAGCTGACCCATTATGTTAGGATTTTTTTTTTAGCACTAATAAAATGCTACATGTATATTTTCTTATATCTCCTCTTTTTTATTCATGAAAGATAGCATAATATAGTCTTTTACACTTTTTTTTCCTACTTAATAATCTATCCTGGTTATCAGTTCATAGAGATTTTCCTCATTCTTTTTTGTAGTTTCATAGTGTTCTATTGTAGATGTACTGTAGGTAATTCGACTACTCTCCCATGTCTGGACATTTAGGTTGTTTCCTACATTTTGCATGTACAAACAATGTTGCAATGAATAATCTGGTACAATTAAATTTTCCTATTGGAAGTTCAGGAATCCTGGATCATTTTGGGAATTTCTGAACCAACTAGATAATACAGAATTCTACTCTAAATCTAAATAATACACAGGCCCAAGAATTTAGTTTCTCATGGAAAGCATTTTTTTCTACCCCAAACTTGAAAATAAACAAATAATTTGTCAACTTGTAAAGATGATAAGTGAAGTATTCCTAATCACTGTATACCTTAGTCAGTTTGGACCGTTATAACAAAAATACCATGGACTGGTGGCTTAAGCAATAGAAATTTATTTCTTATAGTTCTGGAGGCTGGGAAGTCCAAAATCAGGTGCTGATCAATTTGGTTCCTGGTGAGTGCCCTCTTTCTGATTTGCAGAAAGAGGTCTTTTTGCTGTATCCTCCCATTGTAGAGAGAGATCACCTCTGTAGTGTCTCTTCTTATAAGGAAACTAATCCCATTCATGAAGGTTCCACCCTCACAACTTGATTACCTCCCAAAGACCCCACCTCCAGATGTCATCACATTAGAGGTTAGAGATTCAGTATATGAATTTGACAGGGATAAAACCATTTGGGCCATACCACTAAGGATGTAGTTTTTGAGGACCCCACCTTTATATATGAGTCTCAGTTCTAACTTCTTACTTTGCATATACCCAAGGCCTCTTCTGGTGCCCTCCTCTTATAATACAAGCCCAGAATTGTAACTTTATTCTACAGGCCTCCTTAAAGACTGTCATAGGTCCTCTCCTAATTAATATTAATATTTTAGTTTTTTTGATTACTTCCTTTGTTCTGGCACCAGAGAAGTTCCTTTTCCTTCATGTAAGTTCAATAATGCATTTTTGGTAGTTTGGAGAGGAAGGATTTTCATGTTAATTTAGTTCACTAATTTTCCTGGATAACTCACATATAGACTTGTATGAATGCTCTACTTACACATTATCCACCTTTGTAGAGGAGTTACCCTGCAGAACATGTCCATAGTAACTCAAGAATTAACTTGATTCAAGAGGCAACTTTTGGACACACCAAACATTTAGCTCTCACCTCAAGGAAATGTGCCTTGTCCAAAATTTGAAAAATCACCAATTAAGGAAGAAAGTGATAGCCGAGATGAAAGAGAGTAGCTGTGTAATTTTTGAAATGTACCATTCCTATAAAATATAAATGTTAATTTTACTTAATTGTTTCCTTTTGTGTCATATGCATTTTAGGTGATAATTCAAAAGAGAAATAAAATTCAAAAATTGGGAGTATCTGAACTCAACTATTGGGTAAGTTTCAATGTTTTTAACACAGTTTCTTTAAATTCTACTTTTTATTTCTATAAAGTAAATACAGATAATATACTTTATTTTTTTTTTTAGACCTAAGAACTTTTTTTTTTCCCTTTTATTTCAT
>VBSM01002217.1:17433707-17494221 GCA_008086735.1 Cheirogaleus medius
GCTGGTCTCCAGACTGCTCGCTCCGGAGGTTTCTCCTTCCAGTTCTCCTCCACAGCCTTCTCCCGTGGAGTCTCCTGTAGTCTCCGGCACTCCTCCTTCCGACCTCTGTCTGATGTATGGTCGTTTGTTTGCTTCTTTCTTCTAATATCTTCTAGAAGCTGTCTTTTCTGCAGAGACGCTCTGTCTGGCGGTGTTTCTCGTCCACCATCTTGCTCCGCCTCCCCAGATAATATACTTTAAAACTGTAATGATTTATATTTAATAAATAAGTAGCAACTGTAATCACTTCTATCTAAGGGAGGAAATAGTCCTTAGCAAAGACTATAAATCATTTTCAAGAATTAGTTCATTTATTCAGCATTATTCCCAGGCCATTCTTCCTTTACTTTTCATTCTGTTGTATCCATACAGTTGTACTGTATAAATTTCTTTCTTTTTGTCCTCAGTTTCTCTGTTTAGCTTCTTTAACCTTCTCTTAAAAATAACTCAGTTTGTAGTTCTTTTCCAACTTTCCCGTTTCTTTCCTCCACATCTATCCATCATCTCTTTCCCTCTGCTTCCAACTTTATTTTTTTTTTAATTTTTTTTTTTATTTCAGCATATTATGGGGGTACAAATATTACGGTTATGTATATTGCCCACGCCCCCCTCCCCCCTGCTTCCAACTTTAGACTCTTATTTTTGTCCCTTTAACATTTTGCTACAATCTCCCTTCTTAATTGAGCCACAACCTAATCTTTGTTGGAGTTTTTCCCAAATATGCAAATGGATAGCCCTGTTACCTGTATGTTTGTGTATTTTGTTTTGTAGTAAAACAGGTTATCAGGTAGGTGCTGCAATTAGTTAATCTCTTAATCTCAGACAGATGATATTCATTCTTTTTCTCTGAGTCTTTGATGTACTTCTATTAAAAATGAAACCTGCCATATTAAAGAGCCATATGTTTACATATTATATATTGAGAGGGTAAAACTGGGAAAGTTATAAAATGGAGAGGTAGATTTCTACTCATAATACAAAAGAACCAAATGGAGTGAGTTGCCAGTTTCTTCTTGCTGGAGGCATTCTCCCATCCTTTACGGTCAAATTATAGAAAAATTTGTCAACTAAGTTGTTGGATGACATAACACTTTTAATATACTAATAGAATTTTTTCAGTCCAAAAAAATTGGGCACTGTAGTAACTCAACTCAAAAGGCAAAATTTCAATTATAAACTATTGAAAATGATAATAAATAGAACAGTGTGTATGTACATTAAGGGAATTCTGACAAAGCTGTGTTGAGGTGAAAATTTGCTATCTTAAACTATATTTTCTACATTTTTAGTAGACTGGAAAGAACAAGAATTAACTCAGGTTTAAACTCAAGAATATCAAGAAACAAAAAATCTAAGGAAAGAAAAATTGAGATTTAACCCATGTTCAGGATTTATTTGTGGTTTGAAAGTAATGATTTATCTCATTAGTCTCTTACAAAAGGGAGAGACAAATCTTAGTAGTCATATAAACAAACAAACAAACAACCCAAAAGATATTCTGCCTTGACATACCTTTTTTACAGAAAACAGTGAAGAAGGAAAAATAAGGATATTTTGTGAACCTAAGCTTTTTCTAAAAAAAAAAATATGTTTTATTATTCCAAGTAATTCTTTCATGCCTATGGAATAACAATTATATTATATATTGTACTCTGTCATAAATTTAAAAACAAAGAAATTCTTATCTTCTTAAACTAAATGGCAGTAAAACAATGGAAAGAAAGATGGTCGTTTATGATTGGTCAAATCTAATATTCTTTACCATAACTTGGTAAGTTGGAAGAAGATTCCCTTTTTTTTAGCCAGCCTAAGTATTATGTTATTCTCTGTTTTTAGCTCCTATGTATTTTTAGCAAAGATAAATATTTATTACATAAACCTGAACAAGGTAATTTTAGGGCTAAATGATTGACTTTATAGTTTCCTTCACTAGGCACAAATTCATTGTTTAATGGGAGTGTCTGATTTTTGATTGCAAGGTAATTATTGAACTGAGCATATGCTGAAATTTACAAAGGAGTGCTTTGTTTGTATCATAAGGGATGAGAATCCTTATAAGAGGAGAAAGGGAACCCCTGTGGTAATCTAAAGCTCAATATTAAGGCCAAATAAGGATAGTATGAGAAAGGCCATTCTTAATCCAAAATATAGATTTAAAATATCACCTAGATTAAAAATTTTCCATAGATATAAAAATAAAAAAGATTAGTAATTCAAGAACAGCCATATATATGATGAAGATTATCCATTTGTGATGAAATCATCTTTATCCCAGGAATGCAAAGGTATTTCTGGAACATTTATAAATATAAATTATCACACTAACAGATTAAAGGAGAAAAATACCTTATCACCTCATTAGACATAGAAATTGAAATTGATAAAATTGAACAACTATGATTAAAACTCTTAGCATAATAACAAAATACATACAATATTTATATGAGGAAATTTATTTAAAAATTCTTAAGACATAATATCCAATAATAAATGGAAAAATAAATAATGTTTATGTGTATGAAGATTCATATAATGTCAGTTCTCCCCAGTTAATGTTTAGATTCAAAACAATTCCACTAAGATTGCCTTGTAGGTCTCTTTTCAATGAATGATGCTGGAACAATTTATTGTGTCTATAGGGAAAACTTACATTATACACAAATATCAGTTCCAGAGTTAGCCACTGTGAATGTGTTCAAGCTGGATCCCTTGTCCTTTTGACACATCTTCATAAATTATTTAGTACTTCCTTATATTACGGCTCAAAAAAATGCTCCAGGCTCATCCTGATTTTCCTTGCCTCAGCCCTGGAATCAACAATTTTTCCAAGGATTTCTGGTTCCTTTTAGTGGAGAAGGTGTTTAGAAACTAAGACCTGAGTGGTAGGTGTACTCATTGCTACCAATGTGTCCTTGCTTCTAGGCCCTTTCACTGTACATATGCGCATGCAAATGTGTGTATTTATGCAATCATTGTTTTATAACTGTAGCTCCAAGTCAAGCCCAATGCTATAGAAAGGCAGGCTGTCTGGGTACCCTAGGATTCAAAGAAAAACACAATAGGCTGCCATCTCCTGAAACTTCATCCAGTGGCACAAGGTACTTGGAGAGTGAGTCCAGGAAAATACTCTACATCTTATGGGTCTGCTATCTACTATCTCCCATGAGGTAGGCTGCCCATGTAAGTGGTGCCAGAAGGGATAGAACAAGAGCCCTGCCCACACCAGTCAGGCCAGAAAAGAGCTCTCTTCCCCCCACAAGCCTGGCATCTCTCACCCTCCACCTAGTAGCAACAAAACTTGAGAAATGTGTTTTTCCCCCATGGCCAGCTAAAATGGGGCCTGAGATGGAATACCACGGCACCAGGTGAGTTAAACTGACCAGAATAGCACTGCAGAGACTCTGAAAACAAAATTGTTGTACCTATGGTACACAGAAGTAGGCCAGCACTTGTATGCTAAACCTAAATAAAGTGACTGTATGCTAAAATGGAATAATAAAATAGGATTCACAGTCTCCCACATTATATCCAAAATGTACAGGACAGTAGAAAACTGTCATAGCAAGAATAAAGAAAAGAACAACTTGAATGAGAAAAAGAGAATCAACAGATGTCAACACTGAGATGAATAGCATGTTGGGATTATTTGCAAAGGGTTTTAAAGCAGTCATCATAAAAATACTTCAGTGAGCAATTTTAAATACTCTGGAAGCAAATGAAAAGATTAGAAAATCTCACCAAAGAAATAGAAACTAAAAAAAATAATAATAATAAAACAAGTTGGAGGTTATAGAACTGAAAAATATAATAGCTGAAATAAAAAACTCAGTAAATGGGCTTGATAGCAGAGTGAATATGACAGAGGAAGCAATCAGTGTACTTGTAGATAGCATAATATTATAGAAATTACCCTATTTAAACTGAGAGAAAATAGACTGAAAAAAAATCACAGAGCCTCAGGGACCTGTGGGGCAATAACAAAGATCTAATATTTGTATCATCAAAATTTCAGAAGGAATGGAAAAAGAGAGTGGGGAAGAAAAATATTTGAAGAAGTGATAGCTAAAAACTCCCCTAATTTGGTGAAAGACATAAACTTGCAGGGTCAAGAAACTGAGCAATTCCCAAGTAAGACAAACCCAATGAACTCATGCCAAGATACACCATAATTAAACTTTCAAAAACTAAAAATAAAGAAAAATCTTGAAAGCAGGCAGAGAGAAAGGACACATTACCTATAGGACAAAACTGATTTTAATTAGAGTAGACTCCTCTGTAATTACCGAGGCCAGAAGGTTGTGGCACAACATTTGTCAAGATGAAATATATCCAGTGAAAGTATCCTTTGGGAACAAAGGGGAAATAAAAACATTCTCGGATCAAGGAAAATTAAGAATATCTGTTGCTAGCAGAGAAATCCTGAAAGAATAAAGTTCTTGAAACAAAAGAAATGATAAAACAATCTTAGAATATAAGAAAGAAATAAAAAACCCAACAAAATAGATACACATGGAGTAGACAGACTATTCTTCTTATGAATATTTCCTTTTGTGTGCTTTTATTGGTTTTGTTTTGTTATTCCTTATCTAGATTTTTGATTCAAAGATTTAACTCATTTATTTTTACTCCTTCATTTTTATTGATTTAAGTTTTAGAGGCCATGAATTTTCTTTTTGTCATTGCTTTAAATGTATTCCTTAGTTTCTAATATGGAAATCTTATTTGCCTGGTACATGCTTGCTGTTTTTTTTGTTGTTGTTTTTTACCTTCTGAATTTGTTTTAGTTGTCTCTTCTATATAGGATAGGTTGGGTCTTGCTTTGCTTTGTGAGGTGGTTTGAAAATCTTTGTTATAAATTTTATTTGTATTTTATTATATTTACTTTGTTTCTGTACATGACTCTCTTCCATTTTTAACTTTTTTATATTTAGAAAAGTTAATATTATTTCCTCAATTATTGCATATTCAAAACTATTTTTCTATAACTTTTATACTTGAATGACAGATTGGCTGGATGTAAGGTCCTTGGTTCTCATTTTCTTAAGTTTTCTTTAAAATGCTTCTATGCTGCTGCCTTCATTGTATGTTTCTTTTAACAAGTCTGATGCTAGCCAAATTATCTTGCCCTTGTAAGTTATGTGACTTTTGTGCCTGAAGGCTCTAAGAAATTTTTCTTCATTTTTAATAGCTTTATCATATGTTTTGAGTTAGTTTACTATACCAGATTAATTTTTCCAGGACCTAATGGGTTCTTTTCAACTTTCCAAATGTCGATTCAGGTTTTCTTTTATTTCTGAAAAGTTTTCTTATATAGTAATTTAAATACTAGTTCTGATTCACTGCTTTGTTTTTCTTTTACAGGGACTCCATTTATAAGTATGTGCCTGTCTTACATGTCTACCCCTTTATCTGATTCTTTTTACTTCTTTCTTTAATCTCATTTTTGTTCTTTGTGATTGTTTTACTGCTTTTACTTCAATGTCTTTATTAAAGACTTAGTTGAATCTCTTCTCCTTTAATCATCATGATTTAGTTTTCATTTTTTGAAAATATGCTCCTTTTCTTTTCTGTATTGAATAAACCTTTTATTTCTTTGGTTTTTTTCCATTTCTGTTTTTAATTTCTGAGTTTCTCATTTAAGTTGCTTTTTTTTTCTCTGAATGCTTATTTGAGGATATTTAATTCAGCTTCTAGTTCTACATAATAGTCTTCTGCTTTGTGAGATTTTATTGTTCAGTGGTATGGATTTCATCATTTGAAATGTTTGGCTCTCAGTTTTTTCTTATAGAAGCTTTGTATAGATATATAGGCATCTTTTATCTGATTGTTTTGTGGGCAGGGTTAATGTTTTCTAGTCCAAGTGAAGCCTCTTCTGTCAATGTACCATGGGTTTTTTTCAATGAATATTTTTTTCCTTGTGTTTTCTTTTTGTGGTGGCAGCAGTGATTAATTGTCTTGTTTTTTTTGTTTTGTTTTGTTTTGTTTTGGTTCTCATTTTCCCTGCTAGAAACTAAATTTTCCCTTGCTCTTCCTTTTTATTCTCTCTGCTTTCCAGAAGTGATGCCTTTCTGACATCAGCACTTTTTATCCTGCACACTCTTATGTCCCTGCTCTGTAGTACATTCGTTAATCTACCAGGGCTCTTTTTATACTTTGGTGGACTTTTCTCTTTCTCAGATTAATTTAGTTCAGTTCTGGGCCCCTCACTTTCCCCTTCTTGCGGCTGTATAGTTTTATGGGTTTCCCCTCATTCTGTGCAAAGGCTTAGGTCAGGAACTTAAGGTATAATATTTGTTCTTTCCAATTTTTACAGGTAATTGAAGTTTGTACTGTTATCTGTTATCTGTATGTGTGGTTGTATTGTTCTATTTGTTGGTTGATATATGGAGAGATATGAACTTAGGCTGCTATCACTGTCCTCAGGCTACCGAGAAGTCCACATTGTTCTCTTTTTAATCAAGGCTAGCCAAAAAAATAAACCAAAAACAAACAGGAGCCTCCTTGCTACTTTTAGTTCCTATTTTTCTTTTTTAAGAGGAAAGCTTAAATTTTCAAATTTAAAATTTTCTATTCTTGACAAAGGGCTCATATAATTATATTTCTACAAGAGTGGTAGAAGAGCTTTTAATGTAGTGTTTTAAAAAATGTATTTTAAGCTGAAAAATAATATTTGGAAACAAACATGAATCTTCTTTTCTCTTAACAGAAATTGAAAAGAAATGTTTTAAAAACTTTCTTTAGATGTGTATAATTTAGTTTTGTTATATATTTTATAGCAGTTTCAATTATTTGCCTTTAAGAAAAATTTTCCAAAGGGCATCCCTTTTTGTAGACATCACTATATATACCTCAGTGTTATACTTCACATGATTAAAGTTTTCCTATGCTATTTGTAGGTATAACTGAATGTTTTAACTGGGTAATTGATAATTTGTAATACTGGACTGCTGTTATATTTTCCAGCTAATTCAAGGTTGTGCTTGGTGGTCTGGAACAATCACTTTGAAATTTCTGACATCTAAAATCTTAGGCGTTTCAGACCATGTAAGTATTTTATAGTTAAAACATAAAAGTTCTTATAAATATGTAGCTGGATGAAAATTTAGGAACCATCTATTCTCTTCATTTTACAGAGGGTAAGTGCCTTCTTTAAGATCCCCAAGCCAGTTATTGCCAGAGTGAGTAATAAGATCCTGCAGTTCAGTGATTTTTGTGACCTGGCAAGAACAAAGTGTATCAGCAAATTCTTAGTCTTTTGGGGAAAACTAATAATTTGTTGGGTATTTATTTGTTTATATTTCAGTTAAAATACAAATAATCCATTTATTGCAGATGTTAACATGAGCAACCTGTCCTCAGCTTTGAAATAAAGAACTATTTCTAAATTTCAATAGTTTTGTTTATAAATATAGACTAAGATTAAGATATAATTTGATACTTTTAAGGACTTTCTTATATAAAAAGAGAATGGTAAAAATTCTCTGTCTTTTCATTTTCTAGAATATCTATCTCTGTGTGATATTTTTGTTTGTTTTAAGGCTAATGTCTTAAATAATGGCACTTTTCAAGGTGTAGGTCCCTACTTAACTAACTAGGTAAAGGAATAGAAAACAGTACATGAATTTACTTTTGCTTTCTAGCAGTTTCTATTTAGAAATAAGCATACATGAGTGTATTGTGCTATGCAATTAGGGCCCTGTCAGATGATGAAATTACATTAATGTAGCAAGGAATTATAGTACTTCCCCTGAAAGATCAAGGGCTATCACTATTCAATAAAACACAAATAAGTATTTATGCCAAATAAAATGTCTAAATATAAGCATTTATTTGCCATTCATTTCTAGCTTTGTATAGTGGTTTATTAGGTTGGTTTGTTGCTGCTGTCCTTTAGTATGTCTGACATATTTCCCTTTTTTCTTTCCCTTTTTATTTTTCTTAACTTTTTATTTTGTAGGGTATATATTTTATGGTGAACTTTGTTTAGACTTTCTAAATTATTTATTTATTAAGTTGGTCTGTGATTCTGTTTTTTGTCTTACTCCACATTGCCACCCAGCTGTTTAAATCTTAAAAGAAACACCCACACACCCCACTGGTGGTTCCTAAGTGACTTCCTTTATGTGACAGCTATGAAAAGGACTTAAATTATAGTAGCTTTTTGTTAAATTATTCTTAGTCACCAGGACTACTCTAAATTAGAAAACTGAAGTGCAACTCTAAATTATCCTTGAGCACTGGCAGATAAGAGGAACAATGAATGAATGAAAACCACTGATAATTATCAAACTTGTTATAAAATAACTTCTGTCCCTATCAAATAATATGAATTAAGATTTTACATGCCAAGTATTTTTCTTTTTCTGGCTGTGTGAGAATGCAGTGGAAACATAATTGTCTCACCAACAGTTGGTAGTAAATAATCAGTAGAAAATAAGAGTTCCACAATGGGTTTAGTTATTGGTGTTTATTTTTAAGGTCTTTGAGATCAAGTAACTATAAGTGGTATGTATAGTTGAAATTCTTATGAGGATCAGCTCTCATATTTATTGGCTTGAATGTATGTATAGAAAATGTCAAGTACTAAACATTATAATCAGCGTATGAAGCTTTGTGAAAATGACAATGTATAGAAAGTTTGTTTATAACTTACAATGTATGGTGAAAGGGGTTAAATAAAATGCTTTTTCATGGTACCTGCATGGTGATTTCTTCCCAGCAAATGATTTAAGCTCACTCTTTATCTTCTCTGTTTATTTTTTTCTGACCTCTTTCTACTTTTCATTTTTTTAAATATTTCTCTTTATTTTCAGTTATCTTAGTAAGTCAGCACATAGTACATTTGGTTCACTATAGATTTTTGTATTTTTGAGAGACATCTACGTACCTTAGATTTATCTCCTCTATGAACTTCGTTATCCTTATATCAAACCAATTACTGACTACGGTTATTTATGTACTTTTAATTCATTTTACTTTATTTTCTTCAAGATTCGCCTGAGTGACCTTATAGCAGCTAGAATCTTAAGGTACACAGACTTTGATACCTTAATATACACCTGTGCTCCTGAATTTGACTTCATGGAAAAAGCGGTATGAATGTTTCTTTATTTCTTCTTTCTCTACAGGTATAATGAGCTTTTGCTCTTTCAATCTAAAACTCAAAATTTTTACTGAGAAACACTCAACTTTATCATTTTTTACTATAACTTTTGCTAATCATATGGCCTTCCTCACCTGTTTTATTTATCTGTAAAATCAATAAATAATAGCTCTTATCTGAAAGAGTTATTGATGATGGTTCAATAAGATAATCCAGGAAGAATACTTAATGTAATATATGACCCATAATAATTACTCTTATTACAAATCAATTACTTTTAATAATCTAGGCCACTTGGAATATGGTACCATTCAGGAAAATGAAATCCAAATTCTTATTTATTTTTAAGAAATTTAGCTTTATTACATTTAATACCCCAAATATTATGAAATTTTTAAACATGATATTGACAAGAAAGGTGTATTACTAATTGGTTTTAATGTAAGTACAAAATCCCTTTTAAGTTATAGAAATACATCATATTATCCTTTTAAAAAGCTCGTGTTGTTAAGCTTTAAAATATTTGCCTCTTTGTAGCATCATGGAGCACAAGATCAAGAAGGTATCTTAGAGACCATGTAGTACAATTCTTTCATTTGCAAATAAAGAAAATACAGCTTAAAAGATTTGCCTAAAATATACACTGAAGCCAACATTGGGATATGGATTCTAATAGATTCTAAAATTCCCAATCCAGTGCTCTTTTCTCTGTCTGCAGCTTAATTTTTTCTTCGTAAAACATGAAAAAGTTATCACTGGATTAGTCTAATAGTTATGAATTCTAAATTAGTGGTAAATATATAATTAAATTTTACATTATTCTCTTATCTATCCAACCAGTCATCTATTAATTTAAAAATCTGTTATTGACCACTACTTATCTGTGAGGCAGTGTGCTATGGGACTACAAAGAAGAAAAAGACTTGGTTTCTGCTTTCAAGAAATATATAATTTAGTTATATGGCAAATCACTCTCACAATAATAGGTCATGAGAATTATTTAGCTGACATTAATTCTGTACTTACTCAAACTTTCGGTAATTACTTTGGTTAGCTTTCTTCCTCATTAGCTCTTGCTTCACTAATGAAAATAATGGAACTAAACAGGCACAGAAAATGATAATGTAGGATCTAGGGATCAGTAAACACACATTTTAAAAGTTAATGTTACATAAATAAAAACAAAACTGAAAGAAAGGGAAAAAAGACTAGCTAATTCCAGGTTTAATAGTTTTTATCATTAACTTTTTTGAATACTTATAACTATTTTTGTAATTTTAATTCTTATATTAGAATATAGAAATTGATGAATACATATTCTGCTAATGATTAAGACTTTTACCTTTAAGAAATTTTATCATGGCAGTCAGTTTGATGTAGAGTTTTGCTAATTTAATGTAAAATTCAATAAATAATGATTTTAAATAATTTGCTATATTTCAGACTCCACTGAGATACACAAAGACATTATTGCTTCCAGTTGTTATGGTGATTACTTTTTTTATCTTTAAAAAGGTATTTTTTAAAATTTATTACTTGTTTTTGATTTCAAGATAAAGACTTTAATAGATTAATGCTAATTGCTCAGAATTCCATCTTATTTTTGGGGTGAACTCTTTCCCTTTCTAAAAATTTGTTTTTTATCCAGATGAACTGTTATATGGGATTTTTAGAAAGCCACATTATAAAAGTTATCATTAATATTATTTATTCTTTCAAAATATACCTCTAACCCTCCTTAGGGAGAGGCAAAGATATACAATGTAACCAAAATGTCAAAAAAAAACACTTTTATCGGGTGGTGGACTGGTGGGAGGGGGGAGGAGGGGAAAGGTGTATATGGACATAATGGGTGAGGTGCGCACCACCTGAGGGTTGGACACGCTTGAATCTCTGGCACGGTGGGGTGGGGGAGGGGTGGCAGGGGCAATATATGTATCCTCAACAATACTTGTACCCCCATAATAAAAAAAAATGTATTAATAACTCACTATGTGCCAAGGACCATATTAACATTGTAGGTATACTGGGACAAATAAAACATGGCCACCTCTGTCTTCAACTTATAGTCCTGGATTATAGGGGGGCAGTTTACAAACATTAAACAAGTAATCACACAAATGACTAAAGAACTACAATTGTTAAAGGTACTATAAAAGAAAAGTACAATGACAACTTTAGTACCTTTCAAATATACAGCACAAAGAAGTCGATCTATTTTGAGTTGACATGCACAGAAAAAATATGTATAGCCATTTAAAAATAATTTTATATATATTCACTGTTTTCACAATAGAAGAAAATAATACCACAATAAAAGAAATAATCTTTAAAATGCCACTGGCGTTCTCCAGGTAGTCAAAAAATTTAAAAAATAAAATAAATACCACTGGCAGATACTTTTGTTCTGGATGTGGTTTATCTATTAACAAAAGCATGGGTAAAGACAGTGAGTCTTTGGATTTCTAACAATTTTGAACCATCTTTATTTATATTGTTTACAAGTTGTCTTGCCTTAAGTCGGTGTGTATTTATTTTATACTTTTAAGCAGATAACAGTAATGTGATTTCTCTACCACCATACCAGCTGTGGTTCTATTGAAATGAGTTTTCTGTATTTAAAGTGAAATTATGTACTTTCTTTATGTAATTCCAGTTCCCATATTTCTCAGTCCTTTGTTTTCACATAGCATATAAATAATTTAGGAGTGAGAAAGGTATCTTCCTCTACATCTCTGTTGTTTCACCCTTGATTCAGTTCCCTAGGGACCCTTTGGAGAGCCAGGATACAGGAAACAAGAAGGAATGGGTGAAGTGTGAACAAGTTTGCCACTCTCTAACCCCTTGCCCCTCCCAGCTCAGGTTGAAGATTTTCTCCACTGGCATGTTTTTGTTCCGGCACGGTCAAATGTGGCCTATTCATATAGGATTCCATTTAGAGGGGCTAATACATGAGTTAGCTATTCAGTGGAGAAACAGCTGGCATGGGAGAATTATAGCTAGATCTGCTATTGCTATATTTTTAAAATTAAAATCCAAGACTTAGAAATACCCAATTAGTCCCCAAACACAACACAGCTGAAACTGTATGAGCATTGGCAGGCACATAAGCACACATGCGTGTGCCCATCCCTGCAGCCACCAAAGCTTCACTCCTTTCTCAAGACTTCCTAATAAACCTCTCAGTCTTTGTCTTTATTTGTCCTATTGTGGCTTATTTTTCACCCCAAGGATACTTCTCATGAGCATTTAAATTTTCCCTTGTGTAAAGTCACTTCTGGTAAAGAAAAAAGGAAGGCATATCTAGTATGACTTTCCTGTGACAGTATTGAATCTTAAACTCCTGTAAATGAATATACCCTCGTATTGGCATCTGCTTGCACATGTGACTAGAATCTCATTTATGTAATTTCACGCATAATAAATTGTGATATTAGCGTTATGTATCAGTTTCTATGGAATTTGAAACATTTTTCTATGAGGGATGCTCTCGAATCAATGAGAAAAGTTAAAAATTCTAAATTTAAAATTCTAAAACTTAAAATTTAATTTTAAATTAGAATCTAAATTCAACTATGTATCATTTTCAACATTTGTCTGAGTTATAAAATACATATCATGTAGAGTACAAATTTTTCAGTCACCCATAAATTTTTTGTGTTGCCAGTTAAGTTGCACACGATTGCTGCCAAAGCCTCTTGACCAAATTTAGCTACCACATTCACCTTCCACTTCTCCCTTTCTCACATCCTCACCATCATTTGGTACATCTTGATGAGCGCTCTTAAACCTTCTGTATCAGCCATGTCAGGTTAAAACAGAAATCAGGGAAGCAGATAATCTCATAATTAATTTGATAATACGAAGTTTTGAATGAACTAGGAATATAGATGTGTGTAGGTAAGTAGTTAGGTAGATGGATAGATGTATAGATATTATTAATTTGCTTGAGAGGTTTACATAAAATAGTCTCTAAAACTGCATGGAGGATGCAGCCTCCTTTGTGCATGCCTACCCACCCCCTCACCCTACTCCCTTTCCCAGTAAAAATGTAAACTCACAACACTAGTAGTACTTATCCATATATAAACATGTGCTGGGGAATCTATAGCCCTGGAGCCACATGTGGCCTTCTGGATTCTTGAGTATGGCCTTTTGACTGAATCCAAATTTTACAGAACAAATCCTTTTAATAAAGAGATTTGTTTTGTGAAGTTTAGATTCTGTCAAGGGGCCACACTTGGAGATCAGGAGGGCCACATGTGGCCTTGAGGCCACAGGTTCCCCAAGTGAACAGCTTAAAGATCTACTCCAACGCTGTTTTTATAGAAGGGGAAGTTATTAATAAAAGAAGTTATTTGTCTGGGGCAGAGTTGGGACTAAACTGTTCCTGAGAATTCACTAAAACGTTAAAAAATACTTCTTTCCTGGGTGGGGTATTTGTATTAATGAATCAAAGTGTTTTAAATGTCACAACATTCCTGAGAAAAGTTTCATTGATTTGGTTCTCTTCACAGACTGTTCGTGATATTTTATGTGTTTTATCTACAAACACTTATCTAAGGTAATTATATAGTAGTTTTAAAAACATACTATATTTGATTATTAAATAACTTACTGTAATCTTTTTCAAATGAATATACATTAAGCTTCAGCATTGTGATTAAGAGAGGAGATATGAACCAAACTTAGATGTTGTCTTCAAAAAAACTATTATTTTTATGGATTTTTTTGTGTGTGTATTCGGACTTGTTTTAGAAATATTTATATTTGTGAACTAACTCAAAGCTTAAGTTGATTCAGTTTAATTTTAATGTATCACTAGAATTTAACATCAGTAAACAAAAAGTAAGCTAAAGTTTTATTTTGGCCATTTTTCCCCTTTTTTTTAACTTTCTGAGAAAGCATAATTATTTGTTTTTCTGAATATTTTTGAAATATTTTTCTACATTTATTGTTAAAACCATTTGTTGTATCACACTTTTTGATAGTTTTGGTAAAGTTACTAGAATTAAGGCATAAATAGATGCCAGGAAAACATAACATGACTCTCATAAATCACATAAATTGCTACAGGACACAAGAAGTAAATTATAAAGAAAACTTTATTTAGGGGAAATCTTATATCGAATTACATTTTATATTTGTAGATATGTTATTTGATTTTATTTAATGATTTTTATCCCTTAGAACAGTTTTAGATTTATAGATTAATTGTGGAGATAGTACAGAGAGTTTCCATGACCCTCATCTGTACCCCATGCATGCATTTTTAATGAACAGTTTTGTCAGAAGAGCTACTTAAGATCGTAAGTGTATTTGTTAAAATCATTTCCAATATAAGGGGATAATAGACCCACTCTGTGTTGTTCTAGTTAGATGGAGCCCAGGGGAATATGTCTTGACATTCTAAAGAGAGTGTATTTGGAACCCTGAAAATTATTTACATAAGAAATATATGAAGGGACTTGGGATATTTAATTGAGTAATAGAAGATTGAGGAGTACATGGCAGCTGTCTTCATTTATTTGAGAGACTGTAATGTGGAAGAGGACGTACTTAAGGGGGCCAATGGGAAGATTCTTAGCTCACGATAAGTAAGTCTTTCTTATTGATCACATATCTGAAAGTGACAGGCCTGGGGAAGTAGGGGTCCTTTAAATCACACACACAAAATGCTGTACATGCTTGTAGTAGTACATTAAAGTAAACAATGCATCAAGAAAAGAGGGAATGATCCCCTCCCTGAGATCTACCCCTCAGAGATAGTGATTATAAGCAGGCTTTGTATGTATCATTCTAGAAAACACATACAGAAACATAATTTTTTAAAAAATGAAATCTCATATTCTTATTATTCTGTAACTTGTTACTTGTATTCAGCAGTGTTTCTTGAGCATCTGCCTTGATCTTCCTCATACTTTTTAATAGTTTTAAGGTTTTATTGTTCACCATCATGAGTGCCCACCATGTATTTAGCCATTCCCATATCAATATTTAGATTATATTTAATTTTTATCATAACAACCAATGTTATAAGTAATCAACATCCTTGTATACTTATCTTTGCACACTTATTCTAGTATTTCTATAACATAGAATATTTAAATTGGAACTGCTAGATCATAATTTTATAAATACTGAGAAATTATAATGATAAGAGTGTCCATTTCCCTGCATCTCTACAAGCACCAATGTTATCACACTTTTAACTTATTGCAAGTTAAAAAAAGTCTTTTTAAAATGATTCAAAATGATTCTTTATCAGTGAAGTTTTGCATCTTTTCATATGTCTGTTGACTATTTAATTTCTTCTTGACATTTACAAAATTGATTTTTAGTATTTTGTAGGATTTTTTCCATAGACAGTAACCTTTTTTGTCTATTATGTATCTTAACAGTTTCTTCCAAGATTTCAATTTATATTTTATTTATATTTGCTTTGTAGAACTTTAAAATATCTATACAGTCATGACAATACATTTTGTTTTCTGTGTTTGTATGTTGCTTGGAAACACTTCCCTACCTCAAAAACATTAAAATATTTTTCCATATTTTCTTTCATACTTTTCTATTGTGCATATAGTTCATTCGTCACTCTTGCATTAATTTTGTAGTACGGTGACATATAGAATTATACTGTTTATCCCCTCAGATGAAGTATTGTCCAAATACAATATTGCATAATCTTTTTCATTCATTTGAAACGTCAGTTTTTATCACTTACCAATTAATTCTCACATGTACTTCAGTCTGTTTTAGATTCTCTCTTATATTGATCTATTTGTTTCTGAGCAAGAGTAACACAATTCCAATCCTCTCTTTATTGTTATCATTTTTCATATTTGCTTGCATTTACTTTTCCAGGTAAACCTTGGAGTAAATGTGCTTAGAATCCTCCCTACCCCTGGTCATCCAACAAAGTCCATTGGAATTGCTTCAGACTAATTCAAAGAGAGCTTAATCTTTATAAGATTGAGTCTCCATCCCAGGAGTATGACATATCTCTACTTATTAGTCTGGGCGAGTCACTTAACCCATTTGTGCCCCAGTTTCATCATCCATAAAATGGGGATAATAACATTGACCTCACAAGTGACCACATATAAGAAGAGTTAATGCATATAAAAGTGCTTAGAATTGCTGACAGAACAAACATTTGAGTGTTAGCTATTATTTTTATTGTTCTAATTGTTATACCTTAGTAAAACTTTATAGTTTTTTTTCCCTATGAGTCCTATGGTTTTTCAAATATGGGTTGTATAGGGTTTTTTCCTTTTTTCTGTTGAAAATGATTCTTTTTATATTACTAAATATATTTGCCAATTTGTCATTGCTAGTTTTTAGGAAAGCTGTTTGATTTCTTGCATTACTTTTGTATTTAGCCACATTACCAAACTTTCTTTTCAATTCTAGTAGTTTTTCAAATGATTCTCTGGCTTTTCTAGGCAGGTTATCATATAATCTACAAATAATGAGAATACTTTAATAATTATACCTATTTATTATCCTTGTCTTATGTATTGGCTAGAACTTCCAGAACAAGTTTGAATTGCAGTGATTGCTTTGCCCTAATTTTGTTTCTGACTCCAAGGTGAAGAATGCCTTGAGTGGCTCACTATTTCATTTGCTGTTAGTGTGTAACAGACTTTATTTAGTGAAGGAAGTTTCCTTTCAGTCCATATAAACCAAAATAATTTTTAAATTAAAAATGGATGTTGAAAGTATATGATGTAAGAATTATAACTCATTAAAGCTATAAAATAGATGTTGAATTTTAAAAACTGGCATTGAAAATATTTTGGAGATCATTATATAGTTTTTCTCCTTTATGAATAACTACACTAGTAAGTTTCTTTTGTTTATTGTGGTAAGAATACTTAACATGTGATCTATCCTCTTAACAAATTGTTAAGTGCACAATATAGTATTGTGGACCATTGATGCAATGTTGTACAATAGATCTCTAGAACTTACTCATCTTGCTTAATTGAAACTTTATGCCCATTAATTAGTAATTACCCATTTCCCCCTCACTCTAGCCCCTGGTACCCAACATTCCACTCTTTGATTCTATGAATTTGACATTTTAAATACCTCATATAAGTGGCATTATGCAGTATTTGTCTCTATATGACTGTCTTATTTCACTTAGCATAATGTCCTCAAGGTTCATCCATGTTGTCTCATATTGCAGACTTTGATTCTTTCTAAAGCATGAATAATATTCCATTGTGTGTATATATATATATACACACCACATTTTATTTATCTATTCATCGGTTGATAGACATGTAGGTGTTTTCCATATCTTGACTATTGTGAATAGCCCTCCAATGAACATTATAGTGCAAGTGTCTCCTCAAGATCCTGGTTTTAATTCTTTTGGATAAATACCCAGAAATTGGATTGCTGGATCTTATGGTAGTTCTATTTTAATTGTTTGATGAACTTCCATACTGTTTTCTATAGCAACTGTACCATTTGCATTCTCACCAATAGTATGTAAGGATTCCAATTTCTACAGATCCTTGCCAATACTTGTCTTTTGTTCTGTTGATAATAACCACTCTGACATGTATGAAATGATAATCTCATCATGGTTTGGCTTTGCATTTCCCTGATGGTTAGTGACATTATACATTTTTTCATATACCTGTTGGCCATTTCTGTGTCTTCTTTGAAGAAATGTCTATTCAGGTCCTTAGCTCATTTTGTAACTGAGCTATTAGATTTTTGCTATTTAATTTTTGGAGTTTCTTATATATTAATATTTTGGAGATTAACCTCTTATCAGATATATGGTTTGCAAATATTTTCTCCCATTCCATAGGTTGACTTTTCATTCTGTTGTTTCCTTTATGCACATAGGCTTTTTAGTTTGATGTAGTCTTGTTTGTTTTTGCTTTTGTTGCCTGTGCTCTTGGTATCATGTCCATGAAATCATTGCCAAGGGAAATGTCATGAAGCTTTTCCCCTATGTTTTCTTCTAGGAGTTTTAGAGTTTCAGATCTTAACATTAAGTCTTCAATCCATTTTGAGTTGATTTTTGTTGTACATGGTGTCAGAAAAGGGCTCAGTTTTATTCTTTTGCACATGGATATCCAGTTTTCTTACACTACTTGCTGGAGACTATCTTTTACCATTATGTAGTCTTAGCATAATTGCTGAAGATCAGTAGGCCATATATGTGTGGATTTATTTATGGGCTGTTCTCTATTCTGTACCATTGGTCTATATGTCTGTCTTTATGCTAATACCATACTGTTTTGAATACTGTATTTTTAACTACATTTTGAAGTCAGAACATGCGATGCCTTCAGCTTTATTTAGTTATTCATGGTCTTTTTCAGTTCCATGTGAATTTTAGAGTTGTTTTTTCTACTTCTTCAAGATATGCCATTGGGATTTTGATAGAGAATGTATTGAATCTATAAATCCTTTTGGGGTAGTATGGACATTTTAAAAATATTGTTTTCTAATTCATTCAAGTGGGATATCTTTCCAGGTATTTATGTCTTCTTTAATTTCTTTCATTAATGTGTTATCATTTTCAGAAAACAAGTTTTTCACTTCCTCATTTAAGTTTATTCCTAAATACTTTATTTCTTTTGATGTTATTATAAATGGGGCTGTTTTTCTAATATTCTTTACACATAGTTTGTTGTTAGTGTATAAAAGTGCAATTTTTATTTTTGTATGTTGACTTTTATCCTGCAACTTTACCAAATAAATTTATTAGCTCTAACAGTTTTATGATGCAGTTGTTGGGGTTTTCTATATATAAGCATACCTCGGAGATGTTGCAAGTTTAGTTACAGACAACAACAATAAAGCAAATGTCACTATAAAGAAAGCCACATGAATTTTTTTATTTTCCAGTGCATATAAAAGTTATAGTTTCACTATAATGTGGTCTATTAAGTGTACAATAGAATTAGGTCTAAAAATGTGCAAGCTTTAATTAAAAATACTTTATTGTTAAAAAATGCTAACAATTATCTGAGCCTTCAGTAAATTGTAATTATTTTGCTGATGGAGTATCCTGCCTTGATATTGATGGCTGCTGACTGATCAGGGTGGTGGTTTCTGAAGGTTGGGGTGGCTAGGGTAACTTCTTAAAATAAGACAACGATGAAATTTGCCACATCTATTTACTCTTCCTTTCACGAAACAGTTATCTGTAGCTTATGATACTGCTTAATGGTATTTTACCCAAAGTAGAACTTTTTTTAAAGTTTGAGTCAGTTTTCTCAAACTCTGCTGTTGCTTTGTCAACTAAGTTTTTCCAATATTCTAAATCCTTTGTTGCCACTTCAAAAATGTTCATAGCATCTTCACCAGGAATAGTCTCTATCTCAAGAAACCACTCTCTTTGCTCATCCATAAGAAGCAATTCCTCATCTATTCAGGATTGCAGCAGTTCAGTCACATCTTCATGCCCCAATTCTAATTCTAGTTCTCTTGCTATTTTTCACTCCATCTGCAGTTCCACTGAAGTCTTGAACTCCTCAAAGTCATCCATGAGGGTTGGAATCACCTTCTTCCAAACTCCTGTTAATGTTGATATTTTGACCTTCTGGCATGAACCACAAATGACATCTATAATAGTGAATCCTTTCTAGAAGGTTTTCAATTTACTTTGCCCAGATCCATCGGATGAACCACTATTTATATTAGCTATAGACTCACAGTGTATTTCTTAAATAATAAGACTTAAGAGTTGAAATGGCTCCTTGATCCAGGGGCTACAGAATGGTTGTTGTATTAATATTAGCGGACATGAAAATAACATTAATCTCCTTATACATCTCCATCAGAGCTCTTGGGTGACCAGGTTCATTGCCAATGAAGTAGTAATATTTTCAAAGAAATATTTTTTCCTGAGTAGTTGGTATCAGCAGTGGGCTTAAAATATTCAGTAAACCATGTTGTAAACAGATGTGCTGTCATCCAGACTTTGTTGTGCCACTTATAGAGGCAGAGTAAATTTAGCATCATTCTTAAGGGCCCTAGGATTTTCAGAATGGTAAATGAGCAATGACTTCAGCCTAAAGTCACCAGCTGCCTTATCCCTTAAAAAGAGAGTCAGCCTGTCCTTTGAAGCTGTGAAGCCAGGCATTGACTTCTGTCTCTGGCTATGAAAGTCCTAGATAGCATCTTCTTCCAATATAAGGCTATTTCATCTACATCGAAAATGTATTGTTTAGTGTAGCCACCTTCATCAGTTATCTTAGGTAGATCTGCTGGATCACTTGCTACTTCACCTTGCACTTCTATGTTACGGAGATGGCTCAAGAACCAACCTCTATGAGCATCCAACTTTTCCTCTGCAGCTTCCTCACCTCTCTGAGCCTCTATAGAATTGAAGAGAGAGGACCTTGCTCTGGATTAGGCTTTGATTTAAAGGAATGTTGTGGCTCGTTTGATCTTTTATCCAGACCACTAAAGCTTTCTCAGTATCAGCAATAAGGCTGTTTTGCTTTCTTATAATTAGTGTGTTCACTGGAATAGTGCTAAAAGTTTCCTTCAAGAATTTTCCTTTCCATTCACAACTTAACTGTTTGGCACAAGAGGCCTAGCTTTTGGCATATCTTGGCTTTCAACATGCCTTCCTCACTAACCTTAATCATTTCTAGCTTTTGATTTAAAATGAAAGATATGAGACTTTTCCTTTTACTTGAACACAGTGGAGACCATGGTAGGGTTATTAATTGGCCCAATTTTAATATTCTTATATCTCAGGGAATAGAGAGTCCTGAGAAGCAGGAGAGAGACAGGAATGGCTGGTCAGTGGAGCAGTCAGAATGCACATGACATTTATCAATTTTTACCATCTCATATGGATGAGGTTCATGGTGCCCCCAAATAATTACAATAGTAATGTCAAAGATCACTGGCTCTTTACAGATCACCATAACAGATATAGTATTAATGAAAGAGTATGAAATATTATGAGAATTATCAAAATGTGACACAGATGAAGTGAGCACATGCTTTTGGAAAAATAGCACCAATAAACTTGCCCAACAAGGGTTGCCATAAACCTCAGTTGCTTTTTGTCAGAATGACCTGTCCAATGTTGAAAGTGGAGTGTTGAGGTCTCCAGTGATTATTGTATTGGGGTCTGTCTCTCTCTCTCCGTCTCTGTGGCTCTGATAATGTTTGCTTTATTTATCTGGGCACTCCAGTGTTGGGTGCATATATATTTAGAATTGTTACATCCTCTTGCTAAATCGACCTGTTTATCATTATATAATGACCTTCTTTGTCTCTTTTTACAGTGTTTTGAAATCTATTTTATCTGATAGAAGTATAGTTTACCCCTGCTCTTTTTTGGTTTCCATTTGCGTGGAACATCTTTTTCCATCCCTTTATTTTCAGTCTATGTGTGTCTTTAGAGGTGAAGTGGGTTTCTTGTAGACAACATATACTTGGCTCTCATTTTTTTTTTATCCACTAAGCTACTCTATGACTTTTGATTGGAGAGTTTAGTCCATTTACATTCAACAGTATTATTGATAAGAAAGGACTTACTACTGCCATGTTGTTATTTGATTTCTAGTTGTTTTGTGGTCCTCTTTTCCTTCCTTCTTTCCTGTCTTCCTTTGTGTAAAAGTGATTTTCTGTGGTAGTACATTTTAATTTCTTGGTTTCATTTTTTGTGTATCTGTTGTAGGTTTTTGATTTGTGGTTGCCATGAGGCTTGCAAAAACCATTTTATAACCAATTATTTTAAACAGATGACAACTATGTTTGCAAAAAACAAGAGAAATTTAAAAGAAACTCTACAGTTTAACTCCATCATCCACCTTCATTTTTGACTTTTTGTTGTTTCCATTGATATCTTTTTATACTATCTATCTCACAAAAAGTTGTCATAGTTATTTTTTGATAGGTTTGTGTTTTAGTCTTCCTACCCAAGATATAAGTGGTTTATACACTGCAACTACAGCAATAGAGCAGTCTGTATTTGTGTACTTACTGTTATCAGTGAGCTGTATACCTTCAGATGATTTTTTATTATTCACTAGCATCGTTTTCTTTCAGATTGAATAACTCCTTTTAGCATTTCTTACAAAACATATAGCAATTAGCAATGTTTTTTAAACATATAGCAATTAGGTATATGCAGGTGTTCTTCTTAAGTTACTTTTTGTGATTTATATTTTTAGAGAAAATGATCCATTTCATATAGATTATAAATTGTGCAAGGAATTATTTTAAAACAATTTCATCTGTATTTGTAGCTATGTTTCTCTATGTTAATGTTGTATTTTATATTTTTTATATTCAGATTGTATTTTATTATATTCAGTTGTATTTTACTTTTTTCATATTCAGATTTATTAAAGGTCATTCTTTTCTGGATATTTCAAAGAACCAGCTTTTGGTTTAGTTTATCATATCTATCAAGGCTGTTTTCCATTTTATTAATTTCTATTTTTATTAATATTTTTATATTTTTTTCTTTTGGTATGCTTTTGTTTTTCTATGTTTAAAGTCCAGCTCATTTCTTATCAATCATTATTGGTTTGTAGTAAACATATTTAAGTTATAACTTTTTCCGTTCAAGACAACTCAGACTATATCCCATGGATGGTATAGAGTTCCCATTAATGTTTATTTCTGTATAGTCTGTGATTCAAGTTTTGATCATTTAATCAAAAATCATTTAGAAGAATGTCTTAAAATTTCTAACTAGTTTCTTTTGTATTTTGCCTTTATGATTAATTTATTGATATTAACGTTTAGTTTTTATAAATGCTCTATGAGGGTTTTAAAAATGTTCTTTTTTATTTTGGAGGAGTTTGAATTTACATGTTATATCACATAATTAATAGTGCTATTTTAAATGCTCTAGTATACCAATTTATTTTTCTATTTTATCTGTTATTTTCTCAGAATGCTGTCTTCATATATAACATTAAGAATGCATTTTTTCTTTCAAAATTGTCTTATGATGTTAATAATGTTTGCTTTATATAGACAGAGCAATTGTTCATTGCATGGTTATTATAGGATTGTACTTTTGATTATTATAAAGGATCTTCTTTGTCTTATTTAATGATTTTGCTTTGCATTCTTTGTAGAAAATTAATATTGACACATCCACTACCCTTTTTATGTTATCTGCCTGGCATGCCTTTATCTATGCTATTTTTCAACATTTTTGTGACAGTTTGGTTTATGTATATTTCTCATTGTTGGATTTTATTTTTCTATTCAAATTCCTCTGATACTCTTTTTTTAATTGGTAAATTTAACCTGTTTTCATATTCATTGTGATAACTTCTGTGTTTATACTTCTTTCTGCCATCTGATTTTATGTTTTCTATTCATCATGCTTTTCAAAAATGATTTTCTTGATACGTGCTGAATTGTTTGTTATTTATATCCCATTTTTATTTTACTGGTTGCTTCCCTTAAATTATTAGATGCTGATAACAGATTTATTTTTATTTATCGTTATATCAAGATAAAATATATATCTGTGTCCCTTCCTCCCCCCACCCCAGCCCTCCCTTTGTACCAGTGTCCACCTCTCAGCTTGCTCTAAGGAAGGCGGACCTGCACCCCAGGGTGCTCGAGGCTCAGTCGGGCCCGTTGTCGACCAGTTTATATTATGGTCCTGATTTTTAAAAAGTAACGCTAACTTTGTATGGATGGTGTCTCAAGTGTATTAAATGATGTTCTTTATGGAAAAAATATATATATATTTATCTTGATATAAATAATCAGCATCTAAAACCTGTTACCACCAACAATAATAGCTAACAGTTATTGTTTACTATGTATTTTAAGTGTCTTACCTGTATGAAATCAATAAATCCTGAAATCTACCCTGTGCGAGAAGTCAATTATTATTACCATTATTTATAGATAAGAAAATTAAACCACAAAGAAGATAAGTAATTTTCCCAAAGGCACACAGCTAGGGAGTAGTGGAGTCAGGATTTGTACTCAGGCTCTGGCTTTAGAGATCTGTGTGCTTCATTGCACACAGGAATACTTTTCTTCCTTCCTCCATGCCCTTGCTTCTCATGTTATGCTGAAACAGTAGGAAAGTTAACTTCTAGATTGTTGTAATATCTCTTCTGTTTTAAGAAGTCTCTAAACATTTAGATTGAAGACACCTGCAATTTTTGGATTGACTTCAGATTTTACTGATGTATTCTTGACTGTTTCTTAGATCTTATGATTTCCCCCTTTCAGATTCATTGAGTACATGCTCAAATGCTTCTTCTCACAAACAGTGTAGAAATGGCATACTTTCTGAGTGTTTGCTTATCTGAAAAATGCCTTTGTTTTGCCCTCATTTTTGATTGATGGACTGGGTAGTAGATATTTTGGTTTTTATTCAGCATTTTGCAGATATTGCTTCTTTGTTCTGTAGCATTGAGCATTACAGATGAAAAATCCTGTATAGTTTTCTCTCCAGAAATGTGTAAGGTTTGGAGATGTCATGTGTATGTAATATTTATTAATTCATGAGTCATTCTAAACTGAACACTCAAATCTTTCCTCAGCTGATGAAATTTTTTTTGTTGTTCTTTTATTCTTTATTTTTAACTTCTATTATTGTTTTTATCATATTACCTATTTCTTTTTTCTCTGTGTTTTGAGAGAATTCCGTAACTGAGTCTTAAATATTGCCAACTTACGCTGTGTACATTTCTGCCATTTAGCTGTATTTTGAGGCTTTAAATTAAAAGCAAATCTGTTTTTCTCAGAATTTCTGAAAACTCCTTTTCATTGCAGCTTATTCTCATTATATGGATGCAGTGTCCTCTCAAACTTCTCTGACGATAAAAATTGGAGCTTTCATTTAATACTCTCTCTTATTTCTTGTCTTAACTCTGCTTCCTGAGACATTATTTTTGTTTCGTTTTGTTGTTTTTTTGTTTTAGGGTTTTTTTATTTTTTGCTTATTCATTTTGGCATTTTGGTGTTTCTCTTTATGCTTTTTGTGTCTTGTGATTTGGTTGTATATTCATATTGTAAATTAGCTACTAGATTTATTTTTATCAGTAGTTACTGTCAGGGTTCTTGGTGACTATAATAATTACTTACCTACCAGGCTTCTTCCTTTCATGAACAGTATACTACAGGATTCTGTTGTGACTGGAAGATTGCAGGGAAAGTGGAGGAACCCTATTGTCTTAAGTGCATGAATAGGAAAGGAGCTACAGTGGAGGCAGAGTAACTTGGTGACTCCACTACTATCCTTGAGGTCTTCCCCCAGCCACCCTTTTTAAAATCCATGGATCTTTGTATCCTTGAACTCTGCACACTGTCTTATTTCTCTCTCCACCCCTACAATTCATGTTAGAATACCCCTGCATCCTATAAAGCCTTTTGTAAAATATAAAATACCCAGTCTTTTCAATGAAACAATTAAAAGGGCAGTCTTCTACCTCTTGTATAAATCTAGTATAGGCTCCATGATGAGGATAAGAATTGTATCTATACTACTCATGCTATACAGTGGTCCCCTTTATCTGTGGGCGATATGTTCCAAGGCCCCCAGTGGATAACGTTGATAATACCACACCTGATTACCCTGAGTCAGAACATATTTCAGTTTATGTCTTCTACCCACAAATTTAATATCCATTCCATCTTAACTTATCATGGACTGTGGCCATAACTTTTGCAGTTTGAGGAGTGATGGCAAAACTAGCATGAATTTCTTTTTTCTTCGTTACAACTTCAGAGATAGAAAAGTCATTCTTACCGTAAGTCATAGCAACCTTAGCATATGATTTTTTTCTTTCCTTAATAAGTCAAGAACTTCATCTTTTCACTTAAAGAAAGCACTTTCAGCTCTTCTTTGGCATATTCAAATTGCCAGCATCACTACTCTTACACTTTGGGGTCATGATTAAGTCAAATAAGTATGACTTGAACACAAACACTGAAATACCACCACAGTTGATATAGTAACCTAGATGGCTACTGAGTGACTAGTAGCTGCAGAGTATCTGCAGGGTGGAAACACTGGACAATGGGATGATTTACATCCTGGGCAAGATGGCACGAGATTTCATCATACTACTGAGGGTGCTCAATTTAAAGCTTATGAATTATTTATTTGTGGAATTTTCCATTTACTATTTTCAGTCTGTGGCTAATGGCAGGTAACTGAAATTGTGGAAAGCAAATCCACGAATAAGAAGGGAGACTACTGTATTCACTGCACAGTGCCTAGAACACAGTAGGTGTAATGTGTTTTGTAAATTGAGACAACTTTTCTGGAACTAAAAATATTTATATGTTTTACCCAGTAATTTTTCTCCTGGAAATTTATCCTCAGGAAATATTCAGAGATGCTCACAAAGTTTTATGTACAAGGATGTTCATGTTATTTATAATTGTGGAAAATGAATATAACTCAAAAGTCTAACAGTGGTTATGTAAAGTATTATATATGCTGTTCATGGGTTGAATATTTAATAGAAAGTCTTTCTATTCATTTATTCCTCCAGCAGTCCAATCTCCATGGATCAGTAAAACCTATTTTATGTTAACCAAAGAATGACTTTTTGACATGTCTTAAATAGGATGACTGTAAATTATGGCTTTTAAATTGCCTATTATCTAACATTTTTTCTTATGTTCCTAAGTAGAGAGAATCAAATTTTTAAAATCTATTATAAGAACAAATAAATGAAGCTTATTCTTACATAACTTAGTATAATGTACATTCAGTAAATAGATAATATTTTTGTTTTATTCCAGAAAACAGCTCCTTGAACATGGTGAGGTAAAAGCTTTCATTTTAATCTCTGGTAGACTTGTGTATTAAATTCTAGTTCAACAACAATTCACAAAGGTATAACCTTGTTGCTGATGCACCATCAGTATAGTGCTGGAGTTCTTCATCATTGGTAATAAATTTCTGCTGATGCTTCTCACTCCTTAATATGCTCTTAATTTTGAATAGTAACAAGGATTTGAAAGGCAAAAGGCTGATTTATGACCATGGAACATAATTGAATTAAATTACCTTCATTCATTCAGTCAGTCATTTATTCAACAATAACAAGCATTTGGTTCTAGCCTGCTGAGGCAAGCAGCTATGGTCCCTCAGGGCAAGCACTCGTGGCCCTGCAGCTGGTGGCCATCTGCCACCACACAGACCTGATGGTTAGCCAGCTATAAGCTCAGCAGTTTTGAAGGATACAAAAGATAGTGTAGTAATGTTACTATCCTTAAATATGTATAATTTTACAAAGGAGACATTAAACAAGACATTTTACATGATGCTGGCATACACAGGGAAAGATCAGTGTGGGCTGGAAATATGGTTTCCTCGGTGATCAAACTCTAAGTGGATCTTGAGGGAAAGGTCAAATTTATAAGACATGTCTGTTGAATTTGAACTTAATAGGAATAGTGATACATGTGGAGTGTTCTTTGTTCAAAATGCTTGGGACCAAAAATGTTTAGGGTTTTGGATTTTTTTCATATTTTGGAATATTTAGATTATACTTAATGGCTGACATCCCTAATGTGAAAATCCAAAATCCAAAATGCTCCAATAAGTATTTCCTTTGAGCGTGTACTCTGAGCTTCATGTTTTAGTTTTTAGTAATAGTATTTAATATTTTAAACTTAGATATTTAGTTTATTTCAACTTTTTGACACTCAAAAAGTTTCAGATTTTGGATTTTAGATTTCTGGATTAGGGATGTCAGTCTGCAACTGATATTTTTTGACTAGTTACTATGTGCCATGTACTGTGCTGTTTAATTTTCATAATATTATTCCCGTTTTGTAAATAAAGTATGTTATTTAGGTAGTACTAGCTGTTACAGAGATAAACACCAACATTTCAGTAACTTAACTCAGTAGAAGTTTAATTTTTTGCTTACATAAAGTTAAAACCAAGAGTTCCTGATTAGCAGGTGGCTCTATGACAAGGAACAATTGAGGGACTCAGACTCCTTCTATCTATGTCTCTGCTATCTTCAACATGTGACTTCCAGAGTTTACATGTTTGCCTATATCAAGCCAGCAAAGGAGAAAGAACATGAAGATCATGCACTGGAGCTTTTGTAAGGAATAGGCCTGGAACAGGTGCACATACCTCCCTGCCCACGGCCAGAACTCAGGCCCATGGGAAGCTGGAAATATAGTCTAGCTATCTGTCTGGGAAAGAGAACAAAGAAATAGAGATTCAGAAAAATTAAGTAGCTTACCTAAAATATCACACCTAATTTGTAGTAAGGCTTGAACTTGAACTCCAAAGCTCTCAACAATTATTGTTTACTGTGTGCAAGGCATTGTTTGAAAATTATTTACATGTATTGATAATTTTATCCTTACAACAACCCCTTGAGGTAGGTACTATAATTATTTATGTTCTAAAGATGAAGAAACTCTGGTATAGAAAAGTTAAGTAATTTGCCTAAGGTTACAAAGCTAAAATGAGCTTAGCTTTGAGCCAAGGAATATGAGCCCAAGCAGTTAAGCTAAAGAATTTAGGCTTTTAAGCACTCATTCTACTAGTACCTCATTTAAATGACCTTTATGTAAATCAATCATGAAATGTAACATTATCCAGTTTTACTAATTAGTACATATTCATACCTTATATTTTAACATACAGTATCTAAAACCCACCTCTTTTTAGAAACAACATTCCTTAATTTTCTGTCTTTATTTCTCACATTATTTTGTTACTTTCTGATTGTCTTTCATTTCTTCATTTATCCTTATTTTGTACATTTTCTTTTTCTACAACTTCTATGTACTTAACAGTTCGGTTTTTATTATGTGCCTGCTATATATATATATATATGAGTCCTTACTTTAATGAATTTACAGTATAGTGGGAGAAGATTAAATCATGTACATAGATAATTATATGAACAATGGTAAAAGTAGATACAAAAATAGTACAGAAGAAGTGATTAAATCTATATGAAGGAGGTGAGGTAGTTGGGGAAAGATTTTTTTAGAAATGACTGTAGAGGAGGAAGATTTTTTTAGAAATGACTGTAGGTCAAAAGGAATATCAAGGTCAGAAGATATGCATGTGCAAAGAAGGCATAAGGTAATATGTTCAGTGCTGCAAGCAAATGTGTTGCTGATACACAAAAAAAGGCAAACAGTAGCAGAAAATGAGACTGGAAAAGTGGGCAGGGTTCCAACTATGGAGGCTTTGTACACAAAGAATCTGGACTTCATTCTCTTCATTCTGGACTTTATTATTAAGCAGGAGATGGTAAGGTCATAGCTATAGCTGAGTTTTTAGGTCTGTTGGCAGTAAAACAGGTGTTTTTAAAAAAGGCAAACAGAAGTGAAGCTGACTAGCAGGAGGACAGTGACAGCAAATATCTTAACAGAGTATGCAAAACTCCTGATGCACAGGCAGATTAGAAATTTAAATCTCTAAAAATAGATTGTATGGAAGGAAATGATAAATTTCAGTGCAGTGCCAATGTAGAGTTATATATCCTTATCCTACTCCCTCTTTGGACTCACTTGATTAATCTCTCCCACATGGCTTTGGGGACAGGGATTGTTTTCCCTTTAGGGAGGACCAGATGTGGAAGGAGTAGTACAGAGGGTGCTGCTCACTGTGACTGTGGTATAATGACCACAGGGTGTACATCCCAGTGTGTTTCAGGATTAGGGGAGGATTCTTTAGGATAATCTTATCATCAGGGAGTGAGTGTTAGATTGCTTGCTTCCTGCCAGTACTCTGGGCGGGGGACAGTCTGCATCCCTCAACTTGATAACTAAAACCCCAGAATATCACCCTACACTTATGATATTGATTATTAAAACTTGTTAAAGGATTCTGTTGTAATTTTTCCTAATTTGATATGTTTATATTTATTTTGTCAGATTAGTACCTTTTAATCAATTTTTTTTATGAGCTTAGAAATTAGTGAAGACATATCTAGTAATTCACAGGAAAGAGAAAGAAGGGAAAGACAGTTATGAACAATATTTACTGCCAAAATGTCATTGTCGCTATAAGGAATTAGTGTGAAGATAGCCTGTGGAAAGATAATATTGAGCGAATTCTCTGCCCAACTATTGTTTTGACCCACTCACATCTCATTTGTCCATAACAGTCAGTCCTGTATCAGCCTTCACTTTTTTTCTAATCCCTACAGTTCATTATATCATTTGATCAGTTTATATTTAACCCCTTATATTTTAAGTCAGTTAAGTCTGTGTTTTCTGTTACAAACAAGGTTTTTCTATGACTTACAGCTGAAGGATTTTCTGTGACAAACAGCGGTGAAGGTATCTGAATCAATATGGAGGTATTCTATTAAAGAAGTGAAATGATACAAAATTTGGAGGGAGAATTACATTTTTTGAGAAACTGATTGAGTGATATGTGTATGGAGGTATTTTCACTTCCATGTTAACAGCCTAATTGACCACGTTGATCAGTAATTTATTTGGAGAGAAAGCGTAATAGTGGTAAAGACACAGACTCAGGAGCGAGACTGGACTCAGAACCTAGTTCTCCACTTACTATGTAATCTTGGCTAAATTGCTTAATGTCGTTCTGGAAACAACGATAAGAGTACCTATCTCATATGATTTCTAGGGATTAAATGAATAACACGTAACGTACTTAGAATAATGCCACATATAAGCTAAGCACTGTGTAAATGTTCACCTGTGCAATTAGTGGGACTTCTGGACCAAGAGATCAGGAGGCTCCAGCTAGTATTCTGCTTTCTGTTAACTGTGCCCATGAAGGGGCATTTCTTTAGCTTGTTCACATGACATCTCTGAACTGTCGTTGGAGGTAGTTTTTAAAGGATCAATCCTGCCATTTGGACTGCTCTTAGACATGTAATCCCCATTTTCTCTTCACTTGGTAGCTGCTACCACACTTTATCCTGTTGAGTTCACTTATTCCAAAGACTGATAGTGAACGGTTTCCTTCCTGCCTTGCTTTCCAGTCTCTAAAAAATGTTGAGAGAATTTTCCTAATAATTTTTTACATGGAAAGAGGTACTAACAAGTTGGTAATAATGTACTTACAGTAGTGATTTTTGGACTATACTGTCTGACTGTAGCCTTCTATCCTCTACTTAGTTGCTAAAAAGAAATCTGTCTGATAGAACTGTATGGTATGTCAGGAGCCTGAGAGCAGAGGACGGTTAGGAGCATTTGGAGAGAACAGAAAAACAAACATAAGTGGTACCATTTGGAATACCTGCTAGTCTGTCATCCAGCCACAAAAAAACAAAAACAAACAAAAAAACATACAGGAAAGATAAGGAAATGGTAGAGCTTATTAAAGTCTCCATATGAAATCAGAGCCCTTCTTTTAACTCTTAGATAGCAGAAGGAAGTCAAGAAGAATTACTACTTTGGATTTAATTGTGATCATGTGAAAAGTTGTTGCTGAGGTAGAAGTGAATGGAATATGAGAGAAAATGACAGTGTCATTCTGTGGCACAAAATAGCCAAAGGAAGGAGTATTGGGAGAAATTAGATATGTGGTTGCATTCATTAGACCATATCTATTATAGCCTATTTCTAGATACCACATTTTAAGAAAATCTGTACAATCTGTACTATGTCCAGAGAAGGGAAACCAGAATTGAGACAATACAGAACTAATAAGTGAAGTCTTGTGAATATTTAGCCTAAAAATAGAAAGCTTTCTAAGGGAGAAGGTAGGAATAATGCAGAGTCATAATTACAATATTTAAATAATAGAGAACTTTCATGCATAAATGGGTTTAGGCTAATTTTACACATTTCTGTGGAAGTGACAGAAATATAATGGTTTAGTTTTAGGAAAGATTTTCTAAAATTCACAGCTATCCAGCATTGTAGTATATACTCCTATGACATATCCCTGTTTAGGAAATAGTGAATATCCAGTTCATCAATTTATAGAAGAGATACCTGTTTTAGAAAGGTGATTAAAGTAGGTGGTCCATGTAAGTTACCAGTCTGTGATTTAGTGGTTCTAAACAAGAGGATCTATTTGGGTTTGAAATACGATAGGTCTTTTTTATTCCCTCTACAGTATATCCCTGATTTTGTTTGATGAGTTTGACTAAAGAAAAATGAAGGATTGATTTTGAAATAAATGTTCCCCATTCCAACATTATGTCTAAGAATTATGGGAAAAAACTAAGAAATTCTGTATTTAAACATCTTTATTTTAAAAATGAAATAAAACAGCTTTGGGTAGAGTTTTTTTACCATTCTGCTTTAAATATAAATGTATTTCTGATTAAAATATGACATGTTTAAAAATTGTTTAAATACAGAAAAATTACCATTTAGAAATAAATTATTAACTTTCTGGTATGTTTTCTTAACCTTTTCTAACCCCTGCGAATCTCCTTGCATAATATACCTAGATGTTTTTCACAGAATCAATATCATTCTGTACATATAGAGCTTTATACCCTCAGAACTTTTTTATGCCATTAAATAACATTCCAATATGTAATTATTAATGGCTATATACCAGTGGATATGCAGTAATTTAGTTACTATTCCTCTATATTAGCCACATAGAATGTTTCCCATTTTTGCTATTAAAAATACAGTCCATGATCATCTTTGTAGAACATCTTTGTGTTTTGATTATTCTCTTAATTAAGTAAATTCCTAGCATAGAAATTTAAGTCAAAAGGATTGGCTCTTTTCTAGGCCCTTGATAAATATTTTTAAATTATAGAAATTCATCAACTTATTATTTCAGTGTTTGTTTCATTGCACCTCTCTAACATTCAGTATTAGTTTAATATTTTTTAATTTGACAGATGAAAATATCTCACTATCTTTAATACTTAATTTGTTTGAATATTAGTGAGTTAGGACATAAATATTTAGTTTCCATTTACTTTTTGTTACATTATTTTCCCATATTCATTGTTCATTTTTCGTGAAAAGTTGAAGATATGTTATGAATATATTAGAAAATTTTTGTTTGAAATCTTTACTCAGTGTAACCCCACCTTGATCATAATAGGGTATCCTACCAATTAATACAAATATGTATATAACTCCACTACTTTAATCTAGCTTGTGTTCTGCTGTGATTTCTGTTATTCACTGAATGACAGGTACCTTTGTGAAGCATTCATATGTTTCTGTCCCCAGGGATCACCTTTCACTTTGGGCAGTGAAATGTCCTTGTTTAAATGTCACCGATCCTGTGGGCGCCCCACCGTGACGGTTTCCCCACCTCCTTACACAACCTTCTATACTTTCTGGCTCCTTTCCCTGCTCCATTTTCTTGCCCATTGCACTTATCACTTTCTAATATTATATAAAGGTTTATTTATTTGCTATGTCTATGTATTGTCTGTCTCTCCTTACTGAATGTACCAAAACATAAGTCTCACAAGGGCAGAAATTGTTCTCCGTTGTATCCAAAGTACACAGACCATACCTGGAATATAGAGAGCATTCAATAAACCTTGTTGAATGAATGAATAAATGTTAATAGACTTATTACTAAGTTAGAAGATCCTCATTCTAATGAATATAATAGTTTTAATATATTTTATATTTATTAATTTTAAAATGTATAAAGTAAAAATGTCATTTTGTTTTATTTGTGTTTTATAGCTGGTTTTTCATACATTGCAGTTGTTAGCATTTACTGCCCTTGCCATTTTAATTATGAGGCTGAAGCTGTTTTTGACACCACATATGTGCATTATGGCTTCCTTGATGTGTTCTCGACGGGTAAGGAATTCATTCTTGTATAACTACACTGTGATAACTATAGCAGCTACAGTGTAGTTACCATGGCTTTGCTGAGTAATTCAAAACATAAAAACACTAAGTGTTTTTAACATAACTATTAATAAAATGATTTAAAATGTTAGTTCATGATTCACTATAGAGTAGAAAAAGCAGTTTCAAGTAGCTTTGAAAATCATTTCTAAATTTTAACAGATATTTTTGTGACAAGTGATGAGGCACACTTTCCCCTCTCTTTGTTAAACATCCTATCCACACACATAATCTTTTGGAGTTCGGGTCTGCTGGAAGAGTCTCCTGCCTCCCCAGAACTACCCTCAATTACTTATCCAAGACAGGAATAGATGCAGAGTGATTGTTGTGGTATAGTCCTATGTGGCTCAGAGAATCCCTAAAAAATCCTGGGATTCTATTATTCTATCTAACATACAAAATAGCTAGATAAACTAACTAGAATTTTGGGACTAAGGCACTTCTGGAAACACCTTATATAGTGTTATTTTCGAGTGTATTGTCTTAAAATATCATAACACCTATTTTTCAGAGAGGAATATCCCTGACAATGCTAATAGGGTTCCCCCAGGTACTCAAGATTTCCATAAAAGGCAGCCAATGTTAAAGGATTTGGTTCTAGGACTGCAGCCTCCAGGTGCAGACCATCAGGAACCAGGCCTCACAGCAGGAGGCAAGCGAAGCCCCACCTGCACCCACAGCTGCTCCCCATCACTCCCATCACCCCAGTAGTGGTCCCTCCACACCTCCCGTGTCAGATCAGCCTGACATCGGACCCACATAGGTGTGTGAACTCCACTGCAAACTGTGCATGCGAGGGTTCCAGGTTGCGCTCCCTCCCCCCACCCTCCACCCCCGCCCTGCAGTCAATGGAAAAACTCTTCCCTGAAACTGGTCCCTGATGTAAAATAGGTTGGGGACCGCTGCTTTAGGATGTTTCACAATTGTGAATTACTAATCTTAATCCCCGGTGGTAAATCAGTATTAGAAGGATCAGGTATTCCTTCCTTAATTCTTTTGAGCGGAGAAAAAGCTCCATTTTTACCTGGGTCCTGTAATTCCAACATGTTCATTGTTTTCAAACAATGGATGATGATAATTCTGTATATTTGTGTATGGATATCAAAGGATAATACACCTTGGTTTAAGTTGCAAGTTGACTATTTATTATAAACTCTATAGCACTCTTCACATAAGATTTATAAATAAATAATTTCTTTCATTTCAGCTCTTTGGCTGGCTTTTTTGCAGAGTTCGTTTTGAGAATGTTATCTTTGGCATTCTAACAGTGATGTCAGTACAAGGTTGTGCCAACCTCCATAATCAATGGAGCATAATAGGGGAATTTAATAATTTGCCTCAGGAAGAACTTATACAATGGATCAGATACAATACCAGACCAGGTATATAGTTATTTAGTTATATGTGTAGTTAGTTTTACACACACACACTCACAAACATACATATATGTATATAATTATATAGTTATCACTTCATATATGTGTGTCTGTGTTTATGTATATGTGTATATGATTTACAAATACAGTCTTTCATACTGCCACAGACTTTGAGCATACTCGTTGCAATGACCACTCAATGAAACCCTTTCAAAGGCAATTTTGTGTCCCCTTTAAACTTCTCCTAGATAACTGTCAAAAACATTTAATTAACACCAAGGAATTAATGAGTTTCTACAAGTTATATGCTATAACTCTCAGCATTATTGTATTTTAACTATAACAATGACAAATTGAAGAAATCTTTAAGAGCAAAATTTCACACCTTTTGGCAGGCCCCTGGAGAAGATAATTTTGATTGTGGGGACTTACCCAGCACCCTTTCTATCACTTTAGACAGTGCTGTCTCCTCTGACTCTGTAAAACCAGCCATATGCAGAAGAGTTAAAATCTTAGATGTTCTATTTTCTTTACTAAATCATCTCAGAGGGATGAGTATACATCCTACTTTGAAATATTCCAAAATATTATTTTTAGCATATCTTCTTTTCTTGCTATCTTTATTCAGAACTACCTCAAGCAAATAGATATTTCATTTTTAAATACCTTTGAGGGAATAAGTATTTTCTACAATATTTTCTGTAACTAAATGTATAATCTTGTCTGAGACTCTTTTTCATATTTGGTAACTTCCTCTGGTACAAAGTATTCATGGTTGGTTTATATAAATTTTCCTGTGCCTCCTTGAGTTGGTTTCCTTTTATCTCTTATTTGATAGTCACCATTTTACTAATTAACCATCATTAAGGTAAATCTTCATAAGCTTCAACTCAGATATTTCGTCTGTAGTTTCAAAGGGTATGGGTGACAGTGCCTCGTTTAAGTGCCACACCATTTTAATTAGAAATTTTAAATTAATCCCCAACTGACTTTACCTGTAGGAATTCAAGATAGGCATTCCCTTTCTTTTCCCTTGCCCCTCCCCAGTTATAGTTGTTTTCCCCAAGCTTTCTTTTTATTTCAGCATATTATGGGGGTACAAATGTTATGGTTACGTATATTGCCCTTGCCTCCCCTCCCCCCTCAAGTCAGAGTTTCAAGCATGACCATCCCCAGACGGTGCACATTGCACTCATTATGTATGTATATACCCATCCCCTCTGCCCCCCTCCCACCTGCCCAACACCCAATAAATGTTATTCCTATATGTCCACTTAGGTGTTGATCAGTTAATACCAATTTGCTGGTGAGTACATGTGGTGCTTGTTTTTCCATTCTTGAGATACTTCACTTAGTAGAATGGGTTCCAGCTCTATCCAGAAAAATACAAGAGGTGCTATATCACTATTGTTTCTTAAAGCTGAATAGTACTCCATGGTATTCATATACCACATTTTGTTGATCCACTCATGTATTGATGGGCACTTGGGTTGTTTCCACATCTTTGCAATTGCGAATTGTGCTGCTGTAAACATTCAAGTGCAGGTGTCTTTTTTGTAGAGTGTCATTTGATCTTTTGGGTAGATGCCCAGTAGTGGGATTGCTGGATCAAATGGTAGATCCACTTGTATCACTTTAAGGTATCTCCATATTGATTTCCACAAAGGTTAAACTAGTTTGCAGTCCCACCAGCAGTGTAGGAGTGTTCCTATCTCTCTGCATCCATGCCAACAATTATTGTTTGGGGACATTTTGATAAAGGCCACTCTTACTAGAGATAAGTGATATCTCATTGCAGTTTTGATTTGCATTTCCCTGATGATTAGAGATGTTGAGCATTTTTTCATATGTTTGTTGGTCATTCTATCTTTTTTTGAAAAATTTCTGTTCATGTTCTTTGCCCACTTTTTGATAGGGTTGTTTGATTTTTCCTTGCTGATTTTCCTGAGTTCTAAATAGATTCTAGTTATCAGCCCTTTATCAGATGTGTAGCTTTCGAAAATTTTCTCCCATTCTGTGGGTTGTCTGTTTGCTCTCTTGACAATTTCTTTGGCTGTGCAGATACCTACTCTTTTAATCTTTTCTTGTGTCTTTCTTTGTTCCAGTGTTTGTCTTGGGTTCCTGGCATACAAAGCCAGTGTTTAGCAACTTACCCTTCTGAAATAAACCCACAAACCCCTATCTCATTTTTAGCTGCCTCTTCTTTGATCTTCTTTTCAATCTGTTTTATTCTTTTTTTTAATTCTTCTTGGTATGAGTTCTCTCATGGTTACTACATATTTATTAAAAGCTGCGTGAAGTTTTAAGGTATGGGTTGGACTAGTGCTTACATTCAGGTCCACCATGTAAGGTTTTATAGTTTGTGCACTGCGCAAAGGTAATCAGTTGAGAGGACAAATCAGTTGAGAGGACAGATGGGAGCTGAAATCCAGCCTATGGTCCTTTTATCAAGCCCTGTACTAGTGAGGCTCTGTCAAGTCAGAGGGGCTGCCTTTTTCTAATCCATACAGTAGTCTAAATGGAAACTTTAGTACATTGGTAGGAAAACATCTTATTTCCTATTCCTTGTTGTGGTCATTTACCTCACTGCCAAAACAAAAGAAAGTGGGGGGTGTTTGTCCCTCTCTCTCTGCCATAGATGGTATCTTCTCAGTGGTTCCAGCTTTTGCTGGATCGGCATTCCTAGATTCTTCTGGATGACCCTGACCCTGGGTTTTTGGGTCCCTCTTGCCCAGAATTTTTGAAGCTTAGCACTGTTGACACAGGGAGCTCTCCTGTGCATTGCAAGGTATCCCTGGAGTCTACCTACCAAATGCCAGTAACATCTCCAGACCCATGCCCCAGTGTGACAATCAAAAATGTCTCCAGAAGTTGATAGTGTCCTCTGGGGAGCAAACTCACCCCTGGTTGAGAACTTCTGCAGCCTAACAGCTGTCATCATTAATTATTGAATCTTGCAATAATAAATACACATTCCTTCTTCAGTTAACTTACAAATATTCAAATTTAAGGCTTATAAAGAGATTTTTATTCAAAGTTATGTTTAGAATGTTTAGTTATATTTGAAAGTAAACATTGTTATTTACAGCAGATCTGAATAACATATTTTTATTACTGACTTTTTGTGCTGATTAAAAATGATAATAACTTTCACTATTATATAATCATTTATTATAAAAAAGTGCCAAGAAGTAAGCATTTGGTCTTTTAAGAGATGCAACTAGGCCGGGCGCGGTGGCTCACGCCTGTAATCCTAGCACTCTGGGAGGCCGAGGCGGGTGGATAGCTCAAGGTCAGGAGTTCGAAACCAGCCTGACCAAGAGCGAGACCCCGTCTCTAAAAAAAAAAAATGCAACTAAAGCCAGATAATAGATTTTGGTGTAGCTCTAGTCAGAACCAAATTTATACATGCTATTATTCCAAAAAGTACTACTAGCAATCATAAAATGATTTGATGAAATATATAAATAGTATAAAGTCAAGTGGAAACTAAGAGAACTTAATTATGAATATTTAAAGGTGATATGAGGGAAGAAAACAATGCTTTTGTCTGGCACCTCCACAGGACTATAATTCATAATCTGCAAAAATCATTTGAAAGATGTACTATGAGACTTACCCTTTATAGCAGTCTCTCAGTTCTAGCATTTTAAATTATTGGGACAAGATATGAAATTTCACATTCTTTATAGCCCTGTGTATCTCTCTGCAGTCCTGGCCCTTAGCATAGTACTCTTTTCTGGCTGGAAGCTGTAGTAATGTGGCTAAGAAACTTACTGACTGTGTAGTCTTGGGCAAGTCGGTTTAACTTCGCTGTCTCTGCATTCACATCCTTATCCACAAAACAAGAATAGAGAACATACATCTTAGAGTTGTTGTGCAAATTAAGTTGTTTAACCCTTGTAAAAAATAATGAGCACAGTTTCTAGCACCAAGATAACATTTAACAGAAGTTAGCTGTTATTATAGTAGACAATGAATGTAGATAAAGAATGATGTCTATGGTTATTTAAATATGCTTCATCTTTCTTAATTTGGGTTCAAATATTATAAATAAGTTTAACTTTTGGTTTTCTCTAAAACATTTTATTAAGGAGTATAATCGTGTTTCTTAGATGCTGTTTTCGCAGGTGCCATGCCTACAATGGCAAGTGTCAAGCTATCTACACTTCATCCCATTGTGAATCACCCACATTACGAGGATGCAGACTTGAGGTTGGCAACTGTTAGAATATTGAACCAGACTCACTTGCTACTTACTACTGATTCTTAGGAATTGGGAAGAATCTCGACACACATACTCACACACACACACACACTTATGTTCTCATCTGCATATTTGTGCTGAAGTTAAAAAAAAATTATAATAACCACCCAGAAATGACAATATGTACCTGCTGCCTCTGAATCAGGCTTAATAAACTTCTGAAAACTGAAACAAGCAAAATCCAGTTTTTCTTAAAATGAAAAACATGTCACATATTTATGGCTTGTTTGTGTGTCTGTATGTGTTTCAGTAAAACTCCTAAGTAGTAGTGGGAGGCAGTAGGATGGGTTTGATTCGCAGCCATAGTTTGGCAACCGTTGCTCTAGACCACAAGCCCCTCTCTGGTTTAAGAAAACATTTCTAGATTTTATTGATGGCCAAAATCTACCCTTTTTTAACAGGTAGAAAAAGTACATGAGATTTTCTTTTTTTGTCCTTTTTTTTCTTTTCTTTTCAGCATATTATGGGGGTACAAATGTTAAAGTTATGTATATTGCCCTTGCCCCCCTTCCCACCTTGAGTCAGAGCTTTAAGCATGACCATCCCCCAGACAGTGCGCCTCACACTCATTATGTATGTATATACCCATCCCCTTCTCTTCCCTCCCACCTGCCCAACACCTGATAAATGTTATTCCTATATGTCCACTTAGGTGTTGAGATTTTCTATATTGTATGCTTTTATGAAAATTTAGGGTATTTTGCTAGTTGATTATGAGAACTCTAGCTAATTTCCCATTGAGGTCTAAAATTTTGTTTACCTTAAATGGAAGGTTATAAAAAATTATTTTGATCATTCTAGTAATTGTAAGGGTAATCTTTTCCTTTTAATGGACTTTTGGCATATTATTAGAGGTAATTTTTATTATTTATTTTAAGTTTTATGTCTCACTCTGCTGATTGGGCATACCATATACTTGAAATCCTAAGTAATATCTAATGCATAAGTGGTGTTTTGTTCAGGATTTCATGAGAACTCCCACTTCAAGCCAAATTATCTCTTGTACCATGATTTGGTGAGCCTCCCTATTTCTCAAGGTTCTGTTAAGGCGCTTTTTCTACCTATTCTGATACCATAGATGCCCGTTGTCTGAATGTTCTACTTGATACATTCAGCTTCAATTCATGTGTTTCTTAGAGCTTCTGTGGATGAAATTATCTATTGAAATCTATGTTTTTACTACATTCAGTCTCTATCAGAATATATTCCATAATAATTTTGTGAATTATATGATGAAAACTTTATATCTTGAGCTGCTATTCTACCCAGTACAACTCTAGACTAGTTTATACACTAACAAGCAATATTGCAAAATTAAATTGGCTCTAAGTTTTACCACATTCAAAATATAAGTAGGAATGTGGAACTGCTATCCTCAAAATAATTTATGCTATTTTGGGTCACATATATCAATGTTCCTTATAGTGAGTATTGAGATTTTAATTTGCTAGTAAGATTTCTTTAGTCTACTTTATTATAATTTATTTTAAAATCTTTTAACCTGTTGTTTAAATTTAAAGGGCCCGGACAAAAATAGTTTATTCTGCATATAGTCGAAAATCCCCAAAAGAAGTAAGAGATAAATTGTTGGAGTTACATGTGCATTATTATGTTTTAGAAGAGGCATGGTGTGTTGTAAGAACTAAGTGAGTATTAATCCTATGCTATATGATATGATATATTTTTAAGCAATAGATGTTTTACTTTATTACTGTAGTTTTGATTCTTTAAGAATTTTTTATTTTAAATAAATTCCATTAAAATATTATCCTAGCATTTTAGTTAAAATTATTTCATCTAGAGAATTAAAACTGTACTATCTTTTAGGTAGAACCTAATTCCAAAAAAATTATAGTATATTTTAGTAACCTGAGTTTTTAGTTCAACATCTTAAATTTAGCTTCTTTCATAATTTTTCAAATATTTATGATAGTTTTTATTAGATGTCTGAAACACTGATTTGAATTTATAACAAAGTAAGATATTAGCTTTTTGTTACAACAGCTGAATTATATTGGATATGTAAGACTTAAGAGAAATAAGATAAAAATATTTCTAATAACAATGTTAAATTTCTAAACTTTGAATCTCTAACAATCATAAAATTCTAAGATGTTTAATGGATCTTTTGAGGCCTTTGTTTAGACTCCTAAGCAGATATATCAGTTGCTACACATAACAGGAGATTCAGGCAAGTTAATTGCCCACTGTGACAACAACAACAAATTGACAATCAAAAGAGCAGAATAGATTCTACAGTTGCTACGTTGTATTGTCTACATTATCCATTTTTCAACCAAAAATTATCAGACCTGCAAAAAAATGGGAAAGTGTGAAAAATACTCTGAAAAATAGAAGTTAGTAGAAACTGATGCAAGTAGGCCCAGATGTTAGATTTAGCAGCAAAAATACTATTATAAATATATTCAAAGGATTAAGGAAAATATGTTCAAAGAATTAAAGGAAACATGGTATCAATGAGTGAAGAGATATAGAATCTCAATGGAGAAATAGAAATATCCCCCTCCATGGATATTGTAGAGCTAAAAAGCCTAATAAATGAAGTGAAAATTCTTTCAATGTATTCAACAACAGATTTAAAATGAAAACAGAAAATTCAGTGAATTTAAAGATAGAAAAAGGAAAATTGTCTGGTCGAAAAAACAGAGACCAAAAAGATTGAATAAAAATAGCCAAAGCAGCATGGACCTGTGTAACATCATCAAGTAGTTCAACACATGAATAATTTTAGTACTAGACAGAATGAAAGAAAAAAGTGACAGAAAAACTACTTGAAGAAATGTTGGCCAAAAATTTCTTAAGTTTGGTAAAAGCCATTAATTTAAAGATCCACTAAGCTCAACAAATCCAATTAGGATAAACCCAAAGAAAACCACAGGAAGGCATATGGTAGTCAATCTGGTGAAAGCCTCGATAAAGAGAAAACCTTGAAAATAACAAGAGAAAAAAATGATACACTATATAAACATCTGACTTCCCATCAGAAATAATGAAAATCAACAGACATAGGGATGATAATTCAAAGTGCTAAAGGAAAAAAATCAAGAATTCTATATTTAGTGAACTTATCTTTTTAAAATGAAGGTCAATAAAGACATTTTGAGATCAACAAAATCGAAGATAACTTGTTATTAACAGACCTAGACTTCAAGATGGACTGAAAGTCCTATAGCTAATGATAAATGATACCAGATGATAACTCAGATATACAGGAAATACTGAAATGCACTGGAAGTGCTAAATGTATGGATATTAATCACTGTACATTTTCTTCTCTGGAAATCTTTAAAAGATGTATAAAGCAAAGATAATAGTATTATATTTTTGAGTTTACATTATAAATTAATTGAATATACATGCCAATAATAGCATAAAATGGAATATAAATGGAAATAAAATGTATGATTTACTGGAGATAATTCAATTTTAATGATAAGTAAATTGTGGTATGTTCAAGATGCCTTTTGTAATCCTTAGAGCAACCACTTAAAAAAAAAAAGCAAAACAAACAAACCCTTATGAGCCAATAGATGAATTGAATGATATACTAAAAATCTTTTGTTTACTATAAAAGAAGACAAAAAAGAGAAACAGAATTAAAAAAGAAATGAAACAAATAGAAAAAAAAGGCATAATGACCTGAATGAGCCTGGAAGTCATTGTGTTAAGTTTATCTTTCAGGCACAGAAAGATAAATACTGTGTGTTCTCACTCATATGTGGGAGCTAAAAAAAAATTGAGTTTGTAGAAGTAGAGGATAGAATTATGCTTATTAGAACAGGGAAGGGGAACGGAGGGCAGGATAGGAAGAAGTTGGTTAATAGGTACAAAATTACAGCTAGATAGGAGGAATAAGTTGTAGGGTTCTATAGCACTGTAGGACAAATATATTAATAGTAAATAATTTATTGTTTGTGTTCAAAAAGCTAGAATACAGGATTTTGAATTTTCCCGACGCAAAGAAACGATAAGTGTTTGAGGTGATGGATATCCTAATTACTCTAATATGTACAAATTTTACATGTCAACTAAAAAGAAATGGAAAAAAGTAAACATATAACTAACATAAGACCCAACAGTTGTACTCCTGGCCATTTATCCCAGAAAAATGAAAAGTGACGTTCACACCAAATTCTGCAGACAAATGTCTATAGCAGCTTTGTCTATGATATCTCAAACCTGAAAACAACTCAGATGTTTTTCATGAGGTGAATAGTTAATGATGATACATTAATACTGTGGAATGCTACTTAGCAATAAAAAGGATCAAACTATTGTTACACATAAGAACCTGGATGGATCTCCAGAGAATTACTTGAATGAAAAAAAACGATAATCCCCAAAGGTTACATATATCAAATGACAAATTTACAGAAATGGAGAATGATTAGTGGTTGCTAGGGGTTAAGGTGGGATGGGAATATGAGGAAAGTGGATGTGGCTACACAAGGGCAACAAGGTAAGAGATTCTTGTGTGATAGAAATGTTCTGTATCTCGATTCTATCTATAAATAACCTCAAAGTGATATTAGACAAAAATTCAAGATATTACTATTGAAGGAAACTATCTAAAAACTATACAAGATCTCTTTGTATTATTTCTTACATCATGTAGATCTCCAAATGTCTCAAAAAGTTTTTTTAAAAAAGGGCATAATAGTAAACCAAAATCAAACCACATCAGTAATTACAAATGTGAATAGAGACTAAATGCTCCAAACAAAAGACAGAGATTGGCAGACTGAATACAAAAGGAAAACCCAACTATGGGCTTCCTGTAAGAGATGCATTTTAAATACAAATATATGTATTGATTGAAGGGAAAAAATGGAAACTATATACCATGTGAGTAAACATATGAAAGCTGAAGTGAATATATATTAATGTCAGATAAAATAGATGTTAAGACAAGGAGTAATACTAGAGACAAAGAATCACATTTTATTACATAATGCTAAATGGTTCGATACAGCAGGAAGATATGATAATTTGAATGTGTATGAACTTAAAAGAGAATTCCAAAATATATGAAGCAAAAAGTGACAGAATTTAAAAGTAAAAATAGACCAATAATTATAACTGGAGATTTCAATAATTCTCTCAGTAAATGATACCAAAAACCCACAAAAAATCGACAACAATAGAGAACATTGGAACCATACTATGAACCAACATAATAACCCAAATGAAATTTATATAAAGCTCTGCCCCAAAACAGCACATACATATACTTTTCATTCTTTTCTAGTGCCAATGCAACATGTACAATAAGCTGTGATACAAATCTCAATACATTTAAAACTATTGAAATCATATAGACTATATTTTCTGACAAAATGGAATTGAATTTGAAATCAACAACAGAAAGTTATGTGAAAAATGCCCAAATAATAGGAAATTAAACAATATGCTCTTAACCCCCACAAGAAAAATTAGAAAATATTTGAACTGAATGAACTTGAAACTATAGCATATGAAAATTTGTGGAATAGGACCAAAGTAGTAGTTAGAAAGAAATTTATAGCTTTGTTTATATTAGAAGACAAGTAAGATATTAAATCAGTTATCTAAGCTTTCACCTTAAAAAGGTAGTAAAAAGAAAAAAAAGTAAACCCAAACTAAATAGAAGGCAGGATATTACAGAGTGGTCATCCATTGTAGAAAACAGGAAAACAAGAAATCAATGAAAAGAAAAGCTGGTTATTTGAAAAGATTAATAAATAGATGACCCTCTCATTTGATCGATCAATAAAAAAGGAGAAAATGCATGAAATACCAATATCAGGAATACAAGAAGGAATCATACAGACATTAGAAAGAACAAGGGAATATTACAAATAAATTTTCATCAATAAATATGACAGCTTAGTGGAAATGGAGCAATTTCTTGAACTATCAAAACTACCCCCAAAATAGAATATTTTAGTACTTATTAAATGAATTCAAAATCAAATCTTTCCCACAAAGAATGCTTCAGAAAGCCCAGGTATTTCAATGATGAATTCTGTCAAACATTTAATAAAGAAATAATACTAACCCTATACAAAATCTTAGAGAAAATAGAGCAAGCAGTATCATTTCCCCACTCATTTCCTGAGGTATATGTTTCCCTGATACTACAGAGAAGATTTCACAAGAAAACTACAGACAGTTATCTCTTGTGAACATAAATGAAAAATCCTTAACACTTAGTAAATTGAGTTCAGCAATACTTAAAAAGAATAATCCATCAAGACCAGTGGGTTTTATCTTAGGAATACAAAAATGGTTTAAATTTAACATATTAGTTTAATAAAGAGAAAATCTATGTGATCATCTCAATAGGTATAGAAACAGCATTTGATAAAATTAAGTTCCCATTCATGGTAAAACTCTCAGCAAATGGGAAATAGAAGGGAACTTATTCAATGTGATAAATCGTGTCAACAATAAGCCTACAACTAACATCATATTTAATGATGAAGGACTGATGATTGGGACTCCCAATGATTGGGATGAAAGCAATGATATCTTTTCTCTCCATTTCTATAAAACATTGTACAGAAGACATAACCAATATAATAAATCAAGGAAAAAGAAAGAAAAGGCATTGAGATTAAAAGGAAAGATGAAAAACTGAATTTATTTGTAGTTAACATTTTTATGTAAAAGCTGATAAACTAATAAGTGTATCAGTATCACAGGAAAAAAGATCAATATTCAAAAATCAATTGTATTTCTATATATCAGCAATGAAAAAAATGAAAAATGAATTAAAAATCAAGTCCATTTATATTATCATCAAAAATATTAAGAATACATTTCCTGAAACCTGAGCAAGACTTGTACACCAAAAACTATAGAACATTGTTGAAAATTTCAATTCATTGATTGAAACAGCATTTGGCAGTTCTCCCCAAATTGGTCTATTGGTACAACGCAATTCCAATCAGTATCCCAGTAGGTTTCTTGTTGAAAATGACCAGTTGATTCTGAAATTTATATGGAAATACAAAGGACCTAGAATGGCCAAACAATTTTACAGAACAATAGCAAAAGATATTAAGACTTATGATAAAGCTATAGTAAACAAAAAAGTGTGATATTGCCATAAAGATGGGTAACTAGAACAAAAACAACACTTCAAAATAGACGCACACTTACATGTTCTGTTGATTCTCAACAAAGACACCAAGGTGTCTTTGGAGAAAGTAAAATTTTTTTCAACAAAATGCACTAGAACAATTGCACTTCCATATGCATGCACATACAAAAAAACCCGTTTACCTCAAATCTTTCCATTTTTTTTAAGTGGGTAATAGACCTAAATAGAAGAGCTAAAACTGTGAAATAACTAAGAGAAAAAGTCCTAGAAAGTCCTTGTGATCTCCTGAGAGTTTGGGGATACTGAGAAAGTTAGGGTTAGCAGAACAGAAGACTACAGAGAACAGACCATCACAGAGAAAGAACTCCAGAGATCTGTGAGGTTTCCCTTTTGAGTATTCAGTAGAGTAATTATCAGTCCATGCATCTGAGGGAACTAAGGCTATGGAAAGAATCAAGATGATTAATGAGAGAAGCTTTGGCACTCTCATAGACTAGCAAACCTCATATTTCATGGTGCATTGGGTACTAAGAAGAGAGGCCTCAGTGGTGGAGAGTAATTAGCCCCAGATTATACATTAGTCTGGTCCCACTTAACAAATCTTAAAAGCAAGACCCAAAAGGACCAAGTAAATTAACTACATCATAGAACAAAGCTCTAGAATATTTACAAGAACACAAAAGTGTCCAGTAACAAACAGTAAGATTCATAATGCCTGTTATTCATTCAATGATTATCAGTTAAAAATAGCAGGGAAATAGCTCCATAATGTGGAGAAAAATCAACCAATCAAAAGCAAACCAGAACTGAAACAGATGTTAGAATTAGCAGACAAGAACATAAAACAATTAAAATAACTACATTCCATACGATCAAAAAGTTAAGTAGGAACATGGAAGACATATAAAAGACCCAAATTTAACATCTAATGAGGAAAATTTTTAAGTCTGAGATGAACGATATACTGGATAGAATTAATGACAGATTAGATGTAGAAGAAGAAAAGATTGATGAACTTGAAGATGTAGCAATGGCAACTATGTAAGATGAAATATATAGAGAAAGAAGAAAAATATATATTCATAGACCATCAATGATCTACAGGACTTCAAGTGATTTGATATATATATAATTGGAGTCCCCATAATGGGGAACATAAAATATTTGAAGTAATAATTGTGTAAATTTTTCCAAAGTTCATGAAAACTATACCCATAAATCCAAAAAGGTTACAAACCCCAAAGACAAACATGAAGAAAACTACACCAATAAACATCATAATTAAGTTTCTCAAAACAATCTTGTCACTACAGTATCTAAAGAAATTAAAAGGATAATTAGGGAATATTATGAACAACTTTACTCCACCAAGCAGGACAAAATAAATGAAAATGGACAAATTCCTTGAAAGATGCAAACTACTAAAGCTCACGTAAGAAGAAATAGAACATGGTATGTCTAATATGAATGATCTTATATCTTATAATAAATTTGAATTTATAATAAAAAACATTCTTCTCACAAAGAAAACTTTAGGGTAGATATCTTTACTGGAAATAACTCTAATTTCACAAACTATTCCAGAAAATTTAAAAGGAGGGATTACTTACCAATATGTTCTATGAGGCCAGCATTATCCTGATACCAACACCAAACATTACAATAAAAGGAAACAGACCAGAATTTCTCATGAACATATATGTAAAATTTCTATATAAAATTATAGCAAACAAATCCAGCAGTATATTTTTAAAAAGAGAGGGCATCATATGCAAGTGGAGTTTATCCCAAGAAAGCAGGGTTGTCTCAATATTTGGAAATCAATCAAGAGAATTCACCATATTCACAAACTAAAAAAGACCACATGATCATCTCAATAGATTCAGGAAAATAGATTCAGTATTTGACATAATCCAATATCCATAATTAATTAAAAATCCTCTGAAAACTAGAAATAGAAGGTAACTTATTTATCTAAGAATATAAAATTTCTAGAAAACTTTTGGTCCAGCAAAGATTTCTTAGATACAGTATCGTAAGCATGATCCATAGGAGAACACATTGGTAAATACAACCTCATTAAAATTACAAACCTTTGATCTTTTATAAACATTGTTAGGAAGAATTAAAACATAAACTACAGTCTAGAAGAAAATATTTTCAAAGCCTATGTCTTATAGAGGACTTTATCTAGATTTATTAAGATTATTCATAATGTAGCAATAAGAAAACAACCAAATAAAAAATGGGCAAAATTGTTGGACAGGCACTTCAACAAAAAAAATCTGGATGGCAAATAATCACAAGAAAAGATGCTTGATATTACTAGTCATTTGTGAAATACAAGTCAAAACTACAATGAGATATCACTAAAGACCTAATAATATGTCTAAAATTGGAAAAAATGATTATGCTAAGTGGTACTGATACTCTGAAGGACCTAGAATTCTCATACACTAATGGTATGAGTGTAATATAGTACAACCACTTTGCAAGACAGGCAATTTTATAAAAAGTAAAACATACACCTACTATATGTATTTACATAAGATAAAATAAAGCATATATCCATACCAATAATTGTACACAAATATTCATAGCTTATTTTTTGTAATAACCAAAAACTAGAAATGACCCCAATATTCATCAACAGATGAATGGATAAACACACTATTGTGTAATATCCAGTCAATGTAATAATACCAAAAGGAAAGAATGAACTATTGATACAATATGGATGAATCTCAAAATAATTCTGGAAACCAGACAAAAAAGAAAATATGCAATAATTCCAGAAAATGCAAATAAATCTATAGTGACAGAAGGCAGATGAATAGCCTGAAGAGGGGAGTTGGCTGGGACAAGAGAATAGGATTACAAAAAGGCAGAAGTAAACTTTTGGGAGAGATGGATATGTTCATGATTTTTATTGTGGCTATAGTTTCACAGATGTATACACATGTTAAAATGCATCAAAGTGTATACTAAATGTGTGTAGTTTGCTGAGTAGTTATTGAGCAGTTATGCCTTGATAAATCTGCTAAAAAAATCTGACAAGGACTTTTATTCAGAATATGTAAAGAACTCAGACCTCAATAAATAAGAAACAACACAAAATTTGGCAAACTAATGAATAGACATTCCCCCAAAGAAAATATTTTGAATGAACCATAACCACACATGCATGACTAAAATTACAAAAACTGATAATACCAAGTGTTTCTAAGGATATAGAACAACTTCAACTCTCATACATTTTTGGTGGAAATGGAAAATGGTGCATCTACTTTGGAAAACAGTTTTGAAGTTGCTTATAAAGTTAAGTACACACTTAACCATACAACCCAGCAATTCCATTCCTGCATGTGCTCCTAAGAGAAATGATAGCATATGTCCACACAAAGCCTTGTCCATGATTGTTCATAGCGGCATTGCTCCCTATCATCAAAAACTCAAAACATCTCAAGTGTTTATTAACTTACACATGGATAAACAAATTGTGTTCTCACTCCACACAATGAAATACTGTTTAGCAATAAAAAGTAAGGAACTACTGAACTGTAGTTAGAAACTGAAGAACTACAACATCTGAGGTATGAATATCAAAGACATGTTAAGGTAAAGAAGCCAAAAATTAAAAGACTACATAATGTATTTATATGAAATTCTACAAAAGACAAAACTATAGTTCAGAAAGATCAGTAGTTGCCTGGAGCTGTGTTTTGGTGAGGGTATTAACTACAGGACGGCACAAGGGAACTTGCTGGGGTGATGGAAATTTTCTGTATTATGATTGTGGTAGTGCTTACACGTCTATACACATTTGTCCATACTTAACAAACTTTACACATAAAATGGGTAAATTTTATTGCATATAAATTATGCTTCAGTATAGATGTTAAAAAAATTAGAAACCACGAGACCAGCCTGAGCAAGAGAGAGAGAGGGAAAGAGAGAAAATAAGAAAGAAACCAATTCTGCCTGACTCCTTTCCTTTAATGATTTTCATGCAGCGTTACTCTGTAGTGAGTAATATTGTCTCATTTAGCCTACTCATAGCAACCACCCTAAACCAGAAAAGGGTGAGGAAAACAAATTGGCTTAAAAGCCTCCTTTCCCTGACTTGGACTATGTTTTCATGCTAATCCAAGGCAATTTATGCTCAACAATATGAAATTCATCAGGAATTTGATTAGCTTTACTTTAATTTGTCTCGTTCCACTATAAATGGACTTTATGTTTGGATGGTGATGTCATTTGTAAAATATTTATATTTCATTTTGAAAGTGAATTTTTAAGTATATATTTATGAATGTATGCTGAGCCTTTATTTTAGGATGTCTCATTATTTGGCTAAGTAGGACATAAAAATGCTACATACTTAATTTAATTTTTTATCTCTAAATGTTGAACTTATGTTTTTTGAAATGCTTTATAATATTTAATTTATTAAATAAATTAGTCTCTGAAAATCTAGGAGATAGTTTATAATTTATGTCTCTCCTCTAGATATGAATACATTTTTATACATATATATGTGTATCTTTTTTTAGGCCTGGTTGCAGTATGCTTGAAATCTGGGATGTGGAAGACCCGTCCAATGCAGCTAACCCTCCCTTATGTAGCATCTTGCTCAAGGATGCAAGGCCTTACTTCACCACAGTATTTCAGAATAGTATGTACAGAGTATTGAAGGTTAACTGAGATTGAGACTATGAATTACACTGTGGTGCAGTGAAGTGTGTCAGAAACAATCACTTTTTGCCTTATTTGCATTAATAAAAATCATAGGCTTTAATAAGGGATGCTTAAATATAAGAAAATAAAAGTGATTTAAAGTTTTTCCAGTTACTAAAGGTAGATTACTTGTTTCTCATTGAAACATCAGCCTTATAAAGCTTATTCCATACTGCATAAACAAATGCCCATCTTAGAATTTTAAAGAAAAATGCATTTTAATAAATCAAGGGTAAGTTTTTTTTTTAATCCAACTAGGTACATTGCTTTATATTTTCTCTAGTTATCAGGGTGTACCAGCTCAAACTCTTTACACCTCTCAAAGGAGAATAACTTAGGCTCTGAAATAACACTTCTTTAAGATCCTGATACTGGTCACAACCTCTTTACCTCCATGAGGAAATTTGTAACCATGTGTCTATTAAGGTGTTTTTTCTTAACTAGCCCATAAGAAAGATATTTAATAGCTTTGATAACTTTTTTTCTTATTTCAATTTAAAGTATTTTTACAAACATCTTGTTTTGTAATGTTTTGAATCTCTTGAAATGTATTTACCCAACCAGATAAGTATATTCCACTGATTAGAGTTCTCAATCCAAGTTCAATAGTGTATTGATCTGCCTTTGGAATCCAGTGGTTTTTCTTTTACTATCCAGGTAAAATTAAAATTGCTATGATATACAATCAAATTTGTAGGCTAAACACAATCAGAAAAGAAAATCCAGTTAAATTTATCAAATGAGATTTTCAGATCCTAGATCTTAAATGAAGCAAAAGCCTTTCCATCTTGATGGCCCTGTAGCTTATTGGACGTAGTCCTTATGTCTGGTCACCGTCTTTTGTAATAACATATTTTTAAGTCCTCATTTGTTTTTGGTTTTAGATGAGGAAGGTAATGTTTTATAAATCTTCTCCTTCAATACAATCTACCAAACAATAATGCTTTGAAAAGTGGTAAAAAGTTTTCTTGAAGATATTATTGCCAAGTGCAAAGATAAACAATTTTTTTCTGTTTGATAAATATTAAATATGCAAGATCTATAATATTTTAATATGCATCTACTTTAAAGCATTCATCTTGGAGTTTTATAATTCCCTTAAATTTTTGACCCTTTATACTTGAGATAACAAAGTAACTTAATTCCAGAGATTAGTTCACTTATAGTAGGTAGACAATTATATACAGAAAAACCAATGAAATTATTTTTCAAGTTATAGTTGTAAATATTTTATTATAGTATACAAAACTAAGAAAGCATGCTGCATTTTATTTATTTTAGCATATTCAGATAATTTGTTTTGGTGTAAATGTGGAGTAAAGAAGGTTAGGGGCAAAGAAAGAAAAATAAGCGTAACACCTAATATTCATAAAAATTAAAATAACATTTTGGGTGATGTTTTCACAGGAAATATTTTAAAGAAGTTGGTAGAATTTTTTTTTAAAGGAGCACTCTATTGGTTATGTGGATTTATGTATAGGAGAACCAATAAAATTATTTTCAACTTTTATGGTTATAAATTATTTTGATGCAATACACAAAACAGCTAAGAAAGCAATACCATATTTTGTTTATTTTAGCATTTTCAAATAATTGTTTCAACGTAAGTGTGGGGCAAAGATAGAAAAGAGACATAACACCTAATGTTGATAAACTTACACTTTTCAGATAATGGTTCATAGGAAACATTTTAAAGAAGGTGGCAGAATTCAACAAAAAGGGGATGAGCTGTATTAACTAATAATATGTGCCTTACACGTATTTTCAGATGGATTTATGTTATTTTCATGTGCTATGTATGTTAAATAATTTAAAAGCCATTGAAGATCCTCTGAGTGTTTTCTGTCTTTTCGTATCTTTTACCAAGCATATATTTGAAATTGAAATAGTTTTAATATGAAGGGAGAAATCGTAGGTTGCCAGATTTAATAGCCATTTTTACATTGGCAGTGATTTTTCTTACCCATTTTCAAATAGTTCTGTAGAGTCTCGCACAGAAGGCAATGTACTGTGATGAAAATAATGTGGGCTTTGTAATGAGATGAATCTAAGTTTGATTCCTGGTTCTTCCATACTAGGTATACCTACCATCCATTCAAAAAATATTTATGGAGCACTTACAGTATATCAGGCATAGTGCTTAAGTTTAGTCATGTTACTTAGCTCTATGAGCTTCAATTTCTTAACTTGGAAATCAAAACTTACAGTTACCTACTTGGCAGGTTCACTATGAGTATTAGTGAAATAATGTGTCAAAGTGCTTGGCATGTATAGACACTCAACAAACATTAGTTTCTTCTCCTCCCTCTCCTCCAGCCCACTAAATAACCATTTCAGTAATATTATGTTACAGGGTGAAGTTAGCTAATTTCAGAATTCCAAATAGTCCTTCCTTTATTTGGTGTCAATAAATAAGAATACTGGACAACTTTTATATAAATTATTCTATTGGCTTCTTGCCTGCATATAGTTTCCTGTGATTATATTTTTGCACACGGATCTGAAACCATGCCGAGACATGAGTGGCACACAAGCTGCGGCAACGCCTCCCGTCATCCAGTTGTCAGAGGCTGATGCAGAGCTGCAGTAAATATGTGTGTCCTACCCTTTTGCAGCTTATAGACAATACATTCAAAACAGTTGAATATTTTTAATTTTAATAATAAAATCATATGTTTATATTTTATATGTTTCTATTATACAAGCAATAGGAACTCATTATAGAAAATTAGTTTTGAAAAAAACAGGAAATTTGAAAGAAAATATTCATAGACATTATTAACATTTCATTGTTTTCTTCCAAACTTTCTCTTAGCCATATATTTTTTGCTTATTTTCTTCTTTTAACATAGCTGTAAGCCATTTTATGTTTTATTCTTCACATAATAAATATGGAAATATATTGTTATAGACAACTTTAGTGGCTATGTAATATCCTATTTTGTGTGTGTATCTTAACCACTGTTAAGCTATTTTCATTTTTGCTATTATGTGTATGTATATATAGAACACTACAATTCATATCTTAGTGCATTAAAATTATTTTTCTGATTTCAAAATTATTTCCATAGAATAGATTTCATAAATTTAAATATCATTAAAAGAATATGGACACCTTTAAAGCCTTCAATGTAGTTTGCCTCAAATTACCTTTGCAAAAGGATTAATTGCACCATCAAAAGTTAGTTGTGTATGTGTGACAATCCTCGTTTTACAACACTCTCACGTTGGTTAGCCTTATTAAAACTACTTTTTGCTAGTTGTGAGGTTCAAAATATTCATTATTATTTTGATGTGCATTATTCCATGTCCAGTAAAAACTCACTATATTCTTTTTCTTTAGAATGTTACTTCTGTGGAGCTCTGTATGTGTTTCTATACTCTGATTAATCCTCTGAGTCTCCTCATAAGTGGTGGGGATAGATATCAGGGAGAAGAAAAATCTCTATTTGAAAATAATTTTAACTATGAGAAATATAATGAAATTTTCAAAAGAGCAAGTAGATATATAACTTCTTGCACAAAAATCAAATTAAGATGGGTCAAGGACTTAAACTGGCAGAACTTTAAAACTTTTGGAAGAAAATAGAGAAATGCAAATTAAAACCACGTGGCAAAATTTACAAGTCTGACAATAAGAATTGGTGAGGACAGGGAGCAATAAGAACTCTCATGAAATTATAGCAGGAGTATAAACTGGTACAGCCACCTTGGAATATAACTTGTTATTACCTAATAAATTTTAAGGTATGTAGTCCCTACAACCAAAATTCCAGCCTAAAGAAATGTTTGTACAAATATACTAGAGAAACCAATTATTAATATAAGAATGTTCATGAAAGTATTATTTGTACCTGAAGAAAAGGAAAGCTGAAAACAGCCCAATGAGCCACGAATAGAATGTATTATATGAAGTATTTCTATATAGTGGAATATTATAAAGGAGTGAAAGTGATCTACACTCACTATTATCAACAGGAACAAATCTCAAGTATAAGGTTAAGGATAAAAACTAAATATTCAAAGGGACTATGTATGTATGTAAATAGATATGCCATTTATATATAGCCTGCACACAAAGCAATATTTATAGGAGATACAATGTGGCAAAACAATGAAAGCATAAGCAAAATTAGTTCAAAACATAGGCTGGTAACCACTTCCAGGAGAGAATGCAATACAGGAGATGCCTTGGGTGCTTCAATATTACTATTTCATTTTTTAACTTGGTGCTACGTACATATGTTCATTTTATAATTCTTTAAAATGAACATATAATTTATAATGTTTAATATATTTTATACTCTTCAAAGTATGGCCTTGCCACATCTGTTTCTTAAAACCTCACATTCTTTTTAAGTAGCTCTGGGTGCTTAAACAGCATTAAGAGTTGTTCTGATGACTGAGATCCAACTATTCAAACAAATTTTCAGATTGTAAATTTTATTGAGTTTCCATTTGTACAATATATTACTTTGTTTTTTTCAAATAGTAGTTGCTGTGACTGTGCCTTTACTGAACAGAACAAACTGGAAAGAGGAATTTGATTATTTTGTATGTTGTTTTCTTATTTAAATTTTTGTCTATGAAAGTAATTCATATTAATTAAGGAAAAGTTGAGAAATCCAGGATAATAAATATATGAACTTTCAGGATTAATACACCTTCTTAAAAATTTTTCAGATTGTGGTTTATAGGATTTTGAAAAAAGACATTCATACATTGCAATTCACAGCAGTTACTTGATTTGTTTGTATAAGTCAAGATGTGCAATATTATGAGGTTTCTTCATGGCCTTAAAAATAGCCTTCATATGATGAGAATTCTGTTTTTGCAACCCAGCTCATCAGTGTTTTTGATGGCCCTTGTATTGCATCATATACTGTGTAAAAAAAATACAAATTAGATGTTTTAATTTTTTTAAAAAAATCAAGATTTTTATTACCCACCTTTCAGCAGTACATTGATCAGAACTTCAAATTAGTCTCCCTGTTTCTCTTTAATTGGGTTAAATTACTATTTTTCATCTCTTCCTGTGGTTAACTACAAAGATTGGAAAAAATACAAAAATGTACCTACTTAGCACATGATCCAAAAGGGATTTTTTTCTCAAAAAATATCTCTAACATAGGTTTTGGTAACATTAAGTAGGAAAAACATTGCTTTTCTTTGAAATGAAATCAAGTCAAGTTTTAATATTTGATATTTGATACCACTTTGTATATACCCTGCAACCTTTAAAGTCTTTTTTTGTTGTATTCAACATACATTGTCTGCAAACTGTATGGATACAAAATGCAAGAGTCTGTCCATATACTCTTTAAAAAAAAAAAGACAAGGTCTCACTCTGTTGCCAGGCTGGAGTGTAGTGGCACAATCATAGCTCACTGTAATCTCCAACTTCTGGGCTAAAGGAATCCTCCTGCCTTAGTCTCCCAAGAAGCTGGGACCACAGGGACATGTTACCATGCCCTGCTAATATTTTTATTTTGTAGAGACATGGGGTCTTACTTTGTTGCCCAGGCTGGTCTGGAACTCCTGGCCTCAAGCGATCTTCTCACCTCAGCTTCCCAAAGCACTAAGATTAAAGGTGTAAGCCACCATGCCTAGCCAGTCCACATACTCTTTAAAGGTACTCTCTGTTCTCAAATATTCACTAGCTTAGAAGCTAGTGGGTGATAATCACTTTGTAATCTGTGCTGGGCACAGCAGGACACTTGAGCAACCATTTCATCTCAGATTGTTTAGAGGCTACTAGATTTGTATCTTAAAGGGAAGATAGGAAGTAACCAAGTATAATAAATGGGAGAGGCATCATTCCAGGGACCGGGAATGGCATGTGCAACAGCATAGGACAATTAAGGCATATAGCACCTTCAAGGAACTGCGTTTTGGTTCAGTGGAAGCATGTGTACATTGAGGAACATACCATCAGCTGGAGAGACAGAAGCAGATCAAGTGGGCAGCAGAGTGGAAAGGAAGATTTGGGCTGTGGAGTGGGAGGACAGTACAAGCCCTTACTCTCTATTCAGCTCTCAGGATCTGCTCTTTATCTGTACATTGGCTATAATACCTACCTGACAAAATTATTAAGATCAAACAAGATATTCCCTATGGAAAGGCATTAAGTGCAGCACGTGTGATCCATTTTAGTACCACCTAAGATGTGGGTCATCTTTGAATTGGATGTTAATAAAAAGCACTGAGATGTATTAACAATCTGAAGAGCAAATAATAAGATCATTTATACTTGACTTTGAATTATATTAAAGGAGCTTTGCCCATAATGACTTCCTTATTATGCTTGCCTGAAATTAAAATTCATTTCTATCCTTTGAACACATAGACAATGGACTTTACCTTTAAAAATTTCCTCCAAGAGCTACCTATAACTCAGATATAGATATTGAGATTATTCAGGTGAAGCTGCAAAGCCACTTCATGGAATGTACCGGATTGAATTATACACAAGAACCTAGTAATTAGCTTCTGTAGCTCCTCAGCTACTGGAAAAGATAGAGCCTGTTCCCACAGCTTCATCAGAGACCTAAGGAATACAAAGGGAATCATAAACATAAGAGTTATTTCTTTAGGATGGTGTGGCAGGCACAAAAGTGCACCACCCCCTGGGATCTTCCTCTGAGAAAGAACTTGCTGTCCAGCTGTGGGGAGTGCAGCACCACCAGCCTCTGTCATAGCATTCTCGCCCAGGTCACACTCTTCCCGGACAGTCCCTAGACAATGACTGAGCAAAGCAGGGTACTGCCTAATGCTGGACTCATCGAGCAGGCAACTTCTGCTTTGAAGCTGCTCTCTGAGTAAGCCCAGGCCTCGTCAGATGTCTCTGCAGTGGGAACTTCTCCCTGCTTGCTCCTCTTTTCACAGGTACCAGATCAGCCTCACAGCCTGAAGGCTCTCCCCACCCAATTCTGCTCCCCTCCTCTATCTTAACAGCTGTTTCCTTCCTAATTTTATCCTTTCACCCATCCTAGTTTTCCATGAATTTTCCTGGAAATTTACCACCCGGAAATGGTGCCACCAAGACAATTATTAATTGTACAACCTTACTGGTATCTTCCGAGAGAATCCCTTTGAGGCTATATAGCACAGTACTCACTGTCAGAAGAGAGGACTGAATGCCTATGAGATGCTTATCCTGTCTCACAGTTCCAGACTCTAGTCAAATCTTAGAGTCCCTAGAGTGAAGAAAAGTCCCTTGAGAACAGTAGAGGCTGAGCATTCAGATCTTTGCGGCATAGTATGTAATACACTGTACATTTCTATGAAGACTTAAACACTGAAATTTGGTCATAAAATAACTCTAGCCAATCCCAGTTATTTTAAATGAACATTGGCTATATTAGACTCCCTTAATAAAGTCACAAAAAGCAAAACAATCTTGATATGAACTATAGCTCTTACATATTCCTCATACTTAATCAAATGATTTACTCTATTATAAAGACTTAAAATAAGTAGGAGGAAATGCCTACTAAAAAAATTAGTGTGCAAAATGTTCATTTTATGTATACTTAGTGCCATCTGCTGGCTATGACATTATAACATTTGCCATGAAATTTGCATGAGTTTTAACAGAAAATGGGAGAAAGCAAGAAAACTCAAGGACATGAACTACATTTTAGTTGTGATGATCTCAGTGGATAACACCCTTCCTAGCTCCTCCCTCCCTGACCCGCTCATCCCTGCCATTGCTCGAGTCTATCTCCCTCCGCCAGTGCTCTAGGCGGCTTTCTGTGCTTTGTATCCTGCCTCCTCTCTGGGACCATTGAACCTCCCAACATCATACCTTTTGCTTCTGTGACAATGAACTGCTTGAAATTTCCAACAACTCTGTTTCCTGCCTGTATCCACCCCTTCCCCTCAGCCTGCTAAGGTCTTCCCTGTCTTCCCCTCCCCCTCGTCCTGTCCTGTCCTGTCCCTCCCCTCTGTGGTCTGCTAATGCCACTGCACTTGTCACATGGTTTGATAATTTAAAAATGATCTGTCTGCATTTTTGAGTCCCTTATTGAGCTGTGAATTACTTAAATATAGGATTTGTGTCTTATCGGTTTCTGTTTTCCACCCAGCACAGTGCCTGGCACATAGTAGGTGATCAGTAAATGTTGCACAGAGGAATAATTTGGAAAATAATGGGTTAAAACATAGAAAAATTTTAAAGGTAGGGTGATTGGTGATCCCTTTGGGTCACTTTTACTATTTACTCTTCCTACAATGTGGCTGAATTATCTCCCCAAAATAGATTAACATTTTCTTAATTCTTTTTAAAGTATCCAACACTATATTGGGTGCTCAGGGGATCAAGTTCAAAATATTAGTATAAAAATTAAGACTGGGTTTGACTTCCTCCTCTACCATTTACTAGCTGGGCAATTAACATTAAAATTTTATCATCTGCAAAATGGAGATATCAAAGATACCTCCTTCAAAAATGATGTTTTGAAGAAAAAAAATGAAGTAATACATGTAAAGCATGTAAGATAGAGTAAGCACCCGGTAGCAGTTTGTTTTTGCTGCCTTCGTTGTTATTGCTTAGATCAGGGAGCTGATTGTTTGAAGATCAGCACAGAGCAGTTGCTTACTGGGTGATGTTTCTATTCTTTACTCAATAGTTTGTTTATTCTTTAGGGATTGTCTGTCCCCTCTGGAGTCTAATAATATTTTATTATGCCAATTTGGGGGAGCTTTACAACTGTGCTGTTTCTCTATTAACGGCTAATTTATATCTTCAATTTTTAAAAGTCATTATGCTAGAAACAGAAAATGCACACAGCCTGAAAGCATGAACATATGAATGAATGTAGGTTACACTGCAAAATAGCAGGGTGCTATAGTGCAGTGGTATCACATGGCTTTGAGTTTTGAAATAACTTTGCATTTACTAGGGTGGGCTTACCCTCCAGGTATAAAATAGAAAACTAAACAACTCCAGGCCTCCAGAGTCTTGCCTTCTGACTAACTTCTTACCAGTGAAGGCAAAACAAATCTAAAAAGGCATATAACTGCTTCTCAATTGGAAATGAATCTAAATACCATAAAGGGAATTGGTGTCCAGTGTTCAAATTTTACCAATGTCATAACCTAGTCTGGACGGGAAAGGTGGCTGTTTCTGATTA
>VBSM01002217.1:17500191-17525995 GCA_008086735.1 Cheirogaleus medius
GGGACGTCTTGCTGAAACCTCTCAGATGCACTGTGCCGAGTTCCCCAAGTATGTAAAAGCCTTGGAAAATAACATGAAATTGCCTTGAGTGCACTCATACACCGGCTGAATGTAAATGCCTCCTTCCCTCCCCAACCCTTTTAAACTAAATGCATTTTTAAGGCTTTTGCTCCACAATAGGATGAAAATGATACAAGGTGGGAGCACAGTGGTGTCAGCGGAGCGTGGCTCAGCCAGGCATTTGGTGCTAATGCAGTCAGAGACACAGAGAAAGTTAGAAAGCCCATTCTAAAATGATGTCTTAATGCAAAAGGAAAAATGAGTGCTGTGTAAATGTATACGGGCTGTCTACTGTGCAGCAGAGGGAAATTGAGATCAGCAAACGCCACTCTGCGTCTGGATGGACTCAGATTCCCCATTTCAGTTTCTTTGTGGTGGTTAATAATTTGAGGTTGGGTAGAAAGATACCTGACCTCCCCCTGCCTTAGTCTGCCTGTGTCTGAGAGAGGAGACTCCGTGCGACCACTCAGACCAGCTTAGTGACACACATGTGTAGAGTGTTGACCCTTCCAGGCATGAGAGGGCTGTGATCACAAGGTAGTTCTCAGAGATTGTGGTGTATCTTTATCACGCATGTTTAACAAGACAAGAAAAATGCTATCCCTCATGCCAAGAATCTGAAAGTCAATTTTAATGCAAGATCAATTTCTAAAAAAAAAAAAATCACATTCCTGCTATTTGCTTGGATCTCAGAAGACAAAGATAAATTCTGTGTCCTCAAGGAACCCCAAGGTGGAGACAGACATATAAACCAGCAATTACACTGAGTATTACAGGTAATGGCGGCAGTAGTAGCAAGGTACGTTTCCAGAGTGTAAACATAAAAATGGGATGCTAGATCAATATGCTTTCTGGGAGGTTGGAGCTACCATATGCAAATGAGTCCCAAGTAGACTAACAGAAAAGATTTATTTAACAAAGCTATCACTGCAGGAGGGGCAAAAACAGAAGTCAGATTCCCACCATGTCTCCCAAATTCCAACTCTCCAGAATTCTTACAAGCCTTCTCAAAGAAGATGTGATAGGGAGATGTGAGTTGTACATAGAATATTACTAAGACTGTCGTTGCTGGCCAAGATAAAGTAGGCACTCTGTAATCTGTCTCTCTTATGGATTATAGCTAAAAACAAATACAAAAGGCAACTATTTAAGGGCTCTGAAAAGAAACACTAGAAGGCAGGTGGAGAGGAGAGTCAAAACATGAAGAAAAAACAGTACTGGGATGAGTATCCCGAGTTCTTCTTCTTTTATCTCATTGCTTTGACCTGAAAGTGGCGCTAGTTTAGAACTGTGCAGTAGGCACAGACATCAAAACACTAAGAGAAACCTCATTTGTTTAACCAGAGAAGGAAAAGAGACCTTTGTGAGCTGAGAAGTGTTGGATAGATTCCTTTTTTTTTTCTTTTTTCCCTTCTTTTTTCTCCTACCTCTAACCCAGGAATAGCCACAGTCTGGAGCTTCCCAGCAGCAGTTGTGGCACAAATACCTGAAACACGGAGGGGAAAAACCTACCTCTCTGGTCAGAGGATCTTACAAAAGGGTTCCCCGTGCTCCCAAGTAAATGGGAGAAATCTTCGCCTTTGTTTCCTCTTCCTTTTTTTTTTTTTTTTTCTTTTCCCGCCACTTCACTCTGAGAGTAGCTCCAGTCATGTGGAATTGCATGACAGAGTGGTTGGTATGAAGTTTGAAAAGGAACTCAACTTTCTGCCCAGAGGAACCAGACACAGGTGCCCCTTGGAGCTGGAGAGTGTGAGGGAAATCCTAGAGGGAAGAAGGGGAGAAGAAGATACTCTAATTCTGTGTACAAACCAACACAAATTGTGGGCTAGCGACCAAGCTGTGCATGCATTAAACAGACCCAAAGCAACGTAAAGCCCCTACTGTGAGAGTTGACCTGGTATTGAAACCACTCTTCCACAGAGCTTGTTGTCTGTACATAACTAGGTTGATTAGCTACTAAAAGAATAATAACAAGAAAGCTAACATTCTCCAGAGGATTTTAATAGAGTCTCACAACATAATATCAAATTGTCTAGGATACAATACAAAAATTACTTGACATACAAAGAAGCAGGACAATGTGACCAGTTCTCAAGGGCAAAACCATCGACAGGTGCCCATCAGCAAAGGGTACATTCTTTTCAAGTGCCCATAAGGCCACATTCTGGGCCATTTGGTAAACCCTTAAGAATGTTTAGATAATTGAAAGTATACTAAATTTGTTGACAATAATAAGTGTATGTGACCATACATGCTTAAAGAAAAAAATAAAAAATGGAAGGATATCTAGAAAATAACCAAACATTTGGAAGTTAAACAACATCATTTTAAATGGCCCATTGGCCAAATAAGTTTTAAGGGAAATAAGAAAATATGTTTAAATAAATAATAATAAAATATTACATATAAAAAATTGTAGAAGTGCTTAGAAGAAAATTATAGCACTAAATGCTCATATTAGAAAAGAAAGCCTCAAATCGATAACCTAAGCTTCCACATGAAGAAACTAGAAAAAAAGAACAAAATAGGCCAGGTGCGGTAGCTCACGCCTGTAATCCTAGCACTCTGGGAAGCCAAGGCGGGTGGATCACTCGAAGTCAGGAGTTCGAAATCAGCCTGAGCAAGAGTGAGACCCTGTGTCTATTAAAAATAGAAACGAATTAATTGGCCAACTAAAAATATATAGAGAAAAAATTAGCCGGGCATGGTGGTGCATGCCTGTAGTCCCAGCTACTTGGGAGGCTGAGGCAGAAGGATTGCTTGAGCCCAGGAGTTTGAGGTTGCTGTGAGCTAGGCTGACGACATAGCACTCTAGCTAGGGCAACAGAGTGAGACTCTGTCTCAAAAAAAAAAAAAAAAAAAAAAAAAAAAAAAAAAAAAAAAAGCAAGTAGAAGGAAGAAATTAATAAAATAAGAGCAAAAACCAATGAATGTAAAATCAGAAAAGCAATAGAGAAAGCCAATAAAAATATTGATAAAATGCACAGATCTCTAGCTAAACTAACACACACACACACACACACACAGAGACAGGGAGAGACAGGACAAAAACTACCAGTATCAGGAATGAAAAAGTGGATCTCACTACAGAACCCCAAAATAAATGATTCTATTCTCATAATGAAAACTGAGATGAAATGGACCAATTCCTTGAAAGATACAAATAAAACTCAGTGAAGAAACATTAGTTACCTGATTTATCTCATATCTATCAAAGAAATTGAATCTGTAGTTAAAAGATTTCAAAAAAGAAAACTCCACATCCAGATGGTTTCACTGGGCAATTCTCCCAAACATTTAAGAAAGAAATAACAAATCTACATAATCTTTTCTAAAAAAAACAGAAAAGAATGAAATACTTTATAACTCATTTTATTAGACTAGAATTATACTGACACTAAAACCAGACTAACAGCCCTCATGAGCACTGATAAAAAATTCTAAAGAAAAGTTTAGCAAATCTAATCCAACAATATTTAAAAATGATACTACACCATTACTGAGTGGGATTTATCTTGGAAATGCAAGACTGATTCAGCATTTGAAAATCAATCAAGGTAATTAATCATATTAATTGCTTAAGGAAGAAAAACCATGATTGTCTCAATAGATACAGAAAACATTTAAAAATTTTAATATCTATTCATGACAAAAATCTCAGCAAAGTAACAATACAAGGAAATTTTCTTAACTGATAAAGGGAATCTAGAAAAAATGTACTGTTAACTTCATACTTAATGAATTCTTTCCCCCTAACATAAGAAACAAGGCAAGGATTTTTGTTCTTACCACTTTTATACAACATTGTACCAGGAAGCTGAGCCAGTGCAATAAGGCAAGAAAAAGAAATAAAAGGCATGCAGATTGGAAAGAAAAAAACAAAACTTTCTTTGTTAAAATGACTGTGTAGAAAATTCCAAGGAATCTACAAAAAGGCTCCTAAAACTGATAATTGGCTAAAAATGTCAATATATGAAAATTAGTTTTATTTGTATATACTACCAATAAACAATTTATATTGAAATTTTACAAATATGCCATTTATAATAGCACCATAAAATAAAATATTAAGATTAACTGTAATATTAGCAGTATCTGTTTGCTAAAAACTATAAACTCTGATTTTTTAAAAAAATTCCAAAGAAGGCCTAAATAAATGGAGAGCTATACTGTGTTCATGGAAACATGGTGTCACATATCCTAAAATTTATCTATAGGTTCAATGCAATTATAATCAAAATTCCAGCAGATTTTTTTAGACATATTGACAAACTGCTTCTGAAGTATATAGGGAAAAGCAAAAGAACTAGAATAGAAAACAAGTTTAAAAAAGAGCAAAGTTGGTAAACTCACACCACTTTATTACAAGTTAGAGTGATTAAGACAGTATGATATTAGCAAAAGGATAAACACATAAGTCAATCAAACAAAACAGAGTCTAGAAATACACCTACACACATATGGTAAATTGAATTTTGAAAAAGGTGCAAAGACAATTCAGTGAGAAAGAATAGTTTTTAAACAAAATTAACTCAAATGAATCCTAGGGCAAATATAAAGTGTAAAACTACACATTTTTAGAAGAAAATATAGGAGAAAATTATTGCAGCACTGAATCAGGCAAAAGATTCTTATATATGACACCAAAAACATAATACATATACAAATTGATAAATTGGACTCCATCAAAAATTAAGAATTTACTGTGCAAATGACATTGTCAAAAGAATGCAAAGAAAAGTCACAGACAAGGAAAAATATATCTGCAAATCACATATATAACAAAACACTTGAATCCAGAATATATAAAAAACTCTAAAATGCAACAATAAAAAAGGAAATTTTTGAAAAAGTCAAAGATTTATACAGACACTTCAACCAAAATATCTATGTATGGCAAATAAGCACATGAAAAGACAGTCACCATCACTGGTCACTAGGGAAATGCAAATTAAAACCATAATGAGATACCACTACACACTTATTATGAAGACTAAAGTTTAAATAAAATATGACCAAAACAAAGTGCTAGTGAGGATTCAGGGCCACTGGAGCATTTTGAATAAGTTTGGCAGTTTCTTGTAAGCTTAAATATACACTTACTATAAGATCCAGCATTCTCACTTTAAGGTATTTATCCAGAAAAAAAATGAAAACTTATGTTCCCATAAAACCATTATGCAAATGTAATATAGCAGCTTTATCCATAATCATCCAAAATTGGAAACAACTTATATGTTCTTTAGTGAATGGATAAACAATGAATAAGCAAATTCAGCCAGAAAAAAAGGAACAAAATGTTGATACATGCAACATAGAAGAATCTCAAATTCATTATGCTAAATTTAACAAGCTAGGCTCAAAAAACTACATATGGTAATCCATTTACGTGCCACCCTGGAAAAGGCAAAAGTGTAGGAATGAAGAACAGATCAGTGGTTGCCAGGAGCTTGGATTAGGAGAAGTTGCCCCAAATGGGGCAGTTAGAGGGAAAACTTTGGGTTAACTTGATTGTGGTGGTGATAACACAATTGCGTGCATTTGGAAAAATCATACAACTATACACCAAAATCAGTGATTATCTTATGTAAATTAAAAATTTAAAAATTAAAAGAAAAAAAACATACGCATCAAAAAATAGTTGTGTTTTTTTTCGTATTTCTTATTTGTAAGGTGTTTTAAGTATATTGCCTCATTCCATCCCTATAACAAACCTATTAAATAGATACTTTTTAAAAACGTCAATAGATTTAGGGAGTACACATGGTTTTTTGTAATACGGATAAACAAATCTATTGAAATCCCTGTGAAGTCAGAGCTTTTAGTGTACCCATCACCTGTACAGTGTACATTGCACCTAACAGGTAGTTTTTGATCCCTCATCCCCTGCCCACCCTCCTCCTACCGTCTTCCCTCCCTCCCTCCTATAACATTCATTATAGCACTCTGTATGATCGCCGATACCCATCGTTTGGCTCCCACTTACAAGGGAGTACATGCTGTATTTGTTTTCCCATTCCTGAGATATTAATGCTTCACTTAGGATAGTGGTTTCCAGTTCGTTCGAGTTGTTGCAAAAGACATTATTTCATTCTTTTTTATGGCAGAGTAGTACTACATGGTGTGTGTGTGTGTGTGTGTGTGTGTACACCACATTTTCTTTATCCACTCATCAGTTGATGGAGACTTATGTTGATTTCATATCTTTGCAAATCCCCTTGTTACAGATGAAGAAACCCAGTTTTAGAGAAGTTGAGAAACATATTTATTGTCTTATAGTTAACAAGTGACAGAGCAGCACTGTCAAGCAAAATTTGTCTGACTACAGGGTCTGAGTTTTTTCTCCTGCACAATGGTCAATTGAATGGATCCACACAAACAACACACACACGCATACACACACCACACAGTACACAACTCTCACACATGTACATGTTCTTGGATATTGACTGAGTGATATACAAATATAAAATCGTGTTATTTTTATCATTATCCTCATTATTATATATATCCTACCAGAGGTACAGACTCATTCATTCATTCATTCACTCATCCATGTCCTCATTTATTCCTTCATTTCCTCAGCTTGGTTTATGCCAGGTGCTATTCCAGACTCCAAGGATACCGCAGGGAACCACAGACACCACTCCTGACAGTCAATGAGCAATAAATAAGTAAATATGAGGGGGGATATCTGGTAGTGATAAGAGCTCTGAAGAAAACCCAAAGTGAGCTGAGAAGACCTAGTAAGAGAAGGAGCTATCTCGGGCAGCCCTCCGAGAAGGGGACATTGAAGTAGAGAACTGACCAAAGCAAGGGAGGGAGCATTGGCAAGGTCTGGAAGAATAATTTCCAGGTGGTAGGAATTAGCAGGACAAGTCCCTGAGGCTGGAGTCACTTCACACAACTGTGGTTCAGCAAGGGGCTGGGCTGAGCTGGCAGGTCTAAGAGTGGGGCAGTGAGGGAAGCCGCAGAACTTTCTGACTTCTGGTGTATACTTACCACTGTTCCTTAATTATCCTGTGTTAATGTATCTTCCTGGTTAATTTCAGATTATTTACAGAACTATGCCTCATATTTTTGCATGGATTCTCACTCTGTACCTGGCACTTCACTGGCCACAGAGTGGATTCTGAATAAAAACATGATGGCTGATGCGTGGTGTCCACACACATTCCCCAGTGGTTCTACCCAGAGGAGGCGGCTATGCGGTCAATAAACAGGGTGCCAGGAGAGTGGGAATTTCCAGCAGCATTTCATACTGCCACCTTTGAGAGTAATAGGAGTTCTGCTGAGGTAAGTTTCTGGCATAAGAGGTCATCACGATGAGTGACGGCTTTTAGGGGAAATGGGCAGGATTGATCAGGCGCTTCCTCGGGCTAATGCTCTCTGGGAGCACACCCACCTGGGAAGGTCCAGGGATGGTGAGGCAGGCCACTGGGGGTCCCATGCTCTTGGGGTCCTAGGCCCCATGGAGAAACTGTGGGTTCACCGGGGGAGATTTATGAGGACTTTAGACCTCAAGATAAGAAGAAACTCTCAAAGAGGGACTAGGGACAGTTACTGCAGCCCCGCAGAAAGGTGCCAGAGTACTGCGTGGGCAAAGCCAGACGGGGTCCTGGCCAGCTTGGAGGCAATATGGGAGGAGCATGCCGGTCAGACAGTGCAGCGTCCAGTCACCAGCACCCGAGCTCCTGAGGGACTTCGTGTGACTGTCTTCACACAGTGAGGTGTGATAATGACAGCAAAGATTCCCTTAAGGAACAGAGAGACGGCAAATCTCTGGGAAGTGTGGACTTTTTGTTCAGCCAGACTTGGGTTTGAGGCCTGGCTCCTGCCTAGGGCAGAGGAGGCTCCTGTCACCCACTGTATGGAAGGGGAATCCTTGTACAGGGGTGAGAGCGACGGCTAGACACAATGCCAGCATATGGTCAGTGCTCACCATATACTGGTTTCTTTGCATTCTGTTTAGATGCCAGGCTATCCAGGGTCGTTTGCCAGAATTGTCACTCTGGGCCAGAAAGAGCTGTGTCCTGGCAATGGTGGCAGAGAGCTGCCAGCAGGTGCCAGGCAGAACCTGTGGCGGCTACAGTGGCCAGTCCTTTGAGGGGACAGAGACGCAGGAGGGGTTGCTCCTGTGGAACAGCACCAGGGCAGGCCTCTGAGGCTAAGAGGCCAGCAGGTGGAGGGCCGGTGGCACAGGCAGAAGAGGCTCCAGGAGGAGGACTAAGGCTGGCCCACTACAGGGCTGACTATTTGCAGGGGACTGAACAGACCACCACGGGACAACCCCTCCCACAGAAGAGGTGCCAGGGCGGTATGCTGGACCCCGTAACAGGCTTCACTGCCGAAGAGGGTGGAGATTTCGAGTTCAGTGTGAAAGCAGTTACTCACCCCTGTCCCCAGCCTGGCTCCTTTCCTAGAGAGAAAAAAAGTCTAGATTTTTAAAAATAATAACTCTGTCAGTAAGTTCCATCACAGGAAGTTTCAAGAAGACCTACTTGGCCCCGCTCCAACAGCCAGTAACACAGAGTGGCCGTGCACAGGCCACAGCACAGGTTCATCTCGGGACATCAGAGCAGATGGCTGGCACAGAGGCCACGGCCACCATCAGGGAGTCACCATGCCAGGCTGAGCCGGGGTGAGTTCCTGCACCCTACAGAGCCGTGACAGCCGGTGTTAAGCCCTCTGATGACAGGTGCGGCACACCAGTAGGACCGCGGGGAGCCAGCTTGCTCTCACACACCTGTGAGACACCATCAGGTGAGTCTCAGATATACGAGCCTGGAGCTTCCAGGTGGAGGAGGTGTGAAGGCCCATGGGTGCCAGTGGGGCAAGCAGTCAGTGAGACCGAAACGGTCCCGCTAACCTGACCTCATGTGTATCCTCAGCAAGGAGAGGCCTCAGGACTATGAGGTGAGAGCAGTCATGATCCTTAATGACCATTTACTGAGCACCTATCAGGGGTCAGACACTATGCTTAATACTCTAAATATGTCATTTACTCCTTATCCCAACCCTGAAATGAGAACACTTGAGACAGGAGGAAACTGAGGCTCAGTGTCTGCGTAACCACGGGCAGTGTAGGGGAGAGGTGTGGAAAGGCACAGGGACAGGACCAAAATGTTCACAGCAGAACCAGTCCCCACCAGGGGCCCCTCTCCGTCCGGCTCTGCTCCCCCTGCCCTCAGGATGAGCTCGAGAGCCAGGAGGAAGATGGGCACTTCCGGGCTTTCTCACCTGGCGTGTCCTCTCGGGGTCTGGGGAGGTTAGCCATCGGGGCCACGGCATGCTGTAAAAATAGAACGGAAGTTGGAGGAAGGTCATAATGATAGGTTATCCAGAAAGGGCAGGAGTAGGCAAAACAGCAAAGGCCTGAGGCACTACAGGGCTGGGGAATGCTTTGAGGTGTGACAGTATGCTGGGGTTTCCATGACTTTGGTGCAAGGGGAAAGTGATTTTCAGTTCACACTCCATCTGGAAGTTTCTCTCCCTATCAAAAACCGGAATGCCAGAGAGCCTTGTGACCCCCAGTGACCCGCTCAGACCTAGCAGGGAGCCGGCAGGGACCACCCTACAGTCACGCATCCGTCAGAGGATTGCCACTGCGTCCCATGGGGTGTGTTCATCAGTGATTTAAATAAATAGGTTCCACCATCTGGGGTGGGAGGGTCGGGCTAAAAGAAAGTCAGTCAAGCTTTTAGTTTGGTGTGCTTCATGTTGCTTCTACCCAAGCACTTTCCAGAGCCTTCAACATGCTAAAATGAATTGTGAATCACCAGGAGTGGAGATGCAGCCTGTTCCGAACGTATCTGAAAAATAGACATCTTTCTTTGGAAATGCTTATTAACATCTTGGTGAATTGGTGTTCTGTGAAAGATGATTTAGGAAAATCTGCTTTATGCATGGCTCTGCCTGCTTCACGATTGCTTACTGCCTAATTTGATGCAATGGCATCTTTTTTTAAACCAAAAGCAAAATAATAGCCCAGGTTAACCATTTGGGCAGCTTCTCCTTACTCCCAACACACATATTCTTCTCCTCCCTTCTCTCTTCCTTCCTCCTCCTCCTCACTGCCCTCTTCCTCCCTCCTCTTCTCCCTTCCCTCTCCCTCTTCTCTTCTTCCTCTGACTGAACAGGAATACCTCGAATAAAGGAAACCTAGAACACAAAAATATAAATTTGGCAATGATTATTTAATTGATCTTTGATTTCTTGACAGACAAAAATAAGCTGGCTCTCTTTTTTCTAGAAAAAATGATATTTAATAAAATAAATACTTGGTAAATATTTTTTGGCTTAATTTATGAAACATATGGATGTTATATGAAAATGAGTTACCTGTATCTCGGAATGAAAACGGCAATACCTTAGTGCAGCCATAGTCTGGGCGCCCTTCGCCTGGTGGTCTGTGTATTTGGCGTCCCCTGCAGGACAGTGCCAGGATGCTGGGTGAGCGCGGGCCACTCCGCAGCCCTGAACTCATTACATACAAGTGACAATGATTTTTATGTATTTTATGTCTTTCTATCAATCTCTTTGGAGGAAGCAGATGCAAATTTAGAATTTTCACAGGTACTATTTACCTTAGGACAGAAACTAGCTAAAAAGATCAGCTGGCACCCAGAACATATATTTTTCCTGAAGATCTAACTGAATGTGAGCCCAGGCACTGGGTGGAATTCATCAGAACCAAGCAACACTCTGCAGGCGGTTGTATGGCACCAACCTATCTTTGCAACACTGCCTGCCCTTGATTTCAAACACAGACTATCAACTCATCAGAGCAGGACTGATGAGAAAGCCAAGGTTGCCAAGGTTGGCAGCAGGCTTGGTACCACCTCCTGCAGTCAGAGCCACCTGCACACAGCATGAGGCAGAGGAATGGCTGGAGTGCCCTGGCGCCAGTGCCTTCTGGAACCCAGCAGTTGTGGGTCTCATCCATCCTGGTTACCCCCAGCAAGGAAGAGCTGCCGTGGAGATGAGGATGGAAAGAGGAGGTCTAGACTGACAGAGGGCTTGGGCGTACCTCATCCTTCCCTGGTCCCCAAGGCCTAACAGAGTTGTCTGGTTAATACTGCATTGACTGGAATGAATTGATTCGAGCCCCCGCTCCACCAGGAAATTCCTCAGTGATCTTGGAAAGTTACTTCTCTTAAAGAGTGCAGCGCAAGAAACCACTCCAGACTTAGTGGGATAGAATAACAGCAAGCATTTAATGTTATTATCTTTCACTGCTTTGGGGTTGACTGGGCTCAGCTAGGCAGTTTTTGGTCTGCGTACAGTGACAATCAGACAATGACTGGGACTAGAGTTCTTGAAGAAGGCCTTTCCATTCATATTGTTTGGTGCCTGGCCTGGGAAAACCTAAACAGCTGGGGCTGGAACATCTGGAGCTCCTCGGGCACCTCTCCCTACCACAGTGCAGTCCCTCCATGTGGCCCCTCCAGCATGGTGGCTTCAGGGTAGCAGGACTTCTTCCATGAAGGCCCAGGCTCCAGAGGCACTTATCCCAGGAGAGGGGCAGGTCGAAGTCAACTACCCTTTGCAATCCAGCCTTACAAGTCACACAGGGTCACTTCCACCATATTATACTCATGGAGAGAGTCAGAAGTGAGGCACATGTTCCAAGGGAGGGGATATAGGTCCCTCTGCTTGACGGGAAGAGTGTCAAAGAATTTACGGACAAGCTTTGAAACTTCCACAGAGCTTCAGTCTCTTATATGTTAAATGGGGCCAATAATACCTCTTGGGCTCAATTTTTTTGGAGGGATGGGAGGATAAATGGGACTAATGCAGATGAATTCATGTGAATGTTAAGGTGGTGTCCACACAAAAGAGACGAACAATTAGAAAAAGCTGTCTGGCATTACTAATTCTCAAATTGGATTACATTATATCTTTCAGAGGCTGAAAAACAGTTTTCTTATTGGTAAAGAGAACTTCAATAAATAAATTACCTGCGTCATAAAAGTATAATTTCCCCCATGAGCTCAACAATAAAGCCATTTTAAATGAAAGAGAAATATAGCCTGTAAGCATTTTTGCGTTTTCCTGAATTTGTTCTTGATCCAGTTGCTCACCATTGCTTTACATCTTGCTACACTCATTGCCAAAGCTTGATGTCTCGCAAATGCTGCTGCTTAGGAAAGTTTATAGTGGAAAGAATTTAGGAACAAAATGAATTGTCATTGGCCTGTTCATCATCGCATAAAATTGACATGTTTACTCTATTTATATATTAATAAATAAGATAGGTAAACATTTGTTCTGTACTCTCTTCAATTGTCATATCAATAACAATTAACTGCACTCATTTATTAGTTAGAATTCTTGGTTGCAAAGAAAAAAAAAAACAATGTGAGTAGGTGTAAACAGAAAGGAGAAGTGAAGGGTACCTCAAGCCCTGGAGTGTTGGAGTGTGGCTGGGCCTTAAGAGGGTCTGGAACTAACAACTGGTGGGAAATGAGCCTCTCGGTCTTTTTCTCTCTCCCCACCCTGCCCCCCACTTCGCACTGTCTGCTGCATTCTACTTTTTGTGCAGACTGATTATTTCTACTTCTCAGCTGACATGACAAGCAGAAGTGGCTGCTCCATCATTTTTGGTTTTGAGTCTTTTATTCACCTGGTTTGCCCAGACCAAATTAGACTTCTTAGTCATAGGCCCACATTCCTGGGACAGACAATGTCCTTGGCCCTGCATTTGTCAATATCCATTCAGGGTCAAGTCCCATAATACAACTCTGCAGCAGCCTCCTGGGCACAGAGGGGGAGGGGTGGGGAGGGTGTAATGGACCGCGGGAGAGCCATTCCACAGGGTGGCTGCTACAACCTACTTACACGCTTTTCTGCTCTACTAGACTTAAGGGCAGGACTCTGTTTTGTTCATCTTTATCCTCAATAGCAAGCCCACTGCTCAACCCATAGTAAATACTCAGTGCATGCTGGATTTATGAACAAAAGTTTTTACAGTCACATTTATTAAATAGCAAATCCACCTAGAGCTCTGGTGTACTTTAAGAATCTTGCGATAATTAGCACACTAAATGGGGTTGTCTCTTTTAAGTCCATCTTGATAATTTGAAATGTAACCAAAAGGCACATGTTGATGTTTCAAAACAAACTTCTCCAATATAATTTCTTCTTTTTAATGAAATATCACAACATGCATTTTAGGTGGGATGGGAATGGAAAAAAAGAATGCATAATGATTAAGAGAAGTCTGTAGACACAGTATTTAGATATACAGATATGTCTTAGGCTTATGAACAAATACTGCTAATACGGATTGAATACAAGTATCTATGTCTTAGTGTCTATGAACCAGAAACACACTAAGGCTCATGAAAAGTCTATTCATTTAAAATGAAAAAGAAAATTATATGGGGGTGGATTGTTGGAAAAATATTGAAGAAAGGAGGAAAATATGCAGTGCAAATCTAGCAATCAAAGCTTACCCTTCTAAAAGGGAATCAGAATTATATACCAGTCTCATTTTAATCAAAGCATCACAGATTTTTTGAGCTGGAAGGAAGTTAGGGAATCATATTTTTCATCTCCTCACAGTGACAATTAGTGACTTGATCAAAGTCACATAGCTGACCTGGAGGATCAAGGGACTAAAATGCCTAAGTAGAAGCATCACAGAATGTCCTGGGTGATGTCATTCTTTCCCCCATGACCTGTAATATGCTTTTTTTAAAGTGAGAAATTGTCAGCCAGAAGTGATTTAATCTTATGCAGCAAATGCTGTGGCTTCTGAAACTTATGTCCTATAGTCTTGGTGGCAGCAGAATGCCCCAAAGCTGGCAGGCTCACACACAACACTGTGATGTGTTTTGTTTGCCAATGGCTACTTTTCCTGCCCGCTTTTCCAGGAAGGCTATCAGCTGGGGGGCCTGATATACACTGCCAATGTCTGGGTTTATGCATCTTCCAGCTACTTTAGCCAACACAGGTACATCAGTATCTTTCTGCTCGGGTCTATTTGCCAGGCCGGTGGCTCCCAGCCATGGTGGTGTCACAACACACCGGGTGTTGCAATGGGCTGTCCTCAGTGGTGCGAGTCATTTGTGACCAACAATAGAGTCCCAAAGTCAGCAAACATCTTACTTTTTAATATATCAATTAAAGAGAATTCAAGTTAGTCTCCACGATGTGCCACACCTGGTTTGCACACACACTCAGTTGCACTGAACATGCTTTCTTGTGATGGACTGTGACCACAGGATCTTCTGGCCTTTATTTTCAAGGAAGCAATTTTTAGCTTTTAAGGGAAACCACAACTCATGGTGCCTGTCTTTTATGAATTTTCCATCTCAAGGGTTAGGCACAGCGGCCTGCCTAGCTTCACACCCAGTTCCAGCCCCAACTAGCCCTATGACCTTGAACAAGTTCCTCAGCTTCTCTGTGTTCCTTCCCTTATAAATGGGAGAGAATAGAAATACGCACCTTGTAGGCTGCTGTGAGAATTAAACAAGGTAACGTATGTGAAAACGTAGAACAGTGCCTGGATCTGGTAAAAGCCAGTTTTGTAGGAACTGTTATTGTTTGGTATTGTGAGGCTTTGCCCTTTTCTGAGGGTTTTCCTTGATGTTTTATCAGTCTTCTTGTCTTTGGGAGTAAAGAACAAATGTATCATTACTGCACTGAATTACGCCCGTACATTAAGTACATAGGCTGGCTAAGACTGGATTTCTTTTGTATAAATGACACTTAAATTCCATGAACCTCTTCCTTGGCTGGCTCCTGAAATGTGTTTTGTGCTCGGGTAACTCCAGGAAAAATGAGATTTGGTACAAAGAGGTTTTCTCCAAAATATTTCATGACCCTCTTCACTGGCTTTCAGACTACCACCATTTCTACCTCCTTACATCTGGTATTTTCAGGCCCTTTCTGTTTCTGGCCAGTCCAGGGAGAGGGGTGGAGGGGGAATCCCTGCTCAGGTTGTCTGAGCTGTAGCTAAGCTGGAGCCAGGCAAGAGGGGAGGAGAAGGGTTCTGGGAGGGGGACCTCTAGAATCCCAGGTTAAAGTTTCAAACATTTGCCATCTTGTACTGTGTATCTACTGTGCACTGCAGGTTAAATTAGCATTCATGGCCTGACCTCAGTGTTGGAGAGGTTACAAGGTTACAAGGGGAGCTCAAAAAGAGACCAGTGCCAGGGACAAGTCCCACTCTTGACGTGGGAAATCCACTTCCTCTTTTGACTTGTGATCGAGTGGCAGTCTGCATTGCTTGTTACCTCTTTGTTTTTCCCTTTTACTGTACAGACTCTGGGTAAAGAGAAATTAATACATATTAAAAAATCTACCATATCATAAGGTATAAGAACAGAGGTCATTTCTTTTTTCCCTAAAGCTGTGGGTCTGCAGCTCCCCATTTGGCAGAATCACCTGAGGACTGTCTGAAAGGTACACATGCCCTCCCTTTCTGCTCTTGTTGGTCTGGAGTGACAGCTGGGCATTAGCATTTCCCAGAGCCTTCTATGTCATTTTAACGCTGCCAAATCTTCAGGGTGTCCACTGAGCTGCCGTGGTTACCTCCTCTGTCCCCTTCTTACAGGTTCCAAGAAAAGGCCCAAAGACTCAAATCTCTGAAATAGTCCAGCTCCACAGATCCCAAAATAATATATCTGTGTAACCTTTTAACAAAGTTTTATAAATAGTACATGGCCTATTGTTACCTACCTCATGTTCTTGGCAGTATTTTCAAGACCTGTTTCCAAGATTCATCTTAAACCACTAAAGAAGAATTATCATGGGCATTCAATAGCTATTCCTCTAAAATATGACTCAAAAAAAAAAAAAAAAAGATGAAGGCCAAACTTTGTGAAAATGTACCTCTATTATTTTTCTATGATTTCTACAGACAAAATTTGTGTCCCTTTCCTGAATGTATCCTTCACAAGTATACAGATTATTAAATGTTAATAATAGAGGACTCTGAGAAAATATTATTTGTCCTTAAAAAATGTAAAACAGGAGGAAAATTTTAAAAACCCTTAAATTACTGGGGAGTGTGACCTCCAAACACTCAGAACCGATTCACTGGAATAAATGAGCCTTAAACCACCTTCTAGGCCAGCGTTTTGCAAGGTGTATATCACAATCCTCCGGCTATGAATGCAGACTACAGCCCCACCCCAAAGTCCTCATTCTCTAGGGACAGGGGTTAATAAAGTGCATTTTAAGCAAGCTTCCTATGTATTTTATTTCACTTTATTTTTATAGCAGCAATGCCATCTCTAAAATAAAATTGTGCCTGGAATCCCAGTAAATAAACTAGGTGAAGGAGAAGTGACTCCAGCTGACGTGAAGCAGGGATGAGGCAGGCTTGGGGTTCAGCAGGGGCCTGTCCTGGGGCTTCAGGGAAGCTTCCCTGGGGCACTTTACCCAGCTGCATGAGGGACTCCAAACATCAGTGTCACCTCTGCCTCCAGCTTCAACGAGCTGCCCTTCCCCTAACTCATCTCCTTCCTACTCTCCCTGCATTTTCTCTCCGTTCCCTCAGCTGCCCTTGCTAAGGCCCTCAGTCCTCCTCTCGTCTCAACATACTCTTTCTCTGTCAACCACCTGAACCATCAATGGCTTCTGGAATGCATGCATTTGTCAAAAATAGTCACAGAAGAAAAGACATTCAGAACACGTAAGGTTGCATTAAGGCAAACTAATTTTTAAAACATTCGCATTTAACTTGTAGTTTAGCTTCCCAGTGTCTTCATGCCATTGTGCATCAACTCTGGCTGAAGTGGGCTTCAGAGATAACCAAGCGTTGATCTAGTTATCCAGGATTGCTATGGAGGGCTGCATCTTGTATTACATGGCTGTCTATGTCATATTAAGTGACTCACATCAGATTCTCCATGCAAACCTAATTCCCATGAAGAAAATAATATTGCAGATTAGAACCCTGAAGCTGATGTTGAAGGAATTGTGTGTGCCCCATGGGTAACTTCTTAAAGTCCCAGTTGTGTTTAATTCATCATGGGAGATGCCGGAAGAACAATGTCAAGTGTGGGTATGAGCTGTAGTGCTGTGGTAAGCTGCCACAGGAAGCATGGATTGGTCAGTGCCAACTTGCCCACAAAATTGTTTTGATCCAGGTGTAACTAAACTCTGATTGCACAAAGCACGACACAGCATTTGACCCACTTAACCCTCTCTGATTTCCACACTTTGAACAAGTAAGTATTGAGACAGGCTCAGTGTCAAGGAAAGCACTGGCCCTAATGCATCATTAACATCATTGCACCCACATCCAGTCACTCCATGCTGAGGAGGAAAGCTCCAAAACATGGGTAGAAGCCCATGAAATGTGCAGTTATGGACCAAGGACCGAGTTTTGGGCTGTGTGCTTAGTTAATACTGCTTCTTTCTCCTTTGTCCACTGAACCCATCAAGAAAGCCATTTGGGGCAGGTGAGAAAGAATTGGGATAAACATTGGCATAAACTTTTTCTTTTCTTCTGTCTTCCATTCCTCTTCCTAGCTCAGGCCAATGACAACTGGGTCTTGATTCCTTCTGAGACTGCACAGAATCCATATGGCACATTCCTCCCAAAGCTGCTAGGAAGCCAATATGGCCTCTGCAAGCAAGAGGCCAATGTTAGTGCACAATTCCATTGTACTTTGTACTTCAGCTCTTGCTAGAGCATCCTTGACTCCTCCAGACACAATGTCCATTGTCCAGGTGCAAAAACCAAGTGTTAGAACCCATGTCAGTTAGTTTTCCCGGAAGAGTGGAAGACTCCTTACCTGCCACTCCTCTCTAACCTGCTGCCCACTACAAAATGGACACTGTAACATCAAGGAACTTCTTGGCAGGCAGAAGAAAGGTGTTCACTCCCTCCAGCATTGCTGGGCCATGTGTGCTCAAGGTTGTCTGGAGATGGCAATGAACCATTTCCGGCTATTCCATTGTTTACTCCTAAGAACAAACCAAGATTTCTGGCATGAACTGAGGTGAACTGAATTAACATCTGCTTGGTAAGTAAAACAACTAGATCTGATAGTTTTTAAATATATTGGCAAGATTAATCTAAAATAAGTATATTTTAGAAATGTATAATAAATACTTTGAAATGGTAGACGTAACTCAACTATCTCTTATTCATTAGCAATCTGTATTAGAGTTCTGTCAAACAAGATTTGATCCACGTATTTTTCAACACATATGTACCATGCATGTAGTGCACAAAGGTGCTGCTCTGGGCATCCATGATGCAGCGTTGCATTCATGGATCTCACACCTAATTTACAGTCTATATGTTTCAAATGGTGAATCTTTCCTTGAATGAGATCAAGCACACCTAGTCACACATATCTTCCAAAGAGTTAGTTTAACCTTTCAGCTGGTCTCATTATCTGTCCAGTCATGCTCTCAACTTTCTATTATAGCTCTGCCATTCCCCAGCCCTCCTGGTTATAGCAACAGCCTCCCAGGCCCTGAGCTTTCTCCCCACGCCCACAATCCTGCTATCATCTCAGCCATCCCCACCGCCCACGCCCACATGCCACAAGTTTACTTCCTTGTAGCACATTTACATCTACAATGTTCCTCAACCCCTATTTAAAACCCATCAGTGTCTTGCTCAGGAACCTTCACTAGTTCCCTGTTTCCAAATTAAAAATTTGTCCTTTTTTAGGGCCTTGAATCTCAGTTCATTTAACCTAATTAACCTTGTTTTCTGTTATTTAATGAATTTATTTAATCATGTATCAATCATTAACCAACAAAGATGTAATAGGCACCTATGCTGTGTCTGGCCGTGAGCCACTGCACGGTATTGGTAGCAGATGCTGTGGGGTGCCATCCACATTACCCCTTCCCTCAGGATGCCAGTGGTGCTGGTGGCTGAGGGCTCACAGCTGAGTCCCTCTTTAGCAATTGCACTTGGCCAAAGGGAGCTGCCTTGCTGAGGTTACTCCCACTTATGGGAAGCAGCCAGCATTGCTAACTGATTGATGTGGGGGCCAAAGGCTTGGGACCCCTGCTGTGATTTGTAATGACTTTGAAGGGCCATCTTAGTTCTAGAACTCCCTGTTGGATTGAAGTTCAACTTCTCTCTGCCCAGTTCCACTTTCCTCACTCTCTTACAGGCTCAAGAAGCTCGTATAGGTGAACAGAGAAGTCAGACAAATAACTGGCAGACAAAACAGTGTGGTAGGAGACATGACAGGGGAGAGTCTAGGTTATACTAGATGTCTAGCAGGGCGGGGGCAGGGAGGAGAGGGAAGCTCCTACAGAAACCGAGGTCTCAGCAAGAAGCGAAGGCTGAGCCAAATGTTATCCAGGAGAACTGGCAGCGGCTGGGCAGGAGAGCAGAGTGGCCATCCATAGGTGAAGGCCCAGGGGAACAAAGGGCATGTAACACTGGGGAATGGAGAGAGGCAATGCTGGAGAGGAAGGGGCAGGAAGAGGGTACATGGCATAGATCATGAAGGCCCAGTAGCCATACTGAGGAATTTGGAAGTGCCAAATAGTTTTTAAAACAAAGAATGGCAGTATTGGATTTGCATATTAGAAATAGCTTTCCAGAAGAGTGACAGGCAGCAAGAGAAGATGTAGAGAAGAGTTAGGAGGTGCTGCTGGAGGCTAAGGGAAAAATGACTGCGGATCATGGCCATGAGGATGGGAGGACATGAATTGATTTGAGGGCTACTTATGAGAGAGAATCAGCAGGATGACTTCTTGGATAGAGGAATAGGGGAAATGGTGGTGCCATTTGCTGAGATAAGGAGACTGGAGGAGAAGCAGGTTTGGGCTGCTTGGGGTTTGGGGTGCTAACAGGAAATCCCAGTGTAAGCATCAAATGGGCAGGTGGGTACATGAGTCTGAGACTCAGGGAAGAGAACTGGGCTGGAGACACAGGTTTGGAAATCTCCAGCAAAAAGACAGTGATGAGAATGCCCAGGGGATGTATGTGGAGTAGAAAGAGAAGAGGCTAGCTTCTGAACTCTAGGGGACATCAGCATTTGTGAACAAGAGGTACCTTCAAGGGAGACTGGAAAAGAGTAGCCAAAGAGATCAGAAAACCCAAGAGTGCATGAGTCAGAGAAAGCAAAGGAAGGGAGTGGTCAATGATGAGACAGATAAAGATTGGCATGTCCTGTGAACCTAGCAACACAGAGGTCATTAGTGATTTTGGTGAGAGCAGTTCGGTAGGGGTTTAGATGCAATGCCAGACTTCTGTGAGCTTGAGAGTGACGAGAAAATCCATCTGGAAAAAGCACACTGGCTCTGGGAAATCTCTGAGGAAGCAGAGATAGCAGGTATAAGGAACTCCACCAAGATGTCTATGAATGACAGAAGGAAAGAGATAGGGTAGTTGCCTTGGGGAGATCTTGGCTTTAGGGAGGGTTCTAATTAAGATGGGAATCACTTGGGCATGCTTAAAGCTGTTGGAAGGCAGCCAAAAGAGTGGAGCGAATACCGAGCAGCTAGTTGGTAGAGGGAGGAACAATGCTAGGAACTGGAGGACCAGCCAATGCTAGAGTAAATGATGAGAGGGAAGGAGAGGCTGATGAGCAGTCTGTACAGAACAACAGTGATAAGATGGTGGGTCATCCCCTAGAAGACAGGTTGGCTGTGTACAGAAGAGGAGCTCCTTTTTGTGATGGGAAGAAAGGAGAATCTTGGGGCAATTTGTGCATATGTAGGAGCTCCTTCTGATGGTGTCTATTCTCTATGGAGTAGGAAGTGAGACCATCTTCCAGGAGTGTGGGTGTTGGTGACAGGGGGCAGGTTTGAGAGGTTAGTGGATACTTGCTCTATCTGCTCTAGAGAGTGGGACCACGAGAATGTAGAAGGCACCATGTAGGGTCCAGCTGCTGATGGAAAGTAGGAATCCATCAGGGTTCCTGCCTTCTAAGTTTTGGGCAGAAGAGAGGAATTAAGGAGTCAGTAGCACTCAGCAGCATGGGTGTAGACCCAAAGTTGGACAGTGAAATTCTGCCACATGGGTGAGAAAGAAGGACCATGCAGGTGAGAGAGGTGAGCTCCTGGCAGAGAGAGTTGCAGTGATGGGCCCTGGCATTGAGTTGGAATACCAAAGAGACTTGGAGGTGCTGGGGACAGGGATGTTTAAATTTTTATATGCAGAAGCAAAACTAGATTTGGTGATAACAAGGTGCAGGGGGAGGCCGAAGAGTGAGTAGATGACACGGAGAAGGAGTGCAGGTCCCTGGAGATGAGGATGTCAAAGAGCTGAGAGTCCTAGTGCTGAAGTCGTTCTTAGCATTGGTAGGAACAGGAAGGACAAAGGCCAACACTAGAGAAAATGGAGGTCAGGGAGCTATGGGGCAGTCCCATACAGGACACCAATGAGAAAGAATAGAGATGACAAGGAGTTCAGAGGAGCTTTCTAGGAGGGGAAGAAGAGTAGTGCAGTTGTGGGAAAATGAGCCTGTCAGAGGAGAAGGGTCCTCTGGGAAGAGTCAAGTGGCAGCAGCTCTGGAGAAGAGCTGAATGTCTCAGGAACAGATTGCGGATCTCACAGAGCACAAGGCCAGGCTGGGTCGAGAGAACAGCTTAGGAGTGAGAGGACACAGTGTGTGATATGCCCAGGTGCATACCCTGGATAATAGGGATAGGAGACCGACCATATATGTCTGAGCAAATCAGTTCCAGATCCTCCTCCATGTTTGAAGGCAAGAGAGAGGAAGGTTCAGGCTTCTGGCAAGGAGTGAGCAAAAGCACGCTGCATGCACGCAAATGCTGGCTGAAAGAGGCTAGAGGTAGAATTCTTGCCTGCCAGTATTCCTAAGGCCACCTGGCCACCTTCAGTGTGGGGGTAGCTTGGCATCCTTGGGGAAGTCTGCTCTGATCTAGATAGATTTGGGGAGCTCTGAAAGCCAGGCTCTAGGTCACGGCACTCTGGGCATTTCATACTCCACTCATTAGTTATCTCATTTATTCACTCTTTAATCCATTCATTTATTCCTCAAACTTACATTAGTGTTTCTTCCCTTCTTCCTCTGAAAGGGACTTAAGATGTTCATTTTAGCACCTACTATGTGTCAGTCCCAAGTCAAGGGTTTTAGAAATGTGCTCTTCGCTGCCTATAACTCTTTTTCCATGTTCTATTGTACTCAAACAAAATCTATCCTTCCAACCTGGCCTAGACCAAATTTCACCTCCTCCCTGAAAACTAAATCATGTCAGCCATCATCTTTTCTCTTTGGAATTCTTTTAGCATGTATGCTCTGAAGCACACATTTTGCTACTTAACTATATTTTGTTCTAGCTTAGCCTGCCTCTCCAACTAAACTAAGCCATTTGGGGATGGAGACTTAGTATATAAATTGGTAATGTCTCTAATATCTACTAAGGCACTAAGGACATAGTAAGCTCTCAGTAACAGGAATTGCATTTTAGAGAGGCATGCCCCTCTGTAACAGAGTGGTTCTTCATGATGCACTGTAACTAGGACTATAATAATGAACTCTGAGTTCTCAGGAACACTCATTGGAGCATGAACGGTTTAAATTACAAGGTCAGCTCTAAGAAAGACACAAGATAAAATTTGAAGAGCAATAAAGTAGCAATTTACATTTGTTCTCACCAGACTAAAGAAATACATTATAACACAGTGACAAGTTAATGTTGGAGCTTTGCTGAAAGTTGAATGTTACACAGACATACTTTGTTGCACCCATTTTAGGTTTGTATGAAGTGTGCTGGGATTATGCAGATTCCTATTTTGGTATGAGCAACTGTTTAGCAAGACAACTTTCATAATCTAGAACTTGACCCTAGGACATTTCTTGAATACAGTGATCCAGTGACCTAGTTCAAGGAAGTGAGAAACAAATGCCACAGCTTTCTCATGTACCTGTCACTCTACTCTACGGGTAGGAGAGCAAGTGGGAGGAAAAGGGGAACATTTAGAAGTTCTAAATGGGGTCTTTAAAATACCAATGTGGAGAAATAAGAAAACTGGTTCCCAGCACAGTCTTCCCTTAATCAAATTTACATTTTTTATTGCCCAGCTGATAATTTCCTGACCCCTATACTTTACTATCACTAAGCTTTATTTTTCTACATTTCATTGTTTTCCTTTATTATTTTGTTCTTCCTTTTTATGCTCATTTCCTCCTTATAATCTCTATCTTCATGCCCAAAGTTTAAAAGATATATTATGTTTTTAATTTAACATTTTTATTTCAATGCCCAAAGTATAGCTTGTAGTGAGAAAAAGGATTGGGTTTGCACCCAGGGTACAAGACCAGTGATTCTTCATGCCTGGTTGTTCTTTCAGGTTCCTGTTCTTAGAATCTGCCCAGGCCCTGTATTTCCGTAGTGTCACAAGAGGAAGTACCTTTCTGGTGCATCTGGAACTCCCATGACGGGGAAGCACATTAAGGATGGTAATTGTAATGCTTAATTTAAATTCATTATAACCTTAAATTGATTCATAGGATCATCCATGTACAACACAGCTTTTTTAAATATGCAGCTTGCAACTTTCAGTTTGTTTGTTTATTTATTTAGCATTCACCACTATGTGGCAGGCACTGGCCTGAGGATACAGATATAAATTAACTACATTCCCTGCTTCTGTGGATTTCGTAGTGCTAGGAATAAAATGAAATCTGGCATATAATTTTCCATGACAGTTCTACTTTCTACTCCTTCACTCTTCCTGTATAAAAATGTCCTTCTTTTGGGGAAAGGGGCATGAGGAATTGCTTACTATTTTATCCAGGTTTAAGGACCCACAAAATGGGCATCATTTGTAAAGCACATGAGGAAAACCAGCATCCATTCAGGGGGCATCAACTGCTCAGATAGCTGAGAAGCTTGAAGCCCAGGGAGTGCAGGACCAGTCCAAAGATCACATGGCTGCCCTTGCTCTCCAGCCCTCCATTGGGCTACATTCTCCCCTTGCTCCACCCCATTATGGGTGGTCAGCCTCAAGGCTCTGGGAGGACAAAGAGCTTGTCATCCTCCTTAGACATCACCCACTACTTTGCACATGTATTGAGCAATTACTTAAATCCAGACAATTACCTTAAATATTCTTTGAGCAATTACTGTGATAGATGGAATTGTTAGATACTTTACATACATTGTATGTAAGGGCTGGTATGGGTAAATGCAGTGACTGGAACCTGGACACAAATTGATCACGTTTCTTAAAAACTAATATTCCACACTGCCCCTCTCTGGGATTCTCTACATGGTTGCCAAGCCAAGAAGGGTAAGCACTGATAAGCACTTGTGGAACTGATAAAAACTCAATGGGAGTGTCTTATACATATGTGTTCCCCTTTCAATTCAGTTCAACAAACTTTCATAGCCAGGCTCTAGCAGTGGTCCCCAACCTTTTTGGCACCAGGGACGGGTTCATGGAAGACCATTTTTCCACGGACTGGCGGTGGTGGTGTGGAGCTCTGATGCAAGACCCATTTCCTAATAGACCACTGACCTGAACTGGCCACGGCTGTGGGTTGGAGATGGCAGCTCCAAGGGACAGTTGATTGATAGGAGATTCCTTGTCCTCAGAAATTCAAGACCAAGAAGAAGAGGACTAGAATTAAATGGCTTTCAAGTACACTACAGGAGACAGTGTTATGAATGATCATTTGATTATGTTGTCTCCTGCATTCATCCACTCATTTAGTCATTTAACAAGTGTTTGGTAAAATGATATCAGATGAAGGGAGGCAGTTCCTGAATCCAGGGCCTGTCACATACAGGAGCAGACACACCAGCAATCCACTAGTTCAAATGTTGAACCTCTTTTTCCATGAGTCTTTCTAATCATTTTTTAAAATATCCATCAACAAATTCTTTGTTATTATCTTCAATAGACATTGAAATAGGTTTCTTTTAACCTGATAAATTCAACATTAATCCCAGAAGTAACACTGGATTCATCTGACACATTGTTTCTGACTCCAAGCCCTCTGTATCCCACTTGCAACCATTTTCTAAAAACCAGTGAACAAAAACAGTCGTTCCCCGCTCCAATGAAGACATCTGAAAATCTAAATTCACAAAACATAGAGTATGAGGGATTATTAAATAGCATGGCAAACACTTTTCCCTTTAAAAAGCACCCACTCTCCCTTAAAAAAGCGTAACAGTGAATGGTGGTATTAATAAAGCAATCACTGGGCAAAGAAACGTGAAGGGTAAGAACCCACAGCCACGTGAAGTCCCTGGAATTATGACGTCAATAAGCAGAATGATGTGCCTTGATTTACAAAACTGGGGCTTAAAGACAACTTTTTGGATGAAGCCCACCCGGCATAGCCAGGAAAAGAACCTCTTGGTTGTAATCCATGAGGCAGGAGGGCTTTGTGCAAAGAATGCGGAGAGGGGAAGGGCTAACTGGGATCTATCCCGTTTTTTGAATATTCCTGGGTTTCATTTACTCACGCATTCTGCTGCCACGTGAAAGAAAATACGTTTTCAACAAAAGTCTCCGGTCTTAATACCACATAAAGTTTTCTTGCTTTCTATTAAGCAACAAGGTTACAGCAGGTGCAACGAACGAACCGAACATACTTGTTGATAATCTTTCTTGCTCGGGCCGTTCCATTTAACACCTTCAGCCGGGGCCCCTATCCCGGTTGTCAGTTTACACTCGTGCTTCGACCCTCATCAGCGCCCCGCGAGATACTGTGCTATTTTAAATTGGGCCGTGGCGGTTCTTCGCATCCAAGAACGAGGGGCCGCGCCGAGACACCGCGGCCGGGCGCCCAGGGCGCGCACAGCGCCCCTCCGTGGCCGTCCCCGG
>VBSM01002217.1:17533338-17569441 GCA_008086735.1 Cheirogaleus medius
GAGCATAGTGCTATTGTTTTCTCCTGTGTTTAAAAATTTTTTTAAATCAGACTTTATTTCTCATTCTTTTCTCATCTCTGATCTCCATAGGAATTTCATAAAAATCTAGAACTTAAAGATTACCTCCTAGAATTTTTCCAGTGAGGAAACCTAAAATAGGGCCAGGTCAATGGCCCAGCATCATTATTGAGTTCAGTGGGTAAAGTTTGGAATTGAAGTTAAAGTCTCTTGGCTTTGTTAATTACATATGTCAAATTGCAGGTTTCAGATCTAAAGTCTAAGGTAACTGTCAAAGATACATTAATGGGGAGATGACTTCGTATGTCCCAAGACCCCATAGCTCTTTTAGCAGGAGCACTACTTTATTGGTTATACTTATTTGGGGAATCGTTCTTTTATATCTTTATAGTCAACATGTCAGTCTCCATTTTGTCTTTGCATAATTATTTTTTTGAAAACAATTCTAGTTTTTTTTATTGTGTCGTTTGTTTGGCAATGGTATAAAAATAGTAAAAATGGTGCAATAGTTTTCTTAATCATTTAAATTAAAGGATAAACAAGACATTGTGATATCCAAAGACAATTTGTAAGGGAAAATCCGTATCTTAAGATTGGATGGTTTATCAGATACTGAACTTATAAAATCTCTTGTTGAATATGATGGGCCTGAACGTATATTGTGTTTGTGTGGTTCTCTTTTTGTTCTATTGAAGAGATGCAGCCTCTTGACCTTTCACATTGGGTTTACTGAAATTTTGTATCTTCCCTATGGATGCTCAGAAACATTTAATGAGCTAGCACATTATTTTGGTTGTATATCTTATCTAGCAACTTGTTCTTAAAACACTGAAATGTACTTTTTCCAATAAGATGAAAAGTATTAATGTAGGTTGCTGCTTGATTTAGAAATGTTTATATTCACATGAGAAGATTTTTGAAGGAAGTTAGGATTTATTACCTTTTAAACACATATGTTGAGTAATTGTTATACCAAGTATTACCTACTTTTATGTCTATACATACATAAATATTTAAAATATGTGAAAGTTTACTTGGTATATTTCTCTGTTGAGAAGCCTAGTTGTATCCTGCTTGGAGGTGATGATATTTTATATATATTTTGCATGGTCTCCTGTTTTCATGTCCTGTATTCACTTTAACATAAATTGTTTTGTCCTTGATGGTTTTGTGCTTTCTAAGGCATTTCCTTCTGTGTGCCAATGCATCCTTTTGGTTGAATGTTCTTAACATTTTTATGAAACTGAAAATGAGAGCGAAAGAAACCCAGGCCTTCCTCCAGGCCTTGCTGCTTCCCAATCCTGTGACCTTGAGCCTTATGGGAAAATAAGAGCCATTATCTGCCTCAAAGGGACTTCTGGACCATTTTTGCTTTATATGTGAAAGGGCTCTGTAATCTGCAACTGTTAAACAAATGGTAGACATCATCATTATAATTAAGAGTTTCTAATTTTTTCTTAACTGTTGGAAAGCACTGTTGGGCTCAATGCCAAATATATGGAGGAGATTCAGATTAACCAAAGTCATCCTTAAAACCATTATCACATAGACCAGACCACTGTGAATTCTAGGTCTTACTAGGAGCAGTAGTTTCTTCAAATGACTGTGAATTTTAAAAGCAATTCTGCTTCTCACTTTGAAACTCAATATCTCTATTAATAAATTGAGTGTATTCCTTTTTTCCCTAGTCAAAGTTGAGTTTTTTCCCGCCCTATTCAAAATAGAAAAAAAATTTAAAGGGCCAAACCTACCAAAAGCTTTGGAATTTAGGAAGCCGGAAGATCAAAATGAAAACAGAAAATAGTGTGAAAATAGCTGTGTGGTGAAGTCCAGGTGGTAATAGCTGTAGGTAGCTACTCGAGGTCATTAAGTGCTAGGAAAAGAGATAACCAAGGAAAAATTCCTCACTTTATACTTGGTGAAAATGAGATTCTGAGAGGCTAAATAAGATATAAGTCATATAAAACCTCAGGAATATTCCTTCTTAAGAATGGCTTTCTTACCAGGGAAAGTAAAGAAGAATTTGAATATTCTTTCTCTTTCTAATTCTTATTTTCAGCTATCAAGTTTTGTCAATTTGTCTTTCAGAGTATCTTTTGAATTTATATTTCCCTTTTTCTAGTAAAGCCCATTTCATCACTGCTGTCCAGGTCTCCTCATCTCACACCTAATCCCATATTCTTCTCATGAGACTTCCTGTCATAGTGACTGCTTCTCAAAGTTTGGACTGTGTAAAACCACAGGGCTTGTTAATGTAGAAGTCCAAGCCCCAAGTAAGATCTACTGTATCAGGATCTCTGAGAACTGGGGCCCAGACATGGAGTCTTAACATGCTCCTGCCAGGTCAGAGTTCTCAACCCTGGTTGGACATTAGACTCATCCCCAATGCCAGATCTAGTAGTGTGGAAAGCTCTCATGTGATTCTGATGTGCTGTCATTGTGGCGCCATCATCCTTTAAAGTGTATATGAATCACCTCAAAGGTCTTGTTAAAATGTAAATTGGGAGGAGATATGGGATGGAACTTGAGCTTCTTTATTTCCTGTTAGCTTCCAGGTGATACAGTTACTACTGGACACTTTGAGTAGCAAGGAGCCAATTCTAACATTAAATTTTGTGAATAACTACCTAGATTTTGCCCCAGTCATTCTCTGTGCTATTGATAATCAACCTTGATTATATATCAGAAGCACTTGAGAATTTTAAAAGTCCCTATAGTTTCAGATTTAGGGGCCTGAGATTAATATTCAGTTATCTGTGTTTTTACTCAGTGCCAGTGATGATTCTAATGCATCACCAGCGTTTGGATCACTATGGCTCTATATTGCTGCATTATGATGTTCTCTCTGGAACTTGTTTGATTTCTTTGTTGATGAGCTCAGTGCTTCCCATCCTTTTCCACATCATGGCACACAAAGAAAATGGTAATATTTGTGTGGCACGGTGGGGCAAGTGGATGATCTCTTCAAAGTCAAAAGTTTACTGGCCCCAGGGACTCTGGCTATCTTATCCTTGGTACTCCAGGGCCCACTCGTTAGGAAGCTTTGGCCAAACTCCCCACACGTTGTGTGTAATAAGTAGGCCCTCAGTAAATGTTAGCACATGATTGTCATCATTATTTATATTCCATACCACCAGTATTAGAGATGGAAATTCTTTTTATCATGTTGAATCCAAGTCCACATTCAGCTTTATTTGTCGTCTTTTCTGGCTACTCTCCATAAATCCCTAGCTAAGATGTATCTATGTCTTGAGGCTTCTACTCCTACCCTTCATGATCCCTTCTTAATAAACTGTGGTGTAAGAAGGTCATTACTGATCTGCCTTCTTAGATTTTTTTATCGTTCTTAGACTTTGTACCATTTACTTGAATGCTTTATGTTTTCTGTCATTATTTTATGTACCTAAATTTGCTTTTTCTTTTTTTTTTGGAGACCAGATCTTGCTCTGTTGCCCAGGTTAGAGTACAGAGTACAGTGGTGTGATCATAGCTCACTGTAGTCTTGAACTCCTGGGTTCAAGCAGTGTTTTCACCTCAGCCTCCTGAGTAGCTGGGACTACAGGGATGTGCCACCACACCTGGCTAATTTTTAAGAAAAATATTTAGAGAAGACTGTGTCACTATGTTACCCAGACTGATCTCAAACTCCTGGCCTTAAGCAATCCTTCCACCTCAGCCTCCCAAAGTGCTGGGATTATAGGCATGAGCCACTGTGCCAGCCTAATTCTTATCCCAAATATTTTATCTTTAAGGGCAAAGATATTGGCTAATGTTTCCTTAATATTCCTCTTGGTTTTTAGGAAAATGTGTTGTGCATCTACTAAATATTTCAATACTTGTTGGCTTTGAAACATTTATAACCCACACAAAAATCTAGGCACTAGAAGGGAGGAAGGAGCTGAACTTGTGAGAATATATGACTGTTTTCTCTTTCTTAAACTGGGTCCTAAAGAATGCCTTTTCATTTGTTAGTTTACTACACAGAAACTGGGCTTTGTTTCATTCTAGGTACTATAATTTTATTTGTATACACACACCTTCATGTACCATCATGTAATGGGAACCTTTCAAATAATTTGGATCATTGAGATATTGTCTGTGTGTTTAGGTTTTTATTTGAATACATTCTATAATTTCTTCTATATGGTTGTAGGTAATAGTAATTTAACAGTTTAACTGAGTGAGGTGCCAGGCATGATGCTAGGTAGTATAACGATGAATTAAACACAAGCTCAGCCTTGAGGCTCTTGGATTCTAGCAGAGGAAACTGGTGTGTGCATGACCAGCTATTTAGGGCTGTAATAGAGGGATTGTAGCTAGGGTAGCAAGACAAGCAGCACAAAATTCCACTTGTGAATTCTATTGACTCTAAAGGGTGAACTATGAATTTTTCAGGCAGCAACAAAGTTACAGAGTCACTAAGGCCCTTCGGGTTTTAGAGGATTGTTGCTCAGTATCCAGAATGAAGGGCGCGTGGTGGGGACTGACTGGAAATAGGCCAGAGTGTGGGCTCCATGGTGGGAGCAATGGGAAGTCATGGGGCTTTTCCAGGGAGGGGGTGACATGCTTAGATCTGTATGCTTAGAAACTGACTTCAGGCTCCAGGAACAGGGAGACCAATACGAAAACTTCAGCTTCTGGAAAGAAACTTTAAAACTCAGAACAGACCCTAGGAACAGTAAGAAATGGTTAATAATATTAGGAAGGGGTTGAATATAGAATCTGTCAAGATTGATTTGAAAACTTTGTGTAGATAAATTTAAGGAATATTCTTATTAACCTCTTTTTATGTCATTTTGTCACTTGAGGCCAAAGTCTTTAGAATGCTTTAAGTATGGATTAACCTCAAAATCGGTTGTATTTTTATGTTTTGCATATCATTTTGGACTTAGACTATATTTCTTCATATAAGTTTTGTTACAAGATAAGGTCATCAAATACCCACAAATGGGAAAGGTCAGTCACAGTGGAAGGAGATCCAGGTTTGGAATTAGAACACCTGGGTTCAGCTAGTTCTTGCCATTTACCAGCTGTGTGTTTTGAGGGAAATACCTTTTTAAGGCCCTGTTTTTCATTTATAAAATGGGAATAAATACAAGGTTTTTGGGAAAATGAAGAGTTTTTGAAGATACTTTGTGAATTTGAAGTCTGATACTATTATAGTTATAAAGTATATGTGTAAGGGAAAAATGTAACATGGATGGGAAAATTTTTCTGTAGTCAGGAAAACATCCTGCAGTTGTGGAAGAGCAGCCTGTAGGTGACCACAGAGGTGCAAATGCAGAAGCCCACGATGGCTTCCTGGGGCTCTAATGCTTTGAGGAAGATAAAGAGAGCAAGGACAGTGGGTCTCAAACTTTAGGTGCACTAGGCTCAACTGGGGAATTTTAAAAGTGCAGATTCCAGGGCTCTGCTTTCCAAGGATCCCCAGGAGGGGTCTAGGAAGGGCCCAGGACATCTGAGTAGGGCTGCTGGGGTGGAGTGATTGGGAGAGGGGAGAAGGTAAGAGTGGGCTGGGCCGAGGTGCTGGTCAGAGAGGGAATGAGGTTTGGGGGCTTTGAGGATTGAGCAGAGCAGTTAGGGCAGTACCCTCCATCTGGTTTCTTTTCTGTCCTCCAGCCTTCCTTGCTGCAGCCAGATATGAGGGTGGGGAAAAGGAGACGTCCCCTCTCCACTTGCCAAGGACAAGGGACTTGCTGGAAAGAACAATGGTCACCACTGACCCTGGGAGCTGTGGCTAGAACAAAGGGGAATCAGGACAGCTGAGAGAAGGGAACTGGGGGCTGGGGTTGGATCCCTTGGGGAAACCTGGCCCCATCACAGGGAGTGCCTGTGCGCCAGGGAGCAGGACCCAGGGAGGGAACTGTCCACTGGGCTAAGACATCCGGAGGCTTAAGCAGCTGGCCATGTGTAGATGAGGTGGCTAATTTACACAAAGTAAATGGAGATTTCGCTGTAAAAAAGATCATTACACACCTATAATTTAGGTTTATTATGTGGACGTGATTTTGGATTATTTCATTCCCCCCCACCCCAAATTCAGCAAACATTTAAGCCTGCTCAGCTTCCTGCTAATAAGTACTGTTTTAAAGTTTGATAAAACAGTGTTTCTGTCCTTAGAGAGTTGCGATCTATTTTGTTTAAACAAGATTCGAATAACAGGAGAAGAATAATTTTCAGTAAAGAGTCCTTTAAATTCCCATAAGACTGAAAATTGATATAATGTGACATATAATCTAGTATAAAGTTTCTTTAATCAGAAATAGTTAATGCAATATCCCAGTGTCTAATTTAGTTTTAGAGTATAGGCAATATCTGTGCTTCCAGCAAAATTATAAGAGTCTTTCAAAATTCTCAGCCATAAGGATTGCGATGCTTTGAATTGGATTACAAAGTAAACCTTTCCTTGAAACACTGTTTTCTTATAGAATAGATTTGTATTTTTTTTTAATTTATAGTTTTTTTATGTTCTGGGTCTTTTAAATGCTGTATTTACCTCAGTTCCTTAGAATCCCCAAAAAATGGTATATGTGTTAAAGTGGAAAAACTTGGCTTACCAACTTTGTTACACTCCCAAAAAGACATAGACAGGGTTGATAATCACTGGAATAAACTTAGAGAATAATCATTTGGTATATGTTTTTCTGTAGGAGAGAAGGCAAGAAAAGCTCTTTAGGGGTGCCTTCAGAAGGTCTTATTAATTTTATGTCTCTATTCTTAAGTTATATGCTCACAAAGCAGTGTTTGCTTTACTGGGACTTTCATTTTTAAATGACATATATGAATGTATTTTAATTTTTAAATAAAGTATATCTCTAAATTTTTATACAAAAATTAATAACTTTTATAAAATGTGCTGCCTATATCAACAGATGAAATGTAACACTTTTTTCCCTTTTGTCTTTAAAAAAGAGGGAGGGAAATAGGAATACTTTAGGGTAAAGGAGGCCTTAGTCTCATCTCTTCTGTTCCTTTTCTACAGAGGCCGTGCAGTGCAGGACAGAATTCCTGAGTCTAGCTTCCCTTTCTTGGTTTACCTGCTGTGTGTTCTTATACAAGTTATTCAACTACTCTGTGCCTCAATTTCTAGTCTGTATACTGGGGAAATATTTGGACCTACCATATATGATAGTTGTGAGGATTTATTGAACTAGTCCAAGTAAAGCACTTGTAAAGTGCTGCCTATGTAATAAGCATTCAAATATTAGCTACTTTATTATTGTCATCATTATTATTATCACTAAATTGAAATGCACAAAGGAATTCAAATTATTGGACAGATTATGAGTGGGCCCTGGAGACTAGGAAAGAGTGCCATTCACTTGCCAGGAACTCCAAGGATTGTTTAATGTCTGCTGTAGTGCTGAAGGGAGCCAATTTAAAGGAATTAAATTAGGAAGGAACCAAAGGTATCTTGTATCTCACATCCTTCTGAGAAATTGTGGTATTTTAAGGACATAGAGGGATGGTGACTTTGACAAATCTTAGTTATCATTCCAAAATTGTGATGGTCAAAGGCCAACTTAATGGCATAATGTGAAATGTATTGCTGTTAAAGTCAGCAGAAGTCAAGGATGCCTTCTTTTGTCAGAATTATTTAGTAGTATTCTATAATTTATCATAAGTAAAAAAGAAACTAACAATAAAATTGTAAAATAAGAGCAAAATTATCATTGGTAAATAATATTGTTAAAAATGGAGAATTAAAGATAAGCTAAAAAACTATAGGAATTAATAGTTTAGTTAATGAGCCAAAAATACATTACAAAATAAATACTCTTCAAAAATACGCTAACAATATCTAGTAATATACAGTAAAACAAGACTTCATCAGTATTAACAGAAAAAAACATTAAACTCCCAGGAGAATCTTAAGAAATATATATTAACAATACCTGTAGGATTTTTCTCAAGGGCAATTAAAAAGCAATTTGAATAATTGAAGGTATATGTCATGTTTATGGTTATGAAGACCATGTATTGTAAACATGTAGATGCTTCCCAAATTAATATATAAATGAAAATCCACTTATGATCTCAAAGAGATTATCAGAGTGTAAATGTGACAAGTCTTGAGTATGAAAAAGGTGGCATTTACATTCAATGAGAGAAGAATGATTTATTCAGAAAATGATATTAAGTATTTGTAACTTCAGTGATCTAGAAAGAATAAATCTGTCTTTTGTAACCGTATATCCAAGGCAAAATGTATTTTTAAGTTAAAAAAATATAGATACTACTTCAAGGATAAAACAATAAGATCTGAGCTATTTGGTTTTCATTTCTTTTTCTATTTCTTTCTTTCTTTTTTTTTTTTCAATATTTTTGTAGAGATGGGGTTCTGCTATGTTGCCCAGGCTGGTCTCGAACTCCTGGGCTCAAGCCATCCTCCTACCTCGGCCTCCCAAAATGCTGGGATTACAGGTGTGAGCACCTGGCCTGGTTTTTATTTCTAAGAGTATTTTCATAATTAAAAAACATAATTCATAAACTTTATTTAGTAGTTATTTAATCAGAAGCCTGCAATCAGATGTATCTTGTGATACAAGGAAACCGAATGGTATTAATATTTTCTGGATTCATCTTAATATGTTCTTTGTACTCGAATAGAGAACAAGCTGTTGATTCTTATGAGATTGATTTTATTAGCTTTCTTTCTCTTTTTTCCTCCCTCCTCATTTCATTTTAAATTTGCTTAAAAACAAGAGTAAGATTTATAATAAAATTTCAGACATTGCAGTAGTATGTAAAAATGGTGGTTCCCTCTTTTTTCCCCATTCCCAATCCTGTACCCCCAAGCCACCATATTTCTTTATTCTAAGTTATCCTTACCTGTAAGTCTATTCTTCTTGGTTCTATTAGTTGTAGTTTTCATCTAATGGTTCCTGTATAGTGTTTGTCAAATATTAGGCCTCATATATTTTGTTGAGTAAGCGAGTGAATGAAAATTGTAGCTATATGCATAATTGCCTTATGGTCCAGTCTACTGGAATTTTAAGCTTAGCCTTGGGGCTTTTTTTGAAGAACCAGTATTCTTTCCCCAGTCTCTAAGAGTCCAACATTACACATCTCAGTATTTGATATGCTTATCTTGACATGCTTTTCTGTAAGGTGAAAATATTTCTTTATGCTAAAATAGTAATGTAAATTTCTTTTTTCTTCCAGCTGCCTTTGCAGCAGTGTTGCACTGGTAAGATTTCTTTTTCTCCTACGGTATTTCATGCAGATGTTTATAATTTTCCAAAGTTTCTTTATACATTTAAAGGAATAATTTCAGCATGGTAAGGATGAATATATATTCATATATATATATTTAAAATACATGCAGCACAGTAGTCTGAAAAGTAGTTTAATTGATAAATCAGGGTCAGAATAATATAATCTTTTTAATAAAAGAGATCCATTATTAAAGAGGCTATATTTGATATTTTGCCTCATTTAACATTAATATAGTATTCATGTTGCAAAGAAGATTAATTTTTTTAATCTTCTGGATAGAGAGAAATATGAATTTCATTAGATATTTCTGAAATGTTGACCCAGTGACATTTATAGTTTAATCTATACTTTTATTGTACTTCACTTAAAATACCATCATTCTAGTTCATTTTAATTTTAAAATCTAATTTGAATGTGTTTTTTTAATAGAGAGAAATTTTAGTAGAAAAAGATGTGCTGAGTGGAAAACAAATATGGATACTGTTTTATTTGGGTTTTATTACTACATTGTCTGCAATAGATACTTTGATTTTTGCTGTTAAGAGTTACTTTTAAAAATAATACTTAATGTAAGTTTTAACACTGTTGCTTTGTTTTATTTTTCCAGGAGCCATATAACACACCTCTTTGAAAATGATCGTCATTTTTCTCACCTCTCAACATTGGAAAGGGAGATGGCTTTTCGCACTGAAATGGTTAGTTTTTATGAGGTATTTTATTGTAGTACTTTAGGACTCAAAAAAAAAATTAAGCTGTTTGTCATGGAAATTTTCAAAAAGGTGTTCCAAGTAGAAAGAGTACATAGCAACCCCCATCCCACTCTCCTGCTTCTACAACTGACAGCACATAACCAAGTGTTCTTATATCTACACTTCCACTCATCCATCTCTTTTTAAAGGATATCCCAGACATTGTATCATTTCATCTATTAATGCTTTCATAAGTATCTCAGAAGGCAAGACTCTTTTTTTGTTCTTAACCTGGTACCATTGTTACACTTGAAAATAATTAACAACAGTTCCTTAATATCACCAAATAAAAATCTGTATTTAAATGACCCCATTGGCTCTTTTTTTATGCTTGCTTTTTTTTTTTTAAGCAGTTGGTGTGTTCGAAGTAGTATCCAAATAATGTCTATAAAACTGCATTTAGTTGATATAGCTCCTAAGTCTTTTTATCTTTATTAAATAAATTCTTCCCATTTTTGTTTTGTTTTCCTGCTATTTATTTGTTGAGGAATCCAGGTCATTTGTCCTGTAGAATTACCCACAGTAATTCATATTGTTTATTATGTTTATTTGTCCCAAGTTTCCTGAAAATTGGTGGATTAGAGTTTTGATAGCTGAACAGTTGACTTTTTTCCTGGCAAGAATACTTCCTAGGTTGTGTTGTACACTTCCTGTTGTATCATACCAAGAGGCATACCATATCTAGTTGTCTCACTGTCTCTGATGCTAAGATTGATCAGTGGCTTTAGGTATTGTGATATTGATTTCTCCATTATAGCCTAGTCATAAGCCTAGGTCAGTTATTTAATTATCATTGGCAAACTGTGATTATCTATTTTATCATTTTTTTCTTGTACTTATTAACTATAATTCTCCTTTTTTTTTGTTAAGAAACTGAGTCTTACTCCATCACCCAGGCTGGAGTGCAGTGGCACAATTACAGCTCACTGCAGCCACAAACTCCTGGACTCAAGTGATTCTCCTCCTTTGGACTCCCATAGTCTGAGATTATAGGCATGAGCCACCAAGCCTGTCCACTATAATTCTTCTATAAAGAACTTTTCCACAATACCTTTTTGGTTTCCTGACATATACTTCATAGAGGAAAGATAGGAAAATACTTGATACTTTCTTTTTATTTATCAGTTTTCAGAAAAATGAGTACATTCTCTATCATCTTCTAGTGGTGACCAATGGAGTACTTTCTTTTGGTATGTCATTATCATGTGATGGATTTTAACATATTTTATAAACTTCCTGTCTTTAGCTAGTGAAAGCCTTTGTAGTTTACCCTGCTTGCTCTTGATGTAACTTTACTAGTATTCCATAGCTTGCTTTCTTTCAAGTACTATATTTTCTTCTCAGATCTAGCAAAGAGCCCCCCTTCCTTTCTGTAGCATATGGTATTTAGAGACCACAATTTTCATGCTAGAATTGCTCATTGCTAGATGGACCATTGTGTCGAGGCCTTTTTAGTGAACAGAATTAGGAAACAAATTTTTCTTCAAAAGAAAGTAAATCGTAAATTTATATTTTAAAATTGAAATTTAGGATTAGATTTTTTTTACTTATTTAATATTAAACTTACATCTTTTCTCTTAGTCTGAGTATCTTGGTTTCAAATTACTATTTGTTATGAATAAAAGTACCAAAGGTATTATTAAAAAATATGATTACCAAAAAGTTTAATTTTCTTATAGTTTGTTTTGGCCTAGAATGTATTCCAGTAGGGATATACAATAAAATTACTATATTTTAAAGTTACTTGAAATTCTCTTCTAACTTAATAAATAGTTAATTCTTTTATTTTAATTTTGATATTTAGGGATTTTTATTTGATTTATGTTTAAATAAACCATTTACATTATTCCCAAATCAAACCTACAAAACAAGGTAGGTGTAGTTTCCTGGGGCTGCCATAAAAAAATATAGTAAATTAGATGGCTTAAAATGCAAGAAATTTATTCTCTCATGAGTCTAGAGACTACAAGTGGGAAATTAAGGTGTTGACAGGGCCATCTTGTCTCTGGAGGCTATCGGGGACAATCCTTTCTTACCTCTTCCTAGCTCCTGGTGGTTGCTGACAATGCTTGGCATTCCTTGGCTTGTTGATCTCTACCTTCATTGTCACATGGCTCCCCCCGCTCCCCGTGTGTCTGTCTTTGTGTCCAGATTTCCCTCTTCTTGTAATGATACCAGTTGTATCAGATTTAGAGTCTGCCTTAATCCAGTGTGACCTCATCTTAGCTTGATTATATCTGCAAGGATCTTATTTCCAAATAATGTCACATTCACAGGTTCTAGTGGACATAAAATTAGGGGGACACTATTCAGCTTAATAAAGTAGGTAACATATTTTAAAACAATAATGATATGAGAACTAAAACACTGCAGTATTAAGACCATGTTTTCCTTTTCAATAAATACCTGGGTAGGCATATTACTTTTGTAATTATGAGCCTTAAAGCCAGTTTAGAGTTTGGTAGCTAATGGTACTGGCTGCCAGGGCAGCCCTAGGTAGAATTGCATAGAAGGTTGAATTGTTTCTTGTTTTCTCTTATACTGTCTTCCCTTATACTGCCACTCATACTCCCCCCAGGCTTCTTGTACTTTCTTGTTTTTCACCTAATGTTTTATTCCACCCTTGCTATCTTTCCAAAGTAGCATGTCAAGCTAAAAAATTATCTCTTTTCCTCAAAATAGGGCCACCCCCTACATCCCCTCTCCCCCAGGGTTCTTACCTTATGCTGACTTGATAGGAGGGAGAATGATCTATAAAATTAGTTGGTATCTGAATGAAATTTATATGTATTAATACATTATCAAGTAGCTGTCTCAGCACATTTGCAATTTTGCATGTAAATCTGGAGGAAAAAATGAATGATAGTGTCATTTTGGGGATTCAGATAACCAATGGGGGGGGACACTTTTGGGAGATTTCTTGGTTTATGGTAAATTTTAGTTCCATAATAAACCACTCACCCTGTTCATAAGATAGCTTTTTGTCACACTTATATTAGTATGGGTTATACGATTTTCCAGGTGAAGTGTGCTGAGTCATGTTATTTTTAAATGTTGAAGCTATTTTTAAAGCTATTTTGCTTTCAATTATTTCAATTAAGACAAGAGCATATGAAAATTATATAGTTTTTTCAACTTTAGAATTTTTCAGTGATGAGAAAACTATGAAATTAATTGTAGCTATTACTTGTTTTTGAAAAGCTGTATTTTAAATTTTTTTAAGCTAAGAAGTTGTAAAATAATTATGTGCCTTTTATTATAACTAGAGCATATCCTTATTTCAGGGACTATATTATTCCTACTTCAAGACTATTGTGGAAGCACCCTCATTTTTTAATGGAGTCTGGATGATTATGAATGACAAACTGACAGAATATCCCCTTGTTATTAATACATTAAAAAGGTTCAATCTTTACCCTGAGGTAAGTTACTTTTTGCAATTGTGATTTTTCACTTCTTAACTGTTTTTTTATATAAATGCTAATTCTAAATCTAAGATATAATTCAATATATTAAATTTTATTTCATTTTTTAAAAGAAAATATGTATCTTGGGAAGGAACATGGGAAAAAGATTATTATTGATTATTGGGGGGGCTTTAACTGATTCTATAGGAACTTCTATTGTGATTGTTTAGAAAATGCAAAAACTAGATTTGGTGTGCTTGTAGGGATTACAGTAAGGGAGCTCCATTACTTTTACATGTCATTTGCCAAATAATGTTTCTTTCCTCTTTTAGGTTGCTCATATAATTGAATATACTTTCTTGGGGTGGGAGTGGGAGAAGGTCAGCCTATCCAGGAAGTAAGAGGGGAAGGGAGTGATATTTGGTCTCTCCTTTACCCTCCTTGCAGAACTCTAAATTTGTTGATGTGGAACTGTTGAGTTCAACAGAATATATACATTAATGATTTTAGTACATGCTACCAAAATGCCTTCCAGAAAGGTTCTACCAATTGAAATCTCCACTAGCAGTTTTAAAAATATTTGCTTGTTCATATCTTTTGTCTATAATAAATTTATTATGTTTATTTATAGACAGGTGTTACTATAATGTTTTATAGGTAAAACATAGTTTTTCATTTGGTTTTTAGCTTTGTGTATGATGTGTATGTATTTTTTTTCTATACAGAAATATCTATGAATTTTAAAAATTTGTTTTTTCTTTTATACATATAAACAATCTTTATACTCATTATAATTATATTTTTATATTTACATTTTTAATTTATCTGGAATTGATTTTGATGCATAGTGTGGGGTAGGTATCTAACTATATTTTTTTCAAAATGCTATTCTGTGTAACCTAATACTGATGAGTGGTCCATTCTGTTTCCACTGATTTGTATTAATAGTAGCTTTCTTTTTTAATATGCAAAATCATTGTACACATATGCTTGCTTCTGTTTTTGGACTTTGTGCTCAGTATTGCTTTAGGTTGAGGCCATAGAAAGTGGACTTGGAGATGGAGAATTGCATAAAGGAAGTGTTTGTGGGAGTGCCCTTGGGATCAACAGTCAGAGGGGGATGAAGGAAGCAGGATCAGGCAGGTGGAAGAGTTGAACTGTAATGCAGTTTACAGCAAAGACCTTAGTCAGTCCTGGGGGAGCTCTGGAACTGGGATGGCCCTGCAGAGTTGTTCTGCCTTGAAGCAAGGGCCGTTGGCCTTTATATCCCTCCCAGTTGATTAGTTAGTTATTGGATATAGTTTGCCCTTGAGTAGGGGTGTGCGCCAGTGAATTTACTTTCTTCAGCCAAGAGCAGTTCCCAGAGAAGGACTTAGCTGAGAGCTGTCAGTTATCAACCCTCTGGGCAGCTGGAAGAATGAGAGCCTTAGCCCAGAAGGGGGACCTGGCTGGCTCACCACTACTTCCCCCACAGTTAGACTGATCTGTCTGGCTGTTCCTGTGCCAGTATCATACCATTTTAATTACTGTAAGTAATAAGTTTTAATATCTGTTAGGACATTCCCTTTAGTTGTTTTCTTTTTGTTATTTCTCTAGTTAAATTTTAGATACTCTTGGGATTTTGATTAGGATTGTTTTAGGTTTATGAATTAATTTGAGGGAGAATTCACATCTTGAAAAATTAGGTCTATTTAAGTAGACCCAGTACCACTCTATTTGTTCAAATCTTCTTTTATGTCCCTTAGTAGAATTTTATATCTTTTTTAAAACATAAATCTTACGATATTTTTGTTATAGTTTATTCTTACCTGTGGATGAGCAGTTGAAGACTGACCAGTGAAGAGATAGGAGATTCTGAGCTTCAAATTTACTAGATTTAAAGAGAGCCAAGTGAATGGTACAGGAAGGGGAAGTTTGATAATTATTAAAACATCTCAAAAATATTATAGTAATAAAAACTGTTCAGGACAATTTCTTTTCTTATGATGCCTCTACTTTTTTTTTTTAAAAAAAATAGGTAATCTTGGCCAGCTGGTACCGGATTTATACCAAAATAATGGACTTGATTGGTATTCAAACCAAGATATGTTGGACAGTTACCAGAGGAGAAGGACTCAGTCCTATTGAAAGCTGTGAAGGTAAGCTTCTTTCCATAATATTGTCCAGTTATCTATAGTAACATAATAAACATATATACCCAACATAATAAACTTAGCCCAAACTTAGTGGGATAAGCAGCAACCATTTTATTATGCTTGTACATTCTGCACATCTAAAAGTTGGGCAGGATATAGCAGGCTTAATTTGTCTCCATAATATCAGGGGCCTCTGCTAGTAAGACTCAAATGGCTAGGAAGACCGGTATTTCCTGGAGGCTGCTTCACTCACATTTTGGTTCCTAGTTGGGGTGATTGTGAGGCTGAGCTCAGCTAGGGCTGTCCACTGGGACACATACATGTGGCTTTTCCATGTGACTTGGGCCTTTTTACAGCAAGGTACCCCAGTGTAGTCAGTCTTTTCCTATGTCAGCTCAAGGATGCAAGCTGTATGGCCTCTTAAGACATAGCCTCAAAAGTCATATGGTATTGCTTCTGCTGTACTCTGTTGAAGCAGTAACAAGCCCAACTGGACTCAAAAACAGGGATCATAGACCTCATACCTCTATAGGAGGCATATCAGTGAATTTGCAGCCCTGTTTCAAAACCACCACAGCTACTACCCTGTTCTCTTCTATGTTGTGCAGTAGTGCCATTTTTTCACATGGGAACCAAGGCAACCATTTAATATATCTGGCAACCATTTTCAAAATAAACACAGTTTAATGTAAATTGCTAGACACATTAATTTATGGTTAAAACATATGTTTTGTTTATTTTTAAAGGATTGGGAGATCCTGCTTGCTTTTATGTTGCTGTAATTTTTATTTTAAATGGACTAATGATGGCATTATTCTTCATATATGGCACATATTTAAGGTAAGAGAATATTTTAGTATGTGTTTATAAGATATACTAGAATAATAAAAATACTTGATTAGTTAATAATTATTGCTTAGCTGATAGTTCTATTTTATAACAATCTCATTCCTAAAATATCTATTTATAGAATTATTTCACATTTACATGATTTCACCATTGGTATGGCCAACTGTACCAATGTTGTTTTAGAGGCATAAATAGAGCATAGTGGAGATACTTGATAAATTTTAAATATTTATAGGCACTTGAGCATAAATAATATATATTATTTATATAAAATATAAAGGAAAAGACCATTAGCAAATGATATGAATGGCTCTTTGCTAATGTTAAAATAGAAGCATATTCTATACAAATATTTAATATCTAACCTGATTTACTTTACAGTTGAGTAGTATTTCTAAAACTAAAAGATTGACTAATCTTTTTAAGGGTTTTGATGTCTATTTTTCTTCTTTTTTTTGACGATTTATCATGCTGTATATGTGTTTGAACTATTTTACCTTGAGGGGATCTTTAGAATTTTCTTCATTACTGCTTACTGATTCTTTGTAGTACAGAAGTATGAACATATGTATATGATTTTCAACTTGGGATAATGAGTTTGCATCTGCTATTATCCTATTATCGTCTTTGCTTTGAAAGTATGGCATTTTCAGTTTAGTGCCTCAAAGATCTGTTGAGTTTCTAGCTCAGTGTTTGAGTATATAGCAGTGACTTGATAAATATTGTCAACGGAGAAAGCTATTAGAAGATAAATTTAAAATATATTTGCATATAGATTTAAGATGCTTTGATGCTAATATTGCTGACTTTGGTCTAAGAAAAATTTTTTAATTATTTATTTGGGGAGATTAAAATGGAAATGCATGATTAAAAGATGATGTAAAAGAGTGAAAGATTTTGTTTTTGAAACAAGGGACAAAGAAATAACTTAACCAAAATAATATGGTAATCAGGAAAGGAGGCTGACTTGAGGGAAAGTGGGCCAGTATGCCTGCATAATGAGCCAAAGGGATAGAAACTTGGTGGTATATATTCATTTTGCTAAGTACTGCCCGTCTGTCTTATGGATAGCTTTATCACATTTGGGAGATTAGATTTTAAATAACAGAAGTTATAATGTGAAATATGGCATGATTGCTAGATTGCTAGTCTTTACTTATGCTACTTTTTTTTTTTTTTTTTTTGAGACGGGGTCTTGCTATGTTACCCAGGCTAGAGTGCAGTGGCTATTCAAAGGCATTATCTTAGTGTACTATAACTCCTGGGCTCAAAGGATCTTCCTGCCTCAGTCTCCCTGGTGGCTAGGGCTACAGGTGTATGTCACCATGCCCAGTTACTTTTTTAATTGAAAGAAGAATTTCTAAACATTTACTAAAGAAAACATTCATATTGTTTTCTTATAATTTATAACCTTTGTTTCAAAGGCAGAAAGCACAACATCTGCTGAACAAAATACAAGGTTCTGGTTTTGGTTGAGGGGTTCTTGGTAGTTTGGGCCCTGACCTGAACTTTCTCAATCTTCAGCCCCGACAGTGACTGGTAGGCAGTTTTCTCCCTATTTGGGATATTCATATTCAGTTGTTCAGTCAACACGTAAAGTACGTATTAAGTAGTTTCTTTCTTAAGACTGTGTTTGGGCTCTGAGTGCATGGGAGTGGGGAGGGTGGGAAATAGAGGTGGTAGCAGAATATGTGTAATGGAAGATAGGAAAGGATAAAGGGCTCAAAATTCCAGAGTAAAGAGAAATTTGCTGTGTGAAGGGGCCACTTTAGCTTGACCTTGGAGAATATGGGGTATTTGGATAGGTGTAAATGAACAATGAGGAAAAAAACAGCCCAGGGAGAGGCAAAGATGGAACATCTGGGTCCTGGGAAGCAGGTAAAAAGCAGGTCAGTTTGACTGGGAGGCATGTTCTTGAGGGGGCATTGTAGAAGATTAAGATTAGAACAATGGCTGGGCTGGGTGGTGAAAAGCCTTGATACTAGGATGGTTTGAAACCTATTCTAAAGCAAGTGAAGAAAATTAGAAATTTGGCCAGTACAGGGACAGGAATTCAAGCTGAGCTCTGATCTCATGAGACCTTGACTTTCATCAGACCCCAAAGTCAAGCAGTGACTACTTCAGCACAGTGTTTGTCAAACTGCATGACCTATTAGGGAGTTTTAAAATCAATTTAGTCAGTTGAGCCTGGCAATTTTTTTTTACATGAAAAAGAAAACAAAACATAAACAATAGCATCTACCACACTTAATAAGGGTAAATAATAGAGAAACTTCTATTTGCTATATGTATGTGTACTGAGCTGTAGTGTAAAGTCGTATTTCTTACTGTAATTTTAGTGTAAAAAAAAGTCTGTAGACTGCTGGTTAAGGTGGCACGAGGGAACAACTCATACCTTAGAGCCTTTGCTTCTTTCCAAATAGCTGTTTCTGGCTCTTTTCCAGTGCCAAGGCCTGCAGCTGATTTCAGCTCCATCTGCTTGACTGCTTCCTGCCTCAGCCAGCCCCTTTGGGGTTGCCCAGGTCTTGTACCCTGCAGTAGTCCACACTTCACCTTTTCATTTTTCTAACTCTTCTTCTGCTGTTTGTGGGCTTTTCCCTAACCCTGAATAATCCCTTTAGCTCTTTCTAAAGGCATCCTGAACTCAAAGTTCTTCCCAGCACTACCCATCACCAATGAGCTTGCAGTTCTTGTGCATAATGGAGCCATTTGTATTCTCAGGAAGCCTTGACTCTTCCTTTGCTCCCTGAGGGCAGTTGTATAAATAGTCCTCAAATGCTGATCCTGATGTATATCATGTTGAATACTGTCTCTTATCACTTCTTTTCTATCAGTTTTCTTTGTTGCATTTGTGTATGTTTTTCACATGAAGTATTTTTAGAGGTTTCAAATTACTAGTTCTTAATATTTTCTTCCTTAATAGTTAGTTTAGTCACCCTTCTAATTTTATGAGTGGGATAAAACTGCAGACTTCTTATGTTTGGGTTAAAAATAAAGAGGAGGATAACTAAAACTGTGTTTAGATTTTTTTTTTATAATTGTGTTCCATAATTGAGAAATCAAAGTTGAGATTTGTCTATTAGATTGGAAGTTTGCAGGCAGATTAAGTATGACAGTTTTTAATCCAGAAGTATATTTGTTTTAAAATAACATAGATAAAAGATTTTAGAAGCCAGATAAGCTAGTCTATTTCATCAGAAATGGAAGTAGAAAAAAAGCCTTAATCAAATGGTGAATGGGGCTGTGCTGCCAAGTTCTAACTTGAGGAGATGCAGTGAGATCTGTTTTGCAAACACAACTTACTCATGCTGGAATTCTCAGTATTGTAGTATTTTAAAAAAATACTCATTGTTAATTTTTTTCCAAGTTGTATTGTTAATTCATAGTTTTTTATTTCATAAGATACCCTGATGTTTCTAAGCCATAGACTAACAGTTTCTGGAGGCCAGTTTCTTAACACGCAGTATATGTAAATCTCTGTTCTGCAGGGAGGAAGGAACTAAGAAAGTGGTTGCTGGGCATTTAAACTCCTCCCATAGTAGTTTCTTGTAGAGGAAATTCATATATGCCTAAAATTCTCTTATTGTTAAATACCAAAATTTTTGTTATTGGACCCCAAGGCAGATAACAAGCAAGTAATACTAAACCTGTACTCTTTGCAGTTCGGTTTTTTTTTCCCCCCGAGACACAGTCTCACTTTGTCATCCAGACTAGAGTGCCATGGTATCATCCTAGCTCACAGCAATCTCAGACTCCTGGGCTCAAGCAATCCTCTTGCCTGGGTCTCCTGAGTAGCTGGGACTACAGGAGTGCAGCACCACATCCGGCTAATTTTTTCTATTTTTAGTAGAGAGTGGGGTGTCACTCTTGCTCAGGCTGGTCTCGAACTCCTGAGCTCAAACGATCCACCTGCCTCAGCCTCACAGAGCGCTAGGATTACAGGCATGAGCCACTGTGCCCGGCCTGCAGTTTAGTTTGATTTTCATAGTATTCTGGAGTTTGAAGTTACCTCTAGCTAGGTCATTGTTCATTGTGGAGAAAGAGTAGATTGGATAGTATATTTAGCTATTAATTATTTACCCTTAGTGGTGCGCTAGCACATGTTTAACAGCCAGCTCTCTGGCAAAAATACATACATACATCAAGTTTATTATAAATTTTCTGCTATAAAGGATGTGTACAAATAATAACAGGATTTTTTTCCCCTTTCTTTGTGGAAACAGACTACCAGAAATACTCTGACTAGCTCAAATAATAGAGAGTGCAATACTGAGATCCAGAGGTCTTTGGAAGAAGGGCTTTGTTTAAGGCTCATTCATCTGTTGGTGTTAGATTTATCCCCACTTGCTGCCAGTTATTCTTTAGTTGTCTCTGTCTTTGGGTCTTTCCTTCTTGGTTCTTTGCCATATACCTGGAAATGCCTTCCTCCCTTACCCTCCCCTCTCAGAGGACTAAATTGAGACAGAACTGTTTAATTGGACTCCCCTTGCGTACCCTTGTCACCCCAATCTGGTCTCCTGTCCCTTCCTCCACTCCCCAGCAGTGTTTCCCCAGCGAAGATGGCTGGTCTCATCCACGTCTCCCACCACTCTCTTCATACGGGGCTTACCTGCAGGCCAAACCATTGTTTGCTTGGTTTGTTTTTGATCTTAGGATGGTAAAAATATATAAAACCACCCAAAGTTTTCACAGATGAGTGCTATGGCTGACCTAAGAGGACTCGCTCTTTTTGTGCTTTATTTTCTCTTTAGAGTTCTCCCACTGATTACTGCTGCCTCCATCTTCAGAATTCCTGTACCTCCCTAAAACTGAAGGATGCACAAAAATTTCTTTCCCACACCTCTCAAGACAACGGAAATAGGGTAGAATCATAAAAGCCCTTAAGTCTAAGTATGATTTGCGGATCTTGTGTTAGAATCTTTGAGGCTTTTCCTATTCAGCATCCTATCTGAGGGTGCCTCCCAAACACCTCTTTTGGTTTTTATTAATAGGCTTTTCAGCTCTCGGTTCCATTCTAGATTAAGCATCATTTGAGGAGGTCTTCTGGAGAAAGCAGTGGGCAGTGAGGGGGCTAATGACTCATCCAGGGGCAGGCAGAACAATTCCCATGTGGAGTATCTGTCTGTACTGACTGATACCTTGCCAGTCATTGCTGCCTGCTTGAACTTTTGTTTATTATACTCCATGGAGTACTTTTACTGAACTTTACTTTTATATTATTTCTTCAGCTCATATTGAGGGTCTTATGAGTGTCAACCTAAAATAATCAAAAAAGTCAGGATCCAGTTAAAAGAGTTTATTCAAGTGCAAAGTGTGAGGGCGGTCATCTGGGTTACACAGACACCAAAGAATGGTGATCAGTGCTCCCGGTGTGGGGAAAAGTGAAGATTGTTTATTTAAGCAAAAACAGAGGTACTGAACAGAATTACAACATTTTCCAAACAAAGGCTAACGTACAGATATAAGATTTGATTGGTTACTATTGATTATATGCTAAGGGAGTTGCTTAACATTTTATAGTAAAGCGGTAACAATCACAAGGATCTCTGTCTCCAATGTCATTTTGTCTAGGTTTGAGTGAAGAACAGGGAGTTGGTTAACATACAACATCTCAACACAAAGGTCAGGAAGCAGTAGTCATGTACCAGAGAAGAAAAACAGGGATATTATGTAACTCAGTTTCCAGGGCCTAACTTTTCCCCTTGGCATAATAAATTTGGAAGGCTTTGAAATTTAATTTTTGTTTTACATAAGAAATAGCCGCATGGAATTCCTTACTTTATGTTTTATTCATCTCTATAATTTGAGTACATTATGATATCACTCATTATCCTTTTCAAAAACAAAACATGTTTTTTATGTGTGAAATGTGTCATATCTATGGAATTGTATAAAACCTGTAAATGCATATTTAAAGATTAGTAAAATGAACACCTATATACCTATAACACTTAGATAAAGAAATAATAAATTATCAGAAATTTTCATACCCTAAAAATTCCTCTTATTGCATTCTCTTCCCTTCCCCAACCCTCAGAGGAAGGGTATCCTAAGTTTTGGACAAATTTTTTTCTTGTTTTTCTTTATAATTTTACCACCTGTGTATATATCCTTAAATATAGTGTGTTTAGTTTTGAAAAACTGAATATTAAGCTCAAGCACAAACCTGGCTGTTTAAGGGAAGGGCACTATTGCCATTATTATATGAAAGTTCCCAGAAGATAGCTGAACAGGGTTTCTGGGTCATGGTCATCAAGTTCCCTGAGGGAAATTTCTGGAACTGTCAGGAGCTCAGCTGAGCTGGGAGAGGGAGCTGAGTTGCCAAATGTTGGAGTCACTGGTTAAAGTAATAAGCCCAAAGTGAAGGAGTTAAGCAATCATTTCCTGTGATGGTATCAACAAAAGCAGGCTCCACCTGTCCACACCCCTCACTGGCACAGGGTCAGGTAGATCAGTGCATCCATGGTAGTTGGGGCTCAGGAGACTTCTCACTTTTTTAATGTTAATGGAGCCCCAAACAAAAGGCTCTGGGCTCTGAACAAAAGGCCCCTGCAGTTTTATGGGTCTTGAGGTAGGGGGAAGGACTAAGAGTGGAAAAGAAAAGAGTTCCAGTCAGAGTGGAGAGAAGTGTCTTCAAAAACTCCCCCACTAGGAAGCCTCAGCAGAGGCCCTGAAGAGGACCTCTGCCTGAGGCCTCAGATACAGAGACCAAGGAATGAACATATATGAAGAGCTTGACCAGCCAGAGGAACCTGAATCCTTAATTGCAACTCCTCCCAGAGACTGCAATGCATTGGCTCTGCACCAAGCCTATGGTGAGGAAGGCAACTTTTCCCTGTGAGGCCTGCCAGGCAAAGCTTTTGCTTATGGACAGGCTGGAGAAATAACACGTAGGTGTCAACCAGGAGTGTGGCCCCTCAGGACATCAGTGGGCAAGATCTGCAAAACTCAGTCAGAAGAGGCATCTGGCAGAAATGTAGTGTGGGCCAGGTACTGAATGTCAAGCAGAAATACTGTCAGGGGAAGAGCTGCCCTCTGTTTCTAAATTCAACACTGTGTACCCTAGCTCTCAGGAGCATATCAAAGCAGAACAACTTCTGTGAGTAAATGAGTGTCTTTAGCCGATGCCAGCACTAAGGCATGCAGGAGCCAAGATAAAATACAGACAAGAATCTGTCCAGGCTCACCCAGACCTTATCCTCAGGTTAACTAAAACATGGGGATCTTGGGCATGAGTGAGTACTTGGTTCTGGACTGGCTGCTTTCTGTGGTTTGTGTACATCTGTCCTCTTGGCATTTTCCTTTGCCAATCCATTGGGGTGTCCTTCCCCACTCTCCTCTGTTGGATCTTCTGTGCCTGTATCCTATTTATTCTTCTTTCTTGGTTTATTTTCTCACTTTGGTAGACCACATCTTCTAGTAGTTCTTGAAAGTGGGTAGATGAGAGGCGTATTCATGAAACTTAGCATATTTGAAAATATCTTTATTTTGCCTTGATATTTGATTGCTTGTTTGGCTGAGCATTGAACACTTTTCTTGAAAATTTTAAACACATCTCTCTATTGTTTTCTTGCTTCAGATGGTGCTATTCAGACATTTTTAAGTTATTAAGATTCCTGTACCTTTGTATCTGACCTTTTCTGCCCTTCCTCTCTCTGGAAGATTGTAGAATCTTTTCTTTGTCTCTATGGTTCTGAAATTTCACAACAAAATGTCATAGTAATTTTGTCATTATTCTTGAAAATTTGATGCGTTTTCTCAATCTTATAACTTAAGCCCTTAATTTCAGAGAAAATTTTTTTTATTATTTCTTATTTCATTCTCTCTGTTTTCTCTTTCAGAACTTTTATTATTATATTTGGATGTTACATTTCCCAGTCTTGTAATTTTCACATCTTTTTACATTTTTAATCTCTTTAACTTTGTCCTATATTGTAGAAAATTTTATCAGCCTTATTTTTCCAACTCTTCTACTGAGTTTTTCATTTTCATTATCATGCTTTTAATTTCCAAGAATTTTTATTTGTTCTGTGAACATTTCTTTTTTAAAAAATAGTATTTTATTTTTGTTTCACGGTTTCAATATCTTTTCTTTCTGAGAGTGTTAATGATTTTTTTTTCCCCTCACTGAATAATCTTGGCATCTTTTAGCTTTTTTTTTTTTTTTTAATTTCTTTTGATCTGCACCATGCATGTTAGGAGCTTTAATCAGATGTCTGGCAATCTTAGGCTGTCGTGATTAAGACTGAAGGACAAAAAAGCTGTATGAAGCTCAAAATCATGGGTGGAATCTGTTAACATTGAATTTTTATATAATTTGAATAAATGTCATGAGAAGAATTTAGAGTGACTCAGTTCTTTAGATATAAAAGAAAATATAAAGCAACAAATGTCTTTCCAGGTTGTAACAGGAAGGTAAAGTGTTTTATTGGGTTACCTGAAATAGAAGATTATAGAATTTTTAAGAAGTGATTGAGTAGGAGGGAGAAGACCTAAATGAGTTTAGGAGACACTGTCTTCTATGTAAGAATGGAATAAGGTAATATTTGTAAAGCACCTAGAAGAATCCCTGCCTTCAGATAATACTTTTTGGTTAAATGAAATGAATGAATACATTATTGAAAGAAAAACTTAGTTCATGGTTGCCGTATTTGACAGGCACAATAAAAATCTGTTATCTATCATATAAGCCTTACTAGCATTTACCAATTTAGGAAATATTTTTCCCATGGACTCATTTTGAAGCTTTCCCTCTGCAGATTCTCATCTTTACTGAAGACTTTTTTATACTGAAGAAATACAGTACGTGTATAACACTAATGTGCAAGGCTCTAGTCTAAGCTCTTTATAATGATAAACTCATTTAATGCTTTGGTAGCCTTATGAGATAAGTAAACCATTTTATACATGAGGAAACTGAGGCAGAAGGACATTAAACCATTTTCCCAAGGTCACAGACCTAGTCATTTGCAGAGTTGGGATTTGAGGAGACAGAGGCTCCGGAGTGTGTGCTTTACTGTCTTGTGAATACATTTTAAATGTTCTTTCCACAGTAATTAAATTATCTGCAGCTTTAGTTAATTCTTATTTAAAAATCCTGAGTAATGAAAAGAAAATGTTTATTCCATTTCCAAAGTGAGTGATATTTATGTTTCATAAAAGTTTTCATCTAAAATATTTCAGAGATAAATGACACTTAAAAGAATCTAGACTTTCCATTCTCTTTTCCATTCTAATTTTCCAGAATATTACTGTTCTGTAATATTAATAGTTCATTTTCTAAGGGTTCTAAGGTCCCAGGATTTTACTGTTCCTAATGCTAATATTTCTATATACATTGTTTATTTTAGTAGAAGTTGATATGTAGAAGTTTACTTAATGTTGTCATTTATGAGGATCCTATTCTACTTTTAGCTATCACACATGTAATTTTGTAATTATTCTAATAGTTTCCTCCATTAATTTTTCTTAGAATCATTTTATTGTTACTTTACCCACAAATTGGAAGGAAAGACACCATATATGTGTTGTGTTTCTGTTTCATTCAACGTCTATTTTCGTGGTTGCACATTTCCCCCTGATTTATCATCCTCCATATAGAAGCATGCCTAAACTCTACAGTTCTGGGTGGTTTGGCAGTTTGTGGTTGTTTCAGTCTGTTTTTTGGAAGGTTTCTTTTCTAATTATTTTCAACCAAAGTTAAAATATACTATTTTATTTCTTTTGGTGGTGAATAAGAACATCAGTTTTATGTGTATATATACACACACACACACACACACACATATTTTTATTTATTTTTTTATTCAGGATATTATGGGTGTGCAAACATTTTGGTTACATGTAATGCATTTGCCTTGCCCAAGCCAGGGCTACAAGCATGTCCCTCCCCCATACAGTGCGTTCCACTTCCATTAGTTGTGGGTTACCCCCATCCCCCCACCTGACTGGCACCCAATGAGTGTTACTACCATGTGAACACCTTAGTGTTGGTCAATTAGTACTAATTTGATGGCGAATACATGTGGTGCATGCTTTTCCATCCTTGTGATGCGTCACTTTGAAGGATGGGCTCAATCTCTGTCCAGGATAATACAAGAGGTGCTATATCACCATTGTTTTTGTAGTTGAGTGGTACTCCATGGTACACATATACCACATATTGTTAATCCACTCATGTATTGATGGGCTCTTGGATTGTTTCCACATCTTTGCAATTGTGAATTGTGCTGCTATAAACATTTGAGTGCAGAAAGAACATCAATTTTAATGTTATCTGGAACATTTTTATGATTTTGTTCCTCATAGCTATTTGATAAATATCAATAGGTTTTCAGGTAAGTTTATTGAACAACTTTCTTTCTATTAATGTGCTCTGCAACTGGGTATGTTACATATTAGTATGTTTTTAAAATTAATTTTCATTATTTTGTATGTACATATATATCTCTTGGCATTATTTAATAAGTTTTCATGATAAAGCACAGCAGTAGTTCCTTGCCCTGTCTCCAGCACCTCACCCATCCCTTTATCCAGAGAAAACCACTTTCTAATCTTTGAAACCTCAGCAATTCTGATATATAAACCAGTAGTCCACAGTTACATTATTACAGCTGTATAAATATTGCTCACTGCTGAATAAAGTAGTTATAAATATTTGATAACTTAAATTTTTTCCTGTGCTTAATTATTGCTAATATTTTGCTTTCCATAATTTCCTGTACACTGATTAATTCCTCTACAAATCTGCAACTGAGCTGTAAGCACTTATTTTATACTTTGTTTAATGTATATAATCCATTATATTTCAGCTCTCCTATCCCATCCCTGAGGCCTCCCTTCTGGTTCCATCCTAGACCAGGCCTTCTCTAGGCTTCCTGCACAGCTGTTCCCATGACTTTAGTTTACCACCATGCTGAGAATCCACCTTTCCTCTCTTGCATTGGATTCATTGTTTGTTGACCTCTTCCTTGTTTATTTTGTCATTTTGGAGAATCACATTTCTCAGGTAGTTCCCAAGAAAGAGTACATGAAGGTAATTTAAAAATACATGTACCTTGCATGTTTGAATATTTCTTTGTTTTACTTTTGTACTTGGTTGCTGCTTTGTCTGGTTATAGAGTTTTATTTTTCTTCAGACTTTTGAAGGCTTTGTTCCACTGTCTTCTGAGATTCAGTCTAGCTTTTCAAAACTCTGGTGCTATTCTGCCATTGCAGGAGTTAGCTATGCTCCCAGCAAAAAATCGGGACCCTTTGGCAGGGGTCATCTCATGGGGTAAGGAAATAATAGAAAATAGAAAATAATAGAATAGAGAAATAAAATAATACACAGAGACAGAGTACAGTTTTATAAAGTATAGATTTTATAAAGTTGGGGGAAATCAAGAGACCTTCAGCATTCCCGTGAGCTATGAGGCCACGAGTGAAGTTTTGCATCAGTATTTATTGGTACAGTGATCTGTTGCCAGGGGTAACAGATTTACATAATAACAGGTAGTTCGTTTTAGGTTAAAAGTCTCTCAAAAAGTTGCTAGAGATCCCTTGATTAACTCTATCTATGTGGGCAAACGGTTACAAAATCTTTCTAGGACAAACTTCTAAGTTCTAAGATAAAATTATCACTTAGCAGAAAGGCTAAACAGAAATATAGTGGTTCTATATTTCTTTATGTAGTTTTTGTTGATTGAGACAGGTAGTCAGGAGTGAAGCAGGAACTGTCCCTTAGGCTAATTGCTTTTAGCCGCAGATGTCTATCTTTCCAGCGGGCACTGTTTGATCAGTTTTCATCCCGTGGCCTCACGCCAAACTTTGTTGTACAGAAGCAGGCATAAGCCGACAGGTTTGAGACACAGTGTCGCCTTGGAAAGTGCTGCCACTGATCTGTGAGATGCCCTCCTGAGGCGAGGCAGCTTTTGATATGTGAACTAACACGTTTACATATTCCTTCAGGGCAAAGCCCTGCAAAACTCCTGAAGTCATTTCTGTCTCTATTATAGGGGACGTTTCTATAGCGCAACATGCCATCAGTTCCTTTTGTATATGGCTTGTTTGTATATGGGTTCATCTTTTTATCTTTAGTGCCCTAAAAGGTGATGATGTGGTAGATACTGTATCATCCTTTAATCAGATACTCTGTGGGTTCTATCTATCTGAACACTTATATTCTTCAGTTTGGAGGAAAACTTTCTATCACTATTTCCTTCATGGCTTTTTATTTTCCTTTTTTTCTGTTTTTCTCAAAATCCTGTTGATTGGATATTGGAACTCTTGAATTAAAATCTAATTTTATATGGTTTTTCTACCTTATTTGTTACTTTTTATTGTCCTTTCTGTTAGATTTCCAACTATACTAAAGAATCTTGAGTTCGAAAATTTCTCTGCTTCTTGCATTGTCTCTGTTACCTCCAGGTTTCCTTTGATTTTGTATTAGTTTGTTTTTCACCCTAAAGACTTCCCCACAGCCTGTTGATCCTTAGCCTGACATTTATATCTAAGAATGAGGTAGCTTGTAAAAACTGGTTTGAAGGTTGTAAGGTGAGTGGTACTTAATGACTGGTGGGTTTTATTATAGAATGATCAGACTGTAAACTGCTTTGTTGGGGGAGACACAGGCTCCTTTCACCTTGCAGGTCTTTCATTTACCAACTTCAGCAGCCTCTGTGTGTGGCCAGGAGACAAGAGAGAGAATCCAGGAGGTGTATATGATTCTTTATCACCTCAGTGTAGCAGTGACACCCAGTACTGGTGACAATCCCACCATCCCCCACCTCTCTGGGGTACGTGGATACTTGTGTATTTAAGGCCCAAGTGCATGCTCACCAAGGCTTGGATCAGTGTCTCTCTCTCTTTCTTTTCTATTCCCTTTTGGCAACTTTTTGAGAATTTTTAAATTATCTTTTTCATGACCTTTTCTACATTTACTGTCTGCTACTCAGCATCCCTGTGGCCACTCTCATCTGTCCCTAATCTCTTCCTCCTCTTTTGAATATTTACCCTTCTCTCTACTCAGTTCTCCATTGCTTTTCAGCTTTTGTGAGAAAAGCCTGGCCATCCTGATGTAGACAGAGCTAGTCAGCAGAAAATACCTTTTCTTCCACGTAAGGAGCCAGCTAGTCATAGAGGACAATGCATTTATCTTCCAGTTTTCTGTTCTTTGTCATCTTCTTTGGTTGTTGGAGGTCCAGAGTGGCAGAATGGTTTATCTTTTAGATAAAATTTGTTTTAAACTACTTTATTTCTAGATATGTTCTGGGAGCCCTGAGGACCTAGAAGATTAGTGTGTGTGTCAAACCCTTTCCCACTCCACTTTAATTTCGCTTAAATGTCTCCCTTTACATCTGAAGTGAATAGACATCATTAACGTAACCAGTTTCCCTACTCTGTCTTCCCATAATCCAACCGAGTTACTTAGAAAGTACTCAGTATTGCTTTTAGGCTCTCTTGCAGACTAGAATAATTTTCTATGTCAATTCTTTACTCCTCTACTGTCCCCCACCTGTTTTAAGGAAAAGTTGACTTTCTTATATTTTATGCCAATTTTACTTCCATTGTTTTATGTGATATTTTCTTTTTCTTTATTTAAAAAAAATCAAGTGTTTACTGTTTATACAGACTGGGTTTTTGGCTAAAAACATGTCTTAAATAGGTTTTGAATTATACCATCTCCAACTTCTCCAGCTACATATTTTTTTGAATGTTCTATTAACTTGGCCTGCTAGCACATCTTTAATCAAACCCATTTGTTCTAACAGTTGTATATGAATATTTAAAAGATAAGTATTTTTTAGCATAAATTGATGAAAATTATTGGTGGAAGATATTGGCATCTTTTCTCCAAAACCTGCCCCTTTTTCTGTTGTCACCGTCTCAGGAAATGGCACTCCTGTCCACACTAATGCCCAAGGCTGACCGGAGGAGAGGAGACATGCATGATGTTCCTCTTCCTCACCTCTGCAGCCCCAGGAGTCATGGAACCCTGTGCTTTATTTCCTGAGAATGTCTCTGGAGTCCTTCCACTTCTGTCTTTGCCAGCACTGTCACCCTGAGGCACTTCAGCTTCATTTGCCTCAGCTCTTACCAGTCTTGCTCCCCACCCAGCTCTTCTGCACACTGCAGTCCATGTGATCTCCTCATTTGAGGAGCTGTGACAAGGACAGCTGCAGTTGCTGCGCACAGTTTGTGTAGGAGGATGAATAGGGAAAGGAGGCTGGAGGTGTATCCAGGGACCAGAGCCTGTGAGGCATTTTGGCCATGTTTCAGTGTTAGATTTGACCCTCAGAGTAGTGGATGCCAGTGAAGGGTTGTGTGGATGGTGGGAGCGCCAGAATTTGGTTCCTCCTTTTTATTTTTTGTCCACCTCTTTTCAGTACACACACAATCACAGAGAAATTATAATCTAGGAAGGAAAATTCAGTGACAAAACAAAAGTAGTAAAAATATATAGCACATACAAAGTGGTTGACAGGAAAATTTGAATTGTGTACAGTATCTTTGTATATAACTTTCTTTTTTAAAAAGGAAAATACACATAGACTAAAATGCATAAATATTTTAATGCTCTTGGGAAAAGTTTTAGATATTTCATTGACAAGACTAAATGAATAGAATCCTTAGGTGGAAACATTGTTAAAGATGACGGGTGCCGCAACGTAGAGGGAGCAGGGCTGGAAGGCTGGGCAGGAGGCTTTTGCAGGCGTCTGTCCTGGTAGAAGAGGATAGAGGCCTGGGCTGGTGCAGTGAGGGTGAGATGGAGGGAAGTGGACAGACTCCGAGATCCCAGGAGGCAGAGTTGGGATGGAGGCTAGGGAAAACATTTTCTCAGAGGGGAGTGATATTTCTAGGCAGGAGGAGAAGGCAACATCTGGGAAGAAGCTGAGGGTGTTGGGTAGGTAGTTGTTAACCATGGAATGAAGTTTCTGGAGGACACAGTGGAGAGGTCTGCATGGGAGTCAAGCAGTGTGGTGGATGGGTCAGAGCAGAGACTCCACTGAGCACATGGCACTGATGACAAGCGACAAGTGGGAGCTTACATCTGGGCCAGTCCCAAGGGCAATAGTGATGTGAGGTGTGGTGTGTTTGGCTGCAAATCCAAAAAATGAATGCCAGCAGTCTTTTGATTGAATAATAATTGTGTTTCATGTACCCCTCAGATACCTTCGAATATCTGCCTCTGACAAGGCTCAGTGCTAGGTGCCTTGGCAGCTACCATGGTGAATTGGGAAGTTCACATTCTAGTAAAGATTCTGTTTCTTAGTGCTGGCAAAGACTTAACTTAAAGGCATTAATTAATTGCTTGTAACAGACTGGAGAGGACCAAGCTGAGAACTTTTCTCACCTTTCTTGATTCTCACTCTCTCTTTTCATCTTCACTATCTCTTTCCTTAGTAACAAGTAAATCCCACTCATTAAGTATAGGGCAGGGTTCTTAGCTCTGAACCAGACCTGCCTTTTGGCATTTCTTCCTTGGGCTGGCAAGTGCTGATGTCTTATATTTGAAATTGGAAATCCTCTTAATTCAGTTGCTTTCAAATTATTCTCTCACTTTCTCTGTCTTAAGGATTTATACAACAATAAGAAAACTCTTAAGTTATTTAATATTGTTTCAAATTAACTATGATTGCTTTTTTTCTCTTCAAAAGTTAAACTTGGCATGTTTCATCATTTTTTTGGAAATAGAGATAAAAGTCTCAATGATTAATGAGGCTATCAAAAATTTGATGATTGATTTAAATCCATACAACTGGGAAGTATTTTAAAGATCTTTTAAATTTTCATTTTTAATTAGCCCTCATTTTTATCTAAGGAAATTGAGGTTCAAAAGGTAAATGGGATGTATGAATAAATGTGGTAAATGTTTAGTTATCTTATAGTGTTTTAAAATTTGCACAATAGGAACTTTCATATTTTCTGACAGTTGGTGGTAATATTGCAGAAGAGACCTTTTTTTTTTTTTTTTAACCACTGGGGAATGCTGAAATATCAAATGATCAACTATAATGGAAAAAAAATTAGAACAATTTGAAGTATTCTGGTCACTGCATCTTTTGTGTTTAGCAAAATAAAAGGATTTATGTGGTAGTCTCTATGGGTTGGGGTAGGAGGAAGGTAGATACTGGGGACATTGTTTCATATTTATTTCACGTCACATCATTTCATAGTGATTGTAACTCAGACTATTGCTTGCAGATAAGCAAATGTTACTCTCCTCTTCTAGCTTTGCAGTGCACAGAAGTGCACCAGAAAATCTGCCTCCCTGGTTAATTGAGCAAAGCTGAGTATATTCATGGAAGATGCTGGGCCAAGACTTGTGTTTTGGTAATTTGTTGAAAAGGGAATATTGTCACACTGGTTCTGCTTTCAGGAAAATGTCCAACCTCAGACCCCTCCAGGTTGTATGGCAATTGAGTGAGGGTATAAGGCTTAGTTCTTACGCAAACTGTATTCTGAGATTTGGTCAGGGAATTGGATTTGTGGCTCTTTTGTCCTTTCTCTACATTTACTCTGCTATTTCAAGAATTAAAGTTATTAAATTTCAGTTTCAATTCTTCTTTGTTCCAGGGAATTTTTAAAAGGGAATTTTACATTAAATTCCCAAAGGGTTTTTTCCCCCATTTTGTGTGTGTGTGTGTGTGTGTTTTAGGTTGTTTTGGACAGTAATCAAAGAATGAGGTACCTTGAAGTGGTCCAGGGACATAAGAAAATAATGTATGGTTTTTAGATAGTCAAAATATGATGTATATTCACAAAATTGAACTTATCAATTATCTCCTTCAAATCCTTGATAGTTTCCTTTAGCTTACTTGACCTGTCAAATTCTGAAAGTGTTAAAATATTCCACTAGGATCAGATGATCAGATTTTATTATGTTCTCTTTGTATTTCTAGAAGTTTTAACTTTAGATACTTGACTGTTATATTGCTTGGCCATGAAATTTTTACTTAAAGAAATACAGTTAGTATTGAATAAGTAGAGAGCATCACATGATACAACTGAATGGGCTGAATTACCATCATATAAATAACAATCCTTCCCAAATTATATGTAAATTTAATGTTACTCTGATCAGAAACCCAAGTGTGTGTGTGTTTTTCAAGGGGGGATTGGTTAAGATGAAGATGATATGTGTAGAATAAGTTGGTGAGAATTACCTAAAAAAATCTTAAAAAGTAAGAGCAGTTGGGGGTTGGGAACTTTCCTTATCATATGTTAAAATGACCATAATGCTGTAGTAATGAAAAATGTGATACAAAAAAATACAGAATTAAATCAGTTGGATGGAATAGAATGGATTATAGCATTGTAAGAGATTAAGATATGATAAAGACTGAATTTCATTTCAGTGGTAAAAGGAATGTTTATTTGATAAATGATATTAGCATAATTGTCTGTTTCAAAGAGAACAAAAGTAGGGTTCTGCAGATGAAAGATCTAAGTGGAAAATGCAATGCATGATACTAGAAGAAATTTTAGGAGACTAATTTTGAGGTGTGGAAGACCCTTAGATACAAGACAGGAAGTTCAGAAGTAGTAAAGGAAAATATCGACATATTTAACTACATAAAATGTTAAAAAATTCTTTCAGGCAGAATACACCATAAATTATATCAAAATACTTTGTCACACATGTGACAGCCAAAGATTTGATAACCCTAACCTTTAAATAGGGAAACAGAAAATCCAATAGACAAATAGGCAAGAATGTGAGTAGGTAGTTCACAGAAGAGAAATGCATGTTGTCAAAACACTAAAATGTAGGCAGTGAGAAAAAAGTTTTCAGCTATCTGAAGGGCAAAATTTAAAAGAGTCTAAGCACATCAGGTGCTGCAAAAGTAATAGAGAAACGGATCCCCTTCGCACACTGTGGCGAGTGTGCAGACTGGTGGTACCGTGCTGCCTGGCATAGTTTACATTCTTTGACTTCGGTGTCTCACAGTTAGGTCTATCCTCCCAAAATAAAAGCACCAGTACTTTTTACATGTACAAGGATGTTTTTCTTAACATTTTTTTTATTATAGCAAGAAATTTAAAAATATATGTATGTCCAATAATAGAGAAAGGGCTGAACAAATTGCGGTGCATTCGTACAGTGCAGTATTTGGCATCCATAAAAATAATGCCTTAGGTTACATGTATTGATTAGGAATAATCTTCATGCTATATTAATTAGAAAAGGAGCAAATTTCAGAGGATTGTTAATATGATCACATTAAAAAATATATGTTTCTATTGTTATAAAGAAAGATTTGGGAGGATGGACACATGAAAAAATCTTAAGTAAACAGGATTGGGGGAAGGTGGCAAGAAAAATCCTATAAAATAATGTACTCAAAATATTAAAATTTGTTATTTATTTTTTAAACCCTTAACTCTGCCTTAACCTTTCTAATGTCTTACCACTTGTGATGAAGCCTGGGTTAGCCTGTTTTCTATAAAAGAAGATGTCATATGCCTCTCAGGAGAGAACCCTGGCTTCCACTCTCTGGCCTGTACCACTCTGTAGCTCCTTTATCTCTTCTTATTTCTGGGATCCATCACTTCAGCCACTTTCTGGGCAATGTCCTCAGTTTCATTGCCTCTTTATATTTCTTTTTTGCCTCTCTAGGCTGATAACCCGTGGAAAAAAAATCATGCAATCCTGCAGTTAGTGACCCTATAACTGAGATCTGCAATCTCCTTTGCTCTCCTAAGATGTCTCAGTAGCCCTTTTCCCCAAGTTACCACTTTCCTGAAATGCACGTGGTATTTCAGACATCCCCCTGTTTCCTCAAACCTTTAATGCCGCCACCTTTTCTCTCTACCAGCGAGTGACTGTGCCTCTGCTCTGTAGGAAAAATGGAAACTCTGCAAACTGCTTGCCACTAAGCATGCCGTCAGTCTTCCTCTTCTTCCTTTGTTTGCTAAGGCAAACAGGCCACCTGTGCAGGGATCCCAGCCTTACCTGTCTTCCTCTGGAGGGGGCGGGGAGGGGCTATGTGTTCCTGAAATGGATTATCCCTGTTCTCTCTTGTATCTCCTCCACTTTTCCTCATGCATACAGCCCCAAGAGTAAATACAAGGCCTGTAATACATACACCATCTGGTTCTTTGTTTCCTTTCTGGCCTCTCTGTGTTATACACGTACTCGAAGATGCATAGAAAGAAGGAAGTATTTGGGTAGAATAATCAGAAAGCAGTATGAGCTAATGAGAGTAAGAGGACCTCAAGACTAAGGGTGAAAGAATGATGGAACAAACCTAAAAACAGCCTCATTTCCTCTACGCAGACTTGGAGGAAAGTAGGGAACATAATTCACTCTTACCCGAGCAAATGAAGTTTGTTGTAAGAACTGCCAGAATATACCATTGTATTTCTTAGCTAGAGTTATAAGCCTGATTGTCATACTTTGATATATGTGTTATATTCTAGTCTTTTGAAAACAAATGAAAGATAAAACTTTATAAACTAGAGTTCGCCAAGTGTGTTCTGCAGAAAAATAGTGTGGGGATAGGGTTCAGGAAATACTGAATTAAGTCTTGACTGTGCTGAAGTGCTTTGTGAATTTCCAAAGCAGGTAGACAGTGTTTTCCAACTTTATGATCATAGAGCCCTTTTCTGTATTTCTTCTCCATCCCATTCCCTAATGTATATCACGTGTCCCAAGGAAAATAGTTTGAGAAATGCTGAAGGATAAATAAATGTGTGGTACTAAAGAGAATGAAGAGAAAGAAAAATCAGGTTGCAGGCTGGG
>VBSM01002217.1:17578526-17597665 GCA_008086735.1 Cheirogaleus medius
GTCGGTGTAGGAGAGGGCGACTCTCAGCGCCAGGTAGGGCTGGTGCCGCTGCCACTGCAGGCAGCAGCTCAGGCCATGTCTCGCTCCCTCCCTGTTGTATATTTCCGATTCCGTGGCAAAGAATATCCGAATCACCTTTGATTTCAGCTGTAGATTGTCTTATCTCTCCGTTTCCCAATGAATGTCTATAGGCTTGCGAAGCTGGTTCTGTGGACGTGTAGATCGCTCGCGTGTGGTTGTCCTCCTTCTTCACTTTCCGCACTGGGAGCAGAGAGCCAGGAGGACACCCCTACTCCGCCATTTTTTTCAGAATCATACTTTCTAATGTCTGACTTCTTTCTCTCAACATATGTCTATGATGTTTATACACATTGTTTTCCAAAGTGCTTGTACAAGTTTTCACTCCCATTGGCAATGTACGAGAATTCTGGTTTCTTCCACACTTGAGTCAGTACTGGCAGTGCTCTTAATTATAGTCATTCTGATCAGTGAAACAGTATCCTTATTATGATTTTTGTTTGCACATTTTCATGATGAGTAATGACGTTGAGCACCTTTTTATATTGCTTATCTGATTTAGGTATTCTCTTTCATGAAGTGCTTATTTAAGTCTACTCATTTTTTAAAAACTTGTGTTATTTCTTTTATTGATATATGGGAAGTTTTTGTCAATTCTATGGACTTGGGAAGTTTTTGTCAATTCTATGGACTTTTTGTAGGATATATGTCCTGAAAATACCTTCTCACAGCATATGGCCTGTTTTTTCATTCTTCCTGAGTTTTGTTTGTTTGTTTGTTTTTGATGAACAGACGTTCTTAACTTTGAAGTTCAATTTATCAATCTTTTATGTTTATTCCTTGTGTCTGATTAAAAAATCTTTGCCAACTGCAAGTCATAAAGATTTTCTCTTATGTTTTCTTGTAGAAGCTTGATTGGTAGAGCTTTCCTATTTCGGTCTATGATCTCTATCTAGAAACTTGTGTATACTATGAAATAGGTTCAAGATTCACCCCTTTGCCTCCCCCAATTTGGGTGTCCAATTAACCTGGTACCATTTCTTGAAAAGACGCTAAATTGTAGTGGTGCTTGTGTCATAAATAAGGTGACTGTATATTTCTGTGTTTGTTTCTAGACTTTCAATTCCGTTCCATTTGTCTGTTTAAGTTAGTATTAAGTCAGTATCATACTGTCTTATACATTGCAACTTTGTAAGTGTGATGTCTGATAGTGAAAATCTCCAGCATAGTTCTTCAATATTGCCATAGCTAGTTGAGGTCTTTTGTGTTTCCATATAAATCGTATTAATAGAATCAGCTTGTCATTACTCCTCCCTCCCCCAACACATATGCAACCTGCTGGGATTTTAATTGTGATTGCCTTGAAGCTCTAAATCAATTTAGGGATAATTGACATGCTGAATAGACTAAATCTTCTAATTCATAAATGTAAATTTATATTGGTCTCTTTTAATTTCTTTTGAGGAATGTTTTGTGTTTTGTACATCTTTTGTTAGATTAATCCCTAGATATTTTATGTTTTTTGGTACTATTCTCTGCCCTTTTGATATGTCCCGTTGGTCTCTGAATGCTTCCTTTCTGACACAGAAAGGTACTCCAGGATCCCCTTGTGTTTTTTTGTCCCCAAATATAAAATCAGCTGTTTTCTAAGGAATCTTGGATCCTTAGTGGAAAATTATATTAAGAAAACACAATCTGTGCTCATTGCCACTTTCATGTAATTGCTTTTAGCCCTTTTTCTTACAAGAGGTATGAAGTATATTTTTTAAAAATCATCATTTCATACTGATTCCTCCAATTCTAATCCTATATCATAGGATTCTTCTCTGCCTTCCCCTACTCCATATTTGTACCTCCTATTTTCCCCCAAGTAAATGTGTTTACTTATTTGCTTTATTCTATAATACATACAAAATAGTTTCAGAATTACTACACTAATGTCATTACCAATAACAAACCTACTAAGTAAGGTTCAAGATTTCTTCACAGTTATTTTTCTCTTAAGGATATATTCTACTAAGAGGGGGTACGTACCAGTCAGAGATCAAAAGTTAAACAGTTAAAAAGCAACTTGAATTATTTTTGTTTCTGTAAGTTATCATTTTGATAGTGCAATTTTGTTTCAGTTTTTATTTATATTGCCTTTATGTCTTGACTAATGCTTTCATATTGTAGTCAGAATTCTACTTATGTTGATAACTAGGTGATATTGATAACATCTTGCCAGATATACTTTCTAGTTTAAATGAGTAAAGACGTTCAAGTCACTACAACCATGAATGGAGGCATAAAGAGATACTTCATTGCCTTTCCTATGAAGTTGGCTGCTTTCACAGACGTTCTGTGTAAACTTAGGATAAAATATCCTGATATCCTGGTTGTTTACAGACAAAAAGATCAACGTTTCCTTTTATAGAACAAGAAGAAATTCCATATAAAGACAGTAAAATTTAATAATAGCAATTACATATCACTGTCACATTAAACATTGTGTGAGCCAAACTTGTATTATAAATTCAAATTGAAATATGTAACTGGCTAATTGAACAACTTCTCAGTACAGGTTGAGCATCCTTAATCCGAAAATCTGAAATTCAAAATGCTCCAAAATCCTAAATTTTTTGAGTATCAACATGATGCTCAAAGGAAATGCTCATTGGAACATTTCAGATTTTGGATTTTCATATTAGGGATGCTCAACCAGTAAGTATAATGCACATATTCCAAAATGCAATAAAAATCTGAAATTCAAAACACTTCTGATCCCAAGCATTTGGGATAAGGGATACTCAATCTATATATGATATAGAAATAGACCAAAATTCCAAGAAAGTGACCAGGCTTACTTATTATGAAGGTGCAGTTCCATCAGCTGCACAAAGCTTATGCCAAGCTAAGGCTTCCTAAACTATGGAACTTTTCTAAATACTATCAAAGAGGAGTTGTTCAAGCCATGTCTCTTGCACCTAGCATTATTATAGTTACCAGGCAGATAACAGTATCCTTATACCAGTCTCTGAAGAGGAGGAATAGCCAAACCTTCCTTCCTGGTGACCAGAAATCTTTTATGGAAGCTCTCTTAGGTATAGTGTTTAAAGCATTATATGATAGCTAATATAGCACAGCATTGTAAGAAGTGGGGTAATTTGTTTTAACGTTTTGATTGCCACACTAGAAAAAAATTTTGTCCTTAGGGCCATGGTGTTTTATTATGAAAATAGAACAAAAACCTTAAAAACAAAACAATCCTTTCTAGTTTAATAAAAAATTTATTATTTTTTATTGTTTTCTATGTGAATTATAGACAACTAAATTGTCAATATTGTAGCAATAAGAACAACAACAAGTAAGATTTGCATGAACCAACTGCAGGCCCCAGGCTCAAAACTAGTGTGAGTTAAATGCAACTCACATGGCAGTTAATGTAGTAAACCTAAACATTTTACCAAGTTATGATTAATCCAGCAAATATCAACTCTATTCAAGACTTTTGAAATAAGCCTTAAACATGATCTATTTGACACTAATAACCACAACATATAACTCACTAGTCAGTTATACTCCTGTTCATTTTAAAATTATGAAGAGAAATCAGTTAGATTATATCTCTAATATTATAATTAAATTATTTGAAAATAGAAATTGGAAAATGAAGCTGTCTATTGAGACTTTTTCATTTTTGATTCTTGAGTAAATTATTAAAACATTTAGCCTTTACTAAGCAGAAAATAAATTAAAAGCCTGTTGTCATCATCTAGGCAGTATTATATTGCAATATTGCTCAGTGCTATGGAATGTGTGCTAAAAATTATATACTAGAGACTCCTGTCTCTAGAAAGAAAAATTATATACTAGATGATGGCAGTTTATCCAATGTAAGATTTTCATTCAATTCATTTTCACAATAAATGATTTCTTATGCTTCAGGTACAGCATACAATTTTATAACCCATTTTGAAGCAGTTCACATGTATGTCTTCTTCTTTAATTCTTGAATTTCAAGATAATGCCTTTAGAAAGCATTGGCATTTTAAACTATCAAACTATGTAGACAACTGGTAGATTTTTATTTTACATTAAAAATTAGAGTTAAAGAAAAAAGATTGAACTTTTCTTCTGCAGCTTCTTACCTCTCACAGCCTTCATAGAATTGAAAAGCATTAGGGCCTTGCTTTGCATTAAGCTTTGACTTAAGGGAGTGTTGTGGCTGATTTGATCTTCTATCCAGATAAATAAAACTTTCTTCATATCAGCAATAACGCTGTTTCACTTTCTAATCATTCATATGTTCACTGGAGTAGCACTTTTAATTTCCTTGAACTTTTCCTTTGTATTCACAACTCGGCTAATTGTTTGGCACAAGAAGTCTAGCTTTTTGCCTGTCTCAGCTTTTGACATGTCTTCCTTACTAAGCTTAATGATTTCTAACTTTTTATTTAAAATGAGAGATGTGTAACTTTTCTTTTCAACTGAACAGAGGCCAATTGTAGGGTTATTAATTGGCCTAATTTTATTATTGTGTCTCAGGGAATAGGGAGGCCTAGGGAGAGCGGGACTTATGGAGAGTAGCCAGTCTGTGGAGCAGTAAGAATGCACACATTTATTAAGTTCGTTATCTGTGATGGGCACATTTCACGGCATCCCAAAACAATTATAATAGTAATAGCAAAGATCCTGATCACAGATCACCATAACAGATATAATAATGAAACCATTTGAAATATTGCAAGAATTCCTAATAAATGCACAGAGACATGAAGTAAGCCCATTCGGTTGGAAAAGTAGCACTGATAAACTTGTTTGATGCAGGGTAGCCACAAACCTTCAATTTTTGAAAGACATATAGCATCTGCGAAGCTGTATATCTTACTATGAATCATACTGAAGTCTCTAGTTAATCTCATAAACTAACAGTTTTTAAAAATTGCATTCCAGTAACAGTAAATATACATTATTAAAAGACTTTTTTAATCATTTCAGAATTCTCTGGTACAAGTAGTTGATTCATAAGTAGATTAGTATGTTAATTTCATAGAGGCTGGTGAGCTTTGGTAGAAAAGAGGAGGAAATTGGCTCAGGCTTTCTATAGCAGTAGTTGAAATATCCAGTAGTTTGAGGTAGAGTAAAATAAAAGATACACTTATTTCTGACATGGTCTTTATAGTTCTATATGGTGTTTTTAAGTAGCCCTGCTTGACTTGAAAGACACAGTGATTTCTTTTAGTGTGACTTACTTAGTGGTGGTAGTATAATTAGATTGCTTGCATTTAATCCTATGCAATTTTCTTTAAATGGAAAGTTGGACTTAATATATTTAGTATATATGCAGAAAAATGATTGAGTTCCAAAACTGGGATAGTACATTGTTTAGGAATGTCCAAAGTGAGCTTTTCAAATAGGTTGATACTTGACTATTTTTATTTTAGGACTTTTGTTACTTAATTTGATTCCCTCTCCTTCTTTTAAATATCCAGCAATCCAGGGTAGCTTGGGTAAAGAAGAAGTAAAAACAAAAATGCAATATTCCTTTCTAGCAGCATTGTGAATGAGAATGCTAAAATTGATAATTACAAAGAGTTTTGAAGTATTAATTATGGATAGTTTTGATGAAATTCATGGTAAAGAAGACAAATTTTAGATAATTTAAATAATCAATTCAAATGAAAAATTTTTAATTTTGGCAGAACATTTTCTTGTTGATACTTTTCCCACTTTACTTTTAGGATATAGTTGCATTGTTTCAGTACTTTCTTGTGGACAATTTATGATATTAGTGCTTCACATGATCTTAAGCCATGTTTGTCTCTCTCAGTAATGTTTCACACTTACCAATTTTGCTATATATGGAAAGCCCAGTAGCTTGTTTTACAACACACTGTTTAAATTATTTGTGAAAAGGACTTTTCACTGTATTTATAAATAGCAACTTTCACTTTGTATGCCTTACTTTGCAAATTTAGCAAGTATACTACACTCTGAAATTTTTTTTTTTTCAGTGTACCCGTGTGATGTGGACACCACCTCTCCGTGAAAGCTTCTCATATCCATTCCTTGTACTTCAGATGTTGCTTGTGACTCATATTCTCAGGTAACTTTGACTTGACTTTAGGTGTTTTTTCTTTGTTTTTGCATTAAATAACTTAAATTAGAATTTCTTGAGCTTTTACAGTAAAAAAAAAGTCAACAAAATAAAATAATTAACTAATATAATCCTATTATTAGGTTGAATTAATAAAGATGAGTATAAAAATATTTAGTACCCCAAACATTTCCTCTGTCTGCCTTCTGGTCCTCTTCCTTTTTCTTAGTGATCAACAGTGACTGCTCAATGAGCAGCAAATCTGATTTCACTTCTGTCATTTCCACTTTCTCAAGTCTTCTGCTACCACTTTAGCCTCCTGAAAATGGGCAGAAAGAAGGGGAAGGCTGCTTTTGCTAGAGTGTATCCTGTTAGATATTAGTCCTTCAGAGGAAAGAGCCATTGTAATCAGGTATATTAACACGTGTAATTCTTCCTACATTTGTTTAGCATCCTGAGAATCAGATAATAGGGGCAGAAAGAAACCACCTCAGTAGACCAAAGATATACTAAGATAATTCCTCCTAGAAATTCAGGATTAGATTAGGCTTTTGCACGTTCGTCTGGCATGCAGCTAGAGACCTAACAGAGATTCAAGCACCAAAGAAAGCAGGGCGGAGAACAATTCTCTCCTTTTTCTGTTGACAAATACTGGGTTTAGACAGATGTTGCCTTGCTCCAGGGGGTAAAAATAAAACAAAATGGGGCCTGTGGAAAAATAGAACAAAGCATGATGAAAATCTGAAGATGACTCACACTAAGAACTCCCTTCAGTGATCTGCCAGATTCGAAAGAACCTTGTTGAAGTCTCTTATGCCAAACTGTTGGGTGATCCATTTCCCTCTGTGATTATCTCAGCAGGCCCAGAGCCATTATACCTTTCAGTTTCCTATGCAGTGGTGTCTTTAAACAGAGCTTTTACAGAAGGCAGGATGAGTAGTGGTTTTTGCATTAGCTTTTTAAAGTTTGTGCAACTCTAACCTTATTGCTGTCCTCTAAACTCCTTTTTTTAGGAGTTCAAAGTGTCTTTAGCACCTTCAAATAAGGTGAACCTCTATGAATTCATAGCCTTTAACTCTGCCTTGCTGGTTCTGGGGCACTTTAAGAGACATTCCCTTCTCAAACATCTCTGGAAGAAGTGTTGTACTATAAGAGAGTCTTTGATTCATCACTGTAGATTCTGTTTTTCCACATCCACATTCTTGATATTGGCTTTTTTCCTTCAGTATAGTGCAGACAGTGGACTGCCCATCAGTCTCAATAACTGCTTTTCTTCCACCTTTGCTCCTGTCTTAAATCCACTGAAGGCAAACCTTTGGTTCTCCTCACACTCACTGATCTGATCTGATCTGACCTGAGTAGCTGTGGGCAGTGCTGCCCCAGGTGCTGATCACTGCTTCATTCAACCCTCACACTGTATGTAGAAGGCTATGTTAGTTTCCTACTGCTGTGATAACCAATCACCACAAACCGAGGTTAGTTATCTTACAGTTCTGTAGGCCTGAGGTCCTGAAGTCAAGGTATTGGCAGGGCTGCACTCTTCCTAGAGGCTCTGGGGGAGAATCAAGTTTTCTGCCTTTTCCAGCTTCTAGAGGCCGCCTGCTTTTCTTGGCTCACGGCCCCTTTTTCTATCTTCAATGCCAGCAATGGCAGATTGAATCCTTTTTCATCAATTCACTACAACTTCTCTTCTACCCCTCTTCTACTTTTAAGGACCTTTGTAATTATATTGGGCTCACCTGGATAATCCAGGATACTGTCCCTATCTTAAAGCCAGGTGATTGGTGATCTAAATTCCATCTGCAGCCTTAGTTCCCCTTTGCCAGGCGACATGACATATTGACAGGTTCCAGGGATTAGGACATAGACAACTTTGGAGGCCGTTTTTCTGCCCACCACTGTGGAGTTGCTCCAGTTGCTGTTTCCTGCCTTCAGGGGCTGCTTTCTTTTGGATTCTTCTGTTTTTGTCTCGAGATGCCTCTGTGGCAAGCTCTTTATGTTTTCTTCAGCCTCATAATCAGTGTCATTTTCAGCCTCATCCACCTCCTCATTCCTGTGTTTACTTTGGTTTTGCTGAAAAGTTTTAAGGGACTTCCCTTTCTTCATTCTCTCTGTTTATATGCTGGTTGACATTTTCCCTCTTATATTCCTGCCCATCTGAAGTGAGAGCAGCTGCGGTCATATTGATCTTCCTCACCATCTTCACTGGCACCTCATCACTTCTGATTAGGGCAGCTGTCCTGTTTTAGTTTCTTGGCTGGCACAGCTCCCTTCTTGCCTGGTGTGGCCGTGCTGTGGTGGCTGGTGTGACTGGTTATTTGGAAGTGTGGTGGATGCTTTCATTTTGCATGGAGTGACAGCTGCTTTCTTGGAAGCTGCAGTTTTTTTAGCAGGGAAACCATATCCTCCTTCCCTAGAGTTGTGGCAAACTTCTTTCCTTTGTTCTGAAGGATAACAGCCTCTTCACTATTGCTCATCTACATCTTCTGATATTTCATTCTTCTTACTGATATCTGCCTCCTTTGGAAGAGTAGCCATTTCCTGTATTTCTTGGTTCCACCTGTGGTTGATACCTCATATGAGAGGGAGGAGGTGGGTGAATGGCTTGGGTGAGCCAAGAAGCAGCTGAGCAGTGTTGATGCAGGCTGCAAAGCTGAGAATATGGCTGTAAAACTGGAAAAAGAACAAATCCTGAATGCTAGGAATTATTAATATGTAAAATTTGCAGTATATTTTTAAAAATTGGTTTTATCCAGATTTGAATTTTAGGTATTTTTCGAAGTTCAGTTTTATATAAATTACCTAATACCAGCAGAGTCTTAGCTTTTTCTTGATTGTTCTGGGTAATATTTATGTTTCCATTTCTGTTCCCTCGGGTCAGTGCTATATTGATCACCAGTTGGAATTTCTTTGTTTTCTATTTGTTCCTGTCTCCTCCCAGTACACTCTGTACCCAACATATTAGTATTATCAGAAATCTTTAATGTCTCCTGTTACCCAGAAAATGAAAATTATCTTTAGTATTCAAAAGCCATGAGAAATGCTTTATTTTAGACAGAGGCTTTCAAACTTTTTGGCTGTAATCTATAAAAAATAAGAAATTTTGCATTGTGTCTCAGTATATACATACATGTGTGCACGCAACTGAAACAAAAATTTCACAGAATGGAACTCTTATTAAGAAAGATGCAGTCATGTATATTCTATTTCAGTCTACTTCTCTCCATTAAAAAAATGCTGGTTTTCTATCTAGTAAATTGATTTCATAACTCATTAATCAGTTACCTGGCATTTAGAAATACCCTTGTTGGACTAGAGTAGCAGAAAAGGATATCCTTTGGAGAAGGGCTACTTGAGGAAGTGAGAATGGGAATTTCATGGTGGGTGCTCAAGTGCCCCTATAGGTTTATCTAACCAAGAATTCTTTACTCTGTCCAAGCTGCATATCTTGTCCCCTCAGTGTATTGACATGCACACTCTACTTCTGTGAAGACGTTAGACATGTTTGGGAATTTTACATTGGCTCACAGATTTAGAAGAAAAGATATAATCACCTCACCCTTGTAAAAATCTCCTAAATTGTAAGTCAATACCAACGTGCAGGCTCTGAAGGTGGCTCCAGAATGGCCCCATACTTTGCCTCCCCTTCATTTTTCAGTGTCTCACCTGTGCAAGACCCAGTGTGTATCTCACATCCTCACAAAATTTCTGTCAGCTACTCAGCCCTTCTTCTGCATTCTTATAGTACTTGTCTCCATAATATTAATACTCGGCACTTAGAATATGCTACTTTCTATCATGTTTTCATAGACATATCTGCCTTTCCAACTAATGAATCTATTGAATCAGCATACATTATTTTAAAATTTTTAAATTCATAAAATATAATTTGAAAAAAAATTCAATGGATACTGACCCAGCCACCCTCCTCTTTGACAGGCTCTGTGTTTTTAAAGTAATAATGGGTATTTACTTTTCACAGAAAATTGTTGTAATTGAATGTCAGGTATAATTTCTAACCCATTGGTTCATTTTGTATTTAGGTTATAACCAGACCATGCTTAGAGATTCTAATGTGTAACAGTTTGGAACCATGCTAGACTATTTTGTGGTAAACTTGCTGATATTTATTTTATCTTTTCAAGGGCTACAAAACTTTATAGAGGAAGCTTGATTGCACTCTGCATTTCCAATGTCTTTTTCATGCTTCCATGGCAGTTTGCTCAGTTTGTACTTCTTACTCAGGTGAGTTGATTATATTTTTAAGCTGATTTAAACTTAACATGTTTGATTATGCAAACTCACTTGTATAAAATTATAACTGAGATGTTATATGATTCTAAGTGCTAAAATATTTTCTAGTTCATGTTTCTAATGAAAGCTCATGGTAGGGAAATAAGTAAAATTTATTAATGATTGTTATTTTCTTACTAATAGACTACAATAATGAACTCAAATTTGTAAGAATGCCATCTTTGTTTTTCAGCATTTGTTAGCATGCTTAAAAGAGGACTTTTGCTATAACTTTAAGTCTTTCTCTTAAATAAACTGTAGTATTTCTCTTAAGTAAAATGTGTCTTTCATGAATATTCTTACATGAAGGATAAATATATGTAGGATTACAGGAACGATAGCTAACCAGTTCTAACTCCCCCGACCAGTCTGCAATTTACCTACCATCTTTCCATATACTCTTGCCTCCCTTCAAATGGAAGTACATAAAGCAAGGTAGCTTGTTGAGAAAGTGAGTAAATTGTGTGTTCATTTTCTCCTCCTGTTTTTTTAAAAATTATGCTGACCATATTTGTATAAAGCAATTGAAGAGTTTCTTTTTAATATTCTTTGGAATATCTTGCTTGGGAGATGACGTTAGACCTGGATTTGAGTCCTAATTTTATTCACTAACTTCTTGACTTGGAGAAAATGGTCATTTCTGAAATAGAGAAAATAAAAGAACCTACTTTATTGGGATGTGTTTAAGATCAGATGAGGTAATGTATATAAGACTCTTATCACAGTACCCAATACTTAGTGAGATATTACTGAAGTTAGCTATTTTTATTATTACTTTTAAAAAATGGGCTTTATTTATACTTATTTTCTTCCTTGATCTTATGTTTTACTCCTTTATCTAGTTTAGTTTGATGACATTTTAAATCAGTTTCTGGTTTAAATTGTTACTGAGATTCTCTCTGTAAGATTCTAACTTATAAATTTGCTGTGTATTGCTTAGCCTTTGGGGTGGAAAGGGAGCATTCCCATTGCTTCCAGTTAGTGGAGATGGCCTGCTTTTACGGGGATAGGGGAGGTATTATGACTCTCTGTGGGGTTTATGTTGAATAACAGCATATATTTCCCCACAGTTACTGTATCATATCAATCACCCTTAAGCAATACAATGTTCCCCATGGATTACTCTGAATAAAGGGAAACCTTGTTGTTTATCTTACTAATGGGAAAATTGGTTGTAGATTGCTTGGAGATTAAAAACTTGATGAATGGAACTTAAGTTATATATTTAAGTATTCAGCTGTTTTGCAGTTTGTTTATGCTATATTTGTGTAGTAGGAGGGGCGTAGATTTTAATTTAAATTGCTTTCTTCATGAAGAAGGGTGGAAAGGTATTGTCTGATATAATACCTCTATGTAAGAGGTACTCTATCATCATTTAACTAATTAATTCATCTAAATAATTCCAGTATTCTTAGAATTCTTGACATATAACATTTAATTTTCTTTAAAGTGGAAAACTAAAAATATCTTTGCAGTGAAAGTACTCCTTCTAATTTGAAATTTGATAAATTTGATTATAATTAATGCTTGAATATTGTATTAATGAAAGAGAACACTAATGGAGATGCTTGTAAAGAGTGACTAACAAGCAGAAATTAATGTATTTTTATGCACACATGCATTGCATAATTATTTTAGAGTTTAATGTACCTTCCCAATTATGTATTAGTTGTCATGTTATAATTACATTTTCATATTTTTTGATTGGACATGTTGGATTGTTCATGTTGACAGTAGCATCAGCCTGATTAGATGAGTATTGTTTTGGATAATCCACAAAGTAGACAATTCACATGGATGAGACAGCTGTGTATAGGAGGAAAAAAAATCAGCCAATATTTTTTCTATTACTATATTGACTATATTCAAGAATAAATTGGCAGATAAAAGGAAAACTAAAGAACTCACTTTCTGTATAAATATAAATCAATTTGATACAACAATAAACATAATCTTTTCTTCATTCTTATAGTTATCAATTTCATATATGTTTTTTATTTTTAACTTAATTTCTTTTTAAATTTCAGATTGCATCATTATTTGCAGTATATGTTGTGGGATACATTGATATATGTAAATTACGGAAGATCATTTATATACACATGGTATGATTATTTTATTGTTTTCTATTTCATTTGTCCTTAAACTCCTGATTAATATTTAATTTGTTCACGGTTGAAACTAGTCATAACATGATTTCATAACAAAAACAAGTGTCATTCAAACACTGTGATATAATCAATAGAATAAGCCACCCAGAAAATTAATTAGTTTAATTTGGGTCATATTATCTGATTGCAGTTGTACCCAACGTATGCATTATGGGTAAAAGAAAGAATTCATGAAAGAGGAACATGGACTGGCATATTATCCAGGAGGCAGGAGTTAAAATGCAGTGGAATGTTCATCCACTGAGCTCCAACTATCCAGCATGTGGGGCACATCAGTGACTAGAACTATGGATGTTGCTTACTTTCTAATAGAGTGGGGAAAGGAGGGAAGGCAGAAGTAAAGAACATAGTAAATGGGTAAATGATGTAGTATGTTAGAAGGTAATAAGGATTATAGAAGAAAGAAAAGAACAGTCAGGGTAAGGCAGATCAGGATCACCAACACCAGTGGGTGGGATCAAAGTATGAGATGAGGCAGTCAGGGCAGGTCTTATTGAGAAGGGGGAGTGGAGCAAAGATTAGCAGGAGAAGAGGAAGTTGGTCAAGTAGATGTCAAAGAAAAGAATATTCTAGGAACAGTTAGAGCAAAGGCCTTAAGGATGGTTTGTTGATGTTGATTCATGTTTATCCTTTAAAAATACTTGTCTTCTCTCATTAATTTTGATGTTTTCTTTTTCTGTTATATGCCATTATTACTTTTTATTCTCTAATAAGTGATACATATAAGGGGACATTTATAATGTATAGGGAAATTATGAATACAGTTATAAAATAAACAGCCATGAGCCTACCCTCCAGATGAAAAATAGAACCTTATCATTACTTTGAAGTCCTGTGTGCCCTGAGCTCATCCCCTTACTGCTCCAAGAGGTAACCACTATCCTGACTTTTTAAGTAGCAGTTGACTTGCTTTTCTGTATAATTTTACCATATATGTATTCCTAAATAACATAGTTCTCTTATGAAATATTCACATTGTTTTTAAGTTTTGTACAAATGGTATCCTTTTATGGGGCTTATTTTTTCACACAGGTTTCTGAGATTTGTAAGTTAATAGAGTTTAGATATTTTCACTGCCTTATATTTTCCATTGTATAAATAAAGCTCAATTTATTCATTTCTTTTCTTGTTGAAGGACATTTAGGTTCTTTCCCCTCCCCTCCCAGCCTCCTTTTCCAGTTATAAATAATGCTGTACATTCTTAGTCATCGTTCCTAGGGCATATATGTTAAAGAGTTTCTCTATTTACCTAGTAGTAGACTTTCTAGGTGGTAAATTATACACAGGTTCAACTTCATAAATACCAAATCGTTTTGCCAAAATGACTGTACTATTTCAAACAGCAATATGTATAATAGCTCATGTTATTCTACATCCTTTTTTATTTTATCAATCTGGTTGGTATAAAATGGTATTTTACAACCTTAATTTGCATTTTCTCTGATCCTCAATGAAGCTAAGTGTCTTTTGGTTTGTATGTGAGCCCTTTGTGTGTGTGTGTGTGTGTGTGTGTGACATTCCTATTCAAATCTTTTACCAGATTTTTCCTGTGTCCAAGAGAAGGTCACATATTTTATTCAGTGCAGTATAATCCATTATTTTCATTATTTATGTTGATGCTCAAATTGTTCCACATTTGTCCAACTATTCAAGCTGGCTTCTCTATGCTTTTAATGTCATCCCCATCATGTTTTGAGCACTTTTAAAAGAAATTAATACATGTTAAGTTTCATGAAATGCTTTTCTACATCTGTTTAAGTGATTCTGTGTATTTTCCTCTCTTTAATTTGTTACTGTGGTGAATTAACATTAATTGATTTTCTAACATTAAAAACCTTGCTTTTCTAGGGTAAACACAAGTTTTACATATTGCCGGATTCAGTTTGCTATTATTCTGTTAGGCTTTTTACATCTCTGTTTATGAATGAGTTAGATGGTAATTATCTTTTTTTCTTTTTATTTTTTATTTCAGCATATTACGGGGTACAGATGTTTAGGTTACATATATTGCCTTTGCCCCACCCAACTCAGAGCTTCAAGCACGTCCATCCCCCAGACAGTGCGCACCACACCCATTAGGTGTGAATATATCCATCCCCTCCTCCCCCCTCCCACCTGCCTGACACCCAATGAATGTTATTATCTTTTTTTACACTTGGCTTATTTTTTTCCAAACTGTTTAATATAGATTTTTATTTTGTAGTACAAATCAGATTAAAATGTTAAGCATTCGGAGTTGGCCAGTCACATAGTCTCACAGGCAACTGTGGCTGAGGGCTTTTACTTAAAGTTATAATCTTGAAAGTACTGAAATTACGCAGGTATAGTTTGTAGTAAAACCTATATTGGGTAAATGATATTTACTTTATGATGTGACTTATTAACTATTCTCTGTCTTCTATTATCACTTTATAAATTCCTAAATCTTTATAGAAAAAATATAAAATTGTTTCCAGAAAGGATATTTTCCATTTTTTATTGTGATAAAATACACATAACATAAAATTTCCCATGTTAAGCATTTTTAAGTGCATAGTTCAGTGGTATTAAGTACATTCATATTGTTTTGCAACCATTATCACCACATATCTATAGAACTCTTCTCATCTTGCAAAACTGAAACTCTATGCCCATTAAATAATAACTGCTTATTCTCCCATCTCCCCAGCCCCTGGAAACCACCATTCTACTTTCTGTCTTTATGATTTTGACTACCTTATGTACATCATGTAAGTGAAATCATATAGTATTTATCTTTTTGTGACTGGCTTGTTTCACTTAGCATAATGTCCTTCAAGTTTCTTCCATGTTGAGGCATATGTCAGAATTTCCTTCCTTTTTAAGTCTAAATAATATTCCATTGTATGTATGTTTGTATACTATATTTTCTTATACATTCATCTTTCCATGGATACTTGGGTTGCTCCCACATTTTACCTACAGTAAATAATACTGCTATGAACATGGGTATACAAATATCTCATTGAGACCTTGCTTTCAGTTCTTTTGGTTATGCACCCAGAAGTGAAATTGCTGGATTGATCATACGGTAAATCTATTTTTAATTTTTTTAGGAACTGCCAAACTGCTTCTCACAGCAGCTGTACCATTTTACATTTCCACCAACAGTACACGAGGGTTACAGTTTCTCCATGTAATCACCAACATTTATTTTCTCTTTTTATGACTGTAGCCATCCTAATGGGTATGAGGTGGTGCCTCATTGTGTTTTTTCTTATTTTCTTTTAATTAAAATACTTCATTTTTTAGAGAAGTTTTAGGTTTATAGCAAAATTGAGCAGAAAGTACAGTTTCCGTATACCCCCTGACCCCACTCATGCACAACCTCTCCCACTATTGACATCCCGCACCAAAATGGTACATTTGTTACAATTTATTAAACTTACCCTGGCACATCATAATCACCCAAAGTTCACAGTTTATGTTAGGGTTCAATCTTGGTGGTGTACATTCTGTAGGTTTTGACAAATGTATAATGACATGTATTCACCATTGTAGTGTCATATAGAGTAGTTTTACTGCTACTAAAAGTCCTGTGCACTCTGCCTATTCATGCCTCCCCTCCATCCACACCCGTGTAAATGCTGATTTTTTTTTTTTTTTACTGTCCCCATAGTTTTGCCTTTTGCAGAGTGTCATATATTTGGAGTTGTATAGTATGTAGCCTTTTCAGATTGGCTTCTTTGACTTAGTAAAATGCAGTTAAGTTTCCTCCAGATCTTTTTCATGGCTTAATAGCTCATTTCTTTACAGTGCTGAGTAATGTTTTAGTTATGTGGATGTATCACTGTTCATTCATTCATGTTCTATTGAATAGAACATTGGTTAATTCCAAGTGTGAGCAACTATGAATAAAGCTACTATAAGCATCTGTGTAGGTTTTTGTGTGGATATAAGTTTTCAGTGATAACACTTGGTGGTGTTAATATTCAGATTGTGGCCATTCTAATAGCTGTATGGTGGTTTCTCATTGTTTTAATTTGGTTGAAATTTGGCTGAATTTCTTTTCATATGCTTACCTGCCATTTGTGTATTATCTTCTTAGATAAGGTGTTTGTTAAGGTCCTTTGCCCATTTTTTTCATTGAAGTGATCATTTTCTTATTGTTGAGTTTTAAGAATTCTAACAGTCCTTTATCAGCTGTCTTTTGCAAATATCTTCTCTCAGTCTGTGGCTTGTCTTCTTCTATTGACATTGTCTTTTGCAGAGCAGAAGTTTTTAATTTTAATTAAATACAGCTTATCAATTGTTTCTTTCATGGATTGTACCTTTGGTTGTGTATCTAAGAAGTCATCACCATGCCCAAGATCATCTAGATTTCCTCCTGTCTTATCTTCTAGGAGTTTTAAGTTTTTGCGTTATTTTTTTGTATGTGGATGCCCAGTTGTTCCAGCAGTTTTTGTTGAAAAGACTATCTTTGCTCCATTGCATTGTCTATGTTCCTTTGTCAAAGATCAGTTGACTGTATTTATGTGAGTTTATTTCTGGGCTCTGTATTTTGTTCCATTGATCTATTTGTCTTTTCTTTCACCAGTACTACCCTATCTTGATTACTATAGCATTATAGTAAGTCATGAAGTAAAGTAGTGTCAGTCCTCTGACTTTGTTCTTTTTCAATATTGTGTTGGCTATACTGGGTCTTTCACATCTCCACATAAACTTTAGAATCAGTTTGTCAATATCCACAAAATAACTTGCCAGGATAATGATTGAGATTGTGTTGAATCTATAGATTAATTTGGGAAGAACTGACATCTTGACAATATTGAATCTTCCTATACATACATGGAATAACTCTCCATTTATTTATTTCTTCTTTGATTACTTCCATTCGAGTTTTATAGTTTTTCTCATATAGATCATGTACTTACTTTGTTAAATTTGTACCTAAATATTTCATTCCAGGAGTGCAAGAATGTTTTGGCCTTAGAAATTCTTTTAATATAATTTATCACACTAAGAGATTTAAAGGCCAGGTACTGTGGCTGATGCCTGTAGTCCTTGGGCTTTGGGAGGCCGAGGAGGGAGGATTGCTTGAGGCCAGAGGTTTGAGACCAGCCTGAACAACATCGTGAGACCCCATCTCTATAAGAAATATTAGAAAAAAAATTAGCTGAGTGTGGTGGCATGTGCCTGTAATCCCAGCTACTTGAGAGGCTAAGGAAGGAGGATGGCTTGAGCCCAGGAGCTCGAGGTTACAGTGAGCTATGATCCTGCCACTGCACTCCAGCCTGGGCAACAGAGCCAGACTCTGCCTCTTTAAAAAAAATGATTTAAAGAAAATCAACAATATGATAATTTCCTTTGGTATTATAAAGATATTTCATAAAAGTCAACATTTTTGTCTGATTTCTAAGACCTTAAGTAAAAATAGATGTGACTCCCAATACTGGGAGCCACTTGAAGTCCAAGTGGGTCCTTGGCTTCGTGAAAAAAAGAATTCAGGAGCCAGCCGACAGTATAAAGTGAAAGCAAGGTTTATTCTGAAACTATAGAAAGTCTATTCCACAGACAGAGCAGAGGTTAGTTCTCTCTGCAGAACAGAACCAGCCCCATGGTTCTTGTTGGGCTTAAATTTAAGCAACAGCTTAAATTATAGGCTAAACAAGGGGAGGAATATTCATGTTATTTCTTCAAAAGGGTGTTTTTCTGGAATTAGGGTGATGCCCTCCTTTTGACTACATATGGTCAAACAGGAAGTGTCATGGTATCAGGTGCATAATGAGAGTGGGAGGTTTTCTTAGAAACTTTTATGGTAATAAAGTGTATCATTAAGCTGTAAGGTCAAGAGGTGGTCAGTTTCTCCACCCTCTTGGTTCTAACCAGTTGGAACTTATCCTGCCTCCATCCTGTTTTGGTCAGGGTACTTCGAAACTTTGTAAAACAATGCCTGCACAATTAATCAATGCCCAAAGCAATACCCAAAGCAGTGCCCAAAGCAGTATCTGCCAGTTCCCTGTCTCTGATGGATATTTCCTTGAAAATTTAAATATATAGACACACCTCAAACTAAAAGCTAGGATCATACAAAATGATGAAGCAGTTGAACTATTCCTGTTAATGCCAGAAGCATGACAGATATACCTACTGCCACTCTTATTACTTAATTGTTACAGAAATATTAACTAATACAATTTATTAAAATATAAGAGTTTCAAAAATAGGAAAAGAAGATGTGAAAGTATCATTATTTACAGGTGATCTGATTTTGAATGCTTGAAAAATCTGAATTAATAACGTACTAGAAACAATGAAAGATTATATTAATTGATGCATATTTAGTATAACTTTTCTAAATACATGTAATAATCAGTTAGAAAATATGAAAAAAGATTCCTGATACAATAGCAACAGAAATAATAGACTTTAAAATAAACTTAAGAAATATGCAGGATCTATATGAAGAAAACATTATACTCACTAATATATGTAAAAGCAGATTTAAAGGAATGGAAGTATAAGGGGAAAATTCTGCACTCCCCTCCTAATAACATGATTAAGTAACTATCAAAAAAGCACTTGACTAAACCTGGGCCTTATGCAAACTTTGTAACTTC
>VBSM01002217.1:17605783-17629446 GCA_008086735.1 Cheirogaleus medius
CGGTATCATTTCCTTTCAGCCTGAAGGATTCCCTTTTTTGTAAGTCAGAGCATTTTATTCTCTCAGGCTTTGTTTCTCTTTGTAATGTCTTTATTTACCTCTATTTTTTAAGGTTAATTTTGCTGGATATAGAATTATTGGTTGACAGTTCTTTTCTTTTAAAATTTCTGTCCTCCATCATTTCTAATGAGAAGCCAATCAATTAATATTGTTTTATTAATAAAATACTATTAATGTTAATCAGAATTGTTTTCCCCCCTGCACATGATAAGTTGGTTTTCTGTTGTTCCTTGCAAGATATTGTTTTTATATTTCACATTTAAAAGTTTGGCTTGATATAGATAGATATGGATTTTTTTGAGTTTGTCCCTCCTAGTGTTTATTGAACTTCTATAGGTTACTATTTTTCATCAGACTTGGCAAGGTTTTGGCCATTGTTTTTTCAAATATTTTTTCTATCTTTTTCCCTCTTTCTGCATCTCTCATTATACATTTTTGTGTGCCTAATATTGTTCCAAAGATTTTTGAGACTTTGTTCCTTTTTCCATAGTCTTCCCCTCCCAATAATTTCTATTAACATATCTTCAAGTTTATTGATTCTTTTTCTGTCTTTTGAAACTTATTGTTGAGCTCATCTAGTGAAATTCATTTCTCTTATACATTTTAACTCTAGAAAATTTCTCTTTTTTAAAGTTTTGATTTCTTTATTAAAATTCACTGTTTGCTGAGTCTTCATTATATTTTCCCTTTTAAACATGGTTGCCTTTACTATTTTCACATATTTGTAATTGTTGCTTTGAAGGTTTTGTTGTCTAACTACAACATCTAAGCCCTTTCAGTCTGTTTTTATTGATTATTTTTTCTGAATATGTGTTAGACTTTCCTGTTTCTTTGTATGTCTCATTAAGTTTTTTTAAAACTGAATATTTTAGGTAACATTGTAGCAACTCTGGATTCTGACTTTTTTCCTAGGGGTTTCTGTTGTTGCTACTTTATTTGTTGTTTTCCTCATTTATGTGGACTTTATCTGAGAAATTTTCCTCTTGTGCTGTATGGCTGCTAATGTGTCTGCTCAGGTTTTTTGTTTTGATTTTTTTAATTCTTATTTTGGTTTTTTAACCTGGCTTTCTAGTTGTCACTTCTGACTGTGTAACTTAGTGCTCAGCCAGTAATTGGTCAGAAGTTGTGCTCAGACATCTCCACCCTCTCCTAATGGATCTTTGTGTGGGTTGATGAACTCATTAAGAGGAAAGACAGTTTTCAAGTGTATTGGAGGATTCCCAGGTTTGACAGTTCATTAGATGACTCAGCATATAGTCATACTGATGACAATCATTTATTACATTGAAAGGATACAAAGCATAATCAGTAAAGGGGAAAGGCACACAGGGTAAAGTCGGGAAGAAACCAGGCACAAGTTTCTAAGGGTTCTCTCCTGGTGGAGTCACATGGGATATGCTTAATTTCCCTAGCAATGAGTTGTGACAAAACATATGAAATACTATCTACCTGGGAAATTCTTTAGAGACTTCAGTGCCCAGGGATTTCACTGGAGGCTGGTTGTGTCAACACCTCTGCCTAGCACATATCAAAATTCCCAACTCCCAGAAGGAATATAAGTCTTCACGATAAACCACACTGTACAGTTTAGGTTCAGTTGGCCACCCTTATCTGAAAACCCTCCTGAAATCAAGTTCCCTAATGCTAGCCAAGGGCAAACCTTGCAAGCAGGTTTTTGAAAGGGTAGCATTCAGGCCTACTATGTTAACTCTTTTCTGAACATCAAGTTAGCTCCATCTTTTCCTATCTTCCATGCCTTCTTAGGTTTTTTCTGAATTTGCATGCCACCTCCCAGTCAGCCATGGATTTGTGGAGAGCTTGGGCTCTCTTGGATCTCCTCTACACATGTGTGCAACTTTCCAGCCCTCCAGGGGTATGAGAGTTTACCTACTCCCTTGATAGTTGTCTCATTTCTAGAATCTGTCTGTAAAATTTCTAACTAGTCTGCCAATCTCCTGGTCACCTCACTGGGATTGCAACCTTAGGCTGTCAGAGCTGAGTTTTCACCTTTTACTTCCTACTGAGTTCACTAGTTTTACTGATAATACTTCTTAGCATAGGTTTTTTGCTCTCTACCCCAAATCAAGTCAGCCTCCTCCAATAGTAAAGGTTCTTCTTTTCAAGACTGGACCCTACCTGGTAGAGCTATTGCAGTGACTTAGCTGGAGTGGGTTTGGTGCTGATGGTGGATGGGAGCAACTGAGGCAAGAATGCCATAGACGCTGACTATTTTTACCCAAGGTTCATCAGTTTTTTATGAATAAAGGCTTCTCAATTTGTTCTTTCCCTTTGGTCAATTTCTAGAGCTTGATGTGGTTGTTTTTAACAATTCTGTCCAATTTTAAAGTTGTTTTGGGGAAGGGGAGTTGTTAACTACTTTACTCTGCTGTATCTGGAAGTCCCCACATTCCTTGATAATTGAGTATTGACCCAGTCTTGTATCCCTGGGATTAACCTCACTTGCTCATGATGTATTACTCTTTCTGTATATTGCTGGATTTTGTTGGCTAATATTTTAAAGGATTTTTTGCCTATATTCACAAGGAATCTTAGTTGTTTTTTTTTCCTTGTAATGATTTTGTCTGGTTATGGTTCCAGGATAATGTAGACTCCTAAAATCATTGGGAAATGTTCTGTCTCCTTCTGGTTCCAGAGAGAATTTGTGTAGAATTGATATTATTTCTTTCTTAAATGTTTGGTAGAATTTGAAAATGAAACCCTCAGAGCCTGGAGTTTTCTTTGTGGGTAGGTTTTCTTACTACAAATTCAACTTCTTTAGGAAGTTCTCAAGTTCATCTGGAATGAGCTTTGGTAGTTATGTCTTTAGAGGAACTTTGCCCATTTTATATATGCCTTCAAATGGATCATGCTTTTTAAAATGTATTGTTGGATTCAGTTCACTAAAATTCTTATTGAAATTTTTGCATATATGCATATATGGGGAATAACCTTCTTATTCTTTTATGGAGTTCTCCTTATTTCTATTTAAAATCAATGTTAGTCTCCTAAAACGAGCTGTGTTTTTGGTGGCTTTTATTTTGTTTTATTTTGTTTGCTGTTTTTCCTACTTTCTGGAACAACTTATGAAAGAAAGGATGTAGCAGTTTTTTAAAAGTTTATGAATTCATCTGTATTAACCATCAAAGACTAGGGCTTTTTGGAGGGAAGATAATTGATTTCTATTTCGGATATTTTAATGCTTATTATTCTATTCAAGTTTTCTATTTCTTTTTGTGCAAGTTTTAGTATTTTATAATTTTCCAGAAATTTATCCATTTCACCTAGGTTTTAAAATTTACCAGCAAATTACGTAGCATCATACTCTTCTTATTTTAATTCTGTTATGTCCATAGTCACTCTCCCTTTTTATTTTTGTCATTTGTTTCTGTCTTTTATTTCCTTGATTAGTCTTGCTACAGGTCTGTTTATTGTTGTAATATTTTCAAAATTCTGCCTTTTCTTAGTCATCTTTGGTTTTTTTGTATTTCTCTTTGTCACCAATTTCTGTGTCTATTCTCATTTCTTTTCTTCTTATTTCTTTGGGGTCTATAGCTTTTTCTGATGCCTTTGGGAAAATGCTTACCCCATTGTTTTCACCTCTCTTATTTTCTGATAAATGCTTTTAAAGCTAAAATTTTCCTATATAAGTATGTAGTACATTTTTGTGTATTTTACAAATTTGCCATTTATGGTTTTCTTTTTTAAAGAAAACCTTTTTTTAAAGGTTAAGTTTTATGTTGTTTCTAATCAAAAGGATTTTTAAAGCATTCCTAGTTGTTTTCTAGTTTAACTGCATTTATGATGAGAAATAAATTTACATTTTATCAATTTTTTGAAATTTATTGTTACATACCTGGACATTTTTAAAAAATATTTTACTTGTGTTCAAGGATACTGTATATTCTCTCTTTGCGAACTTTATATTTTCTGTTTGTGAACTTTTTAATTATATTATTCCAATTGTATGTTAACTTTTGTCTAATTTTTCTATCATGGGAACAATGTTAAACATTTCCAATGAACACTGTCACTTTATTTCTTCCTGTAAGTTTTGTCAATTGTTCTTTTATGTACTTTGAATCTATATTGTTAACTGTAGATATGTTCATACCACCTATAATTTGCTTTGTTGTTCATTTACCATCATATAGTATTCATTGTCTCTGTTTATATATGTTTTACTTGAGTTCAGTTTTGTGAGACATTACATTTGTTAATTTGGATTTCTTTGTTTCACATTTATCTAGAATATCTTCTTCTGTTTTAAACTTTTTGCATAAAGTATATCTTTTGCCGATAGCATAAAATTGGATTTTTCCCCCTTAAATTGAATTTGAGCATCTGTCCTTTAATTAGTGAATTTAGGCTCTTTATACATATGGCCATTATCATTATGCCAGGACTTATTTCTTCTATTTTATTTGGGATTTGTTTTCCTATGCTATTTTAGGTGCTATATATTCTTCCTATTGATTTCTTAAACTTTATCAGCATACATCTCTTCCCCCAACAGGACCAAAGTATTTTGAAGTGCTTCATCCCATTCCCACCATCCTTTAATTTCTACTCTTACCCGGATCCTTCTGTTTCTTATAGATATCATGTAGAATTTTAGTTAGGATTTCTCTTAAACATAATTTCTCCTCTTTTTTTGGTCTTTGCTTTTTCAGACAATAATGGACTTTCAAGTTCTGCAAATGTTTTATATCTTTGAGCCCTAGTTTTCCCATTTATAAAATGAAAATAATTCCACCTTCTTTGTCTGGCTTTCTGTGGGAGGTAAATGTGGTGGTGTGAGAGCGCTTGTTAACGTGTAAAGAATTACACAAGAGTCGATTGTTAGTCAGAAAGTTACCTTTTATTCCAAGGCCTGCCTCTTTCTACTTTGCTCAAGTAGTCTTGTCTGTCCCCTTTCCAGAATATGGAGTTAATATTTCTGTGTCTTTACTCCATAGCCTTTTGTCCCTCTATGATTGACAGAAGTCTGTATGTATTCCCAAGCCCAACACCTCCTGGTAGGCTCCAGTAAAGGAGATGCTGGTTAGCCTGTTTCGCCAGGTTTAGCACAATGAGCAGGCAAAACCCAAGGGTGAAATCCTTTGGTATATTGATGAGTGTGCAAGGTAGGGTGGTGTTGGAGCTATCACTTGTCAGCAAAAGAAGTGGGGAACTGTGAATTTGGAGAGCATACAGCACTTTCTTCTTTAACAAAAACAAGCATGGTATGGGAACAGTGGGCTCTATAGTGTAGTAAAGACTATTTTTAGATACTATTACGATTAAAATGCATTATTGCAATATATGGTTTAATGGTACCTCACTTTATTTCTTACTAGGCTCATATTGGCAACTTATTAACATCAAAATTCTTCAGTTATAAGGATTTTGATACTTTATTATATACTTGTGCAGCGGAGTTTGACTTTATGGAAAAGGAGGTAAGATGTGATTTCTAGTTTTCTTTCCTTAGATTTTGGACCATTCATGTTTTATAAAGAGTGCTCCTGTTATTTCAGACTGCTTATATACTATTATCTCAGTTTGAAGGAAAAGGAAAATCTGGCAGCTTAAAGGAGGATTTTCCTATTTACATTAGTATAGCTCCCTTAAATATATGGCTTTTTCTCATTTTGATAATTTGGAAATATGCATTCAGACTAGCAATGGTTTTTTGGATGAGTAAACACAGAGGCATTTCAATTTTCCTCTTTTCAGAGATAGCATTAATTCAGTCAAGCTCTCAAGCACTTACATTTCTACTTATTTTGTGGTAGTTTGAATGAGCTCATTGCTTTGAAATACCATTGAGTACAAGTTATTCGTTCTAACAACATTTTTCTTTGCAAAACTGTACTCACATGTTTAGAAGGAAACAAGAAAGTAGTTTAGTGGATTGTGAGACAGAAGCCTACAGTATTGCTTGATGTTCTTGAATAAGTAACTCTTCATTCTTTGTGTTATAGTTTACTAGTTTCTAGTAGTATACTACAAACAGATATTGTGAAGACAAAATGAGATAATACATAGGAAAATACTTTGATGTTTTAAATAAAATAATATTTTATAATACTTTATGAGCTGGTTTGGTTCAATGAACATACGTGTATGTGCCTTTTTTAACACCATTCATGTGGTACTTATTTATTGTATCTTAGTATCTGTAACACATTTTTCTTAAAAGCTGTATATGTGTGCACGTATTAAACTGGCCAACAATACTCTATTGATACATTCATTTTCCCCTGTGATCTCACTGTGTTAGCCCAGTGTCCTGAGTTCCAGACCAGTAGATTATAGTGTACCACACGGCAAATTCTTACCAACCAGCCATTCTGAGTTGAGTGTATCCTGTAGATGTACTGTTTCCTCCAGTGGCCTATCAGTCTTCATTTATTATGTCCTGACAAGTGGTTATGATGAGTAATGGCTGATAAAAGGTATTCAAATGATAGTGTTGAACCTGCTGAGGGAAACAAAGGAAGAATATCTTGCAAGACATTAAAATGCATGTTCATAAGAGATCAAGACTCATTCAGATATTAGGAGAGAATTAGGATGGTGAAAGCTCTTTAACATTATGGAGGATATCCCACATGCCACTACAGCCTAAGAGTATTAACCATCATTATGTGATGAAAGAAATTGTTTATTGAGGCATAGTGTGACTTTAGTCAGTTTGATAAAAACAGCCAAGCTGTTTCCAGCATGCCATTCCCCATCTCAAGAAGTATCTGAATTCACAGAGACTGTGCTGTAGAGACAGAGTACAGTGCTAGTTCAGGACGTGCATCGCTTTTATGATACAGCTATATAGTGGGGAAAGGGGAAAAATTTAACTTGATATTCCATAATATGATATCATACAGACATGGAAAGTTACTTAAGATGTAATGGAGTGAACAGAATGGTACAATCTTATTTACCTGTAATTAACACACATAAGGTGTAAGAGCAAAATTTTAACAATGGTTTTGGGTGGAGAGACAGTTAAGAGGTGCACAGGGTTGCCATGTATAAGGCTTTGTTATTAAAAACACTTCTGTAGTTTTTTATCTATTACTAAAGAAAATGTAAAAATGTCTTTTGTGCCTATTATAAATATTGGTTATTTTGTGTGTATTTGTGTATTTGCGTTGAGTGAATGAGAAAGGGGGTGGTAAGATTTTTATTCCCCACAAAGTATAGGAGAAGCTTATTCCATTTAAAGGAACTCTACTTACCTTAGAGGAGTATTAACTTGGGCTCTCTAGCTAGACAAGTAGAATGCAAAAGTGAACAGTAATCTTTCTAGTCACATTTCACACTTAGGTGTTGGGGAACTTTATTTTTAGAGTATTTAACTCAACATTTTGGGAATGTTTGTTTCTGTGGAAATGCACTTTCATTTTAATGATGGGAATCAGAATAGATTGTACCCTTGATGGATGAATGTTTATATTTCTTTATATTTTATTTTAGAAATTCACCTGTTTTATTATTTAAAATGAAATTTTTTTTGGTTAAAACAACATTTCCCTCTAACAAAATATCTCCTTAAATTTCAGACTCCACTGAGATATACAAAGACATTGTTGCTTCCAGTTGTTCTTGTAGTGTTTATTGCAATTGTTAGAAAGGTATGTCTCTTACTTAAGAGCTCTTTCCAATACTAAAACATTTTCTTGTTTTTACATGGTAGTTATATATACTTGGCCACATGATAATCTGATACAGTGTTTTGTATGAGTTTATTGAAACATATTCTATATTTTCTTATTGATAGACTTTGATAGTCATTTACAAGTTTTTAAAATATTCTGATATCTGCTAGCATAAAACAGACATAGGAAAAGGATGGCTCAAGTTTTGATACTCACGTATTTTTAGAAGACATAATCAGAGACCATATTGACCTAGATACAACTTGTAAATTATTACTGACTGACTTTAAACTTTTAGGTAATATTTCCCTGAAATATTAATATGTGCCTTTTTAAGTGAAAGTACAGTGTTAGATAACTCCTGGATCATGTTTATTATTCATCAAAAAGAAAAATAGAGTATTAAAAATGTATTGATTAACTAGATAAAATGTTTAGGCCCCCAACTTGGCTTTGATAATGAAATTCTAAGCCCAGATGTAAATCAGGCCAGAGAAGCTCCAATCTTCATTGAGCAGGTGTGTGGTATTTTCTCTCCTCCTTTTAAGAGGTTATGAACTCTATAACTGCAAGTATTTTAACAGAATGAATTGATATTAATCTGTGATTGAAAAATAGGTGGTAGACCTTAGAAGTTTTCTGATTTGTAGCTGGTGATTTCTGTGTTAACACAATGTCATGTATTTGTAGAATTTTCTATACTATAACAATTATTCACATTATATATTTGTACTGTGCTTTATTACTCTCCCAAAACATTTTCACATGAGTATTTCCATTGGTTAGTTGACAGCCCTGTGGGGTAGATAGATATTATTGTCCCTATTTTGACACATGCGGAATGGGAAGATCAGAGATGTTGCAGCCTCGTATCATGTCCATATTCACTGGGTGTCAGGCAGATGGGAGCAGGTAGAAGGGGATGGGTAAACTCACATCTAACGGGTGCCATGAGCACTGCCTGGGGGATGGGCACACTTGTAGCTCTAACCCTGGTGGTGCAAAGGCAATATATGTAACCAGTTTGTACCCCTGTGATATTCTGAAATAATTAATTTTTTAAAAAAGCAAGGGAAGAGTGAGACTAAGACTTATCCCTCTTTGTATCTCATAGGGTATTTGGCTTTATACCCTCACAGCACTTTGCAGCTCCAATCAGTTAATCAGCAGTCCTGCTGTGTGCCAGGCTTTGCGCTTGCTTTGCATTTTTATATACTTTATGTGGGTTTGTACCTAGTAGGTACTCAGAAATTACTAGATGTTGGCTATCCAGAATATATTCAGAAGACAGCACCGTGGGTGGCGAGAGATGATGAAAACAATTAGCTGGGCTGTTTGATTCAAAAAGGAAAAGATTCAGATGGAAAGAGGATAATTATTTTCAAATATTTAAAAGCCTGCCACTTAAAAATAAGGTCACACTCATTCTGGCTCCTTAGAATTATGGGCAATTCTAGGAGGTAGGACTTTTGAGACTGTTGATCTGGACTGATTAGGAAAGTGTTACAGATTCAAACAGAAGCTGGGTGGTTCTTCCAGAGCTGGATTAAAACCTGTCAGCAGTGTAGTGGAGAGTAGCCATACCAGGGTGAGGATTTCAGATTAGATGACCTCCCCATTACTGCTAAATGTGAAAGCACAGTGAGTGTGTTTTGAATGCTTTTAGCTGTGATTATCAGTCTCTGAGCCAGTTCTCCAGTTCTGCCTGTGTATAATTAAGTAGAGGTATTGCCAACAGCCTTGGTATGGCAGAAGCGGCACTAAATGTGAATTTGAAACCGGAAGATCTGGTGTCAGGACCCAGCAATGCTTCTTAGTTGTCCACCTTTAGGGAGATCATTTAATCCGTCTGAGCCTGTTGTTCATTTACAAAATGAGGATAATATAATCTACCTAGCAGAGTTGTTATTAGATATGATCAAATACTATACAAATATAAGATTATATTGTTGTAATTATTATTTTCCAAGTTATCTCTCATCTCCATACTTCTCATGTTTTTAATTAAAAGTTTTAAAGTTTAGAAGATACGTTATTTAAAATTTTATTTTTCCCCAAACAGCTTTTCTAATGTGTTCAAAAATGTATTTACAGATTATCAGTGATATGTGGGGTGTCTTAGCTAAACAACAGACACATATAAGGTAAATATGCTATTAAGGATTTTGTTATCTATTCATTTATTAAATAGATATTTACAATGTATTAATTTTATACCTTCATGCTATACACTCAACATTAAATAATTGATGTTTTCTATTGTTGTCATTCCCCTTCTTGGCTTTTCTAGTTATTTCCTATCTGTGCAAAGCACAGCACATCACTCATTCATCCCTCAGATCTCATCCAGTACAATCTGACAGTAGCCCTATACATAAACTGTACTTGAAGAACACAGCTTTGTATTAATTCTGCAGTTCAGCAGGGAAAATAAATTATTCTATGAGTGATTTTAGGACCAAAGGACTGCCTTTTGGGAAATGAGCAGGGAAATATAAAACTGGACCATACCTTACTTTTCACACAAAATAAATTCCAGATAGAACAAAGACTTAAATACAGAAAAAAAAAATGAAACTCTAAGATTAATGACGAGAATGTTTATAATCTTAGAATTAGAGAGGCCTTGTTAAGACAAAACCTATGTGCTAGGAGGAAAGGTTGACAAAGTTGACCAGAAAAATACTTTAGTTTCGCAAGATACTGTAAACATTGTGAAAAGTAATAGGACAAATTGGGAAAAATATTTGCGATGTATGACACAGGACTAATGACCATCATATATAAAGAATTTCTACAAATCAATAATAAATGCTAAAATCCTATTAGAAAAATAAGTGAAGGACACAAACAAGCAATTGAGAGAAAAATCAATTCTCTTTTCCCTTTCCCAGTAGACTCATGTCCCATGGACCTCCTTTCTGTTCTTTAACAATGGCAAGTAGTTTTCTGTCTCTGCAGCATTGCAGGAGTAGTACCCTGTGCACATAACTGTTTCCCCATCCCCTTTCCCCCTAGCCTGGCTCTTTGCATGGCTGACTCCTTTAATCCTTGCTTAAATGTTACTTTCTTCAAGAAGCCTTTCCTGACAATTTCTGAACAGATTCCTTGTCCTCTTGCTTGATGTTTTCACCATCACACCCTTCATCTTTCTCTCTTACCATTTATCACCATTTGTCCTTAAATACTGATGTGTTACCTGTGTCTCCTGAAGGGAGGAATCATGTCTGTTCATCAGTTTATATGCAGTACCTGGCACATAGCAAAGAATAGTAGTTGAATGAATGAATATTTACACATAACTAATGAGCACCCAAAAAGGTGCCCAATCCTATCATAAAGACATTCAGATTAAAGTGAAAACCTTTTAACTTGCCAGATTTGTAAAAATTAATAATATCCGATGCTTGCAAGGAAATAGGTGGGTGGGCAGTTTGGCAGTACATAGCAAAACACATAGTAGGCCTGTTCTTTAGCCCAGCAGTTCCCCAGTGCAAATGTATCTTCTAGAAATGCTCACAGAAATGCAGATATAATGGTTAAAAGGTGCTTATTGTAGTATTGTCTGTAATGTGAAAAATGGAGACAACCAAAATGTCTATTATTAATAGTAAGGAATTGATTTAATTATGATCTAGTCATAGTGTGGAATGTCAAGCCATCTTTATGGAAGTAGTTCCATCATACATTACTGAATTTTAAAAATATGTGTAATTATTATACTTTTGTTTAAAGTATGGAGATTTTGTGTTTATTTGTACATAAGAATGATCTGAAAGAATAAAACCTATTAACTATTAAGAGTGTAGGATTGGAAGATGGAGTGAAGGAAGTTTTAATTCTACTTTCTTCTGTGGGATGGAGGGCTAGGGATTGTTGAATTTATATGTATCTGTATTTTCTTTTATAACTTGAATATACACAGCCTTATATTATTCCCTCACCTCCAAATCTCTGCCAACACCATGATAAATTATTGCACATACTCCTGAGAGAATCCTTGTTCTCATTTAGAAACAATTTCCTGTAACTATGCCCTTGCTGACACCTGAAGCATTTTAGTTGAGGGCCAGGGGAAAAGCAAAAAGGTTCTGGTGTATAATGCTGACATTTCTCTTCATTTGAGGTGAAATTATTTCTGAAGAGCTCAGAAATAAGCAACAAAGTTACAGCTATAGCACGCAGCTCTGGAAGAGGAAGGTGGGACTTTTAACAGAAACAAAACCATCCCTTCAAGAATAACTCGACTATAGAAATAATTATAGAAAACCATTGAGCTTCATGAGGTTTTCATTTCAAGTAGGATCAGAGCTCGTTTTTGGAAGGAGAGTAGCATTTTGACATTTTATTTCACATAACTACAAAAGTCATATGCCGATATAAAAAGGAGAAGGCTAGTTGATAAATTTTAATTATCAAGATGTGAATACCAGTATCCCCTTTACTCGGGGATTCAGGAGGTAAAGTAAGATAGATAGTGGCAGCATGATGTAGTAAAAAGTATATTGCCTCTGGAATCAGTCAAAATATAGTCCTGGCTGCCACTTAGTAGCTCTGTGACTCCCTTTCCTTAGCTGTAAATTGGGATAATAAATGGTTGTAAGATCAGAGTTAATGGAATGTACTAAGCATATTAACATTGTAAATGCTCAGTAAATGGTAACTGATAGTTTTTACTTGACATGAAAGAAGAATAAAGAGCCATCTCATCTCCTTCACTTACACCATGTTTACTGAGTTTGCTAATATATTAATTTCACAAATTAGATTATGTGCTTACCTGGGTTAGGAGTTAATTGATACACTTGTTCATTCATTTAAAAAAATTAAGCGCTATGTGTCAGGCATTGCTCTAGGTCTTGGGAACATATCAGCGCTTAAGACGGAGAAGATGTGTTTGTCAACTCATGCATTTCTCTCTCTGACCCAGACTTCTCCTTTGAACTCAGATTTGTACATGTAACTGTTTGATAACTCTTTGTCATCTCTACCTGGGTGTCTAGTGAGAATCTCAACTTTTAATGAGCACAACACTGAATGTCTGACGTGCCCCTGCCGGCATACTTCTGGACCGTCCCTATCTGATAAGGACCTCTGTTCTCACGCCTCAGCTCGAAAAGCCTGGCGTCGTTCTTGATTCTGCTCTTTATCTCACATGCCACATCCCATCCATCTGTAAATCCATCATCGTCACCTTCAGAATTACATCCAGAATTTGACTACTTTCATCACTGCTATCCTGGTCCGTGTCACTGTCACCTCCCCTGGGTTATTCCCTCACAACCTCCTAACTGACTCGCTACTTCTGCTCTTGCTGCCCCAGGTCTTTCTCCACACAGCAGCAGAGCGAGCCTCTAAAACGGAAGTCAGATCCTGCCGCTGCTCTCGTTAAGTCATCTTCCACATCACTCTGAGTAAAATCAGAGTCCCCATCGTGATTTCCAGGGCCCTGTGTCCTCTGGCATTTTGTCTCTTTTTGTCTCCCCTGCATCGTGGCCCCGCTCACTTTCTCCGTGCTAATCAGACTGTCTTTTTGTAGCCCACTAGAACCTCCCTACACAGAACCTTTGCATCCTCTCTTCTCTCTGCCTGAAATGCCCTTCTCTACGGAATCCTCAGGGCTCACGCTCAGATGTCACTCAGTTGGTGACCACACGGATTAATGCACACCTTCCTGGGGACCCCACTCTCCCTGCATCTTTCACCCTGTTTCCTGTTCTTCTCAGCACACATCATCATGTGATATATGTTTATTTGCTTTTTGTTTATCTCCTTTGACTTATATGTAAGCTGTGTGAGGGTGAAAATTTTTGGCCATTTTGTTACTGCTCTATCTCCAGGGTCCTTAGTGCTCAATGAAATTAAGTGGATGGATGGATGAATTTGTACTCTGTACTCCTGAATGGTTCATTTTAGTAGGGAGAGACAGATGATGATCAAGTAAACCACAAATGAGAATTTTGTTTTCTGTGAGAAGATAAAACAGGGAAGGAGGGTAGGAGTGACCCAGGAGAGGACACTGAATGTTGGAGAGTCAGGGCCCTCTGATGGTCTAGGGAGTAAATGGTCTAGTGTGACAGAGCATGACAATTAGGGGGAATATGGTTGAAGACAAGTTTCAGGGCTGAGAAGTAGGGCTGGCGTAAAAAGACCACATGTAGCAGGGCAAGGAGTTGAGAGCTTAATTGCAAAGGGAGCCCATCACAGGGTTTTAAATAAGGGAGTGGCATGACCAACTTCCCATTGGCGAGATTGCCCTCACTGTAGTGATGAGGACGGATGGTTGGGGCTGGAGTGAGATGTGAGGAGGATATGTCAGCCTCGGAGCATGTGTCCCTCCCTTCTCAACAAGTTAGAGCTGTCAAGCAAAGCTACAGATGGAAAATTGTGTCTATTTGTATATTCCACAGCTGATGCTAAAAAAAATCTCTTATATGGCTTCCCCAACCCTAAATTGTCTCTTTAGCAGCTGCAGTTTATGGGGGCACTGAGGGACCACAGGGCTGGGAAGCAGACGTATGGGACTATGATGGCTTCAGAGTGCATATTCACTCCCTGTGTTGCTGACGGCTTATCACCAGTGAGGGACCTGGTACACCACAGGGAGCATTTTGTTGGCCTAATAAATACCCAAGTAGTCAAATATTCAGGATATAATGCAACATTGTCATTTTCAGTAAACTTTCTTAAACAATTTTAGTAATAGTTTTGTATATAACTGTTAGTTATTTTGATTTACATATATGTATCCTGAGGGAATATTATAGAAATTGTAGAATTAGCATTTGTAAGATAAAAATACGAATAATGATTCAATAGCAGTATTTTTTTTTTCGTTTCAGAAAACACCAGTTTGATCATGGAGAGGTAAAGACAGCATTACTAAAATTTCACTTATCTATTTGGACTTTCTAGTTCCAATTTCTAAGTTTATTGGCAATTGTCATTAATCATCTTCAAAATAGCCAGTATGTTTTTATGAGAATGCTACATACAGATTCACTGACCATTCATGTGTCAAAACAATTAACTTGGGAGCTTCTTCGGTCTGCTGCTGACAATCCTTACAGTAACAGCAGTTGATTTCTGGAGCCTATTTAGATGCATAAATGAGGTGTCTTGCATGATTGGAAATCAGTTTCCTCTCTGCTCACCTTGCCCTGAGGCTTCGGAGATGTGACTGGTGGTGCTTCCATCTCCTAGTGATCCAGCCTAGTTTTAAGAGAAGTTCCAAGATGGAGCTTTAGGATCTTGAGGCATTTCTTTTACCACTTTCCTGCCTTGGTCTGATGGTAGCACCAAGGTAGATTCAGAAATGTGGGATTTAATAACCATAGGCTTGACTCTGAGAATTACAGAAACATTTAACTTAGTGACTTTATAATTTTAGCCTTCTACTAAAATGGAGCAGTTTAAAAGAGAATTTTAAGAACTACTCTAGAAATTTCAGAACTCAAAGTAATACTTTGACTTATTACTAAGAAAAAAGTATTCTGTATATTCACCAGCATAATAGTATGTTCTTAAACGTCACAAATAGTAGAAGTAAAAAATATTTTCTTTTTTCTTTCAGCTGGTTTATCATGCATTGCAACTGTTAGCGTATACAGTCCTTGGTATTTTAATTATGAGACTAAAACTCTTCTTGACACCACACATGTGTGTTATGGCTTCCTTGATCTGCTCAAGACAGGTAACACGGTTGTTACGTTGGAGTTATAGCCACTATGATGATTTTACTCCAGCCTTTGTTACTGAGTAGCCCTAAAATAATATTGAATTACCCAAAGATTTTAAAGTCATTACACTTAAAATTCTTCATGGTTTTGTACTAATCTTTCCTAAAGGGTAAGGACCAAAGCTGATCATTGTATATGCTTCTGACTTGTAAAATAGTCCTTGGTGTACAACAAGGACTAAATCAGTGTAGGCTGATTCCATGAGTGATCACTATAGGTGCTGATAGAAAGCAAAGCTTAATTGTAGAAACAGCTTTTTGTTGTTGTTCTTTTGACATTTGTCTCACAAAAAATTCTAATAATTGATTTCAAGTTATAGGTACTTTCAAATTATATGTTCTTTTTTAGTATCAGGCTTAACTTTGTTTCATTTATTTGGTATACCTTTGTGTGTACATCCTGACTTTTGGTTTTTAAAATTTACTTTAAGCCTTCCTTGGTTATTTGCTGCTTATTTTTCCTGGAACACTGCCTCCTTGCTCTGTATTCACAGATTTATGCTTCCCGATGGTATCACCTTTTCGTCATCTAGCCAACGTGATACACAGCAGTACCTCTATTAACTAGGAGATACTTACTAAGCCCCTACTCTGTGCTCTAGGGATGAGGGTAGATTGGTGGATGGAAAAATCAAAAACCCAAAGTGTATGTGTGCCCTCAAGAAGCTTGAAATCTGGTTCTACAGACATGTAGAGAAATAATATTAAGGAGAGAACAACAGGGAAGGGCAAAGCATTATTACTGAGTGTGAACTATTTGCATATGGAAAAAAATTAGCCAGTCTCAAGGTTCCCAGTCAGAATGTTGGTAGTATGTTAGAGAGGCACTACTAAGCCTTTCATCTTAAATCTCCTTCCTCAGGGTGACTGATGATATAAAGCCTCACCCAGGCCTGGCTTCACGGGTGTGGGGCCTCTGCTGTGACACAGGGCACTGCACTAAAAAGGACCCTGCACTTTGTTTAATGCTTGCTCTTGCTGTTTTGAACTTCTTAATAACTTTTTTTTCCCAGAGTGGATGCATTTATTTTTATATGCAAATATATCACCCTTCAACAAATATACAGTAGTTATAAGATCTGAAAATTAAGTCTGCCAGAGAGAACTGCAATCTCTGGATTCATATGCTTTAATCCTTCCATGCAGAGCCTCCAAGCATGAGACTCTTAATAACTTTTGAACAATGGACCCCACATTTTCATTTTGCACTTGGCCTTGTAAATTGTTTAGTTGGGAGTGGCTTTACCTGAATCTGGAAGTAGAGAAAGCAGGTTGAGAGAGAAGCTATTTAAAGTCATGGTCCATCTGTATGAGGCTGATGGTATAATTCTTTTGATCCTGAGGATCATTATTTTTAAAACTTATCCTTTGAATAATTAATCTTTGGCTGAGATGCTAGCAGTGACCACATTCTTCTCTGGGAAAAATTTTTTCTTATTGGGTACACACCGCTTTATACTAACAATTATCAATGTATCAATTTGGTTTCAGCTATTTGGATGGCTCTTTTGCAAAGTACATCCTGGTGCTGTTGTTTTTGCTATATTAGCAGCAATGTCAATACAAGGTTCAGCAAATCTACAAACCCAGTGGAACATTGTAGGGGAATTCAGCAATTTGCCACAAGAAGAACTTATAGAATGGATCAAATACAGTACTAAACCAGGTAAAAAAAAAAAAAAAAGTAATTATTTAGCTAGTATTTTCCCCACAATTTTGTATATCACTGCAAAATCTTAAACCCAAGTTACTTCCAATGGTCTTACTCTTTCTAAGCAATGCTGTCTCTAGAATATCCAAAAAAATAAATAAAAAGAAGATAGCAATCCTGCTTAAATGGTTTATAGGGTAATTGTTGTACATATTTTCTTAGTAATTCTATTTTTGATAAATTTTAATTTTTTCAAAATATATTCTATTAATGCCACATTTAAAAATAATTTTTGTGCTTATTTTCATAAGGAATTTTTAATATTATTCCTTCTTGCAATTGACTCATGGAACGTGATATTTTATTCATGTATAGAAGGAGAGACTTTGTTGTCATCTGAGTCTTCCAGAATTCCTTGGTGCAATATATAAAGCTTTTCTAGTCGATTTGATACTTCTTTCTTAGAATCAGGAAAGATTTCTAAGATATTAAAAAAAGAAGAAGAAAGAAAGTCCTCAGTGATGAGATGATGAGGCTAAATTTTCCAAGGAAAGAGTTTGCTAGCCTGTTTACTGACTTACCACTTCATCAGCCATCCATCCCACCTCATTCTGGTTCTGCTATTGAATCTTGAAGTCAAGAGCCTCACTTGGGCCCCTGCTCTGTCACCTGTGAAATACCTGAGTTTAACTAAGAAGGAGACCTTTCTCATATTCACCATATGTCTTCCTAAGACCTTTTTCTTGCCTTCCAGATGCAGTGTTTGCGGGTGCCATGCCCACAATGGCAAGTGTTAAGCTCTCTGCGCTTCGGCCCATAGTAAATCATCCGCATTATGAAGATGCAGGCTTAAGGTCAGTACACAATTTAACATGTCAAAAATAAATTTTCTGTACAAACAGTGAGGAAACCAGCAAAATAACAAGGAGTGTCTCAAAAAGGATATGATGTCCTGGGATTTGTAGAGTCAAGGAAGAAGAAGGCTGAAATGAGACTGCTAAGCTAGAAACAAAACTGTTAAGACTGCACAGAACAGTAAAACTATTAATACAACCTTTGGGGCTATCTTTTCTACCAGGCAGACAAAAGAAATCATACTATATCAATTTCCTACAGGTTGACAGGGCTCCAGAATTTCCAGATCCTTATTAGTCACCATCCTAAGTACCCCTGAAGATTCATTAGCTTGTAGTGTTTAAGGTTCTTCTGTAGGAGGTTTTCTTGAATTCTAGGGAGTCATTTCAGATAGAATCCCATTCAAACAGGGTTTTATTCTGGGTTTCACCAATATAGCCTGCTAAAATGATCTGGAGTATTTTTTGTTTGGGGGGGGGTTCGAGGCTATTTTTTCATAATTAAGAGCTTTGTGTTCCCTTAGAAGAAAAAGTAAATTTAATTTTCATGCAATTTCTAGGGTAGGTGAAGCTATTCATTTCCTAAGTGATTAGGTGAATCCTATTAGTATATTCTTTTGCATAATAGTGGGGATATACATTTTATAAACAAAAAGCTTTTTCATTAAAAAATCAATTTCACAAGCTAATTTCTAGAGTACTTTTGTTGAATATGTTTAGTTTTTCTTAAATCTTTAATAGAAATAAAACAGAGAACTATTTAATGTGAAATATTGTTGTTAAAGTTGGGATGGTTGCGGCTTCAGAGTCGTGTGTAGTTGTGTTCATGGTAGTTCATCCCTGTTCACACACACCGGGTACCTGACTCTTACATGTGATAGAGTGGTGAAGAATTTAAAAACAAAAACAAATGAACAATCAAAAACAAGACTAGGTTTGGAAATGTATGGATGCATTGACACTCTACCTCTTCTCCTGGGACTCTTATGCTACTTCTGCCTTCTGCTTCTGACCTCACAAATGCCCCTTAGCAGGAACCCCTGTAAGAAATTTTCTCTTGATCTGATTCTTCCATAAAGTCTTTCTTCTAGTCCCATTCAGTGCTTTCTTCCAAATATGTTGATTATATCCTTTTAATCTTGGAAATTTTCTGCCCAATTATTTTTCTTTGAAGAGCCAGAACAAAAATAGTATACTCAATGTATAGTCGAAAAGCAGCTGAAGAAGTGAAGCGAGAATTGATAAAGTTAAAAGTGAATTATTACATTCTAGAAGAGTCATGGTGTATAAGAAGATCCAAGTGAGTATTCAACATAGTTTATATTTTATAATCATAAGACATGAAAAGTTAATCCAGGCTCATGGCAAGTACTTTGCTGATGGTATGTGTGAGGTAGAGATATACATACAAATGTGCGCACTCAACATTTTGCAAAGTATGAGTAGAAAAAACTTTTTAGGTAATTATTTGGAGTTTTTTTCCTGTCTTGTTACAAGTATGTTTGTTTTCTAATGATTTGCATGTGTATACCACTAAAGAGATGATATTGACACTGATTGATAATCTCCCAAATTGTCCATATTTGCCTGTGATGTTTTAAAAAAACTTTTATTTAAAGTTGAGTGTGTTTTATTTCAAAAGACTTCCCGAGTCTGAAACCAAACAATGGGGAGTCTCATTGTAGTGAAGCCCAGCACACATTGTCCATGCCAAGTCTCTGCCCCACACCATGTCCTGCGGGTGAATGGGGCACCCTGTCATCACTGACTTAGAATGAAACTTTTCTTTCTTGGTGTTTCACATCTTATTTGAATGGGAAAATAATTAACTTTACTATGACCCACATTCTCTTAGATTTTTAGTTTTAGAAATTTCTATTTCCACAGAGAAATTCACTAAACAGAGTATAGCTGTAAGTGTTAGTAAGATCTTGAAAGCAAGTGTGAATCTAAAGTTAACTATCTAGAAATGCTGTGCCTAGGTGACCAGATAGCAAATGAGAGTAGCCTACTATTAGTACCAAAGCATTCCCTCCATGAACAGCGCAGCACATGAGCAGTTCCAGAAATCAAGGGTATTTTATAGAATACTATTATTTTTAAAATTCTCTCTACTCCTTAACAGAAGCCTTCAGAAGATTGCTATATCTGTGGCTTACTCATACATGTCCACCATATATTTCAGTGGTACACAAGGGTGTTAAGACAAAACTGTAAAACACTGACTCATGAGTGAATATAGTTCTGTGACATGGTATCTACACAGCATTGCCCACAAAGGAACTAAAATAATTGTTGGTTGTTGAATGATTTTCTTACGAATATGTGCCAAGTGACTTGAATTCAATCAGGATTTATAGAAAATGTTATTGTTCTAATAATTTAGAAAATGCTTTAAGTATTTGTGAACATATGAATATATATGAAATTCACATACTCACTTTGAACTTTGTTATATAATTTAGGACAAAAAAGTTACAGGCATTTCTCATAAAAATTTCATGAGGACATTATAGTAAATGAATGATGGGCTGACATTTGCAGGAAAAATGCAGTTTCTTGACAGAGCTTTCTACCAGAATTGGGACCTTCTTTATTTCCTTAGGCTTTGCTCTCTGGAGACTGTTAGGGCAGCTTTGAATCTCCCAATTTTCTCATAACAGCTAAAGATTAATTCTGAACTCTCCCTACTCTTTGCTGTCTCTCTCCCAAACTAGCAGGCAACCTGCTGGGACTCTGTTTTCACAAACATCTAAAAGACCCCAGGAAACAAATGTAAATCTTTTCTCTTTACATTTCCCTAGCTCACAGCTTTTAGAATTTGTTTTACAGCCTCTAGGTGTTCCTGAAAAGCTCCCAGATAGACTGCAGGGGGGTAAACTCCAGGCCTTTGTTTCCTGCCCAAAACTGTATCTCAGGGGCAAAGATCATGTCCCTTGCAATAGTCCTGACTGCATTTCAAAGATGACCAGGAACAGGAAAAAGCAGTCGGAAAGACAGTGACACCTGCTTCCCAATTGTTTTAATTTTTCTCATACCTTACCCTTCCTTTTCTTACATGTATATAATAAAAAGAGTAGAATGTTAGGTTTGTTCCATACCTGAAAAGTATGTGTAGGACAGAATGGTTAATACAAAACTTAGGCTTGTAAAACAATAGCTGCCTGAGTCTGGAGAGTTCAGATGTTGTAAATCTGACAGCTACCGCCAGCATTCCCTCCCCTCCCCACCCCCCATAGGGATGAAGTCTTTCCCTCCCTCTCTCTCCTGATAAGGACACCAGAGCTGAAGGATGGATGTGACTGGGTCCCGGATCCTAAGAGATGGTTATTTGAAAAAGAATTTATTACAAGCAGCTGTTCTGGCCCACTTACTTCCCCGGAGAAACCCTCTATAAAACTCAAGGCTCTCCCCTTTTCTCTCGTGGATGCTTTTTTGCCTCCACCCATCTGCTCCCAGATGCTCAAAATAAACAGCATTTTGCTACACATGAGGCTTCCTGTGTCTCTCTTTCGGCTCCAGACCTAACAGAGACACCTGTAGTTACTGGAACATAAAAATAATTTTAATAACCTTTTTTTGTCCAAGCTTACAATGAACCTTGATTCAAGATTCTTCATTTTTTTCTAGATCTTTGCATAGTGTTTTGAAGATGAAAATTGCAGAGGCTTTGTATTGTATACTATTGGTAGAGCTCCTTGCATTTGCGTAACTGTAGTAGTCTCATGTTCTGATAGAGCACTGTTATATGTACTCAAAATGAGATATAAAGGCAAATTTAGAAGTATGTGGCAATAAATCTTGCACACTAAATAAAACCAGTGACCATTTAACAGACTTCAGATCACTTCCATTTAGAGCTCACTTCCAGGCACTCAGACTGAGAGTTAGAGTCCGGAACAGGTGTGTGCTCTATTTCTCCATCTGGGCCATGGCTTGCCATTGTTGTGTCTGTTGCAGCAGAAATTGAGAGGGAGAAAGCTAAGAAAGTGACTCTTTCTCATCTGTTTTCCTCACTCGTTAATTAAAACAACACTCTCCATCTACCCTAAGATTTAAGCCAGACTGACAATAGCTGTTAGGAAACCTTGGACAGGTCCTTTCTACTTCATTCTTGACACAAAACAAAAGCTGTGCTTTCTGTTCTGACAAGGAAGCAAATAGGGAGCTCGGATTGGAGAGGAAAGGAAAAAGGAGTAATATTTATCTAGTGTTTACATTTATAGTGGGAAAAACTGAGTTTCTTGACAGAGAATTTTCTACCAGAATTGGGATCTTCTCTGTTGCCTTGGCTTTCACTCTCCGATTCAGTAATGCCAGCTTAAAACACCTGTAGGTCACTAGAACATAAAAATATGTCACAACAGGGGAAGCAAATGGGGAACTAAGGAGAGGAAAGGGAAGAGGGACCAATATTTATCTAGTGCTTAATCTGTGCCTGGCATATTGGTGAGCACTATATTTATATGATCTCATTTACAAGTGGCTTAATTGTGTGGCTTGATTATTCTTTAAATACTTGACACTCTGTGTTCAAATACAAGCACTAAATATACTTGAATGCAAGTTTTAGATAAGTTTTTAATTACTCTTTCATTCTTAGTTCTCTGCTTTCCTTTATTAATTCTAATAATAGAGTTGACATAAAATTAAAATACATGTGTTCAGAAGAAAACCATTAGATTTTCACTAATGCTATTTGAAGATGTAGCTGGCTGTCCTGGAGAGACCTTTGGAACTCAGATAAGGACTAAAGGGTATTTCACCAGGCAGACAGAGCTCACAAAGGCAGCTCTTTGCCCTCTCTCTTTCCTAAAAGCTACTGAACTTAGGAAAACTCTGGGTAGTTTTCTGCTTCCTGTGTCTCATTCTCCACTACCATAGGCCCTTGGTGTTGTAACAATTCAGCCTTGACACGTGGGAGAAAATTAAAAGGTAGAAATCCCAAGCCTATCCATGTTATCATGGGTGGAATGTTGGTAGAAGGGTGTGCAAAAAGTACACCTGAACCTTCTTCGCGGGAGCACTCATTGGCAAAACCTTTCTAGGAGATAATTTGATGGAGTCAAAGTGAAAAATCGTGTAGTCCTTTGACAGAGGGAAGGACAGCTTGCAGAAGGGGGACATAAGCACTGAAATGTTTATAGCAACATTGTTTTATAATGGCAAAATGGGAAACAATAAAAATATCCATCTGTAAAGCATTGATTAAATAATACATGAGTACTAGCAGCTATTAAAAAGAATAAAGTAGGTCTTTATGTACTGAGATGGAAAAATGGCCACATTTTATTAAGAGTCTCAGAATAATCCCAATTTTTGTAAAAACAACCCAAGAGCATCCACGTCCATGTCTGTATTTGTGTGTGTATGTGTCTGAACATGGATAAAACAGATCTAGCAGGGTATGTGCTGTATTGTTTATACAAATCACCTCTGAGAAATGGTATTGGAGATAATAGTGACTTTCATTTTTTTTTTACTTTGTTTAGATCTGTATTTTGAAACTTTTATAATGACTACTTTTAAATTAAAGATTTTATTTAAAAAGGGAAAATAATGTACATTCCTGCCACCGTGCTTGCCACATGGTGGGGAGTAGGTGGGTAGAACTGCCACTAAGGATAAAGGGGACTTGTTGAAAATGTTCTAGTAACCTATAGGTGCTTCAAGCTGGCATTACTGAATTGGAGAGTGAAAGCCAAGGCAACAGAGAAGAT
>VBSM01002217.1:17629546-17678588 GCA_008086735.1 Cheirogaleus medius
AAGCAACTATGACAAAACACAAGAAGTTGTCAATTCTCTATATTTTTCCATATGTTTTTCTGTTTTTTTAAAAAATTTCTGAAAAGGCAAATGAAGCAAAATCCAACAGTTGTATCTATAAAACTGTTTTTGATTTAAAATAAATGTTACAGTTATTTTGAAGGCCTTATTTAGGCACATGTCACATTGATACTGATTTTACTTATATCATTTTTTATAAATATATGTTGCTTTTAAGATTTAATTATACATTTGGCTATTCTAGAATGCTGACACTGCAACTTAGGATGTTTCAACTTAATAATTTTTCGACTTTACGATTATGTGAAAGCGATATGCATTCAGTAGAAACTGTATTTCAAGTGCCATTCTGTTTTTCATTTTCTGTATAGTATTCAGTAAATCACATGAGATATTCAACATTTTGTTATATAATAGGCTTTATATTAGATGATTTTGCCTAATTGTAGGCTAATATAAGTGTTGCTAGCATATTTAAGGTAAGCTAGGCTAAGCTGTGGTGTTTAGTAATTGAGACATATTAAATGCATTTTCAACTTACAATATTTTCAACTTACGATGGCTTTATTGAGATGAGCCCCATGGTAAGCCAGAGCATCTGTATAATTAATGCAACTTTCCTAAGCATATTTGCTAGTTATAATTTTAAAAATCAATATTATACCTTTTTCTGTGTGCTGGGCATGGTATAGATACCTGATCTCTCTTAATCCTCACAACAAACCTATGTCATGGGTATGTATTTCCCCATTTCACAAATGTGAAAACTGAGACTGAGTGAAGCTAACTACACAACACTGCATGCCTGGTAAATAGCTAAGGCAGAATTTAACCAAGGTCTCTCTTCGCCCTAACACCTGAGTGCGTGTATTCTACAGGTCTGTTTCTGTGTTTGTAGTCACCTTTGCTGCATTCACTTTGCCCTACAGTGAGTCAGGGCAAGTTAAAGCAACCATGATAGGGTTGTTTTGTTAAATTAAGTCAGTTTACACAGAAAAAAAGAAATGAGGTCAGGAATATAAAAGTGCTCTGTTTTATCTGTCGTTATATAACATGCATTGATTTTTAATGTGTACTTTAATTTTTCTAGGCCTGGTTGCAGTATGCCTGAAATTTGGGATGTAGAAGATCCTGCTAATGCTGGGAAAACTCCCTTATGTAACCTCTTGGTGAAGGAGTCCAAGCCTCACTTCACCACTGTATTCCAGAACAGTGTTTACAAAGTCCTAGAAGTCGTGAAAGAATGACTGCTACATGAACTGCTGCCTACAGAGAACTACATCAGTAATTGTTTTAATGTTTTGCTAATAAGTCATGTGTTGTTTTTAATTCAAATCTCAAAAACTTTTGTAGGAACTGTTTTCAAATAGCAAATGTTTTATTTGATCAATTTGAATGTTATTCTAATTGTAAAAATGACTTATACTTTTATCATTTGGTTACTGTTTTAGTGTACCACCCCTTAAAATTTGCTATGCAAATGAGTATATGCTTGTACTTGACTTGAATATTTGTGCTAAAGTGGGCAAACCTAACTGTATGAAAAAATATGATGGGTCCGTGACAAGGATGATATGAAAATATAGGTCAATTCTGAACTATGTAGGGGCTAATTTTATAGTTTAGAGACCATTAATGCCCCTTGGTTCTTTTTTTCTGCCTCTTGCTCTTTTCTTTTGGACATTTCAGTGATTATTATGAGATCTTCAGTTATGTCAGCCTCTGTCATCAACTTGACTCATAGTAGATGGGGCAGACGTGGGTATTTGCTATGTGGAATTATCTGTTTATTTCACTTCCTTGTGTTCTTTTTCTTCTCTGTTGCTCTTGTTAATGAAGACTTTTCTGGCCATTATTGATCCAAACTCTTGGACCTAGTCGTTAGGGCCAAATTCCTTTACTGTCTGACCATGTGGCATTATGATGTCTTTCTTACTCTCCCCCACATCTCTCCTTCCCCACATTGTTTGTCAGATAAGTACTGTTTACTCGTTTAGTTGCTTATCAAGTACTTATTCTTGGTTTTAAAAAAAATTTAATGTTAACTGTGTATTTTTCTCATTTTTAGCATTATTCAAATGTTTATATTTTAATACCTTTAAAGTACTTTGAAAATTTTTCATGTTTAATTGTAGTTTGAAGAAAACTATTTTGAACAAGCCCAAATATAATGCATCTAGAAACTAATGTATATTTGAGCAGATATAATTTATAGAACAGTAGACTGTAGTATATGGTAATTTTCCTTTTACTATTAAGATACAATAAACCATGACTAATTTTTCTGTCAAAAAAGTAAATGAATAGTGATAAACAGATGGAGCTTTTATATTTTATTTTTAAGATTGCCTGTCTTTAATAAGACAAAGCCTTAAGCCTTATGTTATAATTTTGGTTCTAAAAACTATCATTTCTGTATGAGGAATGAGTATATTCAGTCTTCCTCTTTACTTTTTCCTTCCTATTTATTTTTATTTTGAAAAACTTCCAAACCTACTTTGAATTTCTTATATGAGTCTTGTTTTTTAGAGGTTAATTTGTGTGAAATGAGATTCTTCAAAACGGTGAATCCTCATAGTTCTGAGAAATGGTTTTAAGGTTTTAAATACTAAGCAAACCGTGGCTATGGCTAACTACACATTTAATTATACAGTGTTCTCTTTATTAACCACAGGCAGATTAACCTCATTGTGGATTGTCCTTGAGACCTGAGTCCTCAGGGATGGTTTCCGGTGCCCACTCCTGGGAGCCACTGAAGAGCTGTTTTCTTTCTGCCTTCTTACCAGAGCCAAAGGACATGCCCAAGTCTGGGGAGCGCTAGCTTGCTTACGTTAGTCAGCTGCACACACAGCACATCCGACTGAGGACCATGCCCTGGTGAGGGCGTCATCCCCACCCTGTCCCAGAGCCCACAGCCAGCATCTCCCAGGGAGTCTCCTTCCCTGGAGGCAGCCCAGGAGATTGAGTCTGTCAGTGTTCTTCAGATTTGTGGTTACTCTTTCTCATTTGCTGGTTGACTGTTTTATGTCTTAAGCTTTTGACAGTTTTAAAAAATACGGAAGCAGCTGGGGATCTGCAGATTAGGAGTAAGATTTGAGCAGCGATGCAGCAATCTAGAAAAGTGGGAAGAGGGCACTTGAGGCTGAGAAGCGTGAGAGTGGACATGGGCGGGAAGAGGGAGGTGTGCTCTGCCTTCCCTGAGATTGCTTCTCGCTGAAGTATGACTGATTCTGTACATCCAGCAGTTAGAATCTTTTTAAATCATACTTTTAAAGTTATTCTCTATTTTTCTCACCCTCCAATAATTCCCTTTCAAGTAAGTTCTCATGTAATGATTGGAAACTCTGTACAGGAAAAAACATTAAAATACCGTTTAAATTGTTTCATACGCTGGGAAACATTAAAAGTAGTCTGAATTAGCTTTTTCCAGGAGAATCATTTTGTAACAGTATTTGTTAATGTAACTCCACCAGCAAGCTATGATTATATTTTAGGTGAGTCCATTTAGAACAGAGGCCTTGAGGGTACACTGCACACTCAGCTTTGACCACAGTTGCCGCCGGTGCTGTAGAGCATAAATAGCACTTATGGCAACGTAGAGTAATAGTAGGTTCCATACACATGACAGAACAGTATTAAAGCTCAGTATTTTACATATTTTTAGCATTCAAAAATATTTTTGCTTTAGTGTGAAGAAAGTAAGGATGGACAAGGAGGTGATAGAAGTAGCTATTGCCGTGACATTTAAAAAAAAGTATGGCAGTATTTCTATAAAAAGATAAGCCTCTAAAAATGCTTGACAGAAAAAGTATAGAGTTAAAATAAGCCAGTGATATTAAAGAGAAAGTGACAGGATGTATCAGGAATAAAGTGATCTTGCATAGGAGTATTGTATTTTTATGAATTTTATGCCAGTTGTTTACATGTACTATATATGTTAAATAAAAAAGATCATGAAAAATGTGGAAAATGTTTTTCTTGATTGTTATTTTCATTTCCACCTTGACTATGAAAATGTTGGGCCTCATTTTATAGTCCGCCATACACTGCCTTGAGTCAGATTGCAGTCCTGAAAACAAGGGGAGGGCTGTAACAGTGGGATCTGGGAGACTTCTTGGTCTCTTTGTTAGTGGCGGGAAGTGCTTGGATTATCCAGACTTTTCTTATATTTATGGTAGAGTCACATTACTTTATTCTGTCCTTCAAAGGATGCAATAATTCCTTAAAGCTATACATGGGGAATAATTACAGAGTTGCTGAAAGCCTTTTTTCATACGTTAAACCACAAACAATTTGGTGTCATAATATTTCCTAAATTGTAGCTCCATGTTTTTACTTGATATATAAACATTAGCTTTATTGTTCTGCCTCTGTGGAGGAAAAGCAGTTTAGCCATGTTCATTCCTGTGTAATTAATTTCTTAACACAGTGACACACTGATTCTGACATCTTTGGGGAATGAAGTGTTCTAACACAGTGGTTCTCAAAATTAGCAGGCATCAGAATCCCCTGGAATATCTATAGATTGCTGAGCTCTATCACAGAGTTTTCTCATTCAGTTGGCCAAAGGCGGGACTGCAGAATCTGCATTTCTTGCCAGTTCTCAGTGCTGGTGCTGTCAGTGCGGGGATCATACTTGAGAACCTGTGCTCTAAGGCGTAAGAACATACTGTCTGGAAGACTGGCCTGCAGGGGGCGCACCATTCCTGACAGCACATCCCACCCAGGCCTGTTAGATGGTCCCTCTGCCAGGAGCAGAATTTTATGAAGCCCCTTCTTTGTCTCTTAGGAGAACATTATCAATAAAACTTGCAAGGAGCAAAGAATAGATAGGGTAATTTTTTTATTTCAAAATATTAAGGGGGTACAAATGTTTTAGGTTACATGGATCATTTTTGTAATGTTTGAGCCTTGGCTATAGGTGTGCCCATCACCCAAATAGTGTTCCTAGTACCCATTACGTTCGTTTAGTCTCCTCCCCCTTTGCTTTCCACTGAGTTTTACTTCCCTCTGTGCACTTGAGTGTACACTGGTTCGTTCCAATTTAATAGTTTGTTTTTCCATTCTTGCGATACTTAGGAGGATGGTCTCCACATCCATCCAGATTGTTGCAAAAGGTAATACTTCGTCTTTTTTTGTGGCTGAGTAGTACTACATGGTGTACTATACCACATTTTATTAATCCACTCATGAATTGATAGGCACTCGGGTTGATTCCACATCTTTGCAATTGTGAATTGTGCTGCAATAAACCTTTGAGTGCAAGTCTTTTTTGATAAAATTGTTACTGAAAGCTCGGCACTTGTCCATGAGGCCAAATCAGAAGTAGTTGAAGAGAAGGAAAGAGATTTATTACTTTGCCAGCAAAATAGGAAAAAGGTAGACTGTCCTCCCAAAATCCAGTTTTTCCCCCATCATAGGCAGAAATGCAGAGCTTTTAAAGGGAGGGCCCCTCAGTTCTAGGCTATTGTGGTTAACTATTCTAATGGTCCCATCTCTGCCAAAGACAAAGCTAGCCACCCACCCAGGGGGCTGACACCACCTGGGATAAGAACAAAAGAACTTCATCCTGCTCTTCCCTACCACTGGCCTGCCGCAGTATGCAGGTTTCAGTTCTCAAAAAGAGTGGGGTAAGTTTCAAAGAGAAAATATTTTTGCCATTTTTTTTTCTTTCAGGCCATTTCCTGTTACATATACCCCACTCAATTTTAGGCCTCCATATCTATGGGGGCGGGATGACTACTCTATTACAAAATGACTTCTTTTCCCTTGGATAAATACCCAGATAGGGTAATTTTTAATTAGAACACTGATGTGATTTAGGAATCATTTAAATATTTCGAAGCTGTAAACTGAAAATTTTTTTTCAGTTCAGACCATAGAAAAGGAGTGAAAATCGTTTAAAATAGAACTTACTTTTGTACCATTACTTTGTCTAGAAGAAAATGGATAAATTCAGTGATGTGTGGGAATTTTAAAAATTAATTTTCCACTGTATTACTTTTGTTTTGGCCCCAGAAGTCCTCAATCTTCTCCCTCTATTAGAGTGCAGGCAGGAGTCAGCACTGGGTCACAGACTGCCTGCTTCTCTCTTCTGCCTCCCCTTTCTCTTGCCCCCAACTAGAAGTTTCTAATTTAAATCAGTAAAATTGTTCTCGATGCAGAAAAAGGAGCTACTTTTAAACTTCATCACACTCCTGAATTGGTCTTTATTTCACAGCATTGTATCAGGACAAATACATTTTTACATTTGAAGTTGAAAAGGATATTAAAGTACAAAAAGGTTTTGGAAACTCTTACTTTTTACATTTCCTCCCATGAGAGAGATTTTTAAACTCCGAATAAATGTAACTTTTCTCTCTTAAGATTTTGAGTCATTGTAGCATAATTAAGAGATAAGACTTTTCCTTTTTTGCAAAGAGATTAAGACAGCATTGATACTGGCTTCTCTCTCAAAGCAATGTTTTCTATACTCAATTATCTCTAACCCAAAACTCTAATTACTTTAAAGATGCACAGTGTTGTCAAAATGACTTTCAAATAAATGGTAATACTACCTTGTGTTCTGTTTCACAGGAAAGGTCTTTTTAATGCAGCATAATGTCATTTCATTGATTTTTAAGTACCTGGGTGTGTGTATGTGTGTGTGTTTTGCTGTATGCAAATTTATTGGAGTAAAAAGTTGAATTTAGCAAAATTTATCTCATTCTGTTGTTATGCTGATTTCTCCGACAGCTGTAGTTCTTACCCATTTCTGGAAAAATGGGAATGAAAATAAGAAATGACCATTTCTATTAATAAGTAGATTTGGCATCATGCCATGAAAACTGATTTTTTAAAAAAGATGCCTGCAAGTGAGCTCAAGCTCAGCTTCATTTGCGCAATTCAATCTCTGCTTCTGCCCCCTGGTGATGACATCCTGCTCTTTAGCCAGGCCCCTCAGGTCTTGACTCTTGGCATCATCCCCTTAGTGACCAGACGTCAGATTTGGAGGCCTCCCTCTTGCTATGAGAAATCTTCTTCCCAGTGAGAACAATTAGGTAATCCCTTCAGCCCTCCATGAGTAATGAATGTGGCTTTTTCTAAGAAATACACCTCTGGCAGTCATTATCAAATTCATCTGCACATTGGAATTACTTGGGGGCCTTTGAAAGACACTGAAGCCTGTGGCCCACCCCCAGAGAAGTGTGGCCTAAGATTTGGAATTTTAAAATTAACTCTCAGGTGACTCTAACACTGTAGAGTGTGCCCTCCCTTCTTCACCTCTGCATGTCCACCCTTTCCAAGTCTCTGGCCTGTCTGAATGGTAAGCAAGTGTCTGTCATGTACATACTCTCTTTTATTAATAACGATTGATTATTAATTTCTCCATTATTTCTATTAATCATGGGACCTAGTGTTGAGAAGACTCAGGAAAGAATTCTGTGTTCAGTTACAGATACTTGCCCAGGGCAGGGAGAAGGGCGGGGGCAGTGGCAGTGCAGGGGCCCCACATAAACCCTGACTAGAATGTCAGAAATGGGACTAGAGCAGCACGAAGGAAAAAAAAACAACTTTAAAAATCACTTTGACAATTTAATATGTGTGAAGAACCAGGTTTCTTCTCTTTGCAGATGCTTTTTTCTTTTTCCTGGAATGTGCTTTTCTTGATCAGTATCTATCTCAAGGTGCAACTCAAATGTCACCTCCTTGTGAAGCCCTCCCTGACCGCCTACCCTTTGGCTGAGTGAACTGTCCCCAGTGCCCTTGCTCACATAACCCTCCCATTGCACACATTCATTAACATGACTTTTCCCCTACTATATTGTGTCCTTATAGATGGGACATATGTCTTACTCAATTCTGAACCCACAATGCCTCCTAGCACAGTTCCTGGCAAGTAGTACTGCTTAACAATTTTTTTGCAATAGCCCATACTTTATATAACAATGCAGTACATTCCAGTTGGCCCTAAAAATTATTTTAAAAACTAAAGGAAATGGAAGTTTATGTATTCCAGCTGTGGAGAAGACGTGATAAGGAGACTCAGGACATCGTCAGATGCGATTAATATCACAGATAGGAGAAAAATATCCTTGACAAACAGCTAAACAAAAATTAACTGCATAACATATGCTAGCCAAGTACCCTAATACATGCAGACATAGCTGGTAACCATATGAACTTATTGGAAAGCAAAAGAGCAAACACAAATATATCCATCTCCAGGGAAGGGACTCCCATTAACCTGGTTTCAGATGGGTGGCTCAGGATACCATGATGGCCAGCCGTGGGCACATTTGCTGTTGACCAGGGAGCAGGGACTCTGATCATTTGAGAAGGGATCTTCCAGAGGATGGGAAGAAATTGGTGTGCTATTATTAGATGAGGATATTAGGCAGCACAGATGGCAGCAGTTGTACAGTTAATATTGTCATAATCTAGACAACTAAGTCAGAATCTAGGATTCATCCTTTACAAACATTATGAAATAGGGCATGTTTCTTGATTTGAGCGTCAGCTTTCTTGTCTTTCAAAAAGATACGCCTCCTAGGATGTTAATTAGAAATAGGTGAAATAGACAAATCCACAACCACAGCAGGAAATTTTACATATCTTTCTTAGAAATCGATATACTGAGCAGGTAAAAAGCTGAGTAAGAAAATGCATGATTTGAGTAATAAGCAATCTTGACATATACAGGACTGCACCCAACAAGCATATACATTCTGTTCACATACATGGGACATTCCAAGAATTGGCAGTAGAACATGAACTCCAGGAAAGCAGGACTTTTTTTGGTCTATTTTACTCACTGATGTAACCTAAGCACCTAGAGCAACAGTACTTTGGCACATATGGGTCCTCAATATTTGTTGAATGAAAGAATTGATCATACGTGGGGCCAAATAGCAATTTAAAAAAAACCCTTAGTTGGAAATCCATAAAAAAATGAAACATGGTTTTTAATAATCCATGAGTCAAGAATTTATGATGAAAATTTGAGAAAAAAATATAACAATGATATGCTAGAAATAGCTTGTGGAGTATAGTTAAAGCAGGTCTAGAGATATACTTTATTTTCCTTTTTAGTCTAAAATGCATACATTAAGCTAAAAATTAATGAGCTAAAATATCTATTTCAGAAATACAAATAACAGCAGAATAGCATCCCCCTTCCCCAAAGTTGAAGGAAATAATGAGCAGAAATTGATGAAATAGAAAACAAATAGATCCACAAAGTCAAAGTTGGTTATTTGAAACCATAATCAGGAGAGAAGAGAGCATAAAAAATTTTGAATGGCAAATTACAGAAGCTGCAGAGAGTAAACAGAGAAGAGACTATTACAAACAACTTTGTCAATAAATTTGGACATAGATGAAAGGCTAAATTCCTCAAACAGTACAACTTAACAGAACTGATCCAATAAGAGATAGAAAGAACAGACATTCCCAGCAAAGAAACTGAATTAACAATTTGAAAAATGTCTTCCTTCAGAGGAAACAGCATATCCAAACAGTTTTATAAGCTTCTTGTACTAAACATTCAAGATACTGATTATTCTCATCTTAAACATCCAAAGAATAAGATAACTCAGTTTTTCAGGTGGCTGCGCCATTAGTATTAAGGGCAGAGTTGGGTCAATGCAGTAAAGAGAAATTGCAGGTCTATTACATTCATGAATAAAAACGTAAACCAGAACCTGGTGATAAAGGTAATATAAGATGTAAAAATAGCAGTTCTCAAATTTATATAAAGTTTCAATCAAAATCCCATTAAGACTTTTTATGGAGCTTGACCAACTGAATGTAAAATTTTTATAGGTGAAGAATAATCAAAATAAGAAGAATATGGGAAAGGGGCATTTTTCCTACAAGATAGCAAGATTTATTAGAACAGATATAGAAGTATTGGCACAGGGATATTTAAAAAATGACTAATAGAGCAGAATAGATAACTTAGGCGCAAACTTGCATACCTTTAACAAATGAGGCTGTGACAATTGGTTATGCATATGGAAAACAATGATCCTGAATCCCTACTTCATGTCATACACAAAAATAAAATTCCAGACTAATTAAAGACCTAAACGTGGGAGAGAATACTATAAAACTTAGAAGATAATATAGGATGATACCTTTACCTTTTCGAAAATGATTTCCTCAAAGAAGGACTTCTTAAGACCCAAAAAGCACTATCTGTAAAGGATCAATAAATTCATTATGTTATGGTTAATAACTTCTGTTCACTCAAAGACATTGTTAAGAGAGTGAAGCAAGCCATGATGTATAGAAGATATTTGCAACTTGTATACATGACAAAAGATGAGAGTCCAGAATAGAGGACTACAAACAGTAAGAAAAATGCAAAGAACCCATTAGAAAAATTGGCCAAAGACATGGACATTTTGCAGAAAAATAAACCAACTGGTTCATACCATTTTGAAAAATCCGACCTATTCATAATCAGGGAAATGCAAAATAAAGCAATAGTCTTGCCATTTATAACTCATAACATTGGTAAAATTTTTTATATACTGAGAAATAGGTGGAAAAACATGAACTCTCCTTTACTCCCAGTGGAGGGTAACTACTTTGGAAATAAATGGCATTGCCTAGTAAATTTGAGAATGCCCTACTAATGCCCAGCATCTCCACTCCTTAGAAATATACCCCAGAATATCCCTACACATGTGCACCAGGCGACATGTTTAAGATGTTTACTGCCATATTGGTCATAAAAGCAGAAAACAAGGAAGTCACTTGAGTGTGAATGTGTGTCTGCAGTAAATAGAAGAATGGATAAAGACACTGAGGTGTAATCAACCAGTAGGATCCTATTAAACATGTAAAATGGTAAAACAGCTATGGACAACAACATGGATGACTGAGAGGTCTGAAAAAGAAAGCAAATTCCCCTGAAGGTATGATACATTAAGCCCTTCTCGGGTATTAACAGTAGAAAGAATCTGGACCAACAGAAAGGTCAAAGTCAGGTACACCTAATTCTAGGTTGGCCATTTCCTGTCTGAAATCCTTAACTTATGTCAGCTTCAGTCTCCTCCTCAGAAAGTAGGCAATCAACACTACTTAGCTTGCAGGGTTGTGAATGGTCGTGACAAGGCACCCAGCACCCACATCAAAGGGATCCCATACACAGACACCATTATTTTTGACATCTGTGTGGAAAGTCTCCTTCTTAAGGAGGCTGGATGGAGAAGGCACAGCATTCTTTTCAACAGACATCCATTTTGATGTGGGTCTAAAGATCTGGTTGGAGAGTAATGCCAGGGCTGTGTACATACCATGTTCCAAAGCAGCAAAAGGGCACCACAGAGCCCAGGGAGACAGCTGAGCCCATGGGGCAGGAACAGACTCTGTTCTGGCCAAGGACGGTCACTAAGCTCCCCACCCACCAGGAGCACAGTCTCACCAGGGATGACTGCCAGGCAAGGTGAGGGCCAGTGAACCAAGGGTCCCCAGAGGAGCAAATGGCCTGTATGAAAGTCGGGTCGGTCCTGAGGGCACCTTGAGGCTGAGAAGAGGAGTGGTGAGAAAGGCACGGGTGGCAGGCAGAGCCTCCACTGAGCTGTGGCGTGCCTGCTCCAAGGCCAGCATGTGGGGGACATCAGCCTGGGGACAAAGGCCAACTGGAGAAGCCAGGAGGATTCCTGATTAGCATCTCACAGGGAAAGAACACAGACCAAGAGCCATGAGGGGAACTTTGTAGGATGATGGAACCTTTGTAATTTCCCCCAATGCATTTTTGCACTTTGTTGAGGGGTTAGGTGACTTGCCCAAAGTCACTGGAATCACCTCCTAAGAGACAGAAGCATGCTTCAAACCTCACGGAGGAGTCTTCGGTGCTTGAGGAGGGAAAGCATAGGCTTCCTTTGAAGAACTGCGGTGTAGACTGCCTGGCTGGGGAAGAACGAGGAAGTGCTAACCTGAGCAGCTATGCTCAGAGACGTGGGAGAACAACGCATGAGACCTGACTTCACCCGTGAGGGGCAGCAGGTCCTACGCACTCAGGGGAGCGCAGTCCAGACCCAAACTCCCCAGGCTGCGCACCAGAGCAGACTGAGCACCAGAGCAGAACGGGAAACTGGCCGGGGAGGAAATGCTGTTTACTTCCGGGCCAGAGCTCCAGGCCACCCTGAGAAGGCCAAGGAGCCCCAGCGCGGCAGAGTCCAGTAGATCTTCCTGCAGGGATGGCGACATCCTGCGTCTGTGCTGTCAGTGAGGTGGGCACTCACCAATGTGGTCGCACTGGAGATGTGGCCAGTGTGATTGAGAAACACTATTAATTTTATTTAATTTCAATTAATTTAAGTTTAAATAGCCACATCAGGCTCTTGACTACCATACGGGACAGTGCAGCCCTAGGGAGTCTGGCAAGAGCTGGCGACTTGTGAATTGATTATGTTGGCTAGAGTGAAGGTGGGCAGTTTCTGAGACCCAAGCTCAGGAAGGGAGGGAGGTCTGGGGCTAATTGAGAGGGATGTCCATGCTTCTCTCTTTTCTGGAAAAGCAAAGAATTCGACCCATGTTAGCTGGAGAAAGAAGCCATTGTTTCCTCCTATGCCTGCTTGCCTCAACCTTTGTCTTTACTGAAACTTGGGACTTGGCATCTCTCAGGCCTCTGTGTGGGGTCAGCTGTTACCTGCCCAGAAACTAGTCCTTGCCTCCTCGTCCAAACACCCAGCTGGGTGCCCTCTTCTGAGCTCCCCTAGTGCTTGGGATGCCTCGGTTGTAGTCACTTGTTTATTGTCTGCCTGATCAGCTCTAGCTGGCAAACAGTAGGTCCTCAGCACGTGTTAAATTAGGGTTACAGGATAGGGCATCACATTCTTGCTATATGACTTCAGGCTAAATAATTAAGTTTTGAGCAATCTGGGGAGTATTCTTCGTGAAAGAACTCATAGCATTTCATTTCATCTCTTCATTCCAATTTAACGTACACATACTGAATACCCACTGCATGGCAGGCACTGGGCAAGTATTACAGAACTCATAAGTCCCACTCCCTACCATCGAGGACATCCGGCATTAAGTTTGGGGACGTGCAAGTTTTGTCAAAAGCAGACTGGCTAAGAGCACGTGTGTTCGAGTGGGTAGGAGCAGGGTATACAGCCTGGCTCTGCCATTCTCTGGCAAAGGCTGAGCGATCTTAGGTGATGTGTTACCCTTCCTCGAGTTCTGTTTCCATGTCTGTAAAACAGGATCATAATTCCACATAGCCCAGATGTGAGGTTTAGATGAGATCTTGTTTTTGTGACCAAGTTACTGCTGGCTCTCTCGGTGCCTAATCTTCCATTGAATATAACAATAAAAACAGTGTAGGGATCCTGACCCACGTGCCACTGTTTGATCTCGATGGCCTTTCATCACACCAACGTCTTCATTCCCATGGCTCTTCTCTCCTTCTCATGGCACTGTTTTTCTTTAAGCCTTCCACTCAGCTTTGGGGTAAGAGAAGGGCTGGGTCACGGTACTGCCAACGTGTCGTCATTTCTGCTGCAGGAAATCTCTCACTAGCTAAGCTTCTTTCCTCAGCCCTTGCCACCTCCCCTTCTGTTGGCCACTGTCCCCTGCTTTCCCTCACTCCACTTCTAGCCACTAGGGAGCAACTTCTGGTCAAATCCTAAATTCCCCTTCATTATGCAAAGCAATTTATTTCCTCTTTGTCTCGCCTTCTTATCTAGGTTATCTGTTCCCAGAGGACTTCATGTTCATAATTAAACATGTCAGTTAGGTTGTTTTTTTCCAGCCAGAAAATTAAGACTCATTTAAGATGAATTCTCTGACCATCAAGCTTAAATAGCAGGCAGCATTAAAAAAAAAAAAAAAAAAATCTCCCCTCCTACTCCCCGCCTTTCCTTAATCCCAATGTCCAGCACAGATGAGCAAATTAGGGCTGAGTAGGTCTGATTACTAACCATTTTTTGACACTGAAAACCTCTGAGTTTTTCTTTTTGTGCATTTCCTCCTAGGTGCCTCCCCCGCCCACCCAGAACAATTTCTTGCTGTTCCTCTTTGCTTTTCGTTGAGGATAGAATTAATTCATCCAAACATATGGAGATTAAAAAGTCTTTTTTGGGGAGAGGGGAAGAAAATGAATCTCCTGTCAAAATAGTCTGGGGCTCACATCTGCCCCTTTCACTCAGCCCTTCTCACGGTGGGCCGGGCGGGCTGGGGTGGGCGTGGGGCTCCGCTCAGCATGGCATCTGTCACTCCCAGCAGAGCCAGGCTGCTTTCTGAGCTGAGCAGGGAAATGACTAAGTGATGACAGAGAAATGGCTGCCAATTCCAAGTGGAACTGCCACCTCTGGGAAGGCACAGCATTGTCTTCTCTGATGGCTTTTTCACAATGAGCTTGCTGCAGAGCCTCGCGATCTGAAGGTTTGAATCCTGTCCAAATGCCCAGGCATCCACTGATTCACAGAGCTGTAGAGATGTACGAGGTACACTAGGGAAACCAAGCAAACACACTTGAGCGTGAAAGGCAAAGCTGTGGGCCATGAGATTGATTTGAAGGGATAGAAAATTCCTATGGAAAATTCTAAGAATTCCGAGGTGAATGCTGAGGAAAGCATAGTGGACTACTTATTCCAGTGACTTAACTATTAGTCTCTGTTCTGACATTGGCATCCTGTGTGATCCTGGGCAAGTTACTTTACTTCTCTGGACTTTAGTTTTCTCACCTATAAAATGAAGACATTGAATGGGACGAATAATTTTCAAACTGTGTGCTAAGAATCCTGTAGTCAATGAGGTGGGGAAATTCTGGGGTAAATGCTTAGGATGGCTTAGTAATGACCTTCTCAGAAACTTCACTATGCTAATATGCACTATGACTTTCCAGGACAAGGATAATGGTGCACATTTTCATAAGCAACCTAAAGCCCTCTAACGCAGCAGGTGGCTCTCCCGGCACTATGGTTTATTGTCACAAATGATGCTTGTTCTGGGCATTTGGCTACATAGCCCAAGAAGGCGGGGAGAAGCTAGAGGAGGTATAGAGAGGAACAGCACAAGTCCTGAAGATGCAGAAAGTGAGTCCTGTGAGAAAAAATAGTATGAAGATATTAAATTAAAAGAAGAGATGAGTAAAGCAATTTTGAATGATCTCATTTATATGAAGGGCTTTAATGAAGAATTAGAGGCCACAAAGGACCAGGTGAAGGAAAAGTGACTTCAAAATTTAAATAATAAAAAATTACATGTTTGCTCATGTTATTACCATTCCCAGTACTCTTCATTCCTTTGTGTAGATACGGATTTCCATCTGGTAGCATTTTCCTTCTGCCTGAAGGACTTCCTTTAACATTTCTTGGAGTGCATCTTGACTGGTGATCAAGTCTTTCAGCTGTTGTATGACTATTTTGCCCTTGTTTGGGGATATATTTTCAGTGGGTATTGAACTCGAGGTTTACAGTTTTGTTTTTCTTTCAGTGCTTTAAAGGGGTTGTTTCGCTGTCTTCCTCCTTTCACTTTTTTCCAAGGAGAAATATGCTGTAATTCTTATTATTGTTCCTCTGTGTGTAATGTGTCAATATTTTCTGGATGTTCTTAACATTTACTCTTTATCACTGGTTTTAAGCAATTTGATTGTGATGTGTCTTGGAATAGTTTTCTTCATGTTTCTTGTGCTTGGGTTTCCTTGAGCTTCTTTGATCCATGGTTTTATAGTTTTCATTAAATTTGGAAAATTTTCAGCCATTATTTCTCCAAATATATTTTCTGTCCACACCCTTCTCTCTACTGTCTCTTGGAGGCTCCAGACACATAGGTATTATGTTGCTTATAATTGTCCTGCAGCTCACTGATGCTCCTTTCATTTTGGGGGGGGAGGTGGAAGGGATTCTTTTTATTTTCTGTGTTTCATTTTGAGTAGTTTCTATTGCTATGCCTTTAAGAATATTAACCTTTTCCTTTGAAGTGATCTGCTTTGGATGCCATCTCACATGTTTTTTGTCTCAGACATTATAGTTTTCATTCCCTGAAGATCCATTTGGGTCTTTTAAAAATACCTTCTATGTCTCTACTTTGTGAACATACCAGAATACGGTTATAATAAATGCTTTAATGTCCTTCTGTGATTGTTCTACCATCTGTGTCAGTTTCTCTTGATTGATCATTATTCTTATTATGGGTCATGATTTCTTGCTTCTTTGCACATCTGATAATCTTTGATTAGATGCCAGACATTGTGAATTTTACCCTGTTTGGTGCTGATTATTTTTATATTCCTATAAATATCTTTTGAACTTTATTCTGGGATAGAGTTCAGTTACTTTGAAACAGTTTGATCCTTTTGGGTCTTGCTTTTATGATTTTTTAGATGGATCCAGAGCAGTGCTCAGTCTAGGGCTATTTATTTCCTAATCCTGAGACGTGACTTTCCTGAGTGCTCTACCAATGTGCCTTGGATTATGTGTTTTTCCAGTCTGGCGGGTAGGAACAGGCACTATTCACAGAACTGTGTGCCTCTTGGGCACTGTTCTCTAATCCTTCTGTGTGGATTTCCTCCAGCCTCAGGTAGTTTCCTTAAACACATATGCTGCTCAGTACTCTGCTGAATACTTGAGAAGGAAGCTCTGCAGACCACTCTCTGCTTCTTGCTGCTCTGTCTTGCAGGCTCTGTCTCTTTGTCTCCCCCGACTCTCAGCTGTATTTCCTCACTTCACAGAACCCATCGGTTTTCCCTCCTTATGCTGTATCCTGTACACACTCTCAAGGTGGTAATGTGGGCCAGTCATAGGGCCCATTTCATTAACGAGCCATCTCAGAAATGGCTCTCCTTTGTTGCTTTGTATCTAGTGAGTTGGAAACCTTTGTTTCATATATTTTTTCTGTTTTTCTTGGTTATTTCAGTAGTAAATATATCCAGTTCCTATTAATCTATCTCAGGTAGAAACAGAAGTCTTTAATTTAAAAATGTAACAAAAAGTTTAACTTAAACATAAGAAATGATTTCAAAATCTTTGAAATGGGAGACCCAAGAGATATTGTGGAGTCCTCTTGCCTTAACAAAAGGGACAGGTGGCATTAGTTATGGGTGGTTATTTATTAAGAATTCTTTGTGATGCCCATGACAGAAAATAAATTCAAACCTTCAGAAAAAGAAAATATATAGAGATAGGCTTAATACTATTCTGGGAAGGCCAAGGTGCTGAGTCAGGCACATCTATGACTCAAGGTTTGAATGACAGTTCCAAGCCCACATCTTCTCTGACTTGTGGGCCAAGATAAAGAAAACAATCCTTGACCCAACAGAAATAGTCTGAATGGCCTATGTGAACACTTCTGGATTAATTACTGTTTCCAGGGAAATAAATTATCTAAGTTACTCTGAGTGTTTGCTTTAATTTGGATCTTGTTCTCCCTGCATCCCCCCGCCCCACCCACTACCCATCCCCATGATTGACAGTCTTACTAGAACCACATGCAGTGGGGGAGGGACACTGGGTAGTCAAAAATCACCTGTGAAACAAGAGGAAGCTACACCAGATGATCTGGCAAGATTTCTGTCTGCTCTAAAAATTCATGGTTGTGAGGATCAAAGTGACATTGAAATGATTTGAAAAATATCAATTATAGGGCTTCAGACAACCCACAATAAATTGATTCCCTTTTTAAGAATTATTTCTTCAAGTTTTATTGTTTTTCTGATTTATAAAGTGATACCTGCATATTACTAAAAATTTGAATAATTGAGAAAATCTCACTATTCAAAGAAGACCCCCAATAACATTGCAGTGCATGTCCAAATCGTTAAACAATTTGATTTGAATTTAAATTTAAACAAGGCATACCTGAATAAAGAATGCTGGCTCTCTTTCTTGATCTTTCATGCTAGACAATGTTGAATACCAAATCTTGGCATTTATGACCCCGGTAACAGTGAGCAGATTTTTCAATGAATTACGGTATATGCGTGCACTTTTGAACGTCTTATTCCTCTAATTACTTGCTCGTTGCTGCTCTGCATCGTGCTTTATTCAGTAAGATGCACATCATTAATGTCTGGTCACTACCACTGTAGCCTGTTGCTTCAGTGCTTCACTGTAATATGCATTTTATCTTGATGTATTTTGGAAGGATCTTATATATAAACAGGAACAGTGAGGTATGGGTTGGATGGAACCCATGGTTAATTTTGTGTTGATTACACTCATCCATTCCTGTGTTTGTCCTTCATTTGCTCATTTATTCAATGATCTTTATCGAATTCTATGTTCCAAGCACTTCAGGGTAGTAGAGAAATAAATGTGAACAAAACAGACATGGTTTTTTTCCTGTCATAGTTTGAAATTTAGTGGGAGATATGGAAAAAAATAAACAAGTAAATGAAATAATTATAAACTACGATAAACGATATGAAGGAAGCTGAGGGTGGAGGTTTACAGAATGTAGACTAAGGTTTTCCTCTGCTTCAGACTTTCCATAGCTCCCCATTGTCTACACAGTGCAGCTCCAGGTCCTTAGCATGGCATTCAAGGCTCTTTAAAATGTGGATCTTGCCTGATGTTTCTGGCTTTTGGTGGCACATCTGATTACTCACCACTCCCTGGACAGGTATGTTGTGCCAAGGGGCTTGTATTTTGATCTGTCAGTGATTGGAGTGGCCCTAAGCATGGCAGTGGCAGGATCTTACCCAATGTATACCTTGGATGGTAACTTTGCGGAGTGGCGTGTGCAGGAGGACCTGGTCAGGTGAAGACACAAGGCCCTGTTGTTGCCGCCCAACCAGGTTCATTTGCCTGCCACCCAAGGGGAAGCCAACACGCTGAGACAGCAGGGTTTATGGTAGAGAAAGAGTTTATTCTGCATGGCGCTAAGTGGGAGGATGGGAAAAATTTCTCAAATCCCCCTCCCCCTGAGAATTTGGGAGACAGGGTTTTTAAAGACAGTTTGGCACAGGCAATCGAGTCTGCTAATTGGCTGGTTTCGGGGTGAAACCATAGGGTTGTAGAAATTGTCTTCTTTGCTGACCAGGTTTTTGGGTGTGGGTCACAAGACCAGTTGAGTCAGTTCCTGGGTATGGGCCACTAGTCTGGATGGGTCAGTCTTTCCACTGGAATGTGGGACCTGGAAGATATCTCGGAAATTACCCCTAGGTTTCAAAATGATGTTATTTACGGAGAAAGCTAAGAATCTTTATGACCACCAGCTATGTGGCTCCAAAGTGGCAATTATAGAGAAGCAAATGAGGGGGACAGTGGCTAATGATTATCATTATTTTTAGCTAAGCCTGTGCCTTACTTTTGGATAGGCCCTTACCACAGTTCTCGCCTTGCACCCCTTTTTATTAATTTGCAAGGGCGGTTTCACGGTTAGGAAGCATCAGGCAAGAGGATGGCATGGCCTAAATGCCAGGGGGAGCAGGAGGTCCACGAGATTCTGCAGTGGTGGCTGTCCGGGCCTCGGCCGCAGGCTGGCAGGGAGGTGAGGAGGGGGAGACAGCAAACGACCCCCGGCTCCTGCCTTGAAGAGGTTGGCGAGCTGCGGATGGAGGCAGAGAAAGTGGCGGAAAAGTGGTGTCAAGGCAGTGACACCCTTAATCAATACACAGATTCACTTCTTCCTCTGGGACTCATTAGAGTCTCACCACAAAAGTATCCAGACATTTTGCAGGTGATGCTCCCACATCGAAGGGCGTGGCAAGAGGATCATTTCACAGGCCTCCCATCCAGGGTCCTGGGAGTGAGGCCTGCAGGCCGGAACTGGCTTGCAGACAAAGAGCTAGTTTATCCTGCATTTTCAGACTAGGAGCTTCGTCACAGCATTTCTGATTTCTATACTCTTGAGAAATGAGAAGGTCTGCCAATATTCTGATATGACAGTTGGCTAGAACTGAGGGACGACTCTCTCCTTGCAAAGGCATCTGCACCTTTGGTTCACCACACACCCCACCACTCCCTAATGTCTGTCTCTGCTGCAGACTGAGCCCTCGGGGACTGCCATGCCATGCTATGTGCAGGAACATCACAGTCTGAGACCCCAGAGCACACAGGTGGGGCCATAAATACACAGTCATCCTTCCTAAAATTCAGGTCGGTGACCGGAATCCCATGTGCACCAGGGGAAGATGGTATTACAAGGTGAGTTTAGAGCAACAGTTCTGACCTGGGGGATTATCCCTCCCTCCTCCCCCACTCCACCCCCAGGGCAATGTCCGGAGACATTTCTGGTTGTTCCAACTTGGGGAGGGGAGGCTCTACTGGCATCCAGTGTGTAGAGGTGAGAGAGCCTACTAAATATCCTATGAGTCACAGAACAGTCCCCACAGCAAAAATTTTCCAGACCAAAATGTACATACTGCTGAAACTAAGAAACCAGGGTTAAGAAGGTACATTAGTTTCCTAGGGCTGCTATAAAGTGTTTCCACAAACACAGTGGCTCAAAACAACACATATTATCTGACAGTTCTGGAGGTCAGAGGTCTGAAACGGTCTCACTGGGTCACGATCAAGGTGTCAGCAGGCTGCCTTCCTTCTGGTGGCTCTAAGGGTGATTGTTTCCAGGGGTCACCTGCGTCCCCTGGCTCTTGGCTCCTGTCTCCAGCCTCAAAGCCAGCAACGTCAAGCTGAGTCCTCTTCAGGCTGCCATCAGTCTGGTCACCCTCTTCTGGCTCCCTCTTCACTGATAAGGACCCCTGTGATTATGTTGGTTCTACCCAGATAAACCAAGATAATCTCCCTGTTTTCGGGCTATCCGATTAGCAACCTTAATCCCATCTGTGACTTTAATTTCCTTTGCCACATAACCTAGCATGTTCACAGGGTCTGAGGATTAGAGAACATCTTTGGGGCCGTTCTTTCACCTTCCACAGAGGGTCTGCCCTTTCCAGGCAAGTATTGACCACAACCCAATCTGAAACCAAATGCATGTACTGGCTTTATTGAGACTGGTTTTCAAGTCGTTTTTATAATACCCGAATACCGTGATATGATTTTAGCAGAATTAAGTGTGGACTGCTCAAGATATGTAGTTGATCTCATCCACTTTCAATTATAACTACTTTCTGACCAGGACCTGCCAGATGATCTCCAATGGCATTATTTTCTGAGCTGTAGGAGCCGTTAACAGCTCTGGGCTCAACCACACCTGCCTCCCAGTGTGATCGCCAGGGGAGGGGCTTCCACACAGGGAATAATAGCCACATGGAAATCAACATGCCAGATGCAACAACTCCCAATGCAGAGAGAGGAGAGCCAAGAGAGATGTCACTCCTCTTTCCTGAACATTTAAGACACCAGCCTAAATTTGCAAGCACTGAGTGAAGGTAGAGAGAAAGCCCCCTGGCTAGCCTTCCCTGAGAAGGAAGTCTGGCTCAGGTGTGCTTAACGCAGGGCACAGAGCATGCCCGAGTGCACATGGACCCTGACCTTTAAGGCCCAGTAATCTTGGGTCACTAATAAAACATGGCCAGGTGGCTCTGACCAATCAATGACTGTTCTGTTCCCTTAATCCAATTTAGACAATTAGGTAAAAAAAGACTTTGGCTAATATGAATTTAGGTAGCCTCACATTGGAGAGCTACACTTACTCCTAGGAAGTATGCTGGAATTTGGGGGAACTTAGGCAAAAGGATCATCTCTGTCACCTCTGACTGGGTCTACTGCCTTATACAGCCTGCCAGGGCCTAGACTGGGGCCTGCTGCCATCCCACAGCCTGGTGTTCCAGTCCCCTCAAGCAGGATGAGTGCATATAAATTAATATTCCCTGGAACATGCATCTGCAGGTCAGTGGTCCTTATTTTAGGAGCGTGGTGGGAGCACAGCTACAATTGCAGGCGCTCTCCAGGTTTTGACAGGAAGGCTCTAGTGCCTGGAATGGATTAGAGACTGTGGTGCTGCTGTTGTCTCTTGGGGTGTCATGTGAATCCAGAGAAATGTTCTCCTTTGGAAACAAATATGACTTATTTGAAAGAAAATCAATAATGAGCATGTGCTCCAAATGAAAGAATTAGAGTGGTACTGTCAAGGGCTTAGCATGTTTATGCTAATTCTTTGCAGGGAGCTAGCTTGGAAATTGCTTTTATGACAGGAATGAGCCACACGGAGTTGAGAAGGGGGCCTGCTGGCAGCCAGGGGTCTCCTGTCTCTTCACCTTCAGTGTGCAAGTGCTGTGGATGCCAGTTGCGGTTGGCAGGGGCTGGGGTTAGTGGGTGTTGTTGCTGGGCACTGGCCTCATGGGCCACCTGGGCCTGGTGAGGTGGCCTCCTTTCACCTGCAGTCTGCCTGAACTCGCCGTCCCCAGCTCCTTCTGCTCTGAGTGTGAGTCAGGAAAGAAGAGCCGATTCCCAAGTGCCCCACAGTGACAGGGTGAGGCAGGTCCTGGTTCAGTTCAGAGGCAGCTGTGCCCCACTGGCACTAACAAATGCAGGGCTGCCAACCTTCCACATGCATCTGTTAAGCATTGACTTTCAAATGAAAGAATCAGAATGGTACCCTCAGGGCTCAGCCTGTTATGCTAAATGGCCTCCTCAACTTTAAGGGTGACCTTATTGGCAATACAAAAAGCATTCTGCCGTATGGGTCCAGAGAAGGGGTGGGAACCTCATACCATATGCAGAACAGGCCAGCAACACGTCTTGCCCCTGAAGTTTTGGCAAAAGCCCAAAGTCCCCATGTGCACCCATCAACCCTCCCTATGCTATATGGGAGTGTGTTCGTTTCCTGTTGCCATGGTAAAAAAGTTACTACAAAGTTAGCGGCTTAAAACAACACAACTCTCTTCTTTTCCACTTCTGGAAGTCTGACCTATGACAGAGGCAAGGTGTCAGCAGGGCTGTGCTCCAGAGGCTTCAGGGAGAATTTATTTCCTTGCCCTTCTCAGATTCTAGGAACACCTGCACTCCTTGGCTCCTGGCCCCTCCTGAACCTCACTCTGTGCTTCTCTTGTCACCTCTGCAGCTAATTCTAAGCCTCTTGCTTCCCATGTATAAGGTCCCCTGTGATGACCTCAGGCCCACCTGGGTAACCTGGCACAATCTCCCATCCAAAGATCCTTGATTTAATCAAATCAGCAAGCTCCCTTTCATCATATAAGGTAACAGTTCCTGGATTAGGATGTGGACACCTTTGGGGACCCTGGCTGGTGGTGTGGGTGGGAGACCTCAAGCGAGCGCACTTGCCCTGGCCCTGCCACACACTTCAGTCTGACCCTCACGGGAAACCGTGGCAAACGGTGGCGCCAGCCCCGTCTGCTAGTCCAGGCCTGTGTTAAGCACTGTCAGAGCTCTCACATCGTCACTGTCAGAGCTCTCACATCGTCACTGTCCTGGCTAAGTGAGCTTTAGCTCTTTTTCTCTCCTTTCCTATTTTTTCTTAATCACAAGGATGATCGGGTCATGCCCTTTCCCTGGTTCTAAACTTGAATTCCATCACCCACGTTCTGCCTCTCCTCCCCGTGGCCCCACCACAACTGAGCACTTTCCCCAAGAGGCTCACCATGGCCCTGCAGACTCTGTGAAGTGTGAGCACCTTAATGTGATAACAGAAAGGCGGAAGTATGTGATCTCTGGAAGCCAAAGATAAAATGATCTCCCTTGCCTTCCTATACAAATTTACCTGCCCGCAATCCACCCAAGCCCTTCTCCTGGTGCCGAGGCTGGGTGCATCAGGGTTGGGAACCTGCGGCCTTGGGGCCACATGTGGCCTTCTGGATCCTTGAGTGTGGCCTTTTGACTGAATCCAATAAAGAGATTTGTTCTGTGAAGTTTGGATTCGGTTGAGGCGCCGCAGTTGGGGATCTGGAGGGCCACATGTGACCTTGAGCCCGCAGGTTCCCCACCCCAGCAAGGCCAGCACTCCCCAGAGCCTGGATCCCCTCCTCTTCCTCCCTGCCCCAGCAGGACACCTTTCCGCTCATGTGGTGGCCTGCAAGTCTCCCCGGCTCTCCTTGACCTCTAGCCTGCTGTCTGCTGCAGGCTCCTCCGCCCTGGGCCGCCCACCCCTGTCTCCCACGACACCCTTTCCCCTTCACTCTCTGCCACTTGTCTTTTGGAGTTATTTACTTGCCGTCCCCACTCTCCAGTCTACCGTTCAGGTCCCACCAGGGCGGGCTGCCCTCTGCTTCCCCTACAACTGGCACTGTCACCTGTCACTTCTACCATCTCTAAATCCATGGACTATTCCGGCCATGTCTTCCCGGGTCTCTGCCCTTGTACACTACTGACTGTGTTCACCTCCCTGGCGCTAGTTCGAAGCATTCAAGATGCCCCACACCCTGGTGCTCTCCATTCATCTTCACTGCCACTTTTGTATCTCTTACTTGGGCTCTTCCACCCACCCCTTCTGTGATGATGTCACTCAGCGCTCTCTCCTTGACACTTGACTTTTCCACTCTTGCCTACTCTCTGCGGGTTTAATGCCCATCTACACTGCTGAGTCCCAAACATGTATCTTTGTTTATTGCCTCTCCCCTCGGCTTTAGATTTCTATATTCACCTCCCTGCTGAACACATTTGTATGTCCTGGAAGCTTATCAAAATCAGCATGTCAAAAACTGAATTCATAATCTCTCCTTATGCCTCAGACTGGCTCTTACTCCTCACTTTTGCCGTGAAATCACCATCCACCTAGGTTTCTCCCACTACGTTGTCCTCATATTGTCCCCTCACATCCAACCAGTCACCAAGTCTCCCATTGGACCATTAGCCCCTCAAGACAAAGGATATTCAGGAGAAAGCCTGATGTCAGCTTAATAGATGATATTCAAAGTAGAATTTAGTTTTTTTGTTTCATTTATTTATTTATTGGTTTTGTGGTTGTTTAACCACTTTGGTACCGTGCTCACCGGCCGCGAAACCTTGCCCACAGCCGGCACTCATAGTCCGCATGATAGTTTTTGCTGTGCATTAACCACGAATCCGTTTTGCTCTTGTGTGATGAGGAAAGCTTTAAAGCACTGAAAGCTTGTTTTACTTTACAGGCAGCTTTAGGAAAATAACTATAATAACTCCTACTAAGGACTTGTTAAAAGGTCACAGATTCATAGTAACTTATTAGCTGAACGTACACACTGCAGCTGCAGAGATAAAAGCTGTAAAGGTAAAAGCTTTTGGCTGTCAGCTAAAGTCGACTCTCAACTGTGCATGTTCATCTGTGGCTGTCAACTATAGTCGACGCTCGTACCGAAGTGGTTAAATTGTATTGTCTATTTTTCCCAAATTATATACCCTGGGGCACCCAAAAATATCCATTACCATGTAGGAAGCATACATTAGAAAATTTACTTATATGTTTTATTTCTCCTTTAAAAGTTCTGTTTTATATGTGTATTATAATGTCTCCATAATATAAATGTATATAGTACAGGTATAAAATTATATCTCTCTGTGTGTTTTTCTTTTAAATGAGAGCAATCATTGATTTAAAGTGGCTGCATAGTGCGGGCAAAAAGTTATGTTGGTGAAAACGTCCGGCACACTGTCCAGCCCACACTTCAGATGACACATCCTCCTCCCTGACCACAGTGAATTTTCATAAGCTGCAAACACTGTGTTGATCCAAATCCCAGATGCCCACCTTGCCCCATCTACTGGTCATTATCCCAGCTCCATACTCCTGACTTCTAACAGCATGGATTCATTTTGTTTGCTTTTGCGCTTTATGAACATAGAATCACACTCATCGTGCATTATTTCAAGCTAACTCAAAATATCATATCATTTTATTCATAAATATTTAAATATGCATTTCTAAAGGATAAGAATTTTTGAAAAATATGTAATTGGATTTCCCCGCTGTATTCCTCTAGTCCATCTTGGCTGCCATGATCAGACAGACAGGAAGCAGGAGGACACTTTTTTCTCGCATCTGTAGTGAAAACCATAGTAGCAGACAATAACTGCTCCAGGTCTGTCACAAAATGCAAATATAATTGAATTTTTTGGAGACATGTTATTAATCCCGGTACCTGACTGTCTTGTGACTGGGTGGAAGAGACAGCGGGGAGGGTTGTGTTACTGCCAGCCGTGCAGACGGCCCCGGGCTTCCTTCTGCCACTTTCTGAGGGTTCAAACACACCAGGCTCAACAGTGACAGCCCTGGAGATCCAATGTCCCTGCTCACACCTGTGCGGGCTGCTTAGGCTTATCCTGGGGTGGGTGCTTCTGAGAACTCTCCTAAGGTAGTTATACAAGGTCCTCTCTGGGGAGCTGGAGGGGCTGGAACTGGAGGAAGCTGATTCTGGTTGTCACTTCAGATGCGGGTGAATCTGCTCGTCCTGCTGCCCCGGCAGCTGCACTGCAGAAGGAGGAAGAACATATTCCTGGAGCATTTTGTGTCAAGGATCCTTGACTGGAAAAACCGCCCCACAGCCGCTCTTAGGGCATCTTTGGTGGCACGTGTGGGGAAGGCAGGTGTCTGCTGAGGTCCTTCACCTCTCGGAAACTTAGATGTACTTTACTCAAACCCCTGGCCCCCAGCCTGGGAGCCTCCAGGGCCCTTCCCCAATCTTGGTCCTATTCTGAATCAGTGAATAGAGATTCTTTTGTGCCTTGGCAGCCTGTGGATCTCAGGTCTGCCAGATTTCCACAGGAAATGCATTCGCCCTGGCATTTTGGGAGCCACTCAGCTGCAAGACAGAGAGCCTAAGTCAGAGGTGACACCTCCCACCACAGCCTGGGGAAGCCACTCCTTCAGAGGCAAACAGCTGCCTCTTTTTCCCCAGGGTGAGCAGGGCTACTGCCTTCCTTTATTAAAGCCTCGGCCCTCAGGCTCTCCGCCATTCTCCAAATATTACAGAATTCATCATAAGTGGTCAATAAAATTTCCAGAATGGAACTCTCTCTGCAGGTTGCCTATTATAAAAAGGAAAGAAACTAACATTTACTAAGTACTGTTACTGGTCAGTCATGATCTAATCTCTCACAAGCAATATCTTACTCAATTTTCACAACAACCTTGTGAAAAAGGGTGCTATTATGCCCAGTTTTAGGGAGGAGGAAACTGAAGCTGAGAGAGGTGAAGTGACTTGCCTGAGGTCACTCACTTAGCAAATGAGGACAAGAGCTCAAATCTTTCTTTAAAGCCTTAACAATGGTCTTATCACCAGAATCATTTCATCCAGCCCTGCATCCTTGACATTTCTCCATGAGGGTCCAGCCTTGGCCTCTGTGTCTGTGAGGACAGAGACTCCTGCATTTGGGGACCCCTATTTCACTGGCGAAGGGGTTAGAAACATCTGACTTTATTGAGCTGAGCTGCGACTCTTTGAAGCACCAGTCATCTGGTATCTACTCCTCCTTGATGGGCTACGCAGAAGAAATAAGATCACTTTTTAATATGTGAGAAGAGTGCTGTGTTCTCAAGGCCAAGATGACAAGTGTTCCAACCACCCTCACACTCTGGAAACCGCATGATCATATGTCACATATGCCACGTAGGAGCAGGTAGGGTCTGATGATTAATCAAATAACTAGATGATAACCAAGAGGTGGGGGCTCCTCATCTGATGACACAGCAGGCAAGTGGTATTTGTCGACTCAACATTCTTTGCTGTAGAAAATCGCCTCTTTCCCGCTCCATGGGGGCTTGAGGGACCTGTCCATCATGTTGCCCCCTCTTGCCAGTGTGGGATGCGACTCAGGTGGGACACTCAGGATATCCCCACCTCAGTAACTGTGCTGGGTGCTAAAGACTGGAGCATCCCATGGCTCAGGCCAGGCCCATTTTCTCTCTTTTCCTTTTCTATCTACACCTAAGCCCCAGGTGATGTTGTCCAGGCCCATGGCTTTAACATTATCCACGCACTAGTAACTTGCAGATATGTTCTCCAACCTGGACCACTCTCCTGAACTCCAGATTCCTCCGCATAACTAACTGCCTATTCAGTACTTCCACTTGGCTGTCCAATAGGCATCTTACATTTAGCACGTTTAAAACCGAGCTCTCCATGTACCACCTCACTCAACGTGCTCCTCCCATGATTTACTGCATTTCATCACTTAGAAAAACCCCTGGAATCACCTTGAACTCCTTGCCTTCTCTCACACAATTATCAACCAGTTCAGTTCCATCTCTACCTTCAAAATATGCCCTGAACCTTGCCTCTTCAAACCTCTAGAAATGCTGTGCTCTCGATGGAAGCCACTATGACAATTGCATCGACAGCCTCCTGTCTGATTCCCTGATCCTCCCTGGCTCCCCGAGGGACAGCAAAGCAACCCTGAGGGCTGGGACTTGCCCGCCACTCATACACGCGGTACACACATCACATGGAGCCACTCAGTGATCGTGATGAGTCAAGACAAAAGCAAGAACATTGTCCAAAGCGTAGAAGGTGACCAAATATCCCCCCAGCGTGGTTAAGATGAGCGTCTGCTGTGTCTTCTCCAATCACAGCTTTAGCCTAACCCTGTTCTTCTCACCTTTAAGATAAGAATGATTAGGATACACAACCATAGATTAGCCCGGCATCCAATCCGGAGCACAACCCTGCTTCCTAACCCCCACCATCAAATCATCAGACAGAGCCCAAAATCCTGCATGAAGTTTTCTTCTATCACCTTTTCACTGAGACATCACACACTTCTCCATATTGCAATGAAACAACAGAACCAAACTAAAGACGGGTGATGTTCAGCTAGACGACACTGATACCTCTACAGTCCAATCTCTACATAACAGCACGTGGGTCCTTCCTAAGCATTAGAACGCATCATTGTCCTGCTTAACACCTTTCCATGGCTCCGTCTTACTTAGAGCAAAGTCTAAAGTCCTTGTCATGGCCTCCAAGGCTCTATAGGATAGCCAAGCCCAAAGCCCAGCCCTCATCTCCTGCTACTGTCTCCTCTGTTCTCGCCTCTCTAGAGGCAATAGATCCCTTGTAGTTTCTTAAACATCTCAGGGCCTCTATACTTGCTGTTTCCTAATCTGGATTACTCTTGCTCCAGATAGTCACAGGCTTGTCTTCTCACTTCTTTCAGGTCTCTGTTCAAATATGACCTCATCAGAGAGGCTGTCCCTGCCAACCTATCTAAAATAGCACTCCTCGCAATGACACTTTATCTCCTTGCCACACTTTTTCCCTCTCCATCACATATATCAATCACATGACATGTTATATCTCAAGTTCTTAAGATTCAAGAAGGCAGAGGAGTGATTTTTTTACCTGCCGTACCCCAGGCCTAGAGAAGTATGTGACACACTCTAAATATATATTCGTTGAGTAAATAAATGAATAAGTGAATGAATGAATCTGGAGGTGAGCATATGAACCAAGCAAAGCCAATAAGAATGCTTCCTTGAGATGCCCTCCATGGTGCTGGGAGATGGAAGGCCCTGTTCTTTTTCAACCACAAGACAAGGATGTGGCTTGGGGCTGCCAGTGGCCATCTGTCTGCCAGATAGACAGACTGCAGCTGAGGGTGAAGCCAACATGCGGAGGATGGAAGTGGAAGGAGAGCACCAGAGAGCCCTGATGATGTCACCTTAGCCCCTGGATCCAGCTGGGCCCAAGGCAGCTCTACTGCACACTGTCCATTACTTAAATCAATGAATTCTATGTCATTACCAAAGTGACTTTAAGCCGGGTACTTGTCACTTGCAACAGAAGTAGTCGTGACTAACACAGATGCCCTCCTGAGGTGTGGCACATGAGTTTGACCACGATATTCCAGGTGCATCCACATGACAGCACAGAGCAGAGCAACATGACCTCATCCCCTCTGTCATTTTAGACCCACGCTTCTACAATGGCACCCTGCAATGATGTTCTCTATTTCTCACCATTTTCATGAGTATTGTGCTTACTCTATAGATGTGCCTTGTGTCCTCAGGAAAATTCCACCTTCACTTCCAGGTGGAGGTTACGTGGTGTTTCCTGACTGCTTAGGTGACTTCATTTCTATGAAAGGATGTCAGTATTATCACCTGCAAGACTGGCTATACATCTAACAGAGGAATAGTATCAGCGCTCTGCACCCTTGTGTGAGAGCACAGACTCAGACTGCCTGCTATAGAGGGCTTAGAAAATGCCCAGTTGAGGAAAATGTCAACAGGGGGTCTTCAAATGGACAGGTAGTTCATTCGCTCTTCATGCACACCACCATTCATAGAAGCATCATTTCAGACCTGTCCTAATGATTTGCCTGCGACTTTCATCAAACATAGGTCACTGCAAGACACATTCATTATTCCTCTGCTGTAAAAATATTACTGTGGTCACCATTTATTACACCTCCTAGTGCTTCCTAAGTAAAGTCTCACATGAGAAATGACATTTAAAACTAATGCAAGAAAATACTTGGCATCCCCTGAAGAAATGGCATGCTTTCTCTTTGCAATAATGAGAATTGTGCAACTGGTCCTGCTCTCTTTTTGCATTGGCTCTTGGGAAGCTCAAAGTCAGTTATTTTCTTTCTTTTCATTTTTTTTTAGGGTCTATTTGAAGCTAAACTGTAGATAGTCTGCTGGCTCTGGGGAGCAGACATTACATTTTATTAATTTTTTGCTTTGGTCTTTATCTTCTACTTTTAATAGTATTTCCCCCAGATCCTAAGTCTTTTTTTCCCTTTTTTAATTGTTATTTAATTGAATATATTCTTGTCATTATGACCTAATTTTGTGTATGTATGTATGTGTATACCAAAGTCTTGTAGACTGGGTCTAGAGTTGTAACACAATTTTAACCATGAGGAACTAGTTAGTCGCTCTTGGACAAATTAGATAATCTCCCTGGATTGCATTTTCCTCTTCTGAAAAATGAGGTCATTAGGCTACGCATTGGTTTCTTCTAGCCCTAACTTCTTCCTTAATTGGATGGAGCCCCAGAGCATGGGCATGGATCTCATTTTCTGCAGAGAAGTACATGTGTGCATCACCAGACAGCCCCTCATTCCTGCAGTGACAAGTAGCTGTAAGCCAGGAGACCCAGGTTTGCTTTTGTTTTTCTCACTTTTTGGTGGAATGCATCTTTTACCATCTGTATGAGTTTTCTCAGACTGCTATTCTACAAATTCTCAAAAACTTAGCGGCTTAAACAACAGAAATTTATTCTCTCACAGTCTGGGAGCCAAAAGTCTGAAATCAGCATGACTGAACAGAAATCAAAGTATCAGTGAGACTGAGCTGCCTCTAGAAGTTTTGGGGAGAATCTGTCTTTTGCTCCCTCCAGCTTTTGGTGGCAGCCAGTGCTCCTCAATTTATGGCTACTTCACTCCAATCTCAGCCTCTGTGGTTCCATTGCCTTCTTCTCTGTGTAGGATCTTCTGCTGTGCTGTCTCGTAAGAACACTTGTGATTGCATTCAGGGCTCACCCCGATAATCCAGGATAACGTCCCCATGTCAAGATCCTTAACATAGTCACATCTACAAAGACCCTTTTCCTTACAACATTTACAAGTTGCAACGGACAGAGCCTCACATCTTTGGGTGGCCATTTTTCAACCTACTCCACCACTTTACACCAGCCTTGTCAACGCCATGGGCAAGGAGGGTAGATAAATAATTGTAGTAGCACTTCAGCCTCTTCATCATAGCAGTGACCTTTGTACAATCAATCACAGAGACGGTCGCCAGTGGTGATGGCTTTGACGCCTGTAGAGGAAAACACACGGAACTTTCCCAGGCAAAGAAGACGGAGGGTATCTGTGGATCTGTGGCGTGGTCTTCTTGTTAAGTACACTGGGAAACTCTCAGTGCCCCAGTGCCCTGCCAGAGGCAGCAAACAGATGACCTGTTCCAAGGATTCCTTTTCTTTTGTTCTTTTCTCTTCCAGGTCACTATTCTGAGAGAGGGTGGCATGGGAGAAAACCACTGCAGAAGGAACTGAAGACCTGATTCCACAGGCAACTGTTTTACTGGAACTTTAAGTTCCTCAGATCCGTATCCTACCAACTCCCAAGGCCTCTCTCTCTCTTTCTTTCCCTGTCCCTGTCCCTCTCCTTCTCGCTGCACATGGCTGAGAGGTAAGACTGTTAATAACATTTTTGTGATTGAAATAACATTAATTCAATGTCCCAATCTCAAAGCTCATCACCTGGCGTTTCTCTGTATGACGAGCTCTGAACCTCCGCCAAGTGCGGTAGCGTCATCTCCGCTCTCTGGAGTTCTCTAGACCAGCCAGATTCTCACTGGGGAGCAGGCAGAAGGTGTTTAGTACAAGGAGTTGTCACCAGTCCTGGCCTCCAGGTCATGCTGTCTGGTGGTGAAGATGTATTATATTTCCAGAATCCCTGAGAACCTTCCACACTGCCTTGTCCTCAACTTGGTCATAGACAACATCACCCCGAGAGCCGTTCTCCCCACTGGGGTCTATGCTCTGGGCTCCGCAGTGTGCTTTCCCCTCCCTGCTGGTTAAAGACGCTGTCTTGAGGTCCTGGCCCACAAAAGCAACTTGCTTGCAGTGAGCTGTCAGGCCACAGAACAGCAGCAATACGCCAGCGCATGGCGAGTGCCCAGTGACGGCAGGTGGAGGGTTACATGCATGTAGAGTGCTAAATGTTCATAACAAGAATCTGATTCGGTAGAGACTGTTGCCATCTCTAACAGATACCAGGGAACTGGGCTTAGCGAGGGTCAGTAACTTGCCTGAGTGTTCAGGCTCAGGCTCAGAGTTTGAATCCAGTTCTATCTGACTCTAGAACCTAGTTCTTAACCAGGCTGCCCCCCTGTCCTGTTACAGGGCAGTGTGGCAGCTCCTTCAGCAGGCAAGCCGGTGAGGCTCACATCCTAGGGGTTTTCCTAACCACTTCCAGTTTGCTGCTTGGTCTCTGTCTGCCAGGGCCTCCTTCCTCCTGCTACTCCTGGAGTCTGGCTGGCGTGACCGTCTAGACCACTGACCTTTGGCACGGGAAAGTGGGCAGTGCAGGGTCCCTCAGAACCCTTCAAGAATGAGGGTTCCAGCCCCACAGCAACCTGTGGGGATGACAGTGGACAAGGAAACAGCTTCTGTGTCCAGCTCAGGCCACATGGTTGATAAGATGCACCCTGGCTTTGGGCTTCCGGTCCAGGATTTTGGAATTGGTCTCATGTGTCATAGATGTGTTCCTTCAAAGCATTTAGCACAGTCCTAATTCTACTTTTTTTGTGTGATTAATTAATATGTGTTCCCTCCTATTCTGTAAGCTCCCTAAGAGGAGGGGCCGTGTCATCTACTTTGCCCAGCTTTGTCCCTCCAGCACCCAGAACATAGCATGTGACGGGTGACACCACTGATTGGATCAGTGAATATAGTTGTAAGAATGTGAGTTTTGACAGCAAACCAACGTGGGCTCAATGTCCACCCAAGAGACACCTCAGCTTCCAGCTTTGCCTGGGTCACTTTATGTTTCTGAGCCTCCAAATCCTCACCCAAAAAATGAAGACAATTCTACCTTCCCTTTAGAAGAACTTAATGCATGTAAACTTGTCCTGTATTTTTCCCTCTCCTGACTATGAACACTCCTCCAGGCTATTTCTCTATGAATCAAAAGGGGACCAAAATCCCATCTCACAGAATGATTACGGAAATTAAAGTAAAGTGTGTAAAAGAAAGCGCTTTCTAAGAGTTGGTGCTGAGATTACTCATGGTCATCACATAGAGAGGAGGGTGGGAGAGCACTGAAGTCTGTGTCGACCCCACAATTTGTCCAGAATATTCAGACTTTTTACACTGCAATGGGTTATGCTGTGTGTCGTGTGGAGACCCCAGGGGCATTTCTGAGGGTTGACAGTGCTAACCAGGACCGACTGCTCTGGGTGGGGTGGCTGGAAGGGTGTGTGAGGTGGGGGAGGACAACGTAAGAGCCTCTACTTCCTATTTTCTGAGAGGACATCCACCGGCAGTGGTGGTCTTGGACGACTAGGACCTGGGGTGGGGGCTCCTTACGAGGCCAGGGCTTGGCCAGGTAAGGTTTCATAAATTTCATGCTTACACAGAGAAGAGTATTGTAACTCTCAGAAATAAATGCAAGAAACATTATTTAATGCTCTGGAGACTTCACTGGAATGAAATATGCAGGAATTTCCTTCTTGCTAGTAAAGGAAGGGGGAAGGAAAAGTTTGTTCAACATCTTACTTTGTGCTCCGTGCCAGGGACGCTACAGCCTCCTGGAGAAGGTATTATTTAGCTTCATTTCACAAGTGGAGAAACTGAGGCACTGTGATGCCATCTCTTGCCCAGCTTGCAAGTGGTGAGGCAAGGACGTGGGCCCAGGATGGCTGGTCCAAGGCCTCCCTGACACCCCTGCCTGTTGGCTCCACATCAGAGTGACTTGTTAGACACTCTTCAAGGACAAGGGGGCCTAAGGTCACCCCCCTGTCTTCTGGGGGATGAGGGTGGAGGCGCAGGTGCATGGCAAGGGCTTGGGCCTCTGAAGGGCTCTGGGCTTTGCAGAGAGCTCTGTGCGGTGTGCTGGCCAGCTCCAGGACACACGGCCTTTCTCCTCTCCACTCTCCCTGGGAGCCCTGGTGGCTGCCACCTGCAGTTTCACACCCACCCATTGCCGCAGCCCATCCTGACGGCAGAGAGGGGTGCTAATTGAGGGCCCTCTGAGTGTCAGCTACCATACCTTTAAGCTGTCACCACCATGCCTTTGAGGTGGGCTTGGCTATTCCCATTTGCAGGCGAGAAAATGGAGCTGAAAAGCATGTCAGTTGCGCACTCAAGGTGGAACACCGCTGCTGAGTGCTCAAACTGGCCTCGGCTGGACCCTCTACCCTCCAGCTGACTCAGCCCCAGCAAGCACCGCTGGGCTCTGGCATCAGAGAGAGGTTCCCCACAGCCACGGTGGCCCTTCCTCACTGCCATGCTGATTTCTGCCTCAGTTTCCCTACTCAGTCTTCCTGTTTTCTGCAAACTAGAGCCCTATCCTGAATGCAGACCCCTGACCTCCTCCTTAACTCCTGTTTAAAAAAAAAGTCAATATATTTATCTAATCCAGTGTTCATTTACAAAAGCCAGCTGTGCAATTCGTTAGGCAGTTGGAGAGAGTGTATCGCAGCGGACACAGGTGAACTCTTTGCAGAAGGAAGGAGGAACAGCACACCCTCCGGGAGGCCTGCGTTACTAGGAAACCCACGCACGGAGCCTTCGCTAAGCCACTCTGCAGTTCCAGGCATGTCATAATAGGCTCCACGGGGCTCACAGAAATGTGTCTTTACTACAAAAGGAATACATGTTTATTACAGAAAAGCTAGGACATTGAGAAAGGAATAAAGAACAAAAAACCCTGTAATTCTACCTTCCTACCACCCAGGTGTGTGTGTGTGTGTGTGTGTGCACAAAATTGAAGTTGTTATTTATTACATATCACAAGGTATACTTGTACATATTTACAAAATTGGAGATATACTCTTTATACCATTAGCATTTAATTGCCTTTTGTTAAATCATTTTTAATAGTTGCATGGTATTAATACTGTTACTGTGTATAAATCCATACTTCCCAAGCTTGGCTGTGTCTCATAGTCGCCTGGGGAGTTTAAACATTCTTGTAAATTTCTGGGCTCATTCCTACACGTTATTGCGTCAAAATTTCCAGTTTTAGAAGTCTGCATTTTTACAGGCCTCCCTGGTGATTCTGACGCAGCCTGTCCTGCTGTGACCCATTTAGGGAACTGCCAGTGTCCGTGTGCCATCGTAAGCAGCGAGAAGTGGCACCAGGTGCAGGGTCACCTGCAGTGCAGGGTGAGGCTGTTCCCGGGAAGAGCACAGGAAGGTGCAGCTGCCGGCACCCTTGCAGCTCTCTCCTGGGGTGGACATGGGAAGGAGGACCCTGGGACAGAAGAAAGGCTTATTGACATGGACAAGGGCCGTACAATCTTCCTATTAGCATAGAAAGAAGGAACATGCGACCTCATTTTGGTAATTTTTCCTAAAACATATCATCCACCTCCCCACCTTGCTTCTTCACTTTCTGTCTAATGCCACCACAAAGACAGTTTTTTATTGGGTGGCATCTCTATTTCCTTCATCCTTGCCAACTTTTTCCCAAGGGCTGGGCCTTGCTGCCAGTTCTGGACGTCTGTTTTGAAGGGACATTGGATGTCCTGGTCACTCTGGCTGGATGTGGACAGCATCTGGCTGGCCACGGAGCAGCTTGCTCGAAGCCTCCCTGGGGGCTTTAGAATCAAGCTAGCAACTCCTCAGGCATCCGAGTTTGATGACTGTAAAGGGGGCACAACATTGCTCCTCCATCTGTCACCTATCCTACCCCCAGGCCCCTCAGCTGCCGCCCCTCTCCCCGTGGATGGGCAGGCCCTCGTTGGGGGTCTGCAAGCTGCCACCTGGACACTCCCTGTGCTCTGCCCAGCTGTCCTGAGGCTGTGCCTCTGACCCTGACCTCCCTCTCCCACCCCACCCCCAAACAGTGCAGGGACACTTGTTTCAACACCCAGGGCCTGGCTGCTGTGCTTGTTCTAGAAGCCCCTGCCCTAGCCTGCTCTTCCTTCAAGGGTCTGTAAGGGTGCAGTATTGGCCATGCTCCTCTGTGTCAAGTTTGGGATCAGAGGTCCCGGGGCCACCCCTTTGACCTCAGCTTGGCCATGTGTCCTTGCAACACCCCCACACCCCCTCGAGACATCCAAGCCCCATGGCCTGTCTGAGCCTCACCTCCCTGGCCCCCTGCCCTCAGATGGTGCCTCATCAGTGCTCCGTGGCTCCAGGGTCCATGCCATGACACAGTCCCTGTGGGGCATCAGAATGACTGTCGGCTTGGTGGCCCCATCCTGTGGTTCATGAACTGAGCTTAGACCTCTTAACTCCCCAGCTCCTGAGAGGCGGTGGGGTGCATGTGGCTGGGCAGTGGCTGGCCCTGCCGTGTCACCTGCAGCTGTGACTCCCCCGGGCCAGATTCCCCACCCATTCCTGCCGCCCTCTGTCCCCACTGCCAGGCTGTGGAGCCCCTGTGTCCCATGTCCATTTCTGCTCTCTGATCTTGCTCAACCAATGCTGGAATCAGATCATTTTGATGAGCTCAGATAGATGCTCAGTTGAACCAGAAGCCACTGGCCCTTTGGGAGAACCCACTTAAATACAGACATCTTGAGAGGAATCCTGCCTCACACCTGTCTCTGGGAGTGACACAGCTAGGGCTGGGATGCTGGTAACCGTTTTAATTAAGCAGCAAAGAAAGCTACTTCTAGTTCTTTCTGAACAGGAACTCACAGTTTCTGTGCCAGGTTCTGCGCTAAGTACCTCCCTATGTTTCATTTCAGTTAATTTCACCGGCATATCACCTCATGAGGCAAAATCAGCATCTGCATTTTGCAGACCAGGAAAAGGAGACCCAGAGAGGGTAAACAAAATGCCCAAGCCATGGAGTCGGTAGGTGGGGTGCAGGTTCTGAGCTTGGGCTTCGTGACATCCTGTCCCTTGGCGGGGACAGTGGTGATATTTCCTGATCTCTTCCTCCTCTCCTCAAAGCCACAGCACAAACTTTATGGACCCTGATGTCCGCACGCTTCCCTGATCCACTTGTGGCTACAACCGTCACCTGCTGTCCCTCCTGCCCTCTGCCCCCTCACCTCCCCAAGCCCTGCCAGTCCTCCCAGGCACAGGCCGTGGCAGAGCTTGCCGTAGCTTTACCCCTTTCCCTGGAGAAGGGAGGAAGAGGCCTCGGCTCGGCGTCCGGGAGTTGCAGTGTTCCTGAGGGAGGTGGTGGGGCCGGGAGGGGCTGCGAGAACAGTGACCCTGACAATAGGGCTTTCAGGGCTGGACTGAGAGCGGCACACACACAGTGTCTTGGCTTTTGTCTCTTAATCGTTTGCTGGTCCATTTGGCCGGTTCCTGCCATTGAAATCCTGTAATAAAGGGCCGCTGTGCTTCTTTCCCAAACAGAATGGGTCTGTCATTCTGAATGCAGTAGGAGCCTCGCCTTTTCATTGAGCGTGCAGTGCCACTGTCCCTGCTGGTCCTTGTCCTCCCCTAACAATAGTGACGAGGTGCTGCCAAGAGCATGACTCGGCACAGCTGGAGGCTCCAGGAGGCGCCAGGGCTTGACACCCTCTTGGAGAAGGGCTTGATTCCTTGCCTTAAACTTGGGGATCTCCAAGTTTGGGGTGGAGGGTAGCCCAGAGATGGAGGCGCAGGGCCAGGCTGCCACAGTGATGTGCCTGCACTTGCAGTCTCCCATCTTGTTCCTGAATCAGGGCACCAGGAGGCTACGCTCTTTGGAAGACGTAACCCCTAAGAACAGCGCGACTCAAACTTCAGCGTGTACGGGAATCACCTGGGATCTTGTTAACTTGCTGGTTTGGATTTAGCCTGAGATTCTGTATTTCTCATAAGCTTCCAAGAAAGACCAACATTGCTCCTGGGAGCATGTGTTTAGTAGCAAGTGCTTAGGGACTTGCTCAGTATGGTCACTTTGACCTTTAATTACTTATGCATGGAACTAGGGCCTGAATTACATCGTCAGGAAGAATTCCATTAATTTATTCAGTCTTCCAATAAGTACGCAAGGAGAGCGTTTTGTTTAGGAGTGAGGATACCACAGGCAGGAAGATAGAGTAACTGTAACTGTTGGAGTGGAAGCAGACAATTAAACCCATAATTAGGGCACAGTGTGTCGGGTGAGATGCTATGATAGAGGAAGCAATTCTCCGGAGCAGGATCCTTGACGAATTCATTTATTGCTGAAACAGGGAGAGGTGGCAGGAGCCAGGGGAACAGAGGAAAGTGAGGGCCAACGATCCGCTCAGCCCTGATGCAGCAGCGAGACCAGAAATGGGAAGGGGAATGGAAGAGCCTGCTCGGATCTTGTAACATGTCACTTCACTTGGGACCCAAGGGCTCCGGGTAGTGGCCATGCAGAGAGAGTTTGGCTCTGCTCAGTTTAAACACTTCTTTTCCTATCTACACCTCACTTTGTTCATATTTAATGTAAAAACTATAATACTACCTGTCAGGATCTTCTTGTAAGAATTAAAGTACTTAATATCTTAATATTTTAAAACATAGTAGTGTCATATTTGATCTCTGATTACCCTAAGTTTCACCCTACCAGAGGGCTGCCACAAAGAGAATGAAAAGATTCCTAGGTAGAGAGCTAAGGAAAAGTCACACTGGTTAAAAAAAGAAAAGAAGTGGCAAAATTGAGTGGTGAGGGGTTGTCACTCATTTTATCCCCAGGTCCTACCTCTGGAATTGTGCAAGGGCCTCAATAGTCAAAAATGGATTATTTCACGGGAAGTTCGATGAAACTATGGGACTATCTTGTTCCATTACTTAAAACCACTGAAAGCTGAAAGAGCTGGGTTTATGGAGCTCCCGGTGACATCTTCTGGGGACCCCAGGAATGGTGAATGGGGGTGGAGCAGGAAGTGAACGGGGTCCAGGGATCACCACGCATGCTGTTCATGTATTCCCTGGTCTATACCCCACTAACTCAGTTGTGGGACTCAGGCATTTTCCTTAATATCCACCACTGTATCCATACACATAAGGCATTCACACTGTGAATGTCTTGTAGATATGGAATAATTTTAGCATAGAAAGGAAATTTCAATGTTACATACTCTTATACCTAAAAATTCCATGGTTACTACACAATTTGGGCTCCAATTTCCTCTCAGCTCACATTTGCTTCCTTTCCTAAAATGAAGTCTGATTGACGGCTGTTAAAATAAGATATTTTTTTTCAAATTTCAAATAAATTTTTCAGATTTATTCAACAAGCATTTACTTTCGAGTGGCCCAGGAACTAGGCCAAGCACTGTACTAGGGGCTGGAGTATTGATGAGTCAGATATGGTCTCTGGCTTCAGGAAATTTACAGAAGAGAGGGGAGACAGTCACATGAGCAGATAAATGCTGAAGGTGATCCAGGTCTTCACATCCACACCTGGTGCAGAGGGCAGCTCCGAGGGAGAAGTCAGCTCTACCTCCTGGGTCGGAAACTGCTGTGCACAGGAAGTGATATTTGACTTAAGTCTTAAAAATAGTTATTTGACTATTGACTTCTTGTAAAATGACTTCCAGTCATTTTACAAGAGAATATTTCCAGGCACAGAAAGTAGCATGGGCGAAGGTACAGAAGCACATTAATTTGGAATAATTGGGAGGATGCAAACAGCTTGTTATTGTTGGAATGTAAGCAGGGGTATGCTGGTAAATGTTCAAAACCTATTCCCAAAGAAAGAAAGAAAGAAAGAAGGAAAAACCTAGTGTCTGCTGATTTCCATGGTATAAATACTCTTGCCTTGGTTGATTTCAAGCCACCGAGGCAATATCACGGAATGCCGCGCTGGGAAGAGATGTGCACCGCTGGTATTCATGAGCTGGTGGAGATGAGGAGCAGCGGCACGGACTGCAGGCTACAGAAGAGGCTGAAGAGAGAGAGAGTGCTACATTTTGCCGTTAGACTGTAACTTCCCAAAGTCAGGGACTTTTGGTCTTTGGTTCACTATTGTATGTCCAGCACTTTTAACAGTAGTCTGGCATGAAGTAGGTACTCAGAACAAATTTGTTGAATGAATGAATACACGGAGGATGTTACAAGGCCTATAAAACGTTACGACTTACCCTCCAGGGTGTAGGAGGCCGTGGAGTGTTTCTAGAGGTAAGGAACGCTGTGATGGGCTTGGCGCTTTACACAGATTGTTCTGAAAGCAGTAAGGGGGCAGATGGGTGAGGTGAGACTGAGGACCATCAGCAGACTACTGCAAAATCCTAGCAGGGGGTAATCAAGTCTGAGCCAAGGCAGGCTGGGTGGGAATGGAGAACAGGCAGAGGTTTTAAACAGGATCTGATGTCATCAAATTTGCATATTAGAATAATCACTGCAAAGTACTATGAATGATGGCCTGTGTTTTCTCCCCTTGAATTATTTTGTTTTTCACTTGAATTGTTTTGTTGTCTAATCCATAGTTCATTGATTTTTGCCTCCACTGGTACTACAGGACACTTTCTCCCCACTGTCTCCAGAGGATGTCATTCATGAATAGTCCCGTCTGCTACCATCACATGGCAGCCCTGTCTCGGAGGGTGGCAAGATGGACAATCTTCTTCCTGTGGGCATTACGTGACTCACTTCCCGGGACCCTGACCCTAAATGCTAAACAGAGTGGGTTGTGCGTGTGACACCTTGCCAGGTCCTCAGGAGTGGTTGATCTCCTCCCCAACCGGAGCCCATGTCTCCTACAAGCAGACTTGCTGTTGCAGATAGCGATGCTCCTTGTTCCCGACCACCCCCATCCAGGCCTTTGGTGTTCTGAGGTCTGCAACACCTCTTTCTTCATCTGCATAATTTGACAGAAGGGGACAAAGCAGTCCAGATGCCTACCAGACTTCCAGTGAGCCCACCCATCCCTGCCCCATGGGCTTAAATGGGAGTTCCTGAAAACTAACTTGGGGGATAAACACAAGTCTCCAAGACTCAAACTGCTTCTCTCCTCTGGGGAACAAGGCTTGTCTTACTGGGTCAATCTTGAGCGCTCAGCTCCTTCTTCTGTTATAGTGAGTTTCCTGTCTCATGCAGGGAGCAGGCTCACCTCACCCGTCTGCTGGACAAGCTGTGCTGGTGGTCCTGCCAGGGTCCATGCTGGGTGTTAAGTGTAGCTGTACGTCCAGGCCTCATGTCCTTCCCTTGACCTTGGGGATTACTTTCTGAAGAGTGACCCTCAGCCCTCATTGGTGAGGGATACTAAAATTTCCAACTCTATTTTTCTCCCCATTCGGGTCAGAGCTATTCAGGTCAAGCTGAGGGAAAGGCTAATGGGCCAGACGGGAGTAGGTGAGTGCTGTGGGGTGCCAGGGGTGCTGCTGCCTGGTCCCTCCCTCCCCACACCTGGCTTTCTAATGCAGAAGAAGCAGGGGTCCTAGACCTTTTCTTGCTTTCAAAGAGTGTGATGTGCAAAGAGGACCACCAGGATGGGAAGAAATCTCAGCTTTCTGGGGCCTCCTGCCAGCAGTGAGCCGAGCTGGGGGAGGAAGAAAGGCCCCCCACTTTCACTTTCGGCCATAGCTGCAAGGACCTAAGTAAGGCCCCTCAGCTTCTGAGACCTGCAGACTTCTTGGTCTTTAATAAAGAAAATTCACCAAGGGTTTATTTATTATAATAATAATATTCCACTATCCCACTATGTATGCCAAATGATTTGGCTATTTGGCTAGTTGAACTGTCAGTCTTAGATTCATCTCATCTGATTTCGTCACTAATGTCTTTGATTTTTTAGGGGACTGAGATAATTCATATGTTATAGCTTCCCAGGTTATGAATTTTAAAAGTTGAAAGTTTTTAATAAAACTACCTGGACTTTCTCCATTTGGGGCAGGCATGCCTTATCATTTATTCATTTCACAGATTGTGGAGTGCTTTCTCTTCCAGAAGTGAACTTCCTTATCGAATGCCAGACTGTTTTGAACTTATCCTGAAACCCAGGCTGGGAACATTATGCCACAAGGACACCATTGAGCAGGGGTAGCCACTTGCTTTGTAATTTCTTAAGAGAGATTGCTTCTTGAAGAAGCTATAGTTTGAGTAACGTCCCCAGTGACCCTTTTCTTATTTCCAGAGCAAAATCAATCATCCTTGTTGTTCCTTACAGGATACAGGAAATCTTCAGGAAGAAAGATGATGCTACCGCACAGCTATGACAGGTGTGGGTCACAGGGACTTAGATGTGTTTCTCCAGTGGGCCCTAGGCCTGCATTTCTTGGGCTGATGAGCTAGCCTCTCAACTGCCTGTCCCCTCCAGCTCCTGGCTTCTGGGCTCCAGATAGCCTCAAGCCTTTACTGAAGATAGGGACAGGAGGTACAAGGAGAGGCAGCAAGCGCCAGGTTTTTGTGAGGCATCAGCTAGCGTAGCTTGTCTCATATGTGGTCCACACCTCCCAATCTTTCCATAAGGCAGTTTTCCATCCCTAGGGCTTGGCTTGGGAATAAGTCTTCTTACCCATCCTCCCTTCCTCCCATTCACTCTGTTTTGGAGGTTGGGTCCACATAGGCTTTGGGCTCTTAAAACTCTGTCAGGGCAACCATTCCCTTTCTTGGGAACATTTGTTGGTCTTGAAGATCAGGGTTCTGGGTTCCTACCTTACAACAGCCCATGAGTATGGGCTCTTGTACTCAGAGCCTCTTTTACCTTTGCTTGGAAGGGTCTTATTCAGGCCTCAAAATCCCATAGTGGGAGGGACCAGTCTCTTTCTGGCTGGGAAAGTGACACTGAAGACATGCTTTAGTTTTCCCCTTCCTAGTAAAAGAGAAGGTCAAACTCATTTCTTGCGAGCATCGTGATGTCTCTGACAAAACCTCCCTTGTTTCCTCATGTGGCCTGGAGAATTTTTCAATTTAGCACTGTCTGCTGTGGGTGACTTTTCTTTACCATAAACTCTGAACCTCACAGTAACCTAAAAGTTTCCCTGAGGCTTCATCTAGCTTATTCTCCTTTCTTCCCAAAGTGCAAATCTTTCAAAACTCTCTATACTTTATTCACACATTTCCCCCAAAGTTCTTAGCTCAAGGCATCTGCTTTAGGTAGGAAGAGGGGAAGCCCATATGCTCATGGTTTTCTAGGGGATCACTCTCCAAAGTCTGATTACACAGTTGCAGAGTTGTTTCAGTCAGGTGAGGCCCAGTGACCTTGACCACTCTGGTCAGGTCAAGGTGAAGGGGAGTATTATAATGATAAACACGGTAAGAAGTGAACAACTGTCAGCATCCAAGAAACCTTCTCGGATGGCGTCCTCCCAAGTGTTCTCCCTGCCCCGTCCCTCCTCTCTGCTCTCATTGTTTGCATTTCTCTTCACAATGGCACCGTTGTCCTTTCCCACCAGCTAACTTCCTCTGCTTACTCCTGGGTCCTGCTGTCTTATGGTTTTGAAAGGGTTCACTGTGATTTCTCCCATTTCAATCTGACATCATGAACTTTGGGTTTCAATTTCCTCATTAACAGGCTCAGTCTCTTGGCCATAGTGTGCTGACCAGTCTATGGATGGACACTCACAGATCACCGGGTGTCCACCTCTGTCTAATCTGCTTTGGTCGGGATATGGTAGGCCACCAGGGACCACATGTTGGCCTAAGTATTCAAACCTGCTCAGGACAGTGTCCCTCGGTGGGGCCTGTGGGTATGGCAAGCACACTGAAGTGGGCCTGTCCCAGCCCTGTTCTTGCTATGGTGAAGATCTGTGCCTTTCTCTCTCCTTTTTAAATAAAGGTAGGGGAAGGAAGGTGGGTCCTTTAGGGAGGAGGACTATGGGAGTTGCTGAAGACACAAACTTTTCTTAGGAATCACCAGGAAGAGCCTGGTGATTTGTAAGGAAACACCACCATTCTTTAAAAAAATGGGCAAAAATCTCATTTTATGCCTGCTAAGAATGACCACCATGGACTCTGAAACCTGGAGTTGGGGAGAAGTCAGGAAGGGGAAAGGTCAGGAAGGGCTGTTTCTCCTTTAACTCTAACCCAGCCGTGCCCACAAGGAACTCCAAGGCTGGCCTTCCATGGGCCAATCAAAAGAGGGAAACAAAGGTAGTTAGTGCCCTTTTGCTTTATACCTGCTAAGGATGCTAGGAGTTTTATACCCATGGAAGGAGCATATATTAATAATAGAATCTGGATGGGAAGCCAAGGAAGAGATTTCTGGAGATCAAGAAAAGAAGTGCACAAAAGGAAAACAAGCATTTGGTGGGGAGCCGCTTTCTTCCACGTGGAGGTGTGAGTATTTTAGCCTCTGGAAGGAAGCTCCCTCCCTCCTACTTGGGGAGAGGGTGGAGCTACTGTCACTCTGCCTGATCTGAATGTGGGTGGGAAGGTTGTATTGAGTGTGCTCAGCTCAGCTCTGCCCTCTTTCTCTGGGGGCGGGCTGTCCACAGGGTACCAAAGTTTTCTTCTGCTTCTCTGGGTCACCTGAGCAGTCAGTCCTCTGCCACAGGAAAACCTGCCCTGGATCAGGGCTTCCAGGACCTGGGTGGGTATATTGGGTTGCCTGCACTAACCACTGCAACAAACAACTTCCAGAAATGTAGCTGGTGAACAAAAAGAAGTGTGTATCTCTCTCACGTCATTGTTCAGTGGGAGTTGGTGGTAAAGAGACAGGCTCTGTTCCATGCCGTCATTCAGAGACCTAGTTTTCTTCTGTCCTGTGGCTTTGGCCTCTTCTAAGCCCTCAGGTTCCTCTCCATTCAGCCTGCAAAGGTGTGGGGTTGTGAAAGCATGGCAAACACTCATGAGATGTTTTCATGAACCATGCTAAGAGAGTGCACAAAACTTTTCTTCCATTCCTTTGGCCAAAACTGAATCACATGACCAGAGTTGACCATAGAGAGACCGAGAAGTATACCACATAGTTGTGCCCAGAAGAAGGGTCAAATCCAGATGTTGGTAAACAGTAGCTGTTATGCCAGCTAGAAGGCCAGCTCTAGAGTTTATTATTAGTAGGCTGTCTTGCCTGTAGGTACAAGCCACATTTGTTAGTAATAAGCTTGTTTCAATCCCCTTTCTGCCATCTTTTGTTTTATTTTATAATCTGTTCAAAACTCTCATGAGGCAGAGAAGCTATTTTTAGACATCTCCATTCTAGCATTTGCTGCATGGACTAGGAACATTGAGAAATAAAACATAGGAGTTGAATAAGAAATTGGGATGGATGTTAGACTTTAATTTTCTTTGAGCTTTTAAGTAAAAGAAGAAAAGGGAAAGAAAATGTGATTTTGGACTTTAATATCTTTGTACTTTAACTTAATCATCAGATTTAATCATTGAACTTTAATTTCATCCCAGAAAATTCATGATGAGAAGGGGTTTATATTTAAACTTGGAACATCTTGTAATTGGTATTTTATTGATGAAGTATCTGAATGTTGTCATTGAGTTTCATTGTAGAAGATATAGTGGTTTATATTTAGAGTGACCATATAATTTGTCCCCCAAACTAGGACAGTTTTGAGAGAGGAAGGAAGTAGTATTAATAATTATGCTGGGACAGCAGACAGACACCTGGACTGTCTTCGGTGAACTGGGATGTGTGGTCATTCTAGTATATCAGACAATGTGGAAGGACATAATTGGAAAGAAATGGAATAGGGACTGGATTTCCAGCCTTGTATTAGATTTAATTAATGAAACTTTCTGACCCACAAAAAAGCTCTCTGGGGATAAATTCGAACTTGTCTGTTGATGGTCACAGAAGGATCCATGAAGCTGCAGCATCACCCAGGGCTTAGCCAGTCAGGGAAGGAGAAACCACACTAGGTATTTCAGATAGAGGGGCTTCAATGCAGGGAATTGGCTGCACAACTGTTGGAGGGCTCAGAGCAAAAAGGAAGCATAACAGAGAGATTGATAACTGCAGAAAGCTGCTACCTTCCCTAAGACTAGGGGAACAAAAGGGAAAAGGTAGAGTTATTCCAGGAGATCAGAGAAGGCCCTAGAGCTGATACTCCATGCTGCTAAGGAGAGGTGCCACCTGCATGCTGCTTGTGACTGAGGACATGGTGAGGCTGGTGTCCCTCCACCTCTGCAAATCATGTTCTTCCGTCCAATCTCCTGCCTGTCTCCTTTGGTAGACCCCAACAGGAAGCCAACTGTTGAGGGAGTCTGAGAAAGGTAGTTTACAAAACTCCAGCCCTAGCATTAAGACTAGAATAGAAGGGTCACCTAGGAGCTTGGAAAAATAGGGAAATTGGGCACAGGTGCAGCAGCTGGCACTAGGGGTTGCCTGGAGAGGGGCAGAATGGTCTTGACAGAACTCTCGATCTTTCTCTGAGGGTCACCACAACTGTGGCTGGCTGCGGGCTTAGGAGTTAAGCACAAATGAGTTGAGAACAAGCAGCTGGAGAATGTCAGTGGCGGGTTCTTCTTTTCCATTCCTGATATTTCCTTTCATTGTGGAGATGTCACATTCCCAGTTTCTATTTGTCCTTCAGTCACCCACAGGGGAGGGAATGACTTAACTCCGTCATGAATAGAGATGAAATAAATGAGGCATATTCAGCTCAGCCCTCCCCTTCTCTTGGGAGCAGGCTGCTTGCAGGAAGCTGAGGTTCTGTCCCCCTCCATGTGTAAATATCACCCGTGCATTCATTAAACTAATATTTATTGGCATCTACTCTATTCCAGGCACTGTTCTGGCCCTGGGAATACAACAGTGAGCAAAATAGACAAAGATCCTTGTCTCATGGGAGATACTGACAATAAACATAACCAATAAGTACGTTAAATAGTATGTTAAAAAGTGATAAATGCTACTGCAAAATAAAAATACAGAATAGTCAGGGGGTCGGGATTGCTAGGCTGGCAGTTACAGTATTGAAGTGCCGTCTGGGCAAAGATTTGAAGAAAACGAGGAAGCTGGACAAGCGGACATCAGGGGAAATATATTCTCAGAGGGCAAACAGGTCTGCAAAGGCCCTAAGAGTGTTTGCACCTGGCGTATTTGAATCTAGCAAGGAGGCCAGTGTCGCTGGAGTGGAGCAAATGATGGAAAGACTGGAAGACGATGAGGTCTGAGAGTCAGAGGAAATGGTCCAGGGGCTCGGGCTGACAAAGGTGAGGAGTGAGTATTTGTTGCCCACACTCAGAACCCTACAAATGCCATAGACTTTGAGGTGAATATTCACCATTCTCTTCCTTAATTCAAGCAATCACTTGTCCTTTGTCCTGGACACTCCCTGAGCAGCTGGTGTGAATAGGGCACCCGGGATCTGGCCCCCAGCAGAGGCAGCTTTAATCACCAGGTGAACCACCACGGTGTCTGTTTTCTGGAGCCTCAATCAGCATTGGCTAGAGTTAGCGATTTAACCGGCTTTGCAAACAGACGCAAGTGGTTCCTCAGCTCGTACATCTCCCCTACCTCAGCTTTGCATCTGAGACAACAGTATTACAGCAATGGCTGTACGCAGACAAACAAATGAGCACCTCATTTTCTTTAAAAAGGCAGTCTTCATAGTGTGGTCCAGAAGCAGGGTGGGGGTGGGAGGATTGGGTGGAGGGCCAGGTCTTTGTGAACCTTTCGGAGATCTGTGAAGCCAAGATTGTTCTTATAACAACAATAAGACTTATTTGCTTTTTAAAAATTTTCATTCTTTCATGTGTACATTGGAATTTTCCAGGGCTTACCTCACAAGTTACAGCACAACACATTAAGTGCAGAAGCAGATAAAAATATTCCTTTATTTTTCCTAACTACATATTCGTGAGGCCTGATTTTCTTTATATATTTCCATCAAAACAGCATATTGTAACAGATTAAATGCAGAAGATATGAAAAATCCATCTGTCTTCTATTAAGAAGTCAAACTTAAAGAGATTTGTAAGAAGTTAAAATAATGTCACTCTTCTCACTAAATTTTTAAAAAATGGTTACTTTTCATATAAATGATATTTATGTTAATAAATAATAAGTTTATTAGTGTTATTTATAAATGATTCACAAATATTAGAAATTTTTTCAGTTTTAATTTTTAACACCAATAGATTATAAGTATCAATGTAAATATCAATGTATATAATCCACATAAACAAGCATAATGGGTTTTTTTTTGTCTTTTTGAGGCCAAAACATTTGGGAAAGGCTGCTCTAGAGGGCTTTGCTATGATATCACAGCAGCATGTTATGTTATAGTCCTCAAAACATCTCTGCAGAGGTGTTCTACCTTGTCTCAAGCCATCACATAAACACATGGCCATATTTCCCAACTTGGCTTTCTTTTGGGTATCTACGTGCATGCAGAACTACTTTAGATTAAGGTCTGTCTTCATGTACAAAAATGCATTTAATCTGAGTGGAAGGAAGAAGAGTTAGAGATGTTCTGAGTTTACCAACAGATATCTGGATAGTTACGAGAAGTGATAAAATTGGACTCTTAGAAGAGCACATTTGTGCTCAGGTTGGACCCAGGGGAGCTGCAGGGATGTAAGCGAAGGGAGACTGTGCAGCTCCTGGCCATGAAGAACTTGAGCTCTGACCACCTGGGATGGTTTTGCTCCCTGGCTCCTAAGTACCCGCCCATGGAAGAGCGGCACTAGAGCCACCTGCCTGAATCGAATCACCTGGGTTGGTTGCTATAAATAGGGATTTCCTGGCTCTACCCAGAACCTAATAAATCAGAATCTCTGGGGTTAGGGATCCAGACATCTGTATTTTTTTTTTTTTTTTTT
>VBSM01002217.1:17678688-17732548 GCA_008086735.1 Cheirogaleus medius
CTTGGCCTCCCAGAGTGCTAGGATTACAGGTGTGAGCCACCACGCCCGGCCTGTATTTTTTTTAAAAAAGTTCCTTGGGTGATTCATGATGTAGCCAGGTTTGAGACTATTTGATCAGCCTCCTTAGAGTCTGTCAAGTTGTTATGGAGATATGTGAGTTATGCTGTTTGCCCCAAAGATTTCTACCAGCCGCCTACCGCAGGCCAAAAGTTACTACTTTTGGTGATTGGATCTTCGGGGTTAGGGTGGCACTGTCTCCAGAGTTCCCTATTTGCAGGACAAATGCTCTCTTGAGGAATGCTGTGTTTGGCTGGGCTCCGGGAGTAACATCTTAGTGGGGGTGTTCTACCCCTGAGGTCTCCACCCTGAAGGACGAGGAAGGGCAGAAAGAATGGGGCCAAGGAGGAGGAGGCTCTGTGGGTGGATATGAAAATGGGAGCCCAGGAGCAAAGGCATAAGGACTCCAGGCCCCTGAGCAGGCAAGAAGAGAACAGAAGATGGATATTGATTTCTGCTGAACTGACTCACACGGCTGTGTGGAGCAGCCAACACGGTTCTGCAGACTTTGAAAAATGTTGGCATCAATGTTCCTGCTATCACTGGATGCTAATGATAGATGATGGCTCTGAACGCAGAGAAGGATCTTTCAGCTGTCTCTGCTGTTTTCTGTATGTAGCTGCGATCCAATTGATCACCTCCCTGTTTCTGGTCTGGCTCCCTTCTCTGCACTGCTTCCGGAATAAAGTGAATGCCCTTCAACCTGCCACCCAGAGCAAGAAATAGAACCCTGTCATGCCTCTTTTGCTTGTTCTCTCCCAAATGCTGCTCTTTCTCTCCCCATGAAGACACTCCAATTTAGACTTTTATAAAAAGTGATTTTCTTGCTTTGCTTTAGAGCTCTATCACCTATAGGTGCATTGCCAAACATGATAGTTTAATTTTGGCTAGTTTTGAATTTTATATAAGTGGATTCATATGGTATCTTTTGATGTCTTTCTCCTTGACCTTTACATTATGTTTTTAAAAGATTTTTTCATGTTGTCGCAAGCAGCTGTGGTTTCTTCATATTTTTTTTTGTTGCTGTAAAGTATTTCACTATATGAAATATACCACCACGATTTATTTATCCATTTTATTGTTGATAGGCATTAGTTTTGCCTCCAATTCAAGGCTCTTGTAATCAATGCTATTATGAATATTCTTTTACCTATATTATGGCTCACATAATTTTACACTTTTGTAGGGTGTGTACTCAGAATAGAATTTCAAGGATGCAGGAAATATGCATCCTTAATTTTACTAGTTTAAGGCACATAATTTTCCAGAACGGTTGTACTAATTATTCTTCTAACCAGCACAAAATGAAAATTTCTGATTTTCGACATCTTCATTAACACTTGATATTACTAAGATTTTAAATTTTTGCTAATCTTGCAGGTGCACACTCATATTTCATTGTGGTTTAATTCCCTTTTCCTTGCTTTTTAATGAGATTAAATACTTTTTCCTATGTTTTGTGTCCATTTGGATAACCTCTATTCTGAAGTCAAGTCTTGTGCATGTTTCTATGTATTCTATTGTTTTTTTAAAAAATCTTTTTCTTACTGATTTGTCTGAATTTTTACCTATTATAAATATTATACCAGATCTTGGTCAGTCACATATTTTGAAAATATTATATTATTTTCTATAGCTTGTCTTTTCACCTTTTTAATGATGTCCTTTGATGAACAAAAGCTTCTAATTTTAAGTAATCAAATTTGTGAATATTTTCCTTCATGAATACAGTGGTCTTGTGTTTTGCTTAAGAGCTCTTTCCCTTCCCTGAGGTCTTTAAGGATATTCCCCTGTATTATTTCTTTAAGGTTGTTTTGTCTTATGTATTTAGATCTATAATCCACCTGGAACTGATTTTACACATAATCCAATAAATATTCATTTAAGTTTTCCCATATAAATGCCTATATAACAGTCAAGTTCATATAACTTGACCGTGTTTTGAAAAGAACACCTTTTCCCCATCCCTCTGCAATGCTACTACTGAAATAAATCAACTTTTCCTATATGTGGTCATCTTTTTCTGGACTCTTTTTCTATTCCATTTGCTTTTGTCTGCATTGGAGTAAATACTATAAGCTTCATTATTATACCTTCATGATAAGGTTGATATGTGGTCAGTCAACCTTTCCCATTTTATTAGTCAATAGTGCCTTGGTTCTTGGCTATTTTTGGCCCTTTGCATTTCCATATCAATTTTAGAGTCACCTTGGCAAGTTCTACAAATCCCTTCGGATTTTGATTGGTATTGTACTGAATCTTTACCGGTCAATTTGTGAAGAATTGATCATTTATTCTATTCATTTATAATATGATATTTATGATATGATTTTATGATATTATAATAGTCATGATATATTTCTATATTTAATTAGTTTTTTTGTAATATCTCTTAATAGTATTATGGTTTCTCCATAGATATTTACATATCTTTTATAAATTTATTTCTAGGAACTTTATCTTTTATAAATTTATTTCTAAGAACTTCATCTTTTAAGGCTACTATAAATAACAACTTAAAAAAAATGAAGTTTTTACTTGCTGCTATATGGAAATGATATTGATTTTTACATATCAATTTTGTATCCTGCAACCTTACTATACTTCCTGATTAATTCTAATAATTAATTTATATATTATTTTGGATGTTCAATGATATATTTATATCAATTATGTCAGTTTTTATTATTCATTGCCAATCCATATACTTTTTGTCTTATTTTTTTTCTTGCTTTACTGCATTGGCTAAGATCTCATTACAATGTTGAATAGAAGTGATGATGCTGGAGTTCTTTATTTCAAAGGGAACACTTTTAAAGCATCACCATTAAGAATAAGGTGTCCGTTGAGTTTTTATGCATAAACTTTAAAGGCTTAATAAATTTCCTTCTATCCTAAGTTTACAAAAATCTTTTATCATGCATGGGAGGAAGTTGAATGATTTTATCAGACATTTTTCCTGCTGTTTTTATCCTGTAATTTATTAATGTAATGAGTTGAGTGATTTCCTAATATTAATCCAACATTGTATTCCTGGAATGAATTCAGTTTGGTCATATACATCGGCCTGGTTATATTTTGCTGGATTTTGACTGTTAATATTTTATTTGGAATTTTTGCATTTATTTTCATAACAAAGTTGACTTGTAATTTTCTTCTCTTGTAATGTCTTTGTAGGATTTTTGTATTAAGGTTTTCCTAATCTTATAAACAATCTTAAAATTCACCTTTTTTCTATTCTCCTGAAGAGCATATAAAATTGGAGTTACTTTGTCCTTAAATGTTGATAGAACTCAGGAATGAAGGCATATTCTTTAGCAGTTATGATAGATATTACTCAGATTTTCTGTTTCTTTTTATGTCAATTATAGTAATTATCCCATTTACCTGTATTTTCAATTTGTATTGATATAAACTTGATCATAATATTCTTATTATCTCTTTATTGACTACAGGATCTATAGTGATATCCTTTAAAAAATACTGCTTGTTTATGCCTTCTCTTTATTTTTCCTTTGACCAATGTCACCAGAGATTTATTAATTAATTATTGTTTTCAAGAACAGAATTTTACTTTTCTTGAATCTTTTTTATTATGTTTGTTTCTTGTTTCATTAATTTTACTTCTCTTATTTTTTTCTTTCTTCTACTTCCCTTGGGTTTAATTTGGTGAAGTTTTCTAACTTCATGAGATAGATGATTTGTTTATTGATTTTTAATCTTTCTTCTTTTCCTTTAAATATTATTTTATTTATAGCCCACACATTTTGATATAATACTTTCACTAACATTCAGTACAATTTTGTTTTCTAACTTTCATATGCTTTCTTCTTTGACAATAAGTTATTTAGATGTGTATTTCCTAATTTTCAAACCTATCAGAATATTCTAGTTATTTTCCTTCTCTTGAGTTCTAGCATAATTGCACTGTGCTCAGAAAAACTATGAGTTCAATCTTGTGAAAGTTTTGAAGCTTGTTTTATACCCTGGCATATTGTCAGCTTTTGTAACTTCGTTTTATGTGCCTACAAAAAAATTTCTACTCTAGGGTGGTAAGGTAAAGTGCTCTACCTGCATTATTTATGTTGTTCAAATTATCCAGATCATTCATAACTTTTTTCTACTTTCATTACTGAAATTAAGTGTGAGAAAATACCCCACTATGGTTGTGGATTTTTCTCTTTGTCTTATAGCTATGACAACTTTTTAAAGTATGTGTTTTGATGCTATATTTTTTAATGCATAGAAACTTAGAATTATTATTTCATCTTATTAAACTAAAACATTTATCATCATGAAGTGTCCCTGTTTAATTCTACTAATACTTTTGCCTTAAAGTTTATTTAGTCTTTATTAATATAGCCTCACCAGCTTTCTTTTAGCTATTGTTTCCATGGAATACCTTGGTTCATTCTTTCGTTTTAAACTTTCTGTATCCTCATGTTTTAGGCATGTCTTTTGTAAACACAGATAGTTGTTTTTTTCAGAAAAATTCTGTCTACCAATCTTTGATGATTAACTTGAGTATTTAATCTCTTTGCACATATTATAATTATTGATACATTTGGATAAAGAATTCACCATCTTCCTATACGCTTTCTATTTGTCCCAGTTGTTCTATGTCCCTGTTTCTCTCTTTTCTTACTACCTTCTTTTGGATTACTTGAGTGACTTTATCTTTCAATTTTCCCTCTCTTTTAGTTTGGAAGTTATAAAACATACTTCTTCATTTCTATTCTTTTAGTAATTACCCTAAAATTATAACATGCATTTTTGGTGTATCAATGTCTACTCTTAATCTACATTTTACATGTGAGATAATTCAGGGAACTGGAAACTATGTAACTAGATTTAGTTGCCTCTAGATTGATGTGCTATTGTTGTGTGCATGAATATTAATATTGAATATTGTTCACCTCCTTGGTTTTGGAAACATGAAAACCCCATGTCTCATTTCTCTGCAATTGCATTTTAAGAATGCATTATCCACAAAAGTGCTGGTCCAGTTAACATTTTAAAGTGCAATTCTGGCCGGACACAGTGGCTCAAGGCTGTCATTCCAGCACTCTGGGAGGCAGAGGCTCCCTAAACAGTTAGGGCCATTTCCTTGCAATTGAAGGCAATTGAAAAGCTGCAGGGAACACTGGTACCTATAGATGAAGTATATTCAAATGACAGTAAAAAAAAAATTGGCTTTGCCAGCGGTCTGTAGCTCACCTAAGATAATTTCAGAAGACCAGAATCACTTTATTTCCTGCTAAAAATATTTTTTTTCTTGTTTCCCCTCAGACCCAGGTCTGTGGCCTTTTTTGATTGACACAGTGGATGCAGCAGGAAGAGGCAAGGTCATTTCTGTACACGTGTAAACAGAGTTGTCTGAATGAAGCTGGGACAAAAGTTTAAGCTCCACGTTGGTCTGGTTTAAAAGGGCAACTTTTCTCATGATTAATCACAGATGAAAGTCATTAAAAAGGTGTTAACCATTTTCTGGAGGAAAAACATGGGAGATGTTGCTTGGTGAAATTAAACTTCAATTAAATTATGTTCCACATACACCCTAAAAGCAGAGAAGTTTTTGCCATTCAAATTTAACTTAGTGCAGAAAAGTGGAAATACTCATTTTCGATAGTGTGGCTGAATACATTAAGCACTCCTCCTCTCGTTATCCTAAATTTTCACCTGTCCCTGAAGCTATTTGATAATGTAACCATGGACCTCTTTGACATCTTGGTGCAGGAAATAAGCACATTTTATTTTGTAAACCACGCTACTGACTTTTGTGACCCCACTTGGGCATCGGAAGCTATAAATAGTGACATCACAGCACTAAGCTGCTAATTTTTTCCAAGAGCTCAAACTGTCTTTCCCTGTTGGGAAATGATGTTTCTCCGAGTTCATAGTGATGGATACAGAAGTCACACTTCTGAAGGGCACATGACTCAGCATTGAGTCACTGAGTCATTGGTCCTCAAGGGAAAGGATTCCATAAGCTACTGCTCTCTGGATACAGAGTCTGTAAGGAACCACCAAGATCCTCTGCTCCAGGCTAATTTTGTCTCCGCCTTACAGATGAGACAGTTGATACCCAGAGATGTGAAATGATTTGTCCAAGGTCATAAGACTAGCAATTATCAGTGGTCTCATAATGTTTAAACCATGTTTCTCCAAGCTCAGCAAAAACATGGAAATGAGGATTCCAGAATCCACATCAATATAAAGCAAGTTTCATTTTAATGGCAGTGTATCCAGCAACCATTATCTTACTGATCTCCAGTCTCTGGGAATGACAGACAGCATCACAACACCCACAAAATCATATTCACAGTTTTTATAGAGCACGAAGCCCCTCAATCCCCCCTCTCCTTAACTTTCAGAATCTAGTGATGGATGAGGAAGGCATGTGATGTCTCTGCAGACCAGACTTGACAAACACTGAAAGCATCTGTCAAGAGAACCTGGTCCTCCTGTTTTGCCGCCTAGGACACATGCCAGATTTTGCTGTGTTAATTGGCTCCTGTGCAGGCAACAATTTTAGCAACAATTTTGTGGGTCTTCGGTGGCACATCTTGATTTAAAGTGAAATGTTGAAAAGCATTTCTCAACTGCTCAAAGCTTCCAGGGTTGCTCAAGTTTAGCTGTCTGGACAGAGAGGGAGGCAGCCTTCAAAACTATTGTGTAGACATAAAACTAGATTATTAGGGCTCCTCAAATTCAGAGAATAATTCTCCAAGAGACGATGACTAAGATGTCTGATTTCTGTCTCAAGAGATACTTTACCTAAGGTCTGATGGAACTGAAAAGAGAGTTTATGAAAAAAATGCCAACATGACCTTAAACGTGCAGACTTTGAGTTGATACCATAATGAGGAATGGGGTGCTATTAAAATACACTGAACATTTTAATGACTCCACTAGCAGTAGGCTAAAAAAAAAAGAGAGATTTAAGCTCTGAATAATTCTGGGAAGGAGGATTTTGCCAAGGAGATTTTAATGTCAAGAATGTATGTGAAGCTAAAAATAAGGTGCTCACACGCATCCCAGAGCCGTGGGTGGGGATGTATATATAATCAAATTAAATTATTCCACTTCCACTTCTGGAAAAATCTGATGGGAGAAATTGACTACAAAACATTTAGTCATATTTCACTTGGATTATGCTTATAAATACCAAACTCCAGACCTGTCAAAATAAGCCCCACCAGCGCTTCCCGGTCGAGGTGTTAGACAAAGGCGACATGCAAAAACGATAAAGAGCTTACAGAAACATCCAGCCTGGAAAAGCCACAGGAATTCAGCTCTCGACTAAAGAGGTGGTTCAGAGAATTAAAAGAGGGAAGAATTGTCCCTGAGGTGTGAGGAGTGGAGCCCAGAGCGGCCCAAATGCTGAATGCAGAGGGAGGAGCCTTCAGAGAGCGTCAAAGACACACGAGTTCCAGGTCCTAACTGGCTGACAGGAGGTCAGGTGCCTGTGGCTTTTTAGCACAATCTTTTTCCCATCAGAGAAAATGTCCCTCCATTTTGACCTCGTCCTGGAGGGCCAGCAGTTGTGATCTTTCCACAAATCATTTGTGGATACAATGCGAGCGTGAGCTTGGCTGCTGCCAACACATCCATATGCAAACCAGGGCTATCCACAGCGGAAGTGCAGAGTGCCAATGCCTAGAAATGAATTTGTTGGCATTTCAGGGACAAACATCTTCTTGGCTATAACCACCACACCTCCAATCCAAAACTGTGGAAAAATGTCTAGGTTTTGTTAAGTCTTTTATTTGCTTCTTCGGTTGTAACATTGTGCCCTCTGCTTGCCTGTCTCCTCAGTACACTCCACCCAGGACCCTGGGGCAATGATGTCTCTGTCCATTGGGTTCGGGTGCTGACCAGCGGGAAGGAGGACTGGGAATGGTGGAGACGGAAGGTGTGTCCTTGCTGGCTGGCATGAATAATTGGTGAGTTCCTGTTGGCCAATACTTGCCAATGTAGGCGATGCACATGCATTAGAATGTTTGTCTGGTACATCCCCCAAGTGATGAAAAGCAGGGTGGAGAAGCTGGCTCAGGTTTTGTGCACATGCCCAAGCTGGTGACGGGGGACCTAGGAGAGCTGATGGGGCTCAGTCTAGCATTGCCACTGCCCCTAGGTTTAGATGAACTCTGGTTTTGGCAGAATCTGCATCTCATGCCTCTCCATCCTCTCCCGGAATGTCACTCTGGAATCCTGTGATCTTTGCTCCCTGGAGAAAGTAGGAATAAAGCAGGGAGGGAAAATAATTAAACCTGATGAAGAGGAGGTAGAGCTGTTGGGAGATAATAGTTATGGATAATGTATTAAAGATCAGACAGCTGTGTTGGGCATTTGACATGTGACACCCCCGATCTTCCTCCTCCACTACTCACAGTCCTCCTTCCCACTGGTCAGCACCAAGCCCAGTGGACAGAGGCATCACAGGCTAAGAGGTAGACACTGCTATTAGTCCCATTTTACAGATAGGGAAACTGAGGTTTATAGAAGTTAAATAACTTGTCCAAGGTCACATAGCTATAAATAAGCAATTGCAGGATTTGAACCTCAGCCAATAGCATTAAGCTCAAGCCTTAAATCATTCTACTATTCTATCTCCTGTGGATTTCTCTACCTATGCTCTGTAGCTCATGCAAGAAAACAGCTTAAAAACAACAGAATGACAGTTTAGTTGTGAGAGGGATTTAATTTCATCTCTGCCACTAATTTTTCATATAACCTCAATAATGTCACTTAACCTCATAAGCCTTACTTTGTTTACCTGTAAAATGTTAATAATACTCCATGTCCTGTTATCACCATAGGATTATATTGAAGCAATTCACGTGGGTGAGCTTTGAAGAAAAGAAAGGTCTTCTAAATATGCCATGATATGATGTAGGAGAAATAGCATCAGCTGTGGCCTGGGCCAACGTTGGAATTTGTCACACTAGTGGAAACTTCCTGACTCTCAAGTGTCTCATCTATTAAAAAGGGATTCCATAACCTGCCAGGGACTTTTGGCATGAGAAACACATACGTTGGAATCCCAGCGCAGTGGCCATCAGCGTGTCTGACCCATGCAAGAGCTTCCCTTACCCCCAGGGGAAGCAGATGGAGCTGCTGAAGGCACAGTAGATGAGAGGGTTGATGGCACTATTCAAGGCTGGCAGGTTCTGAATGATCACAGAGGCATAGAAACGCTCCTTGGTGTCTGGGAGGAGGTTGAAATTGTCCAAAATGTCAAAGAGGAAGTACGGACTCCAGCAGCAGATGAAGGCTGGGGGAGAAGAGCGCATTAGCACCGTTGCAGGCTGCAGCCGAAGCCACAGTCTCTCTTGGTTAGCCCTGATCGGACTTTCAGCTAAGAAGTTCTTTGGCACCTGGGATCTCTCAGAAATACTGGGGTTGGGTATGCTGCTTAGAATAGTGATCTGTGTTGGCACTGATGTCATGTCCACTTCAACACAGTCACACGTACAGCTTTAGATATTCCTAAAACTGAGTAAATACTCTGCAGCTTCTCCATCTGTAAAGGGGAGGTCCAATTTCTACTGTTGTGGACTCCGTATTGAGAGCCTGGGAGTGGCTGTATATGGCTGTACCCTCTCATGAAACATAGGGCTAAAGGAAAACAAGACAAATCCTTGGGAGACTCTCTGGAAAAAGAAGAACAGGAATCATTTTGGCCAGATAGTGACTCTTTTTGGGGGGTATGGCGGGAGAAAGGGGTGATCCCCATGTTTTCACAGCACAGCCCAGTTCCATCACGATGTTCTCAATTTGCTTTTCCATTTCTAAGTTAGTCTCTCCAAAAAACACCCACCCAATGCTCATCCCCAAATCCACTGATGTGTGTGAGACCCTGATTCTGTTTGGCTCCCAATCCTCAAGGAAATGGGTAGGAAGTGGGGATACAGAGTGTGATGGTTAATTTTATGTGTCAACTTGACTGGGCCGTGGGGTGCCCAGATTTTGGTCAAACATTATTCTGGATGTGTATGAGGGTGCTTCCAGATGAGATTAACATTTCAATCAGTAGACTAAGAAAAGCAGATTTCCCTCCCAGCATGTGTGTGGGGGCCTCATCCAATCTGTTAAAGAATAGAATAGAACAAAAAAGCTGAGTGAGAGGAGATTCACTCTCCCTGCTTGCCTGTCTCAGAGCTGGGACATTGGTCTTCTCCTGTCTTCACACGTGGGGTCAAACTGGAATTTACACCATCAACTCTCCTGGTTGTCAGGCCTCTGGACTTGGACTAAAACTTATACCATTGGCTCTCCGGGGTTTACAGCTTGTCAACTTGCAGATCTTAAGACTTCTCCCTCCGTAATCATAGGAGCCAATTTTTTTTTTTTTAGTATTTCTCTTTCCCCTCCATCACACCCTCCTATTTCTCTGGAAATACCAGACTAAGACACACTCCAGGGTTGACTGGACACACACATGTGTCTCCTACTTTCTTCCCACATTCTCTCCACCCCATCTCCCCCTTACACACCCATAGCATTTTTTCTTAGAGCAGAAGTCTGGTTCCTTGGCCATCTGCATGCAGGGGCAAACTTTCCTCCATCACTGTTCAGTGGGGATTCTGTAACTTGTTGGGGAGCCTTAGAAGGAGAAATTGACTGACTTATGGTCCCCCATCCCACCCCAGACCTTGGCAATGTATTAAGGGGGAGCAATCCAGACACAGAGACAACTGAGCATGCTGGACTCTAGGTGGTTAACTCCAACATTGGCCCAGCAGAGTGGTTTGGGGCATCAAGGGGCGAAATGGCCCTGTGTGCTTGTGAGTTTGTGTGTGGGGTGATCCTGGTTGTCACGGGGATGCCAGTCCTCCTGCATGGTATAGGCAGCCCAGCCAGCAACGACGTGTCTCATGACCCATACAGCCTTGGAATGCCCAACTGGACATTCACGTAGGGGAGAATGCTGTTTATAGTTACCCTATCTGAAACCTAATTCTGTTTTATAAATGAACACAGATGTTTTTAAAAATACTGAACTTCCCAGAAATGCAATTTCCTTGTAAGTAGAGAAAAGACTACTTTCTCAAATTTGAAGCTTTATTTTTTTTGCTTGCTCAGAAAATCAAGTCACTGATAGCAATACTGCTTATATTTTTTATGTCTCCATGAAACACACCTGTATTGGTTTTCATTCGTAGCTGATACTATGTCTAGGGGTAAGCTTCTCACTACTTCATTATTCTTCTGGTGTAGTTGTGCTGAAGAATTTGCATGTTAAAATTGGAATTGCTTTATTAAAGATTATTTTTTTATCCCTCCTTTATATTATTTTTGGGATAATATATTCATTTTTTAAGAACTATAGTGGGTAGGTAGTAATATTATGTATACCTTTTATTTCAGGATGGTAAAGGAGCATTATAACATATTTTTGTAGGAAGGGCCATTCTGGTCTGATGGGGGTGTCAGCACCTGCTGACTGTCTAGTGGACATGCCTGCTTACAGACGGAAAGGACTCCACAGGGCCTGGGAAAATGGTTTCTGATTGAAAAGGGCTATGCTGGCTCTGGAACACACGTGTAAGCACACATTTCCCAACTCAACCTCCAGGGAAGGTGCGCCAGTGATTCTGATCGTGTGGGAAAGTGAGGGAGTCTTTGATCTGCTTTCGAAGCCTCTAAGAAAGGTTTCTGAGCCTTGGTGGGTTGTATGTGCTTTATCCTCGTTCCGCCTGCAGCGTTGTTGTGTGTGTGTGTGTTCTGCTGGCTGAGTCACGCTGTGTGCGGTCTGTTTGGCATTTTGCAGTTGCGTTTTAGAAAGGTGAGAAGGACTGTTCTGGTGGTTTGACATGCAGCTAATGGAAGAGCTATGCTTTCTCAGAGCTTCGAAACCTGACAGGGGGGCAGGGAGGGGGGCATTTGAGCTAAATCAGAAAAAAAAAATAGCACCAACCCCTTTCCTTCTTGTATATCTGCACTCATTCATTCAACAAATATTAATCGAACAGCATGTGTGGGACCCCATTTTAGGCCTTGGTGATAATAATGTAAGTAACACAAAAGCCAAAGTCATTGCCCTCGTGGATTTATTACTCCAGCAGGGAAGACAGACAATAAGAAAATCAATATATATCCTGTAGTGTCAGGTAGAAGTAGGACCCATGAAGAAAAATAAGTCCAAGTGGAAACTAGAGAAGGGCTATTTTAAAAAGACTTGTCAAGGAGGCCTCAGGGAGGTGGCATTGTTGGTGAATGAATGAGGCTAGGAAGTAAGCCAGGCCACCGACCTGCGAGCAGAGCATTTCAGATGGGAAACAGTGCCAGGTGACTTTATGGTCTTAAGAGTAGAAAGAAGGGAAAAGGAAAGGACAGAAGATAGGAGGGTGGAAGGGAAGTTAAGGTGGCCATAAGGGAAGGATTTATAGTGACCCTGAAATTAAATATCCAGAAGAAATGGAAAGCCACTTTTATCTTCCCTTTACTCATGAACTTTGGTCCCAGAGGAGAGTGTGTCTTAAAGGAAGTGACTGAGCAGGTGATGTGACCACCTGCTTCAGCTAGTTAGGTCCTGGTGACAACTGTATTCACAAAGAGAGGCATTAGGAACCAAATGTTGACTCTTGAAGGAGCCAGAGAGGGACCGATGGGTTCCACACATTCTTTGCCAGTCAGACAAAAGCAGAAGTGCCTATAGAAAAATGCCTTTCTTGCGTGGGCTTTCTGCCACCAAGTCCCAGGTGCAAGTTTGCTTTTGGAATGGTCAAACAGTTTCATGACACAAGGAGGGACACTGCTTACCAAGAATGATGACGATGCTATACTTGATGGCCTTGATTTTTGCCTTTGAGATGAGCCCTCGATTGTAGCTGGTGCACAGTTTCCCACCTGTCAATACAACAGGGAAATGGTAAAATGAAGTGCTCAAGATGTAACATTTTGTTTCTGCCAATGGAAACATCAACGGTTAGACCCACAATTTGCATACAGATAGGACTGCTTATAACACCTAAGCCTAGAAGGCCTTCTTCGGAAATTTCCAGAGTAAAGATGGCTCTGGGTTGGTTGCTGAAAAATGCTCAGTTTGCAGCTTAATATCATATGCAAATGCTATATGGAACACCCAGACCCTCTCAAGAAACTTGGTCGGATGGCCTGAACCAGCTGCAGCTGGAATTAGACCATGTGACTGCAGGGGGTAAGCCCTTCCCTATGGAGGGCTATTTCCTGAACCCCTGCTATATGAGATACCTATGTGGTCATGTTAGTAACCTGGGCAGTGTCATTTTCCTAGAATTGTTGCCCCAGACCAACTCATACATCTAACTCAAGAAGTTCACTCTCAAGAAAAGCTCAAGCCAGAGGTATCAAACAGGAGCCTGGAAGTTTAAGTCTAATCATATGTTGGTTGTTGTCTGATTGTCAAACACTTGAGAAGTTAATATAAGAATCCACTAGAATGTAAGCTCGATGAGGACCGGGGCTCTGTTTTCTCCACTTCTGTAGTCTGTAAAGAAATTGAATGATTAATGCAGATTTGTTGAATGAATCGATCAATACCAACCTCTGATTAGTCAAGAAGTAGTGGTAAAACAAAGGTTGATTAGGATGGGCAAAATCCAGTGTAACAGATCTTAATAGAAGGAGTGGATAAATGGCAAATTTGGGGATGAAAATGTTGGATGCAGTATCCCTTACCTCTGTGGAAGAGTTTTATTGTCAGGGCTTCTGCCAGCCCATATGGCACCTTTGTGAAAATTAGGAAAAGGGGCCTTTCCTCTGGATGAACGCAGACCTGCCCACAGCACACTCAGTGAAGGAGGCAGGGAAGGACGCCAGCCCCAAGTGCCCCTCAGCTGGGAGCTGTTGTGTGGGGCTCGGTGGGCACAGCCCTAGTGGTAGCCAAGGTTGGTGGCCACCCAGTGCATCTAAGTCACACAGGGCAGGGAGGTTGCAAACTAGGGAGACAAACTGCTGTGCTCAACTGTCCTCATGACACCGTTCTCATATATGAAATTTATTTTAATCCCCACAGAAACTGGGTCAGAAGTTTACCTTCGCGATGTTCTTTCAATCCCATCTCCAATCCAATCAGCTCAATCCAACAAGCAAAGCACATCTGCTAAAAGATAAGGACTGAATAGAAGGGCTGGAATAGAATTCTTGTTCTCTAAGAACTTTTAATCCATTGCACACTCTTTGACGGCTCGGGGAGACGAGAGAGATGCTGCTATGGTCTGAATATCCCTGCCAAAACCTGTGTTGAAATTTAATTGTCATTGCAACAGTATTGGGAGGTGGGGCCTTTAAGAGGTGACCAGGTGGTGAGGGCTCTGCCTTCATAAATGGATTAATTACGGGAGTGGGCTTCTGATACAAAGGATGAGTTTGGCCTGACTTTCTCTCTGTCTCATATGCTCGCTTTTGCCTTCCACCTTCTGCCTGGGATGACCCTCCCCTGACGAGGTGGGCCATGCTCTTAGACTTCTCAGCCTTCAGAACCATGAGTCAAATAAATCCCTTTTCATTATAAATGACCCAGTCTGTGCTATTCTGTTATAATGGCAGAAAATGGACTAAGACAAATGTAAACCAACTGTGGGCAGAGGAGGGACCCATTTTTCCACCGCTGCGCCAGGAGACGGTGTGGGAGGTGCAGAGAGCATCGGGTAAGCTGGAACAGCATGGGAAGGGGCCCAAGGCAAAGGCAGGGTGCAGGTGTGGGACTGGGAGACGTGGGAAGCAGAGGGAGTATCCTCAGTCAGACATGGAAAAAGAAAATGTAGGATGAATTTGAACTACGGTGAGTCATCTTGCTTGGCTGTAGCCTGCAAGCACGTGGGGTTTGAGGGTGGAGAGGAGAACTGAGGGCAGACTGGAGAGAGCTTGAATGTCTTTGGGAGGAGTTTGGACCAAACTTTTGCAGCAGCAGGAGGCCATGGAAGCTTTGGAGTGTGAATATTTACTCACTGGAGTGGATAAGCTGTTATCAGGAATAACAGGAATAGGGGCTTTTGGGGCACAAAGAACTAAGATACTAATTATAATTAACTCATATTTCTTAATGTGTACCCATAAGTCCACTCTTGAGTACTCTTATGGTCTTCAAATTATTCTGTGCACTTTATAGGTCCACAAAACCTAGCACTGTGAGGAAGACACTGCTTCAGAAGCGTTTGCAGCAGTGGTTCTCAGCTGGGGGTAACTTTGCTTTCCAGGGGACTTTTGGCAATGTCTGGACCCATTTTTTATTTTATTTTATTTTTTTAGAAGTAGGATGTCATCCAGGCTGGAGTGCAGTCATGTGATCATAACTCACTGGAGCCTCGAACTCCCGGGCTGAAGCCATCCTCTTGCCTCAGCCTCCCAAAGCACTGGGATTATGGGCGTGAGCCATCACATCTGGCCTGTACAAATTTTTGGTTTTCACAATTGTGTGTGTGTGTTTGTGTGTGTGTATGTGTGTGCACCCGCGCATTACTGGCATTTAGTGGGCAGAGGCCAGGAATGCTGCCAAACATCCTTCAATGAATAGGACAGCCCCCTATGACAACGAATATTCCAGTCCAAAATGCCAATCATGCCAAGGGGGAGAAACCCTGATTTTCGGGATGGTATCTGGGGAAGGACACAAGCTTCGGGGCCATGCTGGAATCCATCCTCCAGCTCTACCAACTGCTAACTATGTAAACAGGCAAATTAGCCAAACTTCTCAGCTTCAGTTTTCCCATTTAAAAAATGAGGTATAGAAAACCACACTCACAGAGTTACTGTGAGGAATAACAAAGTATTCAAAGTACCAAGTCACACACTGGGGATGTTGGTAGCTTTACCAGTTGGGGTGAACGAATTTTTAATGGTATTTCAGGTGGAATATGAACTGTCTTTATAAAAGCGAATAGAAAGTCTGGCTAAATTAGATCGTCTACTATATAAAGTTGTTACCTGTATGAAAATTACATACAACATAAAATGATCAGGGTGGGATTCTACCTATGGGAGGCAAGGAAAGAAGACAGCTGACCAAATTATATTTTTTCCAAGCGTCCCTGCAGGCTGGTCCTAGGTAACGGCTGGCCTCTAAACAGTATGGCTCTAAACACTCAGTTGGTCTTTCAGAAAAATTTTGAGAATGACATCTGTGCTTTGAAATCTGTTTAAAACAGAAACTCGCAATAATTTCCACAGGGCAACTGGGTGACAATATAATCAACTACCTGCCCTGAGATCAGTGAAAAGCGCCTTTAATCTGACCACTGTAGGAAATGCAAAGCCTCCGGCTTCTAAAGATGGCTCTTCAAAGAAAGCTGAGCTACAAAATGCCAGTAATTCTCCTTTATTGGGAGATAAAAGGATTATTTCTACTCAGGCCTTGGCACTGAGCTGGAGTAAAAAGCAGTTAAATTCAGCTGTCACTGTGCATTAACAGCTTGGGTAGCCTGGAGGTGGCAGGTCCATTCGATTTGGGACTGGAAGAAGCTCACTGACTGTTTTAGTTCCAAGGTATATCCCTAATGGGCGCCCAAGCTGGAAATTTGGTCTCTAAATGGTCACTTCTTGTTCCTCACTTTCCCTGGCTGCGGGCCTCTTACAGAACCACTGGGAACCCATCTTTATGTGGGCTGAGCGCCTGAAGCTGGAATAATACCTTGGGATGCTAAATAGAGGCAGAATTTATTCCTGGGGATTCACCTGTGGTCCTATAATGAGTACAGGTGATTTGTTTGGAAACAAGGAAGTCTAACTGGCAATTTTTAAAAATAAATATGTTTCATATAGTAGTAATATTCATCAGGTGTCGGGCAGGTGGGAGAGGGGAGGAGGGGATGGGTATATTCACACCTAATGGGTGCGGTGCGTGCACCCAATGAGCTTGAAAATCTTATTACATGCTTTGAGGTCTGACTTGAGTGGAGCAAAAGCAATATATGTGACCTAAACCTATGTGCCCCTGTAATATGCTGAAATAAAAAATAAGAAAAAAAAATCTGTTTCATATGTTGGAAACTTTATGTACTTTAGGTTGATTTAAAAACTTAAACTCTTTTTAGCAGTTTTTGTTGATTTCTAAAATTTTTAAAACTCGAAATTCATTTTAAACAGTAATGGCCTCTATAAATACAAATATAGAAAATGCCTCTGGAGCTTATCAGTTAAATAAGGCCTTGTACACTTAGCTGTGGGACATCAATCATTTCCTTCCCAGGATATTTCTGAATCTCCAGTTTTCTGATAGACCCGGGGGGTGTCTCGGCCTGGGCCACCTCCTGTGCCACTGCAGTGACTCTGTCTGGATCCTGCTTCCCACGGTCACTGCAGCTGCCCTGGGCAGCCCCAGGCCACTCCACCCAGACTTCTCTTTGTTGGCCATCTCCTCCTGAGGAGCTCTGGCTGGGTGCCAGCGACTCTGTAGCCATGGTCACTTAGCTCACTTAGAACAGTCATTATTGTTTGTGCCCTTGGGTGGTTGCTTTGCTCTTCTACTCTTCCTCTCAGGGCCTCAGTTCTATCTCCAGGCTGGGGATTATTCAGCACCACTACCCTCCCCTGCGATATCTGCTCTCAAAGCTCTTCCACTAGGAAGCAAGACAATGACCTTGTTCTGTGCTCTGTTTGTCCAGGGGCCTGCAGCATAGTTGCTTATGCTCCCAGGAGTTCAGCTCCTTTAGCTTCACACACAGCATTTTCCTACCTAGATGCTGACAGGTGGCTGGAGTGGTTAGGTAGGAAGGTCCTTCAGTGACTCAGAGCTTACAGTTTCCTTTGACTCTAAGGCCCTCTTCCTGGTCTGCATTCACTGTGGCCGAGCCCATCTTCTCCAGCACGTTTTTACTTTCATGGATGTTATTGTCCCCTTCTTGTCATTTGAGGTGTTCCCTCTCTCCCCACTAGCTGGACATACCTGCATAGGCCTGGAGCTATGCAAGTATGAAAGCATTTACAGTTTTTTTCGCAGGAGGTTTTTAGCCCAGTGCAAACCAGAAGTCACAGCTAGTTACGAGGAGGTATCACCTAACTCACCAGTTAGTCTTTCCTGTACCTCAGTTCCTCCAATCAGTCAGAGCCAGAAACTTTGAAAGGCCTAAAATAATTATGCAGAGACAGGTGAGCTGTTCACCAAACCTGTTCCTTGCCCTCCACCTGGGCACACAGTGAAACTGCCCTTTATAAGATTAATAAAAGGCCGAATTGTCCTAGGGGCCTGAACTCTGCAAATGTTTAGGCATAGTCAAAAACAAAACAAAAAACAAACAAAACCAGCCATTGTTCCCTAGCTTGTCTTTCTGTAATTGCTTACTGCTTAGGAGTCATGTATCCTTGACTAGCATAAGATTTGTGATTTCCCCAATCACTTCCATAGATAACATTGCTATTATAAAACCTAAGACTGGTCTCTGAGATATATTACAGACTCTGCATTCAGGGGGAACAACTGACCAGTGGCCATATGTGGAAACTGACTCAACGGGTCCTGTGATCCCCCTAACCAGGAACCGTCTCAGGGCAAGAAGACAATTTCTGCTTCCTAACCCTATGAACTCATACCCAGCTAAACCATAGCCAGGGGTCCTCAAACTTTTTAAACAGGGGGCCAGTTCACTGTCCCTCAGACTGTTGGAGAGTGCGCACTGTGGGCCCGGGATGAGTGGGCTGCTAAGCAGGACAGGCAGCGGCAGCAAAAACACCCAGCGGGCTGGATAAATGTCCTCTGCGGGCCACATGTGGCCTGTGGGCCATAGTTTGAGGACGCCTGCCATAGACCCAATTCCCTAGCCCTTTGCCCACTAAACTACCTTTAAAAACATTAGCCTCCAAATTCTCAGGGAGATGGAGTTGAGAAATTTCTCCCATCTCCTTGTTTGGCACCCTGCAATATTAAATTCCTTCTCTACTACAATGTCTGCTGTCTCAGTGTATTGGCTTCCTTTTGAGCAGCAGGCAATAAACCTGGGTGGAAACAACAGCTAGACTACAGTTCCCAGCCTTCCTTTCAGCAGGGTGTAGTCATGTGGCTAAGTTTTGCCTAAAGGAACCTGAGAAGAATTGATGTCTAGTGTCCCCACACCTGGCCCAGGTAAACCACTTGAGTAATCCTCCACTCCCTCTCTTTCCCTACCCCTACCTGCTGAAAGTAGATGCTGAGGAATACCTTAGCAGTCTTCTGTTAAAGGTGGTGGAATCTCCACTTGCTTGAATTTCTGAATAACCATGTGGAACAATGCCCTTCCCTTGGGCATTTACTGCCAATTGGACTTTAATTGAGCAAGAAATAAACCTCTATTTTGTTAAGGCTACTGATTTTGCAGTTTACACAGCTGCTAGTGTTTCCCTAACTAAAGCAGAGATTGGGACCTCATACATAGCACTGTCTTAATAAAAACCTAAAACATGTGGCACTGGCTTAGTGAGCAGGCAGCATGTGGCAAGGAAATTGAGGTTGGAAGCTGGGACACACTGGAGACCCATTCCACAGAAGTGCCACATATGATGCCTGGGGAGGCTGACTGTGCATACTGAGCCTGGAGCCCAGGGGATGAGGTTGGTAAACTGAATGTTAACAGCATGTACTGATCATTACCACTTGTGTTAAGTAAGATACTGGGAAAAAGAAATGAACCTAGACAAGAGTTGGTTGGCTTATGAACAAAAATGAAAGGGAGTTATAGAAAGTTCCCAAATTTGGCATCTTGCAGAGTTGCAAATGCCAGCTACTTCTATTTCCCAACAGTACTGCTGCATACTTTGTGTGTGGTCCAGTGCAAAATAAAAATGCAGGCAGAGCATTAAACCAAACGTGGGCTCCTTCCAAGTGTGTAGGTCCCAGCCAATAAAGATGGCCCTGGTCCCCAAATTAAGCTATAACTTTGAGAGGTTTTAACCAGCAGAGACCCATTAAGATTCATCCTTGAGGCGCAGAGCACAGGATGTGGATGCGGCCTCTCACCTATTGCTTCAGATGGCCTCAAACTAGCTTCCATTAAATTCGGAGACAGAGACTGGGCAAGAAAGCAAAGAAACAAATCAGACCTGAGAATTATATTAAGAAAGTCTTTTTGGATATGATTGCTGGTACGTGAAACTAACTGGAAGCAAATAGACCAGAACCTACTAAGTTTTTGAGGAATTACATTGCCAAAATAAACCATGAAATTTATATCTTTGTCAATACATAGATCTATCAGACTTTTAAAATTTCACTAATCCTGTGGGTGGAAAATTATATCTAAATGAGGTTTAAACACGTACTTTTCTGATTATTAATGAGGTTGAAAATCTTATTTTGGTCCATTTCTGTTTCTAATACTGTGAAATGCCTGTTTGGGCTTTGCTGATTTTTCAAACCTATTTATCTTTTTAAAAAATATTTTTAATTGATTTTTAGGAGTTTTTCATATATTGTGAGTACTAATCATTTTCCAGATATATGTGCTGCAAACAGCTTCTCTTGTGACAGTGGAAGGGAGTTTAGTATAACTCGCTCCATTTTGCTTCTGACCCCCTGCGGTCACATCCTTTAGGTTAAAAGCTTTTGCTCAGCTCTGCACCATAGGCTAGAAAAAAGGTGACAATCATTCCTTTCCCAAAAACTAACCCCCGGGGAGATAAGGAAAGCATCCAGTACCAATGCTATGTTAAAGATTTGTAGGAACATCCTGACCTGACCTTCACCCTCCAAAGTTAACTGACCAAGAGCAAAGATGTCTTACAACTTCCTCAGACCCTCCTCACTAATACCCAGTCCTCAGCTACCTCTTACAACTCCCCACCCTTCTTCCCTTAAGATAAGAGCCTAAAGTTCATACCAACTTAAGATAACTCTTTAGGACACTAGTTTGTCATGTTCTTGGTTTGCTGACTCTTCAAATAAAAGTCACTTTCCTTTCTGTAATGCCTTGCTTCTCGACTTATTGATTGTCCTGCTGCGATTGGTACCAGCTTAGACTCAGTTACACTCCCACTTAGTGGATTGACTTTTTAAATGTCAACAGAATGTGAACTACAATAAAATCTTATGCCCCCAGCTTACTGAATGGACCCCCTCTTGGTCAAGAGGACTCTAGAAATACCCTAAAGCTGAGTTGCTGACCATGAAAAGGGAGGTCAGACATGCCTCGTCATGCCTCCTTCCCTTAGAGATATCCTTTATAATGCATTAACAGATGTAAGGTTGTACAAGACAAAGTTTAGGCCAGGCTCGGTGGCTCACGCCTGTAATTCTAGCACTCTGGGAGGCCGAGGTGGGAGGATTGTTTGAGCTCAGGAGTTCCAGACCAGCCTGAACAAGAGTGAGACCCTGTCTCTACTAAAAATAGAAAGAAATTAGCTGGACAACTAAAAAATATATATATATATAGAAAAAATTAGCTGGGCATGGTGACGCATGCCTGTAGTGCCAGCTACTTGGGAGGCTGAGGCAGAGGGATTGCTTGAGCCTAGGAGTTGAGGTTGCTGTGAGTGAGGCTGATGCCATAGCACTCTAGCCTGGGCAACAGAATGAGACTCCTTCTCAAAAAAACAAAACAAAACAAAACAAAAAAACAAACAAAAAAACAAAGACAAAGCTTAAACCATACCTGCAGGTCATCAATTTACTCAGAAGATCACTTGAATTTTGGTAAAGGTCTGGTGGCTTGTCTGTGATTAACAGACATCCTTATCTTAAGTTAAAATATTCCCAGCCTTTAGACAAAGCTTCATTTCTTTAACTAATTACAAACCAAAGAATCTTTAAACCCACCTATAACCTAGAAGCCACTTTGAGATGTACCGTTTTTTCAGGCCAAACCACTGTATGCCCTCCATGTATTGACTTAGGGTCTTACATGTAATTCCTGCTTCTGTGAATGTATAAAACCAAACTGTAACCCAGCATCTGCAGGCACAAATCCACAGGACTTCTGGAGGCCATGTGCTCTGGGCTGGTCATAAATATCTGGCTCCGAATAAACCTCTTTAGATTATTTTACAGACTTTGGGTGATTTTCCTTTGAAAAGAGTTAAATATATCTATATTCAGTTTAATATTTCTTATATTTTGTTTAAGAAATAATCCTTCCTTTCAGAATCTAGGAAGAACTCAAGCAAATCAGCAAAAAAGAAACAAAAAAACCCCATCAAAAAGTGGGCAAAAGACATGAAGAGAATTTCTTCAAAAGAAGATAGACAAATGGCCAAAAAAACATATTTAAAAATGCTCAACATCACGAATCATCAGGGAGATGCAAATTAAAACCACAATGAGAAATAACCTTACCTCTGTCACAATGGCCATTATTAAAAATGACAGATGTTGGCATGGATGCAGAGAAAAAGGAATGCTTATGCACTCTTGGTGGGACTGCAACCCCTACAGAAAACAGTATGGAGATCCTCAGAGAGTTAAAAGTAGATCTATCATTAGATCCAGCATCCCATTACTGGGTATCTACCCAAAGGAAAAGAAATCATTTTATCAAAAAGACACCTGCACTCAAATGTTTATCACAGCACAATTCACAATTGCAAAGATATGGAATCAACCTAAATGCCCATCAATTCATGAGTGAATAAAGAAAATGTGGTGTATACATACCATGGAGTACTACTCAGCCATAAAAAGGAATGAAATAATGTCTTTTGTAGCAACTTGGATGAAACCAGAGACCGTTATCCTATGTGAAGTATCCCAGAAATGGAAAAACAAATACCACATGTTCTCACTAATAAGTGGGAGATAACTGATGGGTGCACGCACAGGCACAAAAGACACTGGAAACCAGGAAGAGGGGAGGGTGGGAATGGAGGTGTGGGATAAAAACTTACCTATCAGGTACAATGAACAGTTTCCCAGTGATGGACACACTGAAAGCCCTGACTTCAGCATTATACAGTGTATCCATGTAACAAAAACATTCGTCCCCCCTTAATATGTTGGAGAAAAAATCCCCAAAGAAATAATCCTTCTTTACCCCAATATCATAAAGATATCATCCTACATTTTTAAAAATAATTGAAAAAGTCTTATTTTCCACATTTAATCGCTAATTCCCCTGGAAATTGCTTTTGCCTATGTATTGAGGTAAAGATCCAATTTTATTTCTTCCTCTATGTCTTCTGACATCTATCAAGTTCTCATGTAACTGTAGGTCATTTTGGGACCTGTTTTCTTTTCTATGTCTATTGTATTGTGTCACTACCACACTTTCTTAATCACAATGGCTTTTTAATAGTAAATCTCAATACTTGGTACAGCAAACTCCTCTACCTTGTTCTTCTTCTCCAGGGATGTCTTCTCTATTCTTGGCTCTTGAATTTTCCATGTATATTTTTAAATCGGCTGGCCAAACTCAATAAAACGTTTCAATTCAATTTTGGCTGGAACTTTATTAACTTGAAGATCAGCTGGGGTAGGGTCAATCCTGTCTTTATGACATTGAATCTTATTATTCACGAAACTGTCATAATCTTTTATTTGTATCTTTATGTTTTACTTGCACATCTTTTTAAAAATGTGGTTATTGGTAGAGAATTCATTCTGTCCACTGTTGCTGATAAAGAAGTTGGTACTGAGAGCAATTAATGTGCTTCTCTTACATTCATTAAGCTAGAAAGTGAATAGGACCCAACCCAGTTCCTAATCCACAGCATCTTTCTCCATCTCATTCTGCCTCATTTAATTTGAAACATGCAATTTGGACATATCATGGATCACATCTGCCAGGCATAATGGCTGGACACGGTTATATCTAGATATGTCACACTTTGCACATTCCGTGGGTACGCTCCCAATCTCCCGCCCCCTTGCAATAAATGTTCTGTTTTGTATGAGCAGATACCCCTGGACAAGGACAACATGCTCATTTATGAAAGATAACATGTGAGATTAGAAACCTCATTTCCTCTACTTCTGGCCCTGCATGCTTATCTGTGGGGAAGTCTTTAAATCATTTTTGAAACGCTTCTTTGTCTTTCTGTCTGCCTGTGAGTGGGAGAAAACAGACATATTTGTCAGCAAGAAGAGTGGTTCTTACACCAAGAATGGCTTGAGTTTTTCAGCCAGTGTTTACAAAGTGAGCTTCTGTTCACACTAATCACAGCTAATGTCCCCTTGTTGATGAGCAATAATCCTGGCCTGCTGACACAGCTGGAGATCCTACTTACCTGCCAACTCCAGCGCGGCTTGGCTGTAGTGACAGATGGGAAATCAAGTGAGCTCCATTTATGAATAAGATATAAAGAGTATATGAACTTTTGAGAATACCAGCTGCCCTCATTCAAGAAGGTCACTGATGGTAATGAAAAATATAGACAACTACAAAATAAGTGTAATGGGGATATAAAACTGTATTAAACAATAAACACGGACTGTAGCCATTCCCACCTTTGGGGAGGGGGAATGACATTCTGTCTATCAGTGTGAAACAAATCTCTAAGTGGCTTTGTGCCATTTCAGAGACTGGCGGTTGGGGGCAGCCCAAGAGTGCAGGGACATGGGGGGACTCTGGAGAGAGACAGGAGCTCAGTAACAGCGAGGAGAGGCCTGCTGGGAAACGGTGGTGGGTAGCTGGCAGTGTGGAAACCTATCACCAAACCTCCAGTGACGTCTGCTCTATGCGCTCTCGGGAGTGCTGAACTCAAGGAAAATGGGGTGGGCTTAAGGGCTCACTGGGCTGGGAGTGGAGGGAACAGAGAGTTGTAGGAAGCGAGATAGGAAGGGCGAGAGCTCAGAGGGGCAGAGAGGAACATGCCAGCCTCCTAGAACTGGTAGAAATCACAGGACAGGAGTTTTCTCACGCCTGTAATCCTAGCACTCTGGGAGGCTGAGGCTGGAGGATCGCTTGAGGCCAGGAGTTCTAGACCAGCCTGAGCAAGAGTGAGACCCCACCTTTACTAAAAATAGAAAGAAATTAGCTGGAAAACTAAAAATAAATAGAAAAAATTAGCCGGGCATGGTGGTGCATACCTGTAGTCCCAGCTACTTGGGAGGCTGAGGCAGAAGGATTGCTGGAGCCCAGGAGTTTGAGGTTGCTGTGAGCTAGGCTGATGCCACGGCACTCTAGCCCAGGCAACAGAGTGAGACTCTGTCTCAAAAAAAAAAAAAAAAAAAATTGGGCCCTGAACCTACCAGTCATGACTCAGCTTTTAGATGTTAAATATATCAAAACAAAAACTTCGGGAGATGAGACTGGAATAGCTCTCTGAAGAAAGAAGAACACTGGAGGGAGTGCCATGGAGGAAAGAAAGCCACACTAAAGACCCTGCGTTTGAGTTTTTAATAATTTTTTTTTTTTTTAATTTTGAGCTCGTCTTTCAGTCATTTACCACCTCCTTTTCTAAATGTTCTTCCTTCTGATAGGAAGTGCCCTGCACCTAGTTAGTCCACCAACAGCTTTCCCATGCCAAAGCCCCCAGCCAGGGCACACCTGGAGCCTTGCATTTTTGTCCACTATAAAGCCTTCCCACTCCTCTGTCTGCCAAAAGGCAAGTGATAGTAGCTGACTCTCTTGTTACAGCAAGCTCTGAATAAGCAGCCTTCGTCTGTTCTTACTCTGTTGGTCTTTTCTTTCTGCAGTCTTTCTCTCCCACCTCTTTGCCTGTTATGAACCAAATGTTTGTGTCTCCCCAGCATTCATTTTTTGAAGCCCTAGGCCCTAATGTGATGATATTTGGAGATGAGACCGTTGAGGGGTAATTAGGGTTAGATGAGGTCATAGGGTGGAGTCTTCATGATGTGACTAGTGGTCTTATAAAAAGAAACATCAGAGCTTGGACTCTCTCTTCCTGCCATGTGAGAACACAGAGAGATGGCATCTGTCTGCAAGCCAGGAAGAAAGCCTCACCAGGAAATGGACTGGCTGCCACCTTGATTTTGGACTTCTCAGCCTTCAGAACTGAAAAAATAAATTTCTATTTTTTAAGCCACCCAGTCTATAGTATTTTGTTATGGTAGCCTGAGCAGACTAGGACACTGCCTGTCCCCTCTGCTCCCCTCTACCCAAAGCTCTGGACCTTCCTAAACCCTCTGGTCCCACCACACTTGGCCTGTCCACCATCAAAGCAGGCTCATGCCCTCTGCTAGGTGACTTCCCACATAATCTGTTTATACTTGCATAAGGTACATTACTCACTCCAGGCAACAAATGTACTCCTGGGCTCTCCTAGGGATAATATCTACATGAAAAAGGACTGGCTCATTGATGTGACTTTCAAGTGTCATGGACGGCCCAGCAAGGAGAGAACTGAAGGCAGGCAGAGCATCTATCACAACTCTCATATCAGCCTCTGGTGCTTCCCCATTGCTTGTGGCACCTAGTCTCATACCTGTGTATCAGAATATATCTCATCTTGGCGATTACCCATTCACTGAGCATGCTAGTTTTAAATCTGTAGAAGTTTAGGGATTCATAGTGTCAATAAATACATATATTATCAGTCCCAGCATGGGGCCTTATAGGGTCTAAGCATGAAGTTTACACAGAGACATGCATCAAAAATGTACTTCTTTGTAGGGGTTGAGTTGATGATTAAAAAAACTAATATCTCATATATATAGCTAGAATAATATTGGCTGTTTATCCAGGCTAAAGGGCCACTGGGCTATTGTTTCATGTTATACAATTTATGTAATTACAGAAAATGTTAATATATGGTTAAATGGTAAAAAAATAAAAATGAAGTAAAATTTTATCACTCAGAGATAATCGCTATAACATTTAGTATTTGTCCTTCCTGATATTTTCCATCTCTCTGTCTAGCTAGCTATCATCTACCTACACATGCACATATATTCTACTATATATTATATATGCACATATTTAGAAAAGTGATACCATACTTTCTTTTTCTTAACCTAATACAGTGTAGACATTGTTCTATAAGTATAAATATACTCGACATAACAATTTTTACAGCTGTCATATTTAATTGCATGGCTATATAATTACACTCAGTCCCTCATTGTAGAGCATTCAGATCTTTTTCAATTTTTCCTCATTATAAACAATGATTCTTATATTTTCTTTCCTTTCTCTTTCTCTCTCCCTCTCTTACTCCTGACATGCAGGAGAACACAGAATTGAACTGAATTCAGTTGGAGACACAAAGACATATACATCTCTACTCATTCTCCTGGGGAAATAGACACAGATTATCAGTGGCCAATAATACTTGAGAATCCTTTTAGCTTCGAGAGGCAGAAAACAAGCTCAGTTTTGGTCCAATAAAGGTATTAGCTCAAAGTCTGAAAAGACGAGGACTTAGAGAGGATCCTGTCTATCCTCTTATTTTAATCTTTTGGAGCCCAGAGAGGTTACATGGCTATGCAAGACAGCACAGCTTGTAGTGGCACATCTGGAACAGAAAGCAGCTCGTCTTATTCCAGGCATGTGTGTTATAGCTTGTCGTCCTTGTGTGAGTGCAAGTGGGTGGGAGTATGTACATGTTTGTGCACATGTGTATGTGTGTGTGTTTGCCGTTTGTTTGGAATGCTCAGGGAAGTGGAAGCAAAAGAGCAATTTCTAGGTCAAATAAAAGAAAGGAGAGAATGGGTGTGTGGAGGTGTGTTTGTGTATATTTTGGTGTATGTGAACCTTTGTTGCGTGTGTGTGTGTGTGTGTGCGTGTGCAAAAGGAATGGAAGGGGCATGGATTTCGAGCAGAGCCAGTCTCCTGCAGAGCTATCATGTTACAATAAACAGAAAGTTAGGAGCCCTTTTCTCTCCTTTCCGACACTTTGGTTTGCTATGTTTTCTCCAGGTTGACCCCAGTCCCCTCCTGTAGTGTTTGCCTGGGAAGCAGGGCAGCACTCCAGGTCTCAGAGCCTGTCCTATAGGTTTACTGAAAAGGAATTTGGAGGAGGGTTGTAGCAGGCAGTTGCAGGCTCAGTCTGGTTTGAGCTGGTGTGTCGGGGCAGCAGGGAAAGTAGGGGACTGTGCCTTGACTGGCTTAGAGTCCAGGGTCATTCTATGGACAGATGGCAGTTGGACCCATCTGTAAGTTCAAGCCAGATAGGAAAGCCTATCCTTGTGTTTGCTGAATGTGTGATATCCTCCTCAAACAATCTCCCTGCTCCAATCCCGGCTCCAAGGCTGCTTCAAGGGACTCTCTGCTGACTCTCCCAAAGTCGCCCCTTCCTTCTCCCAGTTCTCAGGGAGGTCACATAGGGAAGAGAGAGCCTGCCTGGGACAGATGTTAATAGGTCTGGTCTGCAGGCTGGGTCCTGGTAGAATCCCGCAGGCTCATATATCCAGGAAGCGCAGCTCACATTTGCTAGAGGAAAACCCCTGCAGAAACAAAATTAGCCAAAAGTTTGCAATGCAGATCAGAGACTTACCTGAGCAGTTGGAAATCACTGTCTCATGGGCTTTGCTTTTAATCCAAATAGTTCGGATCACAATGCCATAGATGACGCTGCAGAAAGGACCAAAGGGAATATTAAAATAGCCGGTGGATCCCTACTGTGAGGACAAAGAGAACCATTCCCACTTGCCTGAGTGTGAGGGGTAGAGGGAGGGATCCCTTAACCACACCTGCCCCTATACTTGTGGACTGTAGAATTATAGCCAATAGAAACTGAAAACCGCCCTAAGAATTAGCTGGATGGAGAAACTCCTGTCTTTAGCGAAAAGGCTAGAAGCTGGTGAAGTTAAGCAATTTCCTCAATGTAACCCAGATGGTTAGAGGTAGAGTCATGATTAGAATCCAAACAGTCTTTGTAGTCAGAAAGACCTAGGTCTGCTCTACTACTTGCCTGCTGTGCGATCTTGACTTTAGACAGTCCCTAAAATAGCATCCGTGATCCCTGTCTCTGGTTTTCAAGCCTGTGTGTGATTCTCTCCCCTTGACTGTGGGCAGAGCCGGTGACTTGCTTCTAATCAATGCAATGTGGTGAAGGTGATGGGATGTGTGTGATTACACAGAATGTAGAGCCTGTCTTGCTAGAGTCACTCTTCACTGCTAGCTTTGAAGAAGCAAGCTGCCACCAATCCAAATCCTACAGCCACAAGGAAATTAATTCTGCCAAGAAGCCGAGGGAGATTGGAAAAGATTCTTTCCCAGTCCAGCCTCTGATGACACCCTAGCCTTGGGTAACATCTCAAGGCTGCCTTGCCCAAGCAGAGGACCTAGTGAAGACATGTCTGGTCTCTTGACCTACATAATCTGTGAGATAATAAGTGTGTATTTTTTTAAGTCACTAGGTTCATGGTAATTTGTTATGTAGCAATAGGTAACTAATACACTGAACTTTAGCTGAAATTTTGTAAAATGGAGTTAACAATATAAACCTTTCAAAGTTTTTGAGTATTAGATGTGGTAATATTTAAAGTGCTAAGTACAGTGCTTGAAAAATTAGTGGAGACTTAAAAAATGTTATATCTTTTCCCCTCTTTTTTGCTCATTTTTCACAGTATATCACATAAATTCTTGCATGATATAATCCGTGCCTAACAAAGTGTTAATGATCCAAAAGCATCAGCAAATTTTGTACCCTATGTCCTCTTTGATGAATATAAAAATTTATACTCTTCTTTAACATTACTCGACATTTTGAATATAAGCACCTTGAATAAAAGCTTTTGGGACAAAGCAATGCTTTATTTTAAAACTGCACAACTTTCCCTCTTGAGAATCATTAGCTAAAAAAAAAAAAATTAGAGCTCCAGTTTGCAGTAGCTGACAAAGCACTAACTGCTTTTAATGATCTTTAGACTATAACTTAATTAATGACAGTGCTAAAGCTCTGCTTCTCATTGTCTTTTCCCATTCTTGCTCAGCGAACCCCTCTGAGCGCTCCAGGAAAGCTCGGGGCCTTTTTGGAGCATTTCCATTCTTTCTCATATAACTGCCCAGGGACTTTTTTGAAATGTGTATGCCTGCAGTAAAGAAAAAATGAGAGAAAGTTATTAGTGAGTTCAACCCTAAGTTGAATATTTTCTAGAACATGGAAAATTCTTTCCCAGATAAAAGAAATACTATACAAGGTAAGGTTGCATCCACCAGGAAATCTTAATGGTGTATGATGACAATTGCAACCTCAGTATTTAATTGATCAATAATTGAAATATTTATTGACCATCCACTACATACACAATTGAAAAGTTAAGAAAGGTCTTTTGTTTTAGAGATTTGGGCCCAAGTCATATCCTCTTTTTTTTTTTTTTACTTAGGATCAATCAGATGAGTGAAAAGCCAGTCCCAGCTCTCCTGTTAGCTTGCCAAGCACCTAATAACCCTGGTGCCCCTGGCATTCATTGCCCAAGCCAGGCTACTTCTTAGAGTGTAGCAGTCGTGCATCAGAGAGACGCCAGCATTACTATTTGTTTCCTTCTTTCTTCTTCTCTTCATCTAATTAATCAGCAAATTCTGTGGGTTGTCCCTTCAAAATGATTCCATAATCTGTAACTTCCTCTCCATACAGGCTCTTGAGCATGAGTTCAGACCCTTGCAATCTTTCTTTCTTCATTTTGATGACTCCTTTTGTTGTGGTGAAATACACATGAAATTTACCATATTAATCATTTTTAAGTGTACAGCTCTGTAACATTAAGTGCATCTACATTGTTACGCAATCTTCACCACTGTCTGTTTCCAGAACTTTTCCGTCTTCCCCAGCTGAGACTCTGTCCCCATCAAACACAAAAAGTCTGGAATGTTTAATGAATTTTTGTATCATCCTTGTGCAAGGGCTATGCTAATCTCTGCATCGTTCCAATTTTAGTCAATATGCTGCCAATACAAGCACCCTTTATAGTCTCTTGCCTAGTTATTGTGATAATCTTCTAACACCCCCAGTCTGCCACCATCTCCAGCGCATGAGCTCCAGGACGGAGCACCATTCCCTGGCTTAACCACTGCTCCCACCCCTAACAGGCCCCCTTGCCCATAAGATGCTATCCAGCTCTTCAGCAGGGCACCCAAGCCTCCCACAGTCTTCGTCAGCCTTCCTCACCTTCCTCATCACCATTCTGCCTCCCTCCACCCACTGTCTCTCCACACACCCTTCCCCTGCATGGTCAGCCAGGGCCAGCCAAAGCAACCCTGACTCCACACTTCGTATGCAGTAGACTTCTGGTGAACGTGAGCTCTAGGGCTTTTCTCTGTACCTGCTCTGCTTTCTCTCTAGAATGCATTTTGGTCCTTTTTAGTCCATTTAGTCCACATACCACTTTGCTATGAAAGCTTCTTGAGCTGCATGTTGCTCCTCAGTAACCAGCTCCCGCTTACTGGGGCCTCCATGCTGGGAGAACCCGCCTGGTACTGGGTCCTGTCTATGGCTGTCATGTATTAAGGATCAGGTGAACCTAGAGTAGCTCATTCTCATAGACAGAGCTAAGGAGAAGCATCCTCATTTTTCTGGATGCAGCTTCCTCCACGTCTTTGCTCTATTTTCACTCTTTCAACAGGTTTGGCTTTTCTTGAAGCTTCTTAGAAATCTGCAAACCGAAGTGGTGCTCAGATTGAGAAAGGTACCCTTCCCTTGTAACTGGCCATTTTATTTCCTGACTTCATGGAAAACGATCCAAATACAGACCTGTTTTCCTTCACTTCCTTCATGGAGGTGGCTCACGGCAATGGGAGAATGTGGAGGAACCAGAGCAAGGCCTGCAGGACTGTCCAGGAGGATGCTAGAGGCCAGGTCCTGAGTCTCAGGTCTGGATCATGTGGGAGAAATGTCCAGGAAACTGAACAAATGGTTTGCTCCCCCCGCAAGACACAGTGGAGAGAGAGCCACTCAGAACATAAGTGCCCCTTTCATAACCCGCTCAGGGCTCAGCACAGCCTTGGGGACTTGAAGGACGTCCACCACAGTCTTCGAGCTGTAGACCTCAGAGCCAGCGAGGGCCTAAGCTCCCATCCCTGCTGGCTGGATTTCCTCACCCCCAACTGGGGCCTGAGTGTGAGGTGCAGCTGTGCTCTGGAGATCGCGCCAGAAGCTGCACACCTTGTGCTCGGCCAAGTGGCCAAGCTTGGGGAGAAGTCAGGGGAACTGGACCTTTACTTGACAATGCCCCTGTTTTTCCTTCTCCTAGCAGGGGCCTTAAACATACTCCCTGGCCTAAAGTGTCTCGCCCCTTCATTAATTAATTAATTTCATAATATTTATTGAAACTTTAACTTTGTCCCAGGAACTGAGTGAACCACTGTGAATGCTATGGTAGATCGAACACGCAAGGTCTTAGCCCTTTGGCAGCTCACATTTTATTTAGGGAGATACAATAATAAAATTAGGATGCAAGTCACCTGTGAGTGCAAAGGAGCAAAGTGCTATAAAGACGCAACACAAATGGTGCAAGGGTATATAATAGGGGCCACAGTTTGTTCTGGAAGTCAGGAAGCCTTTCCAGGGGAGGTGAAGTTTCAGCCGAGTTCTGAAGGGTAAATAGGTTTTCTAAATGCAGAGGAAGGTGATCATTCAGGCAGAGGGAACAGCATGTGCAAAGGCTCTGGGGCAGGAGGGAGTGTGGCACATTTGAAGGACCCAGAGCAGGCCAGTGTGGATGAAGCCAGGAGAGCAAGGCAGCCTCCGTGGCCTAAGATGAGTTCATGGAGCAGTGAGGCAGGAACCAGATCACGCATGGCCTTGTGGGCTGGGCCAGAGGCTTTGCACTTGATCCTGAAACAATGAAAACTCACTGAAGGGCTCTAAGCAGGAAGGAGAAATGATTGACCACCCACTTTTTTTTTGTTGTTCAAAAATCAGACATTGTTCAATATTTATAATTTGTTTTCATTCGTGTATAAAAAAGAAAAATTACACATGTATATGCTGGTGCATAAAGTGAACAGTCCTGGAAGGGTGTTCAGGAACATTGTACAGTGCTATTTCTGAACAGTGGGACAAGGGGAGAAGTGGAAGGAAGATTTTAAATTTTCGTTTCATACGCTTTTGCATGCTTAGCAATTCTCCACGAAAATGCTGGCTCTGGTTGTGGCATGGGGCAGGGATTTAAACAGGGTAGGTATGGACTCTAAAGCCTTCAGGAGCTCAAATGAATTCACTGATGTCTGGAACCAGCAAGTGTGGATGGTGAGTATCAGTCAGGATGCTTTTGGTACCAAGTTACCGAAAACTCCCAGCCCAAATTGGTTTAAGCAATTTGAATATTTCTTATCTCCCATAACTTCGACTTCAAAGGTTGGGCGGGGCCAAGGCTAAACTTTAAATAGTTGGGCTTCTTTCAATCCTTCTTTTCTTTTCAGAGTAGTTGTCTTCCTAACTCAGGCTCCATCACTTCCAGGCAAAGCAATGTCCAGAATAAGAGAAGACATTCTTTCTTGGACTTCCTTCTTGAGAATAGAGAAACCTTTTCCAAGATTTCTTCCTAAGACACTCTTTCATATCTTACTGGTCAGAACAGGATCACATGGCCACTCCTGAGCTACTCACATGCCACGAGGAGGGGCTGTCTTGAGTGTTTAAGAGAGGAAGTGGAATGCATGTTGGAAATTCAACCACGGACATTTACCATAACTTAGCAATGTAGTGAGAAAGGTTTTTTCAAAAGACATACATTTTGCCACCTCTCAGGTAACAATAGATAGGATGTCACTTCCTTTCCTGATGTGATGAGTTGACTCAGGCCCTTGGCATGCTCCACGGCCTTGGACCTCATACCCATGGACAGAGCTGGCCGGGTCCCTGCAGCCCTTAGACCCACCCTGGCTGCACACCCCATCCTCAGGGCTGCACGCATCCGGCCTGGGGCTCTCCTACAGTGTGATCTCTATTTCCCAAGCAAAATAAATGGATTTTCCTCACATATCACAAATCAGTGCTCCATGACTAATGTGCTTTTATCCACTCATTCCTTTGCAATTGTCGGCCATGGATCTTTTCTGCCTCTACCTTTATGTTACAGAGATAAAAATGATAGGAGGATGAGAAATCAATTAGGTAGCAAGAAAATAAGCACAGCTAAAGCAAAGTAATTATACTAAGGCTAATAACCTGCTCAGCAACAGCTAGACAGTTACATCAACTGAAGTTTGAAACAACAGGAGTTGTTTTGCCCCAGAAAGACAATGTATTGCCTTTGCTGTCAGTCGCTATGGTTTCGAGCCCTGGGAGCCTGATTTAGTTGATAGTGGAACAGCTACATCTTTATTCATGCACAGCCTTCACGAGAGCTGGCCACAGACGGTACAACTCCTTCCTCTCTCCTTCCTTCCCTCCCTGCCTTTCTTCTTGCCTCCTCCTTTCCTTTCTCTCTTTCCTCTTTCCTCTCGCATATATTTAGGGAGGAGCTACCACATGCCAGAAATTGATCTAGACACTATACAGCCAGGCATTTATATATTAAGGGCATGTGTGCACATGTGTGAGTGTGAGAGAGACAGAGAGAGACAGAGAGAGAGAGAGAGAGAGAGAGGGACGTGACTTATCTGTTGTGTGACTGGTGCTGTGTATCAGTCAGGCCTGCATTGTTCACTCAATCTAACATTTACCAGGTGTCTGTTGAGTGCTGGATTGGCACTTGGAGTCCCTGCACTTAAGAGATACAGCTATACAAGCAGGCGATTTCACTACCATGAAGTCTTAATGACGACATGGACAAAGTGATGTTAGTGGGTAGGGAGTGAAGCCCTGAGGTGCCACTTGGCCCAGGCTTGGCAAGGACAGCTCCACTGTGGAGCTGGTATTAGAAATGAGACACAAAGGCTGTGAACTAATTTGCCAGATGCAAGGCAGGGTGAGCCTGGAAGAGTGTTCAGGCAGGAGGAATGACGTGCCCAGGGTGCAGGGGTGAGAGGAGCGGAGGCGTTCTGGAAACAACAAATGGCTTGTTACCCGGCTGAGGCTATCAGTGCAAGCAGGGGGTGACAGTGGCTCCCCTTGGAGTAGCCAGGGAGTCTTTAAAAAAGACAAGCTATCTTGTCCTAGCAGATATTGATGTATGCAAAGCTGTGATAAGTAAAACAATGCAGTATTCATGGCAGAAAAGCCATTAATTTGGTTATTTGTGCTTTTTCTCCTTTTCTTAATTATGTCAATCACTAGTGAGTGAAAACAAAATAAAACCATCTTCAAAATGAACAGGACAATGGCAAATTAGGGAAATATTTGCAACATATATAAAAAAGAGAAAGGCTGTTGTATAAAGAATATCTCTGAAGATAGAGAATAGAGAAAATAAAAACATTCAAATAGGAAAAATGGATAAAAAAGTATAAGTGTTTAAAAAACAATAATAAATATACAAAATGTAGTTAACCTCATTTGTAATGAAGGAAATGCAAATAAAAACAAGGATATGGGTTTTTTTTTGTGCCTATCAACTTGGTAAAGATATATACATGTATATAGCATGCATGAGAAACAATGAGGCACGGTGCACAAAGCAAACGAACATCTTCTTTGAGCTGTTTCCTTTGTCTACCTAAGCTTGGCATGAAGAGTTTAACCTTACCCCAAAGGGGCATACACCACAGAATCAGCCCAGGGGGCCAGAGTATGAGAAAGAGAGGAAGGAAGGAAGGCAGGAAGGAAGGAAGGAAGGAAGGAAGGGAAGGAAGGGAGGAAAAGAGCTAAACCTTAGCTCTGAGGGAGATGACATTATAGCAATGCAACCAGGAACTATTTGGAAAACAAGTTCCTCACAAGATTCCCCCAGGGCCTGGCCTTGGTTTGAGAAGGGAGCTGCAGGTGCAGGAGGTGGGGGATGCTGTGCCGCCCAGAGGAGTTCTTTCTTCGTTAGCAGGAGCCGGGCTCCCGCCCATGGAAGAGAGAAGGGAAAGGACGAGCCACCTCTAGGATGAGGGAGGTCCCAGCGGAGTTTCAGGTTGGTTCCTCCTCGGCCAGAGGCAAGGAGCAAGGAGCAGGGCTTGCAGGGGCCCCAGTTCCATGTGAGCTGAGTGAAATCTGCTGTTGAAATCATTTCCTTTCATCAGCAAACACATGAAGTTTTGCCTTTTCAAGGACATTAAAAAAACACGCACACGTTAGCCCGCAGGCAAATTTGAGGAGAAGTCCTGGTGGAAGCAGCAGCCTGAATGAATGGGGGCGTTTCAGACTCAGGCCATCCTGAACCTCTGCTCTGCAGAGCAGGGCTTGGACTGGAGCCGATGTCCTGAGCTGATGGGAAATGAATCAGGAGTGACACCAGGACAGGGGCTGCCACTGACATCGACGCCTCTGTTGCCTGTGATCGCTGGAGCCTCTTCCTTTCTGATGCGTCTCCCCCTTCTCCTCTGACGTGTCTGTGACTTACCTTTGATTGGTTGTCTAAATAAGCTTCTTCTCCCTCTAGCTTCCTCCCAAGCTTCACCCGGTGGATGGGAGGGCAGTAAGTTGAAATAAAACGTAGGTGTTAATTCGTCTACCCGGCAGAGATGGCTGGCTGCTGGTCTGGCTATTGGGGTCACTCTGTTCCTGCCCAGCTCAACCTCTGATGGGGAGGAAGTCATGTAGCTTCTTTGAGCCCTAAGGCTACTCTTGTGAAAAATTCAGAGGTTGGACCACATGATGGGTAACATTTCTCCCAGCTTTAGTATTTTATGAGAATGCAGATGAATAATGGGCAGAAAAGGTGACTCCAGTAATGTCAGACAGCACTTGAAAAACACTCAACCAGCTTAATCATCAGAGAAATGCTTATTAAAACAGAGATTTTTTTTTTATAACCTCTCAGGTTGGGAAAGATTTAATAAAGAAATGATACTCCCTTCCGTTGGATCAGGGGAGGAAAAAAGAGCCCTTGTGTGGTGTTAGCTAGAATTTACCTTTTCTAGAGGGCAGGTTGTGAATATGCATCAAAATTCTTAAAATGAGCCTCATCTTTGTTCTAGCAATTCCATCAGAATAAGTTATGAGGACATAATCAGAGAGAGATTCATGTGCAATTTTAAGTACGAGGATTTTTTATCACAGAACTTATTTATATAAGAAAAAACCAACAGCTGAACTTCCTTTGCCCATGACATGTGCCACACCATGGCAAGCTTGAGAGCACTCAAAACATGCAGGATCAGCGTGGCCCAGGGACACACTCAACATGCCTGGTCTCTCCCCACAGTCTCCCACCCCATGCACACATGCAGAGCCCCTGTCCCAGAGGGTGGCCCTGCCACATGGCCAAGTGAGACCTGCCTTGCCCAGGTGGCTGTGCTCAGCTCTGCTGAAAGACCATCTGTGGCTCACCACTGGCTGCAGGACCAAGGGGACATCCTGTGGCTTGGCTGCCAAGGCCCTTCATACGTGAGCCTCCCCTCAGCCACTGGAAGGAGCCCATTGCCAGCTTCTGTCCCATTGGTACTGTGACCTGTCCACTCACTGCCCCCACACTCACTCCAACCTCTGGTCATCACAAAGCCTGCTCCCTCCTCACCTTTTCTTATCCTACCTGAATCCTTCCCTTCTCCCATGGTGGCTTCCAGGAGGTACTCCTTGCCATTACCTGATTCTACCATACACACAGTCTAGCATATTAGTGCTGAGTTTCCTGATAAGTTTGTTTCAAGTATGTCTATGTCTTCATTACTAAGATCTCTGAAACTGGTATTTTGTCTTGTATTTGAAAGGCTGCATGGTATAGGAGAAAGAATAGGGTATGAAATCAGACCAACCTGGATTTCAGTCCTAAGTGATGTTGGGGAAATTACTAAACCTCTCCAAGCTTGCACTTCATCATTCATAAAATGGGGGCAACAGTAGTCATTTCACGGGGCTGTCCTGAGGCTAATGGGATAACTGTTAGCTACTTAGCACAGTGCTGCCCCTATAGCACATACTCAGTACGTGTTAGTTCCCTCCTCCTTACTCTGTTTTGAAGGAGTTGGGCTGAGCCCATGGTAGCTTTAGCTAAAATCCTGTGGCCTGGTGAGTTCCCCCAAGGGCACTAGGAACAATGAGTGACCTGTAGGGGAGGAGAGAAGCCACTGGCTAAGCAGGAAAGCCTCGCATGGGCATGGGTCTGGCCTGTGGCCTCTTACCTGATGATTGTCAGAGGGATGAAGTACACCAGGAAGGCCACGACGGTCATGTACGGGATCCAGTAGGAGTCATCAGGCCACAGGGCCCAGCACTGCACTTCACCATTGGAGAGTGTCCTTTTCCCAAATATGATCAGAGTGGGAATGGAGAACAGGAAAGCCAGGATCCAGGCAATCATGATGAGCACTTTGGCTTGCTTTTCTGCTCAAAGAAAAGAAAAGGATGCCTGGGTATGTGGAAACATCTTTTGGGAGCACGATGGAGTCTAGTGTAGAGAATGATCACAGTGGGAGAGCCACCTGGGACCTCTCAGAGCCTTCCAGAGCCCAGTTCCTCGTGTGTAAAGAGGGATGATGGTACCTGCATGTGGGATGAATGTAACATACAGGGCTGATACAAAGATGATAAAAAGAAGCCTGAACAGAATCCAGCACATTGCCTGGTGTAAAGTTGGGCTCCTCAATTTCTATTCCCCTTCCTCTTCCCTGATTTTCCCACCTGACTTGAGATGCTGACGCATCCATTCCTACAGTATTAGGGAGCTCAGTTTGTACCATGTGCATTTGATAAGTTTCTGTGCAAATGCTGAGTTGTGTCCACCAACATGTGGTCCGTCTCCCTGATTACAAGGCAGGGATACGGCCTTGGGTCCATCTGGCATCCTTCCATTGTACTCAGCACTGTGTACCACTGGGACAGTCTTGGAGAGCTATTTGCCAAATGGGAAGGAGGCGTCTTTTCTTTGTAGGAACATGGGTGGAATTTTGAGGCAGAGAAAAAACATTGAACTTGGTTCTGGAGAGTAGGGCTTATTTCGGCCAAGCCCTGAAGCCTGATAGCTATGACTCTACACACTGGATTTGAGCTCTTTCAATTGTAACATTAGGACCTTGGCTAAACCACCTAGTCTCAGCCTCAGCTTTTCCCCTTTAAAATGAGATTAAAAATACCTACTCTGGCCACCTCAGCAGGTCAGGGGGCTGGGCCTGAGAGAGATGATTAATGTATGTGAAAGTGCTTTTAAAAAACACCAGCCATTATGAAGTGATGCTTTCTGTCAAGCTGTTGTTGAAGGTCTGCATCCTCATCCCTCGCCTCGCCATGCCATCTGTACTGATCTGGTGCTGGGGGCCTCCTCCTTTCAGAAACAGGACACCACCCTGGCTCCCCAACTTTCTAGTTGGAAAGCAGGTGTGTGTCTTTTGGTGGGGCTGGAATGTCGAGTCAGGTGATTTCCTAGAATGGTGTGTGGGCTGCGGTTGAGGAGCTATAAGAACTAAGAAAAATTCTAGAAGAAAGTAGGGATCCTATTAAAATTTTTAATCTTAAATATTTGAGAGAATATCTAGGGTTCTCCTCTTGATGAATTATACACACTGGAAAGAGACATTAGACACATTAAGAAAAAAGTTGTTACCGGCCCACTGAGCAAGCAGAAATCTTGGGATAGAATTATAACAGCAAGTCGACTAGGTCTTCTCCTTGTCCCTTTACACATGTCCAGTCATCCAGTGGGGGCGGTGGTTCTCCTGCTCTGGTTTGAAAACTCAGCCCAGCCCCTTGATGTCAGTGACAACTTATAGGTGATTTAAAAGTCCGACAGTCACTTTAAGTGGTAAGCATCGCACCAATTTAGTAATCAACATAAAAATTGGTAAAATACTAGATAAACTCAAAATTCTCAAGATGATTTTGAATTAAATCTTTTCTCCCCAGGTGGGCCTGCTTCAGGTAAGAACCTGGAGACTGGGAAGGGGAACCCGCCCTCCTGCTCTCTATTCTCATCTGGTGTCTCTACCCCGACCCCAAGTTGCTGACCACTTAGGGGCCTCTCTGGAGCTGAGGTGCAGGGAAGAAGGAGGAGACAGGGGACAGGAGAGTTCTTCCTTCACTGAGACTGTCATAAGACAGCTTTGTGCTCTCTGCGCCCGGCTGCTGTCTAAAGCTGATTCTTGGTCTTCTGGAGAACTTTCCTGGGTTCTTTGGAAACTCTCCTGTGGGGTCTCCGGATTGTCACTTGACTTGGGCAGTGCCCTTCCATTCCTTCCTGGTCACCTCCAGCCTCTTTCTCCTGAGGCTTGCCTGGCAGAAATATCTAGGGCAGAATCTTTTTGTAACACAGCCCCATGCAAACTTCTCAATGCAGGTTCTACATCATCCCCCTGGGCTAGGACCACAGGGCATCAGCCAGCCTGTCTTTAGCTGTCTCAGGTGTGAGCTAGTCATGAGTCCACAGTGCCCCCAAATACAGGGACCACGTCAAGCTCCATGAGTCATCTTCTGAAGCCCCTTTCACCAGACTTGAGAGCAAGAATCTGAGAGATCATGTTGTTGGATGGTTTGTCTACATAGACATCAAAGTCACCTAGGATGAGGACGGCATGACGGGTAAGAGAGAGGTTGAGGATAGTGTCAACATCATCACTGGATGGGGGCCATGTCCATCGGTACACAGACACAGGGGAGGTCTTGGAGAAGGTGGTCTAGACTGACAGCATGTTCACCAAAGGAACAGAGTGGGCACACATACGCAACAGTGGAGGAGACATGGTCCAGACATGGTCCAGAAAGGTAGGAAAATGCCTCCACCATCACCAGGCCATGAGGTACCCAAGGAGGAAGGCTGAGGAGCAATATCATGAGAGATCTTAGGGGCATTGGACACCTCAGGAGGCAGGAGGTAGAGAGAATCTCCCATGAAGAGGTTGGTGGCCTAGAGGAGTTGGTTCCTGAAGGAATAGAAAAAAATGTGGGGTTGGAGGGGAGCAGCGAGAGTTTGGATCAGGAAAGAAGCAGGATAGGATCACAAGAACAGGAAATGTGGCCGGAGGGGTTTGCTTCTTGATGGCAGGGTTGTGAAGCTCGATGTGTTTCTATGGACCTTGGCGACATTAGTAATTGCCTTTGTGTTGTCTTTCACAGGTTAGAATTCGAATGTCATCTCCTTCTTTAGGTCCTAGAGCCTAGACTTTTAAGGGCAACTTGTGACACCTGGGCCCCATCCAGGTTCTATTTAATGGGTTAGCAGTGCCTTCATTTTTAAGAGGGATGGATGTGGAAGCAATCAGATTAAAAGAATATAAAATTATGCTTTAGAATTAACTTTACCAAGGTACCTGAAAATGTTTCCTCCAAGTCCCAGCAGGGTACAAGCTTGGAGTTGTTTTTCTCAGACTGGTGCTGGGATGTCTAGAGAAAGCCCCACTGTCTTAGGCACTTACGTGGCCACCACAGCAGGAAGACCGTTGGCCTTCCAGCCAGCTGGCCTGTTGCCATGTGGACTGACCAACTGCCCAGGGCTGAAGGATCCAGGATGGGAGAGATGAAATGCAGGTCTGAGTGCTAGTTGGGCTGTCTCCTGTGTCTCTCACCCACAGAGAGTCAGACTCCCTCTCCCATCTGTTCTTGTCCAATTCTGTACTTGTCTACCTCAGCCTTCCTCTGTTCCATGCAAGATATAATCTTTTTTGAAAAATCATGTAAGTTATCCACAATGGTTACAGAAATACTGGCAAATAAAAATAAGCAAAAGAAGAAAAGAATCCATAATGGTATCACTCAGAAGCAGCCAGTTGAAATGTTGATAATGCATTTGTATGTAATATATAGATTGCACATTCAAAAACGAGATAGTAATATATATGCTATCTTGTAACCTCATATTTTTTTGAAAAAAAAAAGTTAAGAAATCTGCATCTGTACAAGTGGCATCGAGACTTTTTTCAGGTAGTAAGATCCATTCCTCAAATATAATTTTATCTTGAGCCCAGAAACATGCAGAACGCTTGGGGAGCTCAGGTGGAAGCTGGGTGACAGCCAGCACCACCCAGACCCTCCCTGGAACAGTCCAACAGATGAGCCCCCTGGGGGCCAGTGTGTGAAGTACAATTTGAAAAGCACTGCTAACATTTTTTCCCACAGTTACACTAACCTCCAACTTTATCAGTAGCATCCGACACTCTTCTTATCGACATTTATCTTCTTCTCTTCTTATTGACATTTTTGTAATTATTCTCATATTTATTTTTCCTAAAGAGCCTTAAAATCGTCAACTTCTCTGGAGTTGTTGCCTGAGGCAACTACCACATTAGTGGAAAGTAGTAAAAAATAAACTTTGCCCTTCCCTTTTCCTCCTCTCCCCTTGCTTAGCTGCCATTGCCGCGTGCCTGCCCAGCTGATGTGACTCCCTTGGGCCTCTTCCTGCTTCAAGACTCTCCACAGTGAGCCCTGCCATTCTGGGGGAAATCTCTTTCTCGCACCTTCTCTCGGTAAGTGGCATAAACCCCTAACCCCGCCCCTCACAGATGCTCTTAAATTGCAATGAGCTGAGCATGAAAATGACTCCAGCATAGGTCATGCCCCGTATTCATCTGCTGCCCTCACCCTGTAAACCGTGGGGATCTTTTCAATCTCTACAAGGCCGTGTAGCTTTCCCAGGGGCTGAATTATAAATTGACACTTGGCTTCTGTGTTTAATCTGCTCTCTCGTGTGCTGGGAATTCCTTGAAGTTTCTGGTACGTGGATGGCTCCTTTCCTTGGCTCCCATTCCAGCTACAGGTCTCCCTTGTTTTTACGTTTCTTCAGTGACATTAGTTGGGACTGGGCAGAGGACGGGAGATGGCCAATGTCTGTTTCCAAACTTTCATCTTTCCCAGAAGTTATTGAAGATGATTATTTTCTAAGTGCCCTACAGTGAGCCTCTGTTAATTTTGCAGTGAGGAATAATTTGTTTTACATCTTTTTAAGAGAGAACTATAATATTCATTGCTGCCCTTCCTGTAATTTAGGACACTGTTCATAATATTACAGAGTGTCTTCCAAATTGGTTGTATTTTCCGTGAACAGTTGATTTTTTTTTGCCTAATCAGTGTGATAACACATGTAACTAACCATGTTACCTGCCTAACTAAGGGTCCTAAGCCTCCACCTCTGGTAAGTGTCCTGGGACCCCCCTCATGCAATTCTTAGACTTATTTTCCCTTCATTTTGGTTTCTTCACCTTAAAATACTCTGGTGATGTCTATTTTGCCACCACATTCGATTCTTTCTGTAGCATGCCTGGCATAAACAAATAGATGGATGAATAAGTGTATTGCACCTTTGCACACTTACATCATGGGATGTCTCCCCCATTTCCCCTGCCCCTTCCCATTCCCTGCCTCCTCCTTTGACCTTAACAACTAGGGCTTGACTGTGCCCAGAAAACTTGGTGCAAGTCTCACACCTTCACAAACAGAGAAACCAAATAACTGAGAAAAAGCCTCAGAAACAGGTGTATTCTATTTGAAAAATAATTTATAAACCGCTTTGTTGAGGTATGCTTGGCCTACAAAAAGCTGTAGAAATTCAACATGTACAACTTGATGTCTTTGGACATATGTATACACCCGTAAAACCATCATCACAATCAATGCCATAAACTTACCCATCACCTCCAGAAGCTTCCTCCTGTCCCGTTTGTTTTTTCTTGTTTTGCCTTGTTTTTTACTTTTGTGGTAAGAGCAGTTAACATAAGATCTACCATCTTAGCAAATTTTTAAGCATACAACACAGTATTGTTAATCATATGCACTATGTTATACAGTACATTTCCAGAACTTATTTATTTTGCATGACTGAAATAAATTAATTTTCACTGTACACAACACATTGATATGTTTTTCATATAAAAATTACTACTTTGCATATACTAATAAGTTCCTGTGGTCATTCCTAGTAGCTAGTCCAACTCCTATTCCCAGATGTGAGGACTAATGTCAAGTTGGTGTATGTCCTTGCAGACAGTTGTTCATTATTCCCAGAGCTCTCTTTTGTGTTCTTTCCTTGTGCTCTTCTCTCTCTCTGTACATGATATCTTGCATTGTTTTCAGTTTTGACTTTATATTAATGTTATCATACTGCATGGATTTTTGTTGTTTTATCACTCAACATGTGATTGGATATATTCTTGTCAATGTATATTACTGCCCATGGCCATACCACATTGAGAATCAGGATATATAGTAGGTAAAAGCACATAAGCTAGACCCAGACTGTCTGGGTTCAAATCCTGACCCTGTACTTACTAGCTGTGTGAAGTTGGGCAAATTATTTTAACTCTCTGAATAACAATTGCCTTGACTGTAAAATGCAGATAATGATAGAATCTATCTCACAGAGCTGTTATGAAGATTAAAGTAATTAAATTATATAAAGAACTTAGAATCATGAATGATACCTAATATGCAGTCAATAAACCTAAACTACTGACACTTCTATCATAGGATAGTTAGCCATTCCTCCATTGAGAGACATTAAGGTTAGCATTAAATGCCTGCTATTCTAAGCAATGCTATAATATACAACACATATGTATACATGCACATATGTGAATGTTTCTCCAGAGTGGATACCAAGAAGTCATGTCAAAAGGCTGCACATGTTATATTTTAATGAGATGTTAACTTGCCATTCAAAATATCTTTTCCAATTTATACTCCTGTCAAGAGTAAATATTACCATATCTCCCTGCCTTCTTGCAGGTCACTGATGACATTAATTATATTTATGCTAAATTTCTGCTTTCTCTACTAAATTTGCTTTTTTAGGTGCAAATTCCGTGGAGCGATATTTTGAATGTGTTATCTATTTTCCACAGTTTAGATTTTGTCACATTTCTTATGATATTTGATTGTACCTCATCTTTGTAGTCAAGATTGCCTGTTAGGTTCTTTATTTTATCAGATTTCAGGGTGGCTTGAGGAACGGAAGTAGAGGTCTCTAAACACTGGCTTCTTACTTGCTTTCAGGGTGCAGGGAGGCGAGGGTGCTCCGCCTGCTGGTGGAGCAATGGGCTGCTAGTCTTGTGAGTAGGAACAAATCCTCCTACTAGGGCACATTGATTTCCAGGACCTCACTCTGTCTCTTCAAACCCAGCATTCCCACTAAGATCCCTAGTTGGGAGCAGAGACCTCCTGTCTGGGATGGGGAGGGTGCTAGGAAGGGAGGTGTAATGTGATTAGCCCCCTGTGTTGTGCTCCAGAACCTCCCTGTCAGTTGCCTCTGTCCTCTCCTGCTCCGGCCATTTATGCAGTCTGTTTAGGAAGTGCTCTCAACACTTCTCCTCAATCACTGAGGCATCACTTGTGGGTATCATGGGCTTGTGGATTCAGCAAAGTGGATCCAGCAATTCACCTTCCTTAAGGATTCTAAACCATCTGTAGGAATGATCAGTCAGTATTTTCCCAGGTGCTCAAGACTGGTTCTCTCTTTCTCACTTTCCTTTTGATGGAGTCTTGCTCTGTCACCCAGGCTGGAGTGCAATGACATGATCATAGCTCACTGCAGCCCCAAACTCCCCGGCTCAAGCAACCCCCCATGCCTCAGCCTCAGCTAAGGCTACAGACTACACCCAGCTATTTTGTTTTTTAATTTATTTTTTGTAGAGACAGGAAATTCTCTATTTTGCTCAGGCTAGTCTTGAACTCCTGGCCTCAAACAATCCTCCTGCCTTGGCCTCCCAGAATGCTGAGATTATAAGCATGAGATATGACACCCTACCCCAAGCTTTCTTTTCTATACCTTTTTGGACAATCAGACCCAGGAAGTGGGGAAAGATTTGGAGGAAGAGAACAGAGGAGTGCAGGAAGAAAAGAAAGGGGGAGGAAGAGAATTATTATTAAAACATTAGTGAAACAATTAGTGAAAACAATCCCACCTGTGCCCACGGCCAGCTCACCTCCTTGCAGGAATTTCATGGGGTAGACAATGGCATGGTATCTGTCTATGCTGAGGGACACCAGGACATAGGTAGAGGCGTAGAGCAGCACGACCTAAAGACAGAAATGAGACGAGGTATATGACTTTGTAGAGATGAGGGAATGCACAGAATAGAAAGAATAACATTTGGTGCGATTTAGCAACCTGGGAATTGAAACAGGGGAAGGATGAGAGTTGGGGTGGGGAGGAAAGTAACTGACTCTCCATGAAGGAGGCAGATTTTGGTTCTTGGTGCTGGAATTTGCATTGTTAGCCATGATGCGTGAGATTTTTTCCAGCTCTTTCTTGATTACTCATTCATTCGGCTTCTTGGAAACACCATATTTCAGGATCAGTCCTTCTTGACATTTGCATGGTACATTTGTTTGTAATTAACTTTTAAAGCTAAACTAATTTTCTCTGCCACAATTGATGTTCCAGAATAATTAGAAACAAAAGTTCATTTGTCTTTTATCAGTGCGGGTTGCTGAGAGATGATAGAATGGTTCTGGTTTCAGGGAGCTTCTGTGTTACCTAGGAGCATTTGTCATCGTCAGGGCTGACGCCTTCAGAGGGGTCCCCCTCTCCCTCCACTTCACTAGGATCAGGCACTGTATCTCCTCTTTCTCCTTCCCACTCTCTCTTTTAACAAATTTACTCACACCCTTTAATTATCTTGAGTATAGTACTATTTGTATGCTTACCAGAAAAGGAAATTGGGGTATAAGAAGGGGTATCTTGGGGTATCTCTCATAAGAGAAGCATGTTTATAATGTAACTAAATGAAATATCTCTGAAAGGATGCTCAAGGTGAAAAATTTCCAGGTAACTTGGAGCCTCATTTCTACCAAGAGTCCAGGTATGTCTCTGCTTTGTAACCCTCAGGATCAAATCCAGAGGGTGTAGAAGAGTAACTGATGTCTAACTGATGACTTTCTCCTTGGCAATCACCTTCATTCTGAACTTGTACCTTTTTGCTCCTTTCCTGGCTCAGACAAATAACAACCAGCTATTGTTTGGTCTAATCGCCAACATTGTTGTCATTCTTCATTATTTTTTTTATTTCTATAGCACTACGCCAAAGTCATCTCAGCACTAAGTGTTGGGGAAGGTGCTACAGGGAGAGGGTGCTGAAGAATGATCAGAGATTGGAGGCTCTCCTGGGGGATATAAGAAGAAATTCTCCTCTTGCAAAAAAAGGTGAAAGATGGAGAAAGAGAAAATGGATTGCTAAGTTTAAGAAAAAAAAAATCAGACAATTTTCTCCTTAGAGAAAACTGGGGTTTTTATGTGTCATCCATGAATTCGGAGTTATTAAGGCTGGTTATGCATAGTAGAGGAGCTGGCATCAGAGAAGGATAGGAAAGAGAGCGCCCAATGGCAGAGCCCTTTGGGGTGCAAGGTCACGGTGAGAAGGCTGTCAGCATCTGGAACATCTGCAGCTGTCAGGTGTGAGGGCTGACACGGTTCAGAATCTGGAGCAGGAGGAAGAGTCACAAAATACGGTGTCCAGAGGAGCAGGCAACACTGATAAAAGACATTGACTTTGAGATGCAACAAAAAGAGTATTTAATTTCAGAGATTAAACATCTTTAAACATCTAGGCAGGGTAAAAAAATTAAAGGTTACCTAAAAGAAATGCATCTCAAATTATCATGCCTCTTCTGCACAAAAATAAATGCCAGAAAACAGTATAAAAACATGTTCGGAGTTTTGAAAGAAAAATTGTGATCCAAGAACTTTGTAAATATCATTTCTGTGCCAAGGCATAGAACAACTTTCTTAGAAATATAAAAGAAGAAAATGTAACATCATATACTCTTCTTGAAGATGCTCCTTGAGAAAATACTCAGCTGATTGAGAATTGTTTCAAAATTAAGAACTCAAGAAGAAAAAAGGGAAATAGAATAATAACAACTATGGTAAGCAAATGAAGTTAGAAAAACAGAAAGTGTTTACAAAATAATTATAAATATAGACAAAGAACATTTCAGGAAAGAAATCTAAGGAGTTGAGTAAGAACAGACAGTAAAAGGAAACAAGTTACGTTAAATTTCTATTTAGACATTTTAGATATCTTTTGTTTTTTACTTTGATAGAGATACAGTAAATCTAAAATTAAAGAGAAGCTATGCTATAATAAAATAAAAATAAAGAAAATGAGTATATTAGTTTCCTATGGCTACTATAAAAAATTACCACAAATTTGGTGGCCAAAAACAACATAAATTTATTCTCTTACAGCTCTGGAGACCAAAAGTCTGTTCTACTGGGCCAAACTCAAGGTGTTAGCAGGGCCAAGGTCCCTCCGGAGACTCTAGAGGAGAATCCATCCCTTGCTTCTTCTAGCTTCAAGTAGCTGCCAGCATTCCTTGGCTTGCGGCTACATCAGCCCAGTCTTTGCCTCTGTGATTATAATGCTTCTCCTTTCCTCTCTGGCAATCACATCTCCTTCTGCCTCCCTCTTATGATTGTATTTAGAACTCACTGGGATAATGCAGGATGATCTCCCCATTTTAAGATCCTTAACTTAATTGCATCTACAAAGTTCATTTTTGCCATATAAGTTAACACATAAAAGTTCCAGGGATCAGGATGTGGCTAATTGGTGGGCCCTTTTTTTAGCCTACAATTAATAACTAAGTAAAAAGAAAAGAAAATCCCAAATAAATAGCAAGACAAACTTAACACAGAAAGATTAAAATGAAGTGACTAAAATATTAATAATACTAAACACTATGTGTCGCAATAAATATGAATGGTTTAAGCTCCTTTGCTAAAACAAAGACCATTTTAAAAATAAAACCTTCCCTAAAATTCAACTCTATACTGTTTAGAAGAGAAACTTCTAACATGAAATGATATCTAAGTTTAGAAGTAGAGGGATGGTCAAAAGTAATTAAGCAACTAAAAACTAAAAATAGGCATTCATGAGAATACTGCTATTAGACAAATTAAATTTAAGGCAAATAACATAACACATGATAAAGGATTATTTACATTGATAAAAGATACAATAAAGACTGGCAATCAAATATTCATAAATTTATATGTAACAAGTAATATAACTATATATAACAAAAGTGTTCAAAATTTTACAGAGGAAAAAACACAAAAATCTATAGATAGAAAAAAATTAAGCTTAGTATATAAGAATGATATACATTGCTATAAAATACCTAGGCAATGTTTCAAAAATTGGTCCTATTCTGAACTGCTAAGGGAAAAAAAACCCTTAAGCCCTTGATATTTCCAAAAAGTAGGATTTATGCAATTTGCATATTTAAAACAATGAGCAATGAAGCTGAAATTAGTAACATTTTTTTAAAAAAAATACCACTTGGAAATTTAAACACCCTCATAATTAACTTGAGTCAAGAAGGAAATCAAAGTACAATTATAGTCAATTCATAAATGTCAACAATGAAAACTCCACACATCAACAACATATGGGATACCATTCGGAGAGCAGATGGTAGCTTGAGGACATATGTCTGAATTCTCACCACCCCACCCCTTAATTCTGACAGAAATGACCTAGGAAATAGAAAACTCAAGAAAATCTTGCACAGAGAAGTGAGATTCAAATGCTAGAAACAGAGAAATTTTACTTAGAAAAATGCCAGATTGTATTCATATATAAAGGAGGATCCCTGGACTGACACTAAGAAAATAGACTTTATTTTTCAGAACCCTTTTATGTTTACAAAAAAAATTGCAGATATTACAGAGAGCTTCCATACTACCCGTCTCCCACTCATACAATTTCTCCTATTATTAACGTCTCGCATTAGTGTGGTACATTTGTTAAAAATGATGGATAAATACTGATACAGTATTATTAACTAAAATCCATTGTTTACATTAAGGTTCATTCACCCTTTGTGCTGCACAGTTTTATGAGTTTTGACAGTCGCATAATGTCATGTATCCATCAGTACAGGATCATACAGAAAAATTTCACCGTCTTAAAAAGCCCCTGTGCTTTATCTATTCATCTTGTTCCTCCTCCAAATCTCAGGCAATTGCTGATTTTTTGCTATTCTATAGTTTTGCCTTTTTTAGAAGGTAATATATTTGGAATCATATTGTATGTAGCCTTTTCAGAGTGGCTTCTTTCACTTAGCAATGTGCATTTAAGATTCTTCCATGTCTTTTCATGGCTTGATAGCTCCTTTTGTTTTATCACTGAATAATATTCCATAGTATGGATATACCACAATTTATTTATCCATCCAGCTTTTGAGGAACATCTTGGTTGCTTCCAGGTTTTGGTGATTATAAGCTGCCATAAACATTCTCGTGTGGATTTAAGTGTCAACTCAGGTGTGTAAATACCTAGGATTACAATTGCTGGATTGTGTGGTTAAACCATGTTTAGCTTTGTAAGACACTACCAAGTTTTCTTCCAAAGTGAATACCATTTTGAATTCCCACCAGTAATGAATGAGAGTTTCTGTTAATACACATCCTCATTAGACATTGGTATGGTCAGTTTTTCGCATTTTAGCCATTATCTAACGTGTGTAGTGGTAGCTCATTGTTGCTTTAATTTGCAATTCTCTAATGACTTATGATGTTGAGCTTCTTTCCATATACTTACTTGCCATCTTCTTGGTGAGGTGTCTGTTCAGATCTTTTGCCCATTTTTTGAGTAGGTTGTTTGTTTCCTTATTGTTGAGTTTTAACAGTTCTTTGTATTTTTTGGATACAAGTCCTTTATGAAATATCTATTTTGCAAATATTTTCTCCCATTCTGTGGGTTGTTTTTTCATTCTCATAAACAGTGTCTTTCACAGGAAAGCTTTTAATTTTCATAAAGTCCAACATTTCAATTTTTTTCATGGATTGTGCGCTTGGTGTTGTATCTAAAAACTTATTGACGAACCAAAGGTCTTCTAGATCCTCTCCTATGTTATCTTCTAGTAGTTTTATACTATTGAGCGTCACATTTATATCTGTGATCTATAGTGAGTTTGTATTTGTGAAAGGTGTAAGGTCTGTGTTTACATATTTTTTGTATTTTTGCATGTGGATTTTCAATCACTTCAGCACTATTTCTTGAAAATGCGGTATCTCTCCATGTCTTTGGTCCTTTCTCAAAGATCAGTTAACTATCTTTGTCCATGTTTGTTTGTTTGTTTGTTTATTTATTTTGACAGGGTCTTACTCTGTTGCCCTGGCTAGAGTGCAGTGGCATCATCATAGCTCACTGCAACCTCAAACTTCTGAGCTCAAGTGATCCTTCTGCCTCAGCTTCCTAAGTGGCTGGGACTGGAGGTGCATGCTAGTAGTCTGGCTAATTTTTCTATTTTTTTGTAGAGATGGGGTTTGGGCTACATTACTTAGGCCGGTCTCTTCCTTGGCCTCCCAAAGTGCTAGGATTATAGGCATGAGCCACCACGTCCGGCCTGGGCTCTGTATTCTGTTTCATTGATATATTTGTCAATTATCGTGCCAATACCATGCTGTCTTATGTAGCATTATAGTAAGTCTTAAAGTCAAGTAGTGTCAGTCTTTTTAATTTACTCTTCTTCAATATTGTGTTGGCTGTTTTTTGTCTTTTGCCTTTCCATATCAACTTTAGAGTTTGTCTAAATCCATAAAATAACTTGCTGGGATTTTGCTTTGGATGGTATTGAATTTATAGATCATGTTGGGCAGAATAGACATCTTAATGATATTGAGTCTCCCTGTTCATGAACATGTAACATCTCACTATTTATTTAGATATTTGATTTCTTCCATCAGACGTTTATAGTTTTCTTCTATAGACCTTGTATATATTTCATTAGATTTACACCTAAGTTTTCATTTTTTTTAGTGTTCTCATATAAGGTATTGTGTTTTTAATTTTAAATTAAAGTTGTTCATTGCAGGAAAAATTAATTGACTTTTGCATATTAACCTTATATTCTGCAATGTTGCTATTTTTGCCTACTAGGTTCAGAGTTGATTTTTTGTTTTGTCTTCATTTTTGTTTTTGTTTTTGTATTTTTTGGGTCTATCTTTTCAGATTTTGACATAGACAATCATGTCTATGCAAAGACATTTTAATTTTATTTTTCTCTCAATCTATAAAACTTTTATTTCCTTTTCTTATTCTATTAAATTAGATAGGACATTCAGTACAATGTAGAATAGGAGTGGTGAGACAGAGCATTCTCATCTTGTCTACAGTGTTAGGAGAAAAGCATCCAATTTCTCACCATTAAATATGAAGTTAGCTGTAGATTTTTTTGTAAATTTTTTTATTAATCAAGTCAGGGCAGTTCTTCTCTATTTCTAGTTTGCTGAGTTTTTATCATAAATGGAGGTTGAATTTTGTTAAATACTTTTTATGTATCTATTGATATAATTATATAATTTTTTAATTTACCTAGTTTATGTGATATATTACATTAATTAATTTTTAAATATTAACCAAACTTTCATGCCTGGAATAAATCCCACTTGGGCACTGTGTATAATTCTTTTTATCCATTATTGTACATTTATACAAAAATTTAATTTGCTAATATTTGTGAAGGATTTTCGCATCTATATCCATGAGGGATATTGGTCTGTAGTTTTCTTTTCTTTTAATGTCTTTGGTTTTGGTACTCAGGCAATGCTGGCCTCATCAAATGAGTTAGGAAGTCTTTCCTTTTCTTCTATTTTCTAGAAAATATTGTAGTGCACTGTTATCATTTCTTTCTTAAATGCTTGCTAGACTTCACCAGTAAACCCATCTGGGCCTGTTGCTTTCTTTCTTTGAAAATTATTAAATCAATTTATTTAATAGGTATAGGCCTATTCAGATTATCTATTTCTCTTTATGTGAGTTTTGGCAGATTGTGTCATTCAAGGAATTGTTCCATTTTATCTAAGTTATCCGGCTTGTAAGCATAGAATTGTTTATAATACTTATGTATTATTCTTTTAATGTTCATAGGATCAGTAGTGATGACCTCTTTTTCATTTCTGATATTAGTAATTTGTGTCTTCCCTGTTCTTTTTGATTAACTTGGATAGAAATTTATCAATTTTATTATCTTTTCAAAGAAACAAATCTTAGTTTTATTGTTTTTCACTATTGAATTCTTGTTTTAAATTTGACATTTTCTTTTTGTAGTTTTAACTAATTAATTTTTTTAAATTGACAAATGAAATTGTATATATTTATAGTGTACAATTTGATGTTTGAATGTATGTATACATGCGGAATGGCTAAATCAAGCTAATTAACATACCCATTACCTCACATACATTTTTCGTGGTGAGAACATTTAAAATCTACTTCAGCTTAATAATTTATGCTCTAATTGTTATTATTTATTTTACTCTGCATGCATTAGGTTTACATTGCTCTTCTTTCTCTAGTTTCCTAAGGTATAAGATTAGATTATTGATTTTACATATTTCTCCTTTTTAATATATGCATTCAATGCTATAAATTTCCCTCAAAGGACTGCTTTCACTGCTTCTCACAAATTATGATGTTATATTTTCATTTATTTCAAAATTAAAAAAATATCTCTCAAGACATCTTCTTTGATCCATGTATTACTTAGAAGTATGTTGCTTAATCTCCAGTAGTTTGGGATTTCCCAGCTATTCCTCTGTTATTGATTTTTAGTTCCATTCTATGCAGTCTAATAGCATACTTTGTGTGATTTCTATTGCTTTACATAGTTAAAGTGTGTTTTCTGACCCAATATGTTTTTTCTCTTGGTGCATGTTCCATATGAATTGATAAGAAAATATATTCTGCTATTGTTGGATGAAGAATTTTATAAATGCCAACTAGATCAATTTGATTAATAGTTTAGTACACTTCAACTGATAGCTGTTTAGTTCAACTAATATCTTTCTTTTTATCCCTTTTAACATTGCTGCCATTCAATTCACTTATATGTAAGTCTAATACTAATACATTGTTGCTATTATTATGTTGAGCATCTATCTATAGATCAATTAAGAATGGGAAAAATAAAAGATTTTATTTTACCTTCATTTATTCTTTCTCTAATGTTCTTCCTTTATATTGCTTTGAATTTACAACTTTATAATTTTCTTCTTTTTCTGAGGGTTTTTAAAAACCTTTCTTGCAAGACAAGTGTACTTATGAGAAATTCCCTCAGTTTGTGTTTGTCTAAGAAAGTCTTTATTTCTTCTTTATTTTTGAGGGATAATTTCTCTTTTTTTTTT
>VBSM01002217.1:17732659-17763842 GCA_008086735.1 Cheirogaleus medius
TCCCAGAGTGCTAGGATTACAGGCGTGAGCCACCGCGCCCGGCCGATAATTTCTCTTGATACAGAATTCTAGGTTGGTGAGCTTTTTGTTCTTTTGATATTTTATTCCACTTTCTTCCTACTTGCCTGATTTCTGAACAAGAAGTCAAAAGAAATTCTTATTATTTTTCTTTTATAAGAAAGTTTCCCTCCAACTTCTATCAAGATTTTAGCTTCATCTTTGGTTTTCTGTGGTTTTAATATGATATGCCTAGGGGTATATTTTGTTTTTGGCATTTACCTTGCTTTGGTGTTCTGAGCTTCCTGGATATGTGGACTGGTGTCTGCCATTAATTTTGGAAAATTTTCATCCTTTATTGTTTCAAATACTTTTTCTACTTCTTTCTTTCATCTTCTGGTATTTCCATTGCATGTGTTTACATTTTGTGTTATTGTGCTATAGTTCTTGGAAATTCTATTCCATTTTTAAAAAATAGACTTTATTCTTAGAGCAGTTTTATATTAACAGCAAAATTGAGCAGAAGGTACAGAGATTTCCCATAAGTCCCCTTCCCCCCGGCCCTACACAGAGCCTCCCTTATCATAAAGCTCCCACACAAGAGTGGTATATTTGTTATAATCAGTGAAACTACATTGACACATCATTATCAACCAAAGTCCATAGTTTATATTAGGATTCATTCTTGATGCTACATATTGTATATTGACAAATGTATAATGACAGGTATCCACTGTTACAGTATCACACCAGTAGTCCCACTAACATCCAAATCATCTTTGCTGTGTCTATTCATTCCTCCCCCACCCCAACCTCTGGAAGCCACTGATTCTTTTACTGTCTCCATAGTCTTGTCTTTTCCAGAACGTCATAAAGTTGGAATCTACAGTATGTAGCTTCTCAGATTGGCACTTTTACTTAGTAATATGAATTTAAGGTTCCTCCATGTCTTTATAGGAGAAATGTAGGCTTTAAATGAACTTAATATCCCAGTTCTTTTTAGCACTGAATGATATTCCATTTATGGATGTACCACAGTTTATTTCTCCATTCACCTACTGAAGGACATCTTGGTTGTGTCCAAGTTTTGGCAAATATGAATAAAGCTGCTATAAACATTTGTATGCAGGTTTTTATGTGGACATAAATTTTTAACTCATTTGGGTAAATACCAAGGAGAATAATTGCTGGATTGTGTAGTAAGAATAAAGTTTTGGAATAAACCACTAAATTGTCTTCCAAAGTGGCCGTACCATTTTGCAACCCCACCAGCAATGAATGAAAGTTCCTGTTGTTTCACATTCTCAATAGCAGTTGGTGTTGTTAGTGTTTTAGCTTTTAGTCATTCTAATAAGGGTGTAGTATTATCTCATTTTTGTTTTAATTTACAATTCTCTAGTAATATATGATGTTGAACATCTTTTCATATACTTATTTATTTATGTATCTTCTTTGGTGAGGTGTCTGTTCTTTTGACCATTTTTAAATTAGGTTTTTCATTTTCTTATCCTTCACTTTTAAGAGTTCTTTGTGTATTTTTAATTGGTACAGTTCTTTACCAAATATGCCTTTTGTAAATGTTTTCTTCCAGTCTGTGGGTTGTCTTCTCATTCTCTTGAAAGTGTCTTTTTGCAGAGCAGAAATTTTAATTTTAATGCAATCCAACTTATCAATTCCTTCTTTCATGAATCATGCATTTGGGGTTGTCTCAAAAAATCATCCCCATGCTCAAGGTCATCCAGGTTTTCTCCTATGTTATTGTCTAGCAGTTTTGTAGTTTTGCATTTTACATTTATGTCTATGATCCATATTGAGTTTATTTTTGTGACAGGTACAAGAATTGTGTCTAGAGTAATTATTATGCATGTGGATGTCCCCTTGTTCCAGCACAATTTGTTGAAAAGATGATCTTTTCTCCATTGTACAACTTTTGCTCCTTTGTAAAGACCAGTTGACTATATGTATGTGGGTCTATTTCTGGCTTGCTAGTCTGTTCCGTTGACCCATTTGTCTATTCTTTCATCAATGCTACACTGTCTTAATTCCTGTAGTTTTATAGTAAATCTTGAAGTTGAGTAGTGTCAGTCCTGAAAATTTATGCTCCTTCAATATTGTGTTAGCCATTCTGGGTCTTTTGCCTCTTCGTGTAAACTTTAGCATCAGTTTAGTGATGTCCACAAAATAACTTGCTGGGATTTTGACTGGGACTGTGTTTAACCTATAGATCAAGTTGGGAAGACCTGACATCTTGACAATATTGAGTCTTCTTATGTGTAAAAGTCTCCTCATGTATTTTGTTCTTCTTTGATTACTTTCATATAAGGTTTGTAGTTTTTTGTATATAGATCTTGGGCATATTTTGTTAGATTTATACATAAGTATTTCTTTTTTTGAGTGCTAATGTAGATGGTATTGTTTTTTAATTTCAAATTTCACTTGTTCATTGCTGGTACATGGGAAAGTAATGGACTTTGTATATTTAACCTTGTATTCTGCAATCTTGCTTTAATTGCTTATTAGTTCTGGGAGGGTTTTTTCTGGGTCATTTATTCTGGATTTTCTATGTAGACAATTGTGTCATTCATCAACAAACAAAGACAGTTTCATTTGTTCCTTCTCAATCAGTATACCTTTTATTTATTTATTTATTGGCTTATTGTATTAGCTAGGACTTACTGTACAATGTTGAAAATGAATATGTGAGGGAAATTCTTGCCTGATTCCTGATCTTAGCAAGAAAGCTCCTAGTTTGTCATCATTAAGTATGATGTTAGATGTAGGTTGCTTTGTAGATGTTATTTATCAAGTTGAGTATGTTATCCTCTATTCCTAGTTTACTGAGAGTTTTTTTTTTTTTTTTAAATCATGTGTTGGATTTTGTTAGGTGCTTTTTCCAAATCTATTGATACAATCATGTTAGTTTTCTTCTTTAGCCTGTTGATGTAACAGATTACATTAATTGATTTAGAATGTTGAACCAGCTTTGCTTACTTGGGATAAATCCTACTTGGTCATGGTACATAATTATTTTTATAAATTGTTGGATTGATTTGCTAATATTTGTTGAGAATTTTTGCATCTATGTTTATGAGAGACATTGGTCTGCACTTTCCTTGCAGTATCTTTGGTTTTGGTATTAGGGTAATATTGGACTGATAGAATGATTTAGAAAGTATTGCCTCTGCTTCTATTAATATTCTGAAAGTGATTATAGAGAATTGATAAAATTTCTTCCTAAGTATTTGGTAGAATATACCAGTGAATCTATCCAGGCCTGGTGCTTTATATTTTGGAAGTTTACTAATAATTTATTCAATAATAAATTTCTTGAATACATATAAAACTATTCAGATTGCCTATTCTTGTGTGAATTTTGGTAGATTGTATCTTTCAAGGAATTGGTCCATTTTAACTAGGTCAAATTTGTGGGCATGGAATTGTTCATAACATTTCTTTATTAACCTTTTTAAAAGTTTTATTTTTTTTGACACAATAATTATATATATTTATGGGGTACAATGTGATATTTTGATATATGTATACATTGTGTAATGATCAAAGCAGGGTAATAAACATATGCATCACCTTAAAAATTTATCATCTTTGTGGTGAGAACATTTAAAGTCTTCTCTTCTAGCTATGTTGAAACATGCACTACATTAGTGTTAATTATTAATATATTTACCTTACTGGGCAATAGAACACAGGAACTTATTTCTTTTATCTAACTGTAACATTATATTCATTCATCAACCTTACCCCATCCTCCTTCCCTACTTACCCTCCCCAGCCTCTAGTAACCACTGTTCTACTCTCCACTTCTATAGGATCAACTTTTTAAGCATCCACATATGGATGATGTCTTGTGATTTTTGTCTTTCTGTGTCTTGATTATTGTTATATTATGAACAATTTTATGCCCACAAATTTGATAAACTAGTTAACATAATGTTCATCCATGTTGTTGCAAGTGACAGGATTTTCTTCTTTTTTATGACAGAATAGTATTCCATTATGTGTATATATCACAGTTTCTTTATACATTCATTCATTGATGAACACTTAGGTTGATTCCATATCTTGGTTATTATGAATAGTGCTGCAATAAACATGGGCGTGCAGATGTCTCTTCAATATACTGATTTCCTTTCCTTTGAATATATACCCAGTAGGGGGATTGCTGGATCATATAGTAGTTTTATTTTAATTTTTTGAGGAGTATTCATACTGTTTTCTATAGTGGCTGTTCTAATTTACATCCCCATAAATGTGTGTAAGGGTTCCCTTTTCTCCATATATTCGTCAACACTTGTTATCTTTTGTTTTTTCTATGGTAGCCATTCTAACTGCACTGAGAAGATATCTAATTGTGGTTTTAATTTGCATTTCCCTGATGACAACTGATGTTGAGCATTTTTTCATATATCTTTTGTTCATTTGTATGTCTTCTTTTTAGAAATATCTATTCAGATCTTTTGTCCATTTTTTGATTTATTTGTTTCATTGCTGTTGAGTTGTTTGAGTTCCTTATATACTCTGGATATTAACCACTTATCAGATGTTTAGTTTGCAAATATACTCTCCCAACAGTAAGTTGTATCTTCATTCTGTTGTTTCTTTTGTTGCACAGAAGCCTTTTTGTTGTGTGTAACCTAATTAGTCTATTTTTGCTTTTGTTGCCTGTGCTTTTAAGGTCATATCCAAAAATCCTCAGTTAGACAAAGATCATGAAAATTTCCCCCTATTTTTTCTTCTAGTAGTTTCATAGTTTCAGATCTTATATTTAAATCTTTTATCCATTTTGCATTGATTTTTGCATATGGTAAGAGATAAAGGCCTAATTTCATTCTTCCACATATGGATATCCAATTTTTCCAACACCACTTATTGAAAAGACTGTTTTTTTCCCAATTGTGTTCTTGGCATCTTTGCCCAAATTCAGTTGGCAATAAATGTGTAGATATATTTCTGGACTTTCTATTTTGTTCCATTGATCTATGTGACTATTATTATGCCAGTTTCATGCTGTTTTAGTTACTATAGTTTTGTAGTATATTTTGAAGTTAAGGTAGTGTGATGCCTCCAGCGTTGGTATTTTTGTTTGTTTTTGTTTAAGATTGTTTAGGCTATTCAGGACCTTTTGTGTTTCCATATGAAGTTTAGAATAATTCTTTTAACTAGATCTTGCATGCTTGTAGCACTTTCTTCTTTTCCCTCAGGTGTACCTATAATTCATATGTTTGTTTGCTTTACATAGTCCCACATCTCTCTAAGTGACTGCTCTGCCTTTGTTCTCTTCTCTGCCTCTTTAAATGATTGGGTTGGCTTGAGAGTCTTGTCTTCAAGGTCTGAGATGTTTTCTTCTCCTTGGTTTAATCTGTTGCTTAGACTGTCTGCTGTGTTTTGAAAATCCCTGCATGATTCTTTCATTTCTTTAAGTTCTATTATATCTTTCCTAATTTTGTCTAGTTTTTAGTGACTTTTTCATTAATTTCATGATATAATTTTTGGGCTTCTTTTGGTTGGTTTTCAACTTTCTCTTCAATTTCATTCATCTTATTTGCCATCTATATTCTGAATTCCATTTCTGTCATTTTGACAGTTTCCTTGTAGTTGGAGTTCACTGCTGTAGCTCTATTGTGATTCCTTGGGAGTGTTGATCTTTGAATTTTCATATTGCCAGGGTTGTTTTGCTGGTTTCTTTTCATCTGAGTCCTCTTTGCTCAATTCAGGGATAATAGCTTTGCAGGGCTCCTGTTCCCTGCTGGAAACTCTCCTGCTTGATTAGAGTAAGGGGATGTTACTAGATGGTGCTTATTCCCCCCCCCCCCTACTTTGGAATGCCATTAACATGGCAGACGAGGTGGATGTGCTCTAGAAGCCTGTAATTCAGCTCTTCTGATTTGTTCTGTTTACCTGGGATTGCCTCTGCTGAAGCTTGTGCTGAATGCTGCTTGGGTTGGGTGTTGGGTCATTCACAGGATAGTTGTAGGATGTTTGATTTGGGAGCTGGGTGAGATCGTCTTCACTGAGGCTGGTATTGTGGGGATTGCTCTACACAGGATTTCTTCACAGCAGTAACAGCAGCAGCTGTATATGCTTTTCATAGGTTCTCAAGCTGTGTGCATTTGCTCACACCAGGTTGCAGTATACTGGCAGCTTGAGGCCTGGTGGGGCATTGGACTTTGGAGCAGTTCTTCTGGCCCTGCTGTGGTGGTGGAGGCTCTGGGATGGAGTCTTGAGGTTCAGGTGCAGTGTGGAAACTTTTGGATTATGTCTCAGGCCTGGAGGGGGTTCTGGAGGCACAGAGGTGGAGGCTTGGGCTCCGGCATGAGAGCCTCAAAGCCAGGACTGGGGAGGAGCCAGAAGCAGAGCTTCTAAGCAGGGCTGAGAAGCCAGAAGCAGGTTTGTGTGGACAGCAGGGCTGATTCAACCTGGAGGGCAGGGTCAGGGACAAGCAGGCAGGCTTTGGAGAGGCCGTTGGAGGGGAGTTGAGACTGAGCAAATTGTATGCTGCTCTGCAGGCTCAGAGGCCCTGTGGATGCCAAGTCAGGTGGGCAGATATCAGTTCTGGTGGCCCAGGCACCCTGGAGTTCTCCACTCCTCACCCAGGACCTGCCAAAGTGGTCACCCAAATCCTCTCAGGTTGGAGCCTGAGTGTTCCATGCTGCTTCTCTGTGATTTCACAATGCTGCTGAGAAGAGTGATCCATATGTAGGCAGCTGCCTATACCTTTCACCTCTTTCCTTGGGAGATGTGTGCTGGCAGGCTGCTTCTTGTCCTCCGTTTTTTCCCCCCAATTCACAGATCATTCTTTAAGGAAATTCCTTGCTGGCCTCCCATAAGCAGGACATGCAAATTGTAACTTTAGGTCTGCAGGTTATGTCTAGCTCCTACAACTACGGTCTGTTCCAATTACTCTAATAATGAATTAAATTATAAGTTTATCTTCACAGGTGTAGGACAGAGACAGGCAGGATCAGACAATCTTCTACCTACTCGGGGACATCTACATAATTGGTGCTTCCTTCATTCCCTTTTTCTCCTCTAACATTCACCTTATCATATCTAAAATGTAGATTTTCTTGGGCCTTACAAGAATGTAACCATTTTGTCTCGCTAGCCCACCCTGCCTTTGCCTTTTGTTTTCTTTCTGTATGCCCTTAAATGTTTTTTTTTTTTTGAGACATAGTCTCACTCTGTTGCCCGCGCTAGAGTACCGTGGCATCAGCCTAGCTCACAGCAACCTCCAACTCCTAGGTTTGAGCGATCCTTCTGCCTCAGCCTCCCGAGTAGCTGGGACTATAGGCATGCGCCACCATGCCTGGTTCATTTTTTCTATATATATTTTAGCTGGCCAATTAGTTTATTTCTATTTATAGTAGAGACAGGGTCTTGCTCTTGCTCAGGCTGGTTTCGAACTCCTGACCTTGAGCGATCCGCCTGCCTCGGCCTCCCAGAGAGCTAGGATTACAGGCGTGAGCCACCTCGCTCGGCCTATGCCCTTAAATGTTGAAATTCCCAAATTCCCTTCAGAAAAACAGCCACAGATTTATCTGTGGTTTGTGTTTTTCCCAGGTGTATCCTCAACTTTGGGTTAATAAACCTCATTGATTGAGATTTTGCCTCAGTCACTTATTTTGTGTTGACAATCTGCTACTCTGCCATTGGTAATGTCTCCTAAACAGATATTTTTTTAAATTCCTGGAACTAATATGTCTCCCAGTCATTGAAGAGTGGCTCTGTGTGAATGCTGGGGCATGATTTTGACACTCATGATTTTGACACTCAGGAAGCTGACTGTTCTGCCTTTGCCTTCACTTTCTGCTTGCACAAAGCCTTGAGGTCAAAAGTAACATCTCAGGGCTTTCTCTATTTCTTCGTGAATATGGGCACTGTTCTGGGAATGTATTTAGTCTTCTATGTTCTCAGGAATATGTCAAAAATTTTCCAAGCCCCTGTGAATATCTCTTTACCCAGCTTATGTTTTTAAACTTTGGTTAGTCTATTGTTTTCCCCAACTATTATCTAATACCTCAGGCATCTGTGAAGTTAATCAATTGCCTATAATTGTTTTTGACAAATAACCAGAGAAAAAGAGTTTTTCACAGTGGGTAAGTTCTAAATTAAGTGAAATACAGACAGCCTTGCAAGTGGGGACTTTCAGAGAACTGTCAGAAATGTCAAATAATGGGAATTTCTTGGGAAAGAGGCTTTGAAAGAGCTCTAGCCCTGTTTTGCTTTCTCTCATAGCTGCCAGACTACTTGTTTTAACCATGAATGAGAACTGTTAATTTTCAAGGCTACCACAGAGCTAGGTGCTGGGGGAGGAGAATAATGCAAGCTAACATACCAAGCATCTCATTCTTCTTACTGAGCATTAACCATTTTCTTGAATAAATGCTCCCTGTAAGGCTTTGTTTAATTTCTAGAATCCTGAAAAAAAAAATTGATTCTGACAATTTTTGCCAGTTTTCTTGCTGTTTTTATAGAAAAGAGAATTATCAAAGTTTCTTTCTCTGACATTTTTGCTTTATCATGAAGATATATTTTATGTATAGTATTATCTTAATATTCATTGTAAATATAGTTAGAAGAAATGGTACTGACATGAACATTTCTAAATCAAGCAGATATTTTTAAGTTAATAGAAAAAAACATAGCTTATAACATGATTTCAAAAAATGTGAAGGTATGTGTGGTTGCCAACCTCCAATCTGTCCCTAGGAATCCTTGCATCCTGATGTTTTTTGGTTCTCTTCTCCCCTTACTGAATCAGGGTTGACTTGTGTGACCAAAAGGTGTGTGAGGTAATGGTGTATAACTTCTAAGACTAGTTCATAAATACATTGCCACTTCTTCCTTGGTCACTTGGACAGATTCTTCTTGGAAAAGCAAGCTACTGAGTTGTGAGGACACTAAATAGTCCCTATGGAGAAGCTCATGTGGAGAACTAAGTGTTTCGCCAAACCCAGTACTAACTTGCCAGCTATGTGAGTAATCCACCTTGGAAGTGAATTGTCTCACCTCTGTCAAGCTTTCTGATGGCTGTAGTACCACGAAATATCTGAGTGAACCTTATGATAAACCTTTATCCAGATCTTCCCAGACAAGTTGTTCCTGAATTCTTGATTAATAGAAACTGTGAGATAATAAATGTTTAATTGTTTTAAGCCACTAAGTCTTATCATAATTTGTATCCTAGCAATTGATTACTAATACAGTAGATAATTGAAAAATTCTCAAGAAGAAACTAAAATATGGTTTAAAAAATTATTCCTGAGAAATTACTCCCATATAGTGATAGGAGATCTTTCACACCTTTCAAACTTTCAAGATTATACTCAGAGCACAAACGATTATAATTGTAACTATTCCCTGTTCATTTTCTAAAGATGGAATAATTCCATCACTAAGATTTGAAAATAAAGTAAATGAAAAATCATAGTCTTATGAATATAGATACAAAGATCCTAAAAATTCCTACTAACAAACAGAATCTAGTAGGGTAAGGCTTCCTAAAAATGCATTATACATTTGTAAAGCTACAATAATTTAGATCTGAAGCACTGGCATCAGAATAAATATATATTAATGAAAAATAATTTTAAGAAACAGTGCACATCAACTCAGAAACAGAGTACTTCAACTCTAACACCGCTTATGAAATGGTCCATTCTTTCCATTCTTAGTTGAAGTGTCTTAATCTATATTATATATATATTATGTATTAATAATACAAGTATGTGGTATATATGTAACATTTTAAATAAAATATACATATGGTACATAGATGTGACTTATAATGAATATTGACAGGCAGAGTGTGCATATTTTTAATCTAAAAATAGATCTTTGTAAAACTCATAAAATAATAAGTATCCCAGTTATAACAAATTTAAAAAGCATAACAGGCAATTTAGAGAGGTAATTAAATATATAATACTGCAATTTAGGTGCTAATTAAATACATAATACTTATTTTCTGACAAATTCCCCACGTTTTTCCAAAAAGAACAGTAGCCAGTTCAGGTCGAAGGATAAAAGGTAAATATAATTGGCAAATTTTATGGAGATTATTTATCCACAATATGTGAAAAACCTTAATGTTGACCCAGACATTTTACTTAATGTTTGAAATATGAATGCTTTTTTTATTATTGATTATTTGTGTTTTCTTCATATATGAATTATTTTTTAGCAAAAAAGTACATTAAAAAAATCTTTCAAATTTTGCTTGTTCTTTCACCCAAGAGAAAGTAGGCAGTTGTTTCATGGAAGTGCTGGGTTTTTTATTATATTTGTTATGATAAATCCAAAAGATAACTTTGGTGTCAGTTTGTTTATCACATTTGGAGGGTGCTACATACCTGCAAATAGCGGACCACTCGGCAAACCAGGTCAGGTGCCATGAAGTCTCCAGTGAATCGCCAAATGATATCTGTCAGGATGTTGACCAGTCCCGTGAAAGAGTCTAACAAAAGCACATAAATGCTTAAATTCAGTCTTTTTCAAATTTACAGCTATGCTACGATAGAAATGAATTCCTGAGGAGATTTTTTTTCTTCTTTATCAGATGGCCACTGAGGAAAAGCAAGGCAACGCAGGAGTTCTTTGACTTTTATTACTGGAGCTTGTTACCACTTAGATGTAACCACCCAGGAAGAATTTCAATAATGACTAAAGAATAATCACACTAATCTTAGAGTTGACCTTTTAAGTCACAGAATGACAGTTTTAAGGGGATCTATATCTGTTCTAAAGCAAGCATTATGTGAGAATTAAAAGAGGGCAAAATTGAGAAACAAAATCTTTACCTTTGGAAAACCCCTCAAAATTCCCCTTTCTGCACCCATTATTTTACAACTTGGATCTCTTATTATCTCCCTGCTCCCCATTCAGTACCCCTCCCCCCAGGTTTCTCTACTTTCTTCTCCTTTCCCTTTTCAACATCTGCCCTTGGAAAAAATCAAGTACATGAGATGTTAATTTAATTAACATAGTTGGATAAACTACAGAGGAACTAAGGCCAAGGTCAGAACTTTGTTCCCCTGTGGGTATATCATCTGTACTCAACGCCACAATTACAGGCTATGCAAGTTGTACAGATGTCTACAGCGGAAATGGCAAAACATATCTAGAAGCTCCCTCTCATCCCTCCGTGACAGATGTCAATAATAATTGATCATCTGTTCTAGAATCTTTCTCAAAACAGTGCTGCAGGGATTCTCTGCTGATTGATCGATAGGACTGGAACATAAGACCAAATAAGCAAGAATTCATTGACTTGGGGTCACCTTTTGGGAACAAAGGATGTAACACTCCATCAAGGACGCTGAAGTCAGGGCAAATTCACTGCTCGGGTAGCTCTTGGAAGCCTTGAGAAAGTGATGATCCTTCCTAAGCAAAATGGAAATGCTTGAGTTTCTTTGGTAGATAGTAGAGAGAAGAATACAAAGGCTGAAGGAAGTGGGCACGCTGCAATGGATATACCATGAGAAGCCAGAAGACCCATGAGAGAATTATTTTCTGTGGGCGAGCTCAGCAGGCACATTACTTGTCAAAACCACCAGGAATGCACTGGTGAGAGGGACACCAGCATCCCCAAGAGGTCCAGTGGTGGCTTCTACCTGCAGGCCAGGAAGGACAGTGGGAGAAGTAGTTATAAACCAGATCTTGCAACACTATGGCAAATATGCACTGCAATGATTCCCCAAGTCCTTCCTCAAAGGGACCTAAGGCTGTTTGTTTGGGTTACTGTACACCAGGGAAAGGGGACTATCTAGACATTTTAAGTGCTATTAGGCATAGAGTCTGAACTGACATGAAATTCAGATACCTGAAGTGTCATTATGGCCCCACTGTTAGAGTGGAATCTCATGGGGCCAGGTAATAAATGGAATCCTGGCCACAGTGAAATGGTCCACTAGGTCTGTCATCACTCCTGGTCATTCTTTCAGTCCCCAAGTGTTTAATTGGGATTGATATATGTGGCAGTTGGAGTGACCCCATATGGTTTTCCCATTAGAGTAGGGAGGGCCAAATGGAAGTCCTCACTGGTTTGGTCCCTGAAGAAACCAGATGGGTCCTGGAGAATGACTGTAGACTGCCACAAGCTCAAATAAGTAGCAGTTCTGATTGTGGCAGCAGTACCAGGCATAGTATCTTTGCTAGAGCAGATTAACGCGGCCTTAGGTATGGGGTATGCAGGTACTGATTTGGCAAGAGTGTTCTTTTCTAATCTGACCAGAAAAGAAGACAAGGAAGAGTTTGCACTCACACAAAACAGACGATAATACTCATTTTCTGTTTTGTTCAGGGCTATGTTAACTCTCCTAATATCTGTCATAATAAAGTCTGAAGAGACCTGGGCCATCTGGACTTTCTACAGAGTATCACATTGATCCATTTACATTAACAACATCATTACGGAGGACAAGCAAGAGGTGGCTAGTACATTAGAGGCCTTGGTAAGACACATACACTCTGGAAGGTGGGAGATGAGCCCTGTGAAAATTCAGGAACACGCCACGTCAGTAAAGTTTTCAGCGGTTCAGTAGTGAGGGGCTGCTAGAATACCACCACCCCTCATTTCCAAGTAAAAGAAAAATTGCTGCATCTTGCATTTCCTGCCTCAATAAAGGAAGCAAGACACCTGCTAGGCTTCTTTGAGTTCTGGAGGCAACACATTTCACATTTAGGAATATTGCTCTGGCCTGTGCACTGAACGACGTGGCAGTCTCACAGGTTTGAGGGGGTGTGGAGTGGGAAAGGGCTCTGCAGCATGTATGGGCTGCAGTATAAGAAACCCTACTGCTTCAGACCGGCAGACTCTACGGTGTTGGAGGTGTCAATGGGAACAATCAGAATGCAAGCCCCTAGTGCTCTGGAGCAATGATGTGCCTTCTGCCGGGTAGAATTATACACCTTTTAAGAGTTTTTAGAATGTTCCTGAGCCTTGGTCAAAAATGAATGGTTCACAATGGGGCTCCAAATTATTTGTAACTAAAAATTAGGAACTAGAGTCTTTCAGACCACTAAGAATGAAGTCGGACTTGCCCCACAGCCATCCACTGGAGGATGGAAGTGGCACATCTGGGATCAAGCCCACACAGGACTATGTCGGCATGAAGAAGCTGCATGAGCAGGTGGCCCAGATGCCCCCATGTCACCCACCAGACTTGCACAAGTGCCCCTGCCTCAGCTCACATTTATGGGTTCTCTATGACTAGCTGAAGAGGAAGTAAAAGCCCAATCTTGGTTAACAAATGGATTAGTTCACTATGTACCTGCAAAGCAAAAACAGGTCTGAGGACCAAGGGGTAGAGGAAGGAACGGCCTCAGTTAACATCACTCCTGGTGACCAACTGGGGGGCTCTGTGCTTCCTCATGTGCACCTCTGTGCTCTGCAGGTTGGAGGTCCTGGTCCCCAAAGGAGGTGCACTCCTGCCAGGGGAAATAGCAAAGGTCCCCCTGAACTAAAAGCTATGGCTGCCACCAGCTCACTTTGGACTCCTTGTGTCCAGGGACTAGCAGGCAAGAAAAGGAGTCACCATGTTGGCAAGAGTGATTGGCTGTGACCAACAGATGGAGGTAGAGCTGTGTTTACACAATGAGGAAGGAAGGAAGGGAGAACACAGGTAATTTACTTGTAACTGTCAAGTTATGATTGACGCAAGTCAAATAGTGGTTGGGGCCAAGGATGTTTAACATTCTCAGCAGGCCCTCAACGTAGGGTTGTTCAGATTATTTATGCTCTAGGGTGCCCTGCCTTTGCCATTGTGAGAGAACTGAAATCAGGTCTTCATTATTGTCATGTAGACATGCACCCTGGCTTGGGGCTGCACAAAGACAAGGCAAGGGTCGATTCTGCCCTGTACTACCCATGGACTGTACCCCATTTTAAATTATTCAGCTCAGAATTCCAATCATACCACTGTTGAGAAACACTGCTAAGCTTTATGAGAGAGGGTTTTTGGTTTGTGTGCAATTCTAATCAGAGTATCGGGCAGAACCTACTCAGAAATAGAGTATGTATTTGGCTGGGTTCAGGCTTTCAGAAAATTGAACAGCTGAACAACAAAAGAAACTTCAACTTTGGGGATGAAGCTAGAATACTTATAATTTCATATCCAATAGTTTATTTTTATTGTTGTGTTTCTGCTAAAGAGGAGTAGCAAAAACTGAAAATCACATTGTCATTTGATTAATTACCTTTTGAATATTGGAAAATGAGATTTATTAATGTCAGAACAGAAGGGAGCTCAGTATCTTGAGCATGGTATGGCATGTAGCAAGTGCTCAGCATATATATGTTGAATAAATTGTCATTGTGGTTTGAAAAGGCTTTTTTTTTAAAGAAATAAAACAAAATATTTATTTAGAAATAATTAAAAACTCACAAGAGTTTGCAAAAAATAGTACAGAAGGTTTTCATATACGGATCACCTGGCATCCTCCAATAGTAACATCTTACGTAACTGTAGTTAGACTTCGTGGTTTAAAGGAGAATTACGACTCTTAATCCAGGCTTCTGTACAACATTGAGCATGATCCTTAGGGATGCTATTAAGCAGTTAGTATATCCTTGGCAAGGTTTTAAGTATTTAGAACCATTTACTTGTTTAATCTCACAACAAAGTATGACATAAAATTCCCATTTTACAGATGAGCAAACTAAGAAAGGTTAGAACATTTGGAGGTGAAGCCAGGCTTTTAACCCAGACTATGGGATATTAGTGTCTTTGGTTTTCACCACCACACTGCCTGCTTTTTGTTTGTTTTTGTTTTTCTTCCTAGATTCATGTTGGCAAGAGTGATTGGCTGTGACCAACAGATGGAGGTAGAGCTGTGTTTAGACAATGAGGAAGGAAGGAAGGGAGAACACAGGTAATTTACTTGTAACTGTCAAGTTATGATTGACGCAAGTCAAATAGTGGTTGGGGCCAAGGATGTTTAACATCCTCAGCAGGCCCAACTGTTGTGCCTGTTTTATTCCCTAGACTAATGTGTAGACGTGAGTGCCTGTCTTCCTCTCACCCCTAGCCTCTATATTCTGGCTGTCCTTATTTCTCTTTTGGCCCCTTCTATTTATAGGGCCACTCCACTCAAAGAAGTTTTGCTTTTACTCCTTTAGAGAAATGGGGAAATAAATCTCCCTTTTCTGAGTCTTCATTGTTTACAGGATAAAGTCTGAGACCCCCAGCTTGGTATAAAAGCCTTCCACGATCCGGCCTTGCCTGCTGTTATGGTTTGAATGTGTCCCCCAGAATTCATGTGTTGGAAACTTAATTCCCAATGCAACAGTGAGGCCTAATGGGAGGTGTTTGGGTGGAGCCCTCATGAATAGACTAAAGCCGTGATAGAAAGGGAGTGCGTTCACTCTCTTTTGCTCTCGCCCTTCCAGCTCTGCCACGTGAGGATGCAGGAGGACGTGAGACACCATCTTGGAAGAAGAGAATGACTTCATCAGACACCAAACCTGCTGGCACCTCGACCTTAGCCTTCAGCCTCCAGACCTGTGTCCTAATAAACTTCTGTTTGTAGATTACACAGTCTGAGGTATTTTGTCACAGCAGCACGAAGTGACGGTAAGACGACTACCTCTTGTCAAGTCCCCATTTGGCATTTCAACGTCGAATCCCGTATTGTACAAACATCTTTACTTCCAGATAGGGATTCTCTCTGCTTGGAATAGCCTCCCTCCATTTTCCAGCCTATTGGATTCTTATTTATCGTTCCATACCTAGCTAATATACCTCCTTCTCTAGAAGCTCTCCTTGACCATTCACGTAGTATGGTCCACTACAAAAGGGTATGTGGCTCTCTCAGGCTTAGGCCTGTCTGTCTGTCTCTGCCACTTTGTTTCTCTACAGGTAACAAGAAGCAGCATTGGCAAGCACATGGGGCCTACAACAGAAGTGTCAAAAGCTTGGAGAGAAAAAACCCCATGACTGTTCTGGGTTTTAAGAGAAGTTCTTACTGAGAAGGTCAGACTCGAACAGTCCTTGAGAGTTGTGGGTTGTGACTGATCAAACAGAAACGTAATGAAGCTTTTCCTGGCAGAAATGGACTGAACGAATGAATAGAATGGACATGAGAGTTACTTGGATATTCTATTTTGACTTACTGATTGCTTAATTTAAAAAAATTATCTTATTTTTCTCTAGATAGATCTAAGTGGCTATATAAACAATAATAATCTATTTTGGTAAAATCTGTTTTTTCCCTTGGAGCTCAATCTTAAATAAGCCTATTTCTGGGAGTGGATTATCGCTGGAACTACGCCACAGCATTTGTTAGCTGCTGTTAAGCAAACGATGCCCACTCTGATCAGTAAAAAGCTATTTAGTTACCTAAGTAATTGGGTACATTGCAAATAAGCTGCTCCTCAGTGGTAATTAACAGGACCTTGGGAACAAAGGATGCACTTTAAAGGCTTAATCACTTCCATGTATTACTCCTGCTTTTTAAAATTTGTTCTGTGAAAGATCCTAGGAAACTGTAAAACTCCGAAATGCCAAAGCAGACTCATAGCAGGCTTTATTGTTCCTTTGAGGGTTTCTTGCAAACATTGAATGGGGGTTCCCAGTTGGAGCACGAATACAGCTGGAGTGGGAAGAAGTGAAGAATGAGGCAACAGCTGAGCTGTTCTGTAAGGACTGGTCAGGTGAACAGGGAATGAAGGACATTGGTTCTTGGCATAGATGACAGCATAAACAAAGTTACGAACGTGAGAAACTGAGTGGCTTGTGTATATGAAATGACATTTGTTTGTTCTTGCTGAAGCCTAAATAGGAGCTAGGAAGTGGCAAAAATTGGAGCTGGAGAGACAAGAAGAATCCAGACTTTTTAGGGTCTTGTGCCAATTAAAAGAGGTTGCACTTTTTCCTTTATACTGTGAGAGTTGTTGAGCACTCAAACATGTATTTTAAAGAGATTTATTTAATTTCTGTGAGGAGGATCAATTTGTTAGGTCCAGTACAGGAATTGCCATTTAGACTAGTTAGAGAACTGTGCAGAAGTTCAGAAAGAAATGATCATTACCTAGTGTATGTCAAATAACAGTAGGGATGTAGAGAGGGTATATATTGTAAACACTAGGTTAACATTAAAAAAATAGAAAAAAGACATAATCGACAAGCCAATAGTGGAGACAAAATGAAATCATAAAAAATTCAATTAATCCAGGCAAAAACAGAAGGAAAATCGTAACAAAAATAGATGGAGCAAATAGAAGCAACTAACAAGATGATAGATTTCAATCTAAACATATCAATAATAACATTACATGTAAATTATCTGAAATGCCAATTAAGTCCAAACTTCATAACTTTTCATCTTAATGAGCTCATACTCCTCTCTTTTCAGACTCAATTGATGGCACCAGGGACACTCAAGCCAAGAACTCATAATGCATTGTAGAATCCTCCCTCTATCTCACTTTCAAAACATCTTAATATTCAGTTAACAGATCATCCCGATTGTACCCTATAAAGTATAGGTCAGATCTGCATCCTCTCTATATCTCTGCTGCTATTTGATGATCTCTTTTTTAAGCTTTTGCAGTTTCCTAACTAGTTTAAATGGTGATTCCAGTATTGTACCCCCTGAATTGGTCCTCCCTGCAGTAACTAAAGGCTGAGCACTAGATGTTTAATATACTATTATACAAATTCTTATATAGCGTGAGGACTTACACATTCAAATCCCTCATAAACTTTGTGCTATTATCAGATATTTAAATTTTACATGTGCTATAAACCCCACTGCTACAATTTTGCTTTAAATAGTCAATTACCTTTTAGAGTTATTTAAAACTAAGAAAAATGTGTTTTTTAATATTAATCTTTATTTTTACTTTTTTCAGAGCTCTTCATACCTTTATATAAATCAAATTTCTGGTCTGGTGTCATATTCTTTCTGTCAGAAGAACTTTCTTTAATATTTATTGAAGTACAGGTCTGCTGGTAATGAATTCTTCTCGTTTTAAAAAAATCTTGAATAGTCTTTTTTTACCTTCATTTTTAACAGATATTTTTGCTAGATGTAGAATTATGGGTGACAGTTATCCCCCAATTGGTTTTAAAGATGTTGTTTGATCTTCTGGCTTGAGTTGTTTCTGACAAGAAGTCAGCTATAATTCTTCTCTTTGTTCTTTGTATTTATTTATTTGTTTGTATTTTTTTAAATTGACAAATATTGATTGTACATATTCATGGGGTACACAGTAATGCTTCAATACATATAATGTATAGTGATCAGATTAGGGTAATTAGCATATTCATCATCCCAAACATTTATAATTTCTTTGTGTTAGAAACATTCAATATCCTCCTTCTAGCTATTTGAAACTATATCCTACAGTGATATAGAACACTAGAATTTATTCCTCCTATCTAGCTGTAATTTTGTATTCTTTTAATAACTTTGTGTTTAATGTGTCCATGTCTTTTTTTTCCTGGCCGCCTTCAAGGTTTTCTCTTTATCTTTTTTGTAGCAGTTGTAAGCAGCAGTTTAGGCAGGAGAATAAGTTGTTATCTAGTTTTTTTAAAAAAAATTATCTTGCTTCAGGTTATTTAAGAATTTAGGAATTTGGATATGATGTTTTTTGTTATTCTTTGGAGACTTATGGCTATTATTCAAATATTTCTTTGGCCCACTCTCTTCTCCTGCTGTGACTTCAATTACACATGTTAGACTATTTGATATAGTGCCATAGTTTTTGAATTGTCCCTCCCACCTCCAACCCTGTCTTTTTCTCATTGATTCTCACTTTGGGTAATTTTTATTGGTCTATGTTCAAATGACCTAATTCTTCCTTTGGCTGTGTAAAGTCTACTGACTATTTCTTGGATGAATTCTGTGAATTATTACTGTGTTTTTACCCCTCACATTTCCACTTGAATTTTATAGTTCTTATAGTTTTTATATTCTATTGAAATCACTCAGCTGTACATCTATATTGTCTACTTTCCCCCTAGAAACTAACCTATTAATCATGGTTATTTAGAAGAGAGGATTTTTAAAAGTTTTTATTTTGAAATCATTTTATACACACATTGAAGTTGCAAATATAATGCAGAAGCTTCTCATGTACACTTCACACAATCAATATCAGTATAAAGATAAAAGCCAGGAAATTGATATTGGTATAATACTATTAACTAAACTGCAGAACTTATTTGGATATCACCAGTTTTTACAAGCACTTTTATATATCTACAAAATTTAATCTCACATACATATATAGTCATGTCACTAACACCATAGTCAGGATAGAGAACTGTTCTAATAAAGAAATTCCCTTGTGTTATCCCTTTATAGTCACACCCTCCACTTATCCCTATTTCCTAGCAACCACTAATCTGTTCTTTATCATTAGAGTTTAGTCATTTCAAGAATTTTATACAAATGGCATTGTATAATTTATAACCTTTAAAAATTAGCTTTCTAAAAAACTCAGCATAATGCCTTTGAAATTCATGTAGGTCATTGTGTGTATCATTTCTTAGCTCTTTCTTATTGCTAAATAGTGTTCAATTTTATGAATATATCATAATCTGTTTCACTTATTGAAAGATATTTGAGTTGTCTTCAGTTTTTAGCTATTCCAAACAAGGCTGATATAAACATTCATGTATAGGTGTTTGTGTGAACATCAATTTTTATTTCTATAGGATAAATACTCAGAAATAGAATTGTTGGGCCATCGCGTAAGTATATGTTTAACTTCATAAAAAACTGCCCAACAATGTTCCAGCATTGCTGCATCACTGTGTATTAACACAGTGTACCTGTTTGCTCTGGTCCATGCAGAGCAGAGCCATAGCAATAATGAACACTTAGCAAGCTGAGTAACTCTTTCTCTTGGCAAGTGAGTGTCACATGAATATTTGTCATACTGGATGAGGCGGATACTGAATATTTTACATAAGCATTTGCCATATGTTATATTTGGATATTTGTCCCTTCCAAATCTCATGTTGAAATTTGATCCCCAGTGTTGGAGGTGGGGCCTAACGGGAGGTGTTTGGGTCATGGGGGCAAATCCCTCATCAGTGGCTTGGTGCCCTCCTTGTGGCAATGAGCGAGTTCTCACTCTGTTAGTTCCCACAAGATCTAATTGTTTTAAAAATCCTGGCACCACCTCCTCCCTCTCTCTTGCTCCTTCTCTCATCATGTGACTTGCTGGCTCCCCCTTCACCTTCCACCTTGGTTAGAAGTTCCCTGAAACCCTCACCAGAAGCAGATGCTGGTACCATGCTCCTTGTAAAACCTTGTAGAACTGTGAGCCTAATAAATCTCTTTTCTTTATAAATTAAAAAAAAATAAGTGTGCATTTGTTTTCTTTATGTAGGGGAAAGACTTTTATTAGATTTTATTCATTTTTTTGCATAAAATATACCTATAATCCATCTTTTATAATTTCCAGTTTGGGTTTCTTTAAATTGTAGTAAGAAGTTGACATATCAGCAAAGCAATCTGAAGCAGGATCTCCTTGCAGGGATTTTTATAATCTTTCTTCATCTTTTATAGTTGCATCTCCTGAGCTTAATTCTATTGCCGCTTTTTTAGTGACTCACTAAAAAGAAAAAAATTCAAGTCTTCCTAAAGTGAGAGCAGAAATGGACAGGCTAATTAGGGGGCTATACTGCTAGTCATAGGTGTTTAGTTAGTCAGGGGTGGTTTGCTGAAAGAATGGAGAGTGTTGATTAGTGAGGCAGTTAGGGAGATGCAGTAGAGAGACCTTCTAATTGAAATCACTTAACTATTCCTTGGCCATACCCAACTGTTCATTCTGCCATGCCTTTTCTTTATGTTGCTCCCTTGGCTTGGGGAGCTCTTTCTGCACCTATACCCAAAGAGTATCTCCTATTTCCTCAAGGTTTAGTTCAAGGTTATCTTCTTTATGAATCCTTTTCAGAGTACTGAGATTGGCTTGGTATTCCCTCCTCTGTGCCTCGTCTTAATCTATTATTATGGTACCTATAATACATCCATGAATGCATTCATTTAAAAAATTTCTTTCTTATTCTACTATACTATGGGATAACAGAGATGATTTTATATTCGCTCCACTGCTCCAGGCTCTAGAATTGTGACATTACACAAGTAACAGCTTGGTAAATTTCTATTACATGAATTAATACATTATTACTGCTATTAATGCATTATGTTGATTGGCTGACTGCAGCATAGGTGATTTCACAGAGCAGAATGAGCCACTTTAATCATCTTCAAGGTAGATTAAAATAATGATTGCTGAATCAAGATGCCAGAAGGAGGAGCGTGATTGGATGTTTTGATCCTAAAACAGATTTGTAAAAGAGCTTCCTGGATTCTAACATCTCTGCTAGATTGTAAGCTCCTGATTGGCAGTGGCTGTGCCTTACTCATGCTTATAGTGTCATCTCTTTTCCTAGCCACTCAGTGCTTGCTATGTAGAGGAGTAAATGCTGACCAACCAAACATATTTGCAAATTTCTTAAAAATACAAAGACCATTAGTGCAGGATTCATCCCATGTAAAGGGCAAGCTGAGTTACCATTTCTTAGATGCACACTTGCTTTCAGCTGCTGTTTGCACTTTACCATGCAGAGCAGAGACATAGGAATAATGAACATTTAGCAAGCCGAGTAACTCTTTTTATGGGCAAGTGAGTATCACATGAACATTTGTCACACTGGATAAGGGGGATATTGAATACAAACATGATTTTTATGAAGATATTGACATTTGTGATAATATAAGATCTTTTTAGCTTTAACTGTGTGTTATGGATGAGGAGTTCTCTGGCTTTCTTGGATGGACACTGTGGGTAACAATATCAACTGTGTATCTTCAGAGTATGCCATGCTTCCAGTTCAACTCAACGTCTTTAGTGTTGTTTTCCAAGCAAGGCTGGGTGTGTGATAACAGCTTGCTTGTTTGTGGTTGCACGATAAACTATTTTTGATCTTGCTAAGGGTTCTTCTTCCTTCCACTTTGCTTTCTTTGCAACAAAATGCTATGGACACTCTAAATGGAACAAGTCTCATTGACGTTATGTGAATATTTGTTTAGTGATAGAATTACATTGCTCAACCTGGCATCAGGTACTTAACTGCCAGTTAAAGTTATTTTCAAAAAGTACATTCCTGTATCTCTATGTTTTGGGCCTATTTTACAATATTAATATGATTCTGGCACTGTGCTCTTTGCCAAGAGTAAGTACCAGCTGAGCTTAATGGCCTAAACTGTCAACTCCCCAGCTCTTTATTAATCCTGGGGAAGTAGCCTGCACCTCAGTCATTACTGCTCAATTAGGTAAATAATCATCACATTCATTCTCATTACAGCGCTCTCGTCACAGAACGCTTTGTTACTGAGTTTTTCAATTAGTCTTAACAAGTCACAAATGCCACTAGTACCTTTCTTTCTCCATTAGTCCCCTTAACCAAATAAAAATCCTGCATCTAATTACAGAAACCCAAGTTCTCATAAAATTTATGCTCTTTGCTTCTTTTGTGTGCAGAAGCTAAGAATCTCATTATATCAGGCCAACTAATCTTCCTGGGTTGTCGGTCACTGCTGGGTCATGAAGAAGTCTTGTGTTCATAGGGGCAAGTAGCAGGTTCAGCAAGAGCAAATGTTTTCTTGAAATAATGGAAAATAAGGCAACAACCTACCACTATCTCTCTTCCTCATTCCACTTTAAGGGGAAGTTTCTTGAAGCATGGTAGTGTACAATCATCACTGCATAACATGGGCTCAAACTGACTCTGAGTGTAAATGTAAGAAATGGACCTGTTTCCAATTTTAAAGAGATTTTCTTTTCCTAGTAAGAAGAATTCACATAAATGGTCTGGGATGTTTAGAAATCCAAGGGAAGGAGAGAAGAGTTCCACTTTTAGTTGTTCAAGAGTCAAGTTCTTCAAATGTCTTTTTCCCTGTGTTCAAGGAGAGCAGAGTTGTACAGGCTGACGTGGAAGTGGTATTATAGATGGTAACAAGAAATATTTGGTTCTCATCTCATCCTGTTGCAATCAAGTACAGGCTTGTACACAGGGAGGTAAGGCGGACACAGAGGTACGCTGCTAAGATCCCCCATCAAGAATGTCCAGCCGTGAGGACTCTGGTTTGCAGTCCTCCTCCAGCTGTTAGATTTCTCAGAGTTTGTCTCACTTTCCAGTTGAAATTATGCTCCTCTTGGCGTAACCTTTACTAGTGACTAAGAGAAATGCCAGTAGAAGGGTCTAGTCATTTCTGCCCAACAGGGGAATCCTTTAATGAGCTGGCAGACACTGTTAGGTTGATGTCATGCTCTGATGGGTCTTCTTGCCCAATCTTGTTCTTTCCTTTTCTTTTCATAGGTGTGACTTCCCCCCAGAATCTTTGTATGCCTAATTCTGTTTCAGCATCTGCTTCTCAAAGACCCCGATGTGAAGCAGGAGGTAAGGCAGGAAGGGGCACGAGATTATCCCACGGTCTACGGATGGTCTTTATGGTTGCTTCTGTTGCATAATCTAAGATCTTAGTAAAAACCCCATTTAATCAAAAATAAATCCAGTGAGAAAGCTGTCAGGATGCTGGAAATTACTGTGTAACGACGACTGCTATGCTCAGAGCCTGTCTGCCTCGTAGCCAACATGCCTGTGCTTGGGCGTCCTGCTTTTGGCTCCTACTGGAGGTCTGTAAGAATCACTGATTTATCCATTGTAGGGATGTTGTTGAGGACATTTCACTGCTGCATTATCAAAGTCCTGAATTTAAAGCTCCATAGAATCTGTTTTCTTGATCAGAAAACATCTTGCTGTGAATTTCTCTCGAGACTACAGCAAATCATATCTGAGTAGTTTTGCCCTTAGTTTTGGCCAGTAGGAAGCACAGAATAAAATATGGCTAGGTTGCAGTAATGTTGCAGTACCTCAAAGCCTATTTTTTTCCTCTGTAGTTATGGTTTAATATTTTCCATGACCCTCCTCTGTTATTTTGTACTTTTCATTTTATTGGGTATGTTCTTACATGTACAGTGTGTGCAGCATGGGTACTGGAGCCTGACTGTGGCTCTGCCACATAATGGCTGTGCAATCTTGGGCTTGCTACTAACCACACTGAATCCCAGGTTCTTTGTAAAATTGGGATGATAAGCCTACCTGATTTATTTATTTATTGTGAAGTTAAATGAGATAATGCGTGTAAAGTACTTAGTGAAATGCTTGGCACATAAACCCTGGGTGCCTGTTCTTGGTGTTAATGCAATGGATAGCGCCAATGACTAGGCAAAGAGCTGCAAGAATGGGGGATGAGAGGGTATGTCTCACCGTAAGTCCTAGTCAACTTGCTGGAAGATAGTTTTCTGGAAATATTGATACATAACAGGTAGCGGCTTTGTTTAAACTAGACCTACAATAAGGACTGGCTATTTTCTTTGCTATCATGCATGCTAGTTAATCTAATACATTTGATCACAATACATCTGATTAATCTAATACGTTTGATTTTCACCAAGAAAACAGTAGTGATTAAATTAACTGATGGCTGACAAGGTGAAAAGAACCAAGCCAATCCTTGAGAGATTAGAACACGAGAAAGACTAGCTGTGATGAGTGGTTAAGGAATTAGACTCTATGGGATGCATCTGGAATGCTAGTTATGGGGAAATTCTTCTGCAGCACTGGTGACTTGCACAAAGAATTCATCTATGCCGGTACCCAGAACAGCAGAGACACCTACTACCCTGAGTGAGCTGTAAAACTCATCTAACACCAGGCTCATTGAACGGGTCAGGTTACTGATGTATGTAGTCTCTTGATTCAAGGCATCTTGGAAAGCCTCAAAATCCTGCATCCATTCCACTGCAAAGCTGTGATCAATGATGTTAGGCTGCAAAACTGGAGTTTGATGTAATTCTAATTGAATAGAATAATGTAATTATATGGTGATTCACTCTAAGTGCAATTCAACTACAGCTACTAAAAAAATAAATAAATCACAGAATATTAGAAGAAGCAGGCATGCTCTCATTGAACCAACAAAGAGAATTCTGCATACAACAAGAAACACCAACTTCAATGAACAATGAAGGCCAGCTCAGGCACAATTATATACATAATTTCTTTTAATCACCATAACTACCCATGAAAGGCAATTATATAATTTCAGGCACTTGTGGTTATTATGAGGATTAAATTAAGTAAAGCATATAAAGCATGTGGCTCATGCCAGGCACAAGGGAGGCCCTGTACCTGTTCTGCTCGTTTCCTCAGGAGAGGAATGAATTTTGAAGAATTTAAGTAATGTGTCAAAAGCCACAGAAGTGGTAGAGACAGGATTTGTACCCAGGGCTCTTGACTACAGCTTTCAAACTAATAATGACTTTTAAATATTTTGTTGGTTGAATAAATATCAGAAGAAGAAATACATGTCTAGCCATGTTAAAATTATATGAAATCCAAATTTCAGTGTCCACAAATAAAGTTTTATTGGCACATAGCCATGCTCATTAGCTCACATATTGTCCATGGCTGCTGTCATGTTACAACAGCAGAGTTGGGTAGTTGAGACAAAGATCATATGGCCCACAATGCCTAAAATGTTTACTACCTATCCCCTTACAGAAAAAATTGGTTGATCCCTGCCCTAGACCTTAGGCCCCTGCTCTTTCCATTATTCTCAGTAATCCAGATCGGTTGTGACATGGCTAAATCTTCCAGCATTCTTGGGGAATTATTAGATTGCCATGCAGTTTGCACTAAGTGCTCCCTGCTGACTTAAATAGGAGAGTTTTGAAGGTGCCAGATGGGAAGAGACTCCTTTCTTTCATCTTAACAAAAATCCAATCTCACTCTCTTTCATGTTCAAAAGGACTTCATTAGTTAGGACATGAAGTGGGGCGGGGGGAAGAACAGTCTGTGCTGTTGGGCTGGACTGAGCTGGCAGTTGGAGCTGCTCTAATTTCAGCTCTTCCTCCCAAGGTCTATGTGACTCCCTGAACCCCCAGCCATGTCTAGTAGGAGGCTGCATGGTTGGAGGTTGGATGCGCAGGCTTTAGAGTCAGGGACCTGTGTTTGTACTGTGGTTCCCCATCTGCTAGCTGTTTGGTTATACACAAGTTATTTAGCTTCCCTCAGTCTCAGCTTCTGCAGGTCGAAAATGGAAATAATGAGAGTGCCTATAGCTCGAGGTAATTTGGAGGATTAAATGAGAAAATATATGAAAATATTTTTTTTTCCCCAAAGAGTTGGCTCAGTGAGCATTCATTAAATATTAGCTATTACTTTTATTTTTTTCTGTCTACTTGTCAGCAGGGAAAAGCTAAGTTTCTGATCCTAGTTAAAAAGCCCTGGAGAGTATTTTTAAGGGATTAAAAAAAAAAGTAATACATGAAAACAATACAAAATTCACGTAGGACAAATAATAAAAATAAACGTCTCACAAAACAGCGTGTCCTGGAATGTTCAAGGCAGCCCTATCCATGATAGACTTAAACTGGAAATGACTCAAATGCCAACCACTACTGGAATGGAGAAATCATCTTTGGTATAGTCACACAGTAGAACACCATTCAATAGGACAGTAAACAGTCTACAACTTTGTGCAACAAAAGAAATCGTGAACACAATGCTGAGCAAAAGAAGCCAGATACAAAAAGCAAGCACACATACTGCAAGATTCCATCTATATAAAGCATCTATAAAGCATAAAATCATCCAACATATTTGCTACTCTGTATTCTTTGACCTACGTCTCCCCATTTCCTGTTTCCCACCGGGTCCCTGGTAACTACTATTTAATATATTTGAACAATTCAAAAATAACAAATGTTCCTGAGGATGAGGAGAAATGGAAAACCTCATACACTGCTGGTATGAAGTTCTGATACATGCTACAGCAAAGATGTAACATTATGCTAAACGAAAGAAGACAACACAAACGGCCATTATATCACACGATTGCATTTCTGTGACGTGTAGAGAATGGGCAATTCCATAGAGACAGGAAGTAGATTGGTGGTTGGCTCCACTTGGGGAGGATGGGGGCGGGGGTGGTGGTGGTAGGGATTCATAGCTAAAGGGGATGAGTTTCTTTTTGAGGTGATGAAGATGTTTTAAAATTGACTTTGGTGAAGATTACACATATATGTGAATATACTAAAAGCCATCGAATTTTACCCTTTTAATGGGTTAAACTGCATATGATGTGAATGATATTTTAATAAAGCTGTTTAGAAAAAGAAAAAAGTACAAAATGAGGTGAAGCACATCTGTGCCTCAGGATTTACTCTTGCTGGGGGTGAGGGGTAGCGACTGGAGGTTGGTAGGAGGGGGCTGGGGGCAGCTAGTAATGCTGGGTTTCTTGATTTGGGTGCTAGTTGCACTGGTGTATTCAGCTTGTGAAAATTCATCAGCTGATACTTGTAATGTGTGCACAGGATTGGACTTTATACTTCAATAAAATTAATAAAAATCAAAACAAGGAACTTTCTCTAACTCTTGATTCCTAGTCACTCAGCTCCTTTCTCAGAAGCGATGACTATTGCTATCAGACAGAATATCCAGGGACAGACTATCCAGAGGTAGTTGCTGATGCACAAGAACATCTGTGCTTGTGTATATTTTGTTTATTTATTTTCTTCTTATTTCCTGTGAGCAAGTTTTGATATGCCTAGCCTTATGTCCAGTTGGCCACCTGCTATAAAGGTGGCATAGGTCTCATAGAAGGACAGGGAGACAGAGGAGATGGGAAGGAACCCCAACCCTGGATGACCTTCTTGGGTCTGGCAAGGTTTCAGCAAATGTTCGTAGAATGGCTTTGAGATATCCAGATTTTCTTCTAGGATTGGGTTGGGATCTGGATAAAGTCTCCCATGCCTACTTTATATTTGAAACTCTAGGCATCCCTTTGGGCACCCTTGGTCCTCAAAGCTTTCTGTTCTTTATTTAAAGGTGGAGTCTCTTTATATTGCCCAGGCTGGAGTAAAGTGGCTATTCACAGGTGCAATCCCACTACTGATAGGCACAGCATGGAGTTTTGACCTGCTCTGTTTCTGACCTGGGTCAGTTCACTCCTCCTCAGGCAACCTGGTGATCCCGTGCTCCCGGGAGGTCACCATATTGATGCTGAACTTAGTGCGGACACCCTGTGGACATAGAGCAGTACAGCCCGGAATGCCTGGGCTCAAGCGATCCTCCTGTCTCAGCCTCTGGAGTAGCCAGGACCACGGGCATGGACCACTGTGCCCAGCTAGCCTTCTGTTCTCTGTGAGCACTCACTTGGGTTTGTGATATAAAACAGCATCCATCATCTCTGTGAAACCATTTTCTTCATCCCAAAGCTGTGAGATTGTTTGACAATAGAATGGGATATTTGAAACCAGGACCATGATGAAACAACTAGGAAGACATCCTGTATTTCTGGCTTTTTATTCCTTCTTATCTTTCTAGTTGGAGGCTTTCTCCTGCATCTTTGGCAGCATCAGCAATCCCAGATATCATTCATTTTCTAAGGCCCAAAACAAGTTCCACCTGCTCCATAAAGTCCCCATCGTGTTTTTCTAGGGGACTCTGATTGGCATCACTTCATTCAGTACTTCTTTAAACACAGTCGATGACTATTGATCCCTGGCTTCAGAGACCAGGTCATGTGCTGGGGATACAAGGAAGAAAACTCCATTCCCGTCTTCAACTTGCTCACATTCTAGCATCAAGGAGAGACATGTAAAATAAGTAAATACAGTGTTGTGTAATACCCGTCCGAAGGAGGGGTGACTGATCGAATATTCTAGGGTAGGAATCAAGGGGACCAAGCAGGCTTCACAGAGTGCCCTTTCAGCTTTGTATCTTGAAGAATGAGGAGGGCTTTGCCAGATAGACCAGGGAGTATGGAAATATGGACCACAGATCGTCACTTATTTATTTAATACATCATTGAATTTACTAGTCTTTTTAACCAGATAGTGAGAGACTCATGGAGAAGATTCCTAACTCAGGATTCTCTATTCACCCTTTTCCCCAAACACCTAGTAAAATTATGAACATTCAGATTAGATAGAAATAAAAGTTTAAGAGCAAACACAGGAAGAGTCATCTTCAAAGACTTAATTGAAGACCTGAATTTTAAACATTCAACAGATCCTCATTTTTAGAATGTGAACTTCCCATCAACCTTGAAGCCTTCTAAGGATATGAAATTGAACTTTAATTGTAGCAGCTATTATAATCAGGGTCAAGCTGTGATTAGCAACTTGTCTCCTCTGTACTTTCAGCCCTTATTCAACGCCCTTTTCCCGGGTCCCCAGGGCTTGCCTCTCAGGAGGATGTAAATTATTTTGAGTGTAATTTGGCCTGGCCTGTGATATAGTCATTATCTGCATCCATTGTTTGCCAAGTAATTGCTCTGTAACCTTGGACAACTTACTCAGATACCTTGGGTCTTAGTTTCTACCTTATAAAGTTGAGACAAGTATACTTACTTCATTAAGATTAGATGTCATAAGTGTTTGGAACATAATAATGTAAGCTTTACTTCCTTTTTTCTCCTTACTTTCCTTTCTGTCCCTTTTCCTTGGAAGTTTTAGAAAAAGATTTTTGAGAAAAGAGCCTAAGAGATAGAAAATAAAGAGATTCTGAGCAGCTAATGGAGACTTTGGGAGAGATAGAAGGATGTGCAGAGAGGAAGTTTAAGGCATTTTGCTGTGTTTGTTGCGTTTCATGCAATTTTTCAAACGTTTTTCTATTCCCGGGCATTAAGACTGAAGTTGGAGAATGAAACTGGCCACAAGGAGGCTCAACTTTGTTTGGCTTGCACACATTGCAGAGAAATGGCCGGGTATTATTTATCCAGAAGAAGAGAAGATTTTGGGAGGGAGAGGGCATAGTGCTTGTCGCATACTCTTTTAAAGGATGTCACGTGGGAGAAGCATACGACTTTGGAATAATATGGGGCTGGTCTCAGGGTCTTTCTCAGTAGTATTTTAGAGTTTTCAAGTAGCTTGCTTTAGGAGGGGGCGATTATCCCATCACTAGAGGTGACTAAACAGAGAGCCTCAGTCCATTTGTGGGGGACTCAGGCACTCAGGGAGATGGATGCAATGACGTGTGCTAAGATTCTATAGCAACTAATTAGGATCCTCCCCTGCTCCCACCCCTCTTTCAGGCAACAGATTCCCTACACTCCAGCAAGCCTTCGACCTGCTCCCCAAACCACCCAAACTGAAAGAGCTCTCAGTTGTAAACAAATCTGAATGATGAACTAATTCTCCAGGGCTAATGACCGAAGCCACTTATTATCCCAACTGCATTTTCATTTTAATAAGGCCATCAAACCTTGGCTCAGGAGTGACTCAGTAGCTGTGTGGAATGCAGCAAGAAACAGAATGGGCTGGCAGCTTGCCCAAGGTTACACAGCAAGGTGTGAATAAAACCCAGCTACCCCAACTCCCAGTCTTAGAGTTTAGCCCCTTCCCAAGGCTGCTTCCTGTTTGGTCACCCTGGGGACTTCCTGCCCCATTCTCAAGCTGTGTTAGCAACTGTGGCCCTGCCCGCATATAAAGAGGTTGTGAGGGTGAAAACTGAAAGGGCCCACCCTCACCACCAGAGCTGGCATGAGGAATAGCAGCTTCCAGGAGGCTTGATCAATAGATATTATGCAAATGCCTAGAGCAATAACATTCCTCTCCATTACCAGGCTAACAGACCCAGTAAAGAGTGTGCCTTGATTCTGACAGTTTTATATTTTCTGGTTTGTCAGACTGAAATCAGGGTCTAACTGATGCCTATATGAAAGCATAAAAGGTACATGACTGGCAGAGGTCCAACTCCTTTTTTCTCTGAATTAGAGGCCCTTCCTCTGTGAGCTGGCAAGAGCTCAGCTATGTGCACATCAATTATGTTCCCTGGCCAAGAGCCCTGCATGCAGAACTAGGCAGTAAACCTGCCTGGAGCTGTGAGAGCCTTCCCTTTGTTTGTAATGCAGCCTGGATAGGAGGAAGCCAATGAGGCAGCAGCACCCAGATCCCCTCCACCACATGCTACCTGTCCCCAAGCTACAGGATCCGGGAATCTGTGCAGTCATTACATTTTTTTTTGCAGTTGTACAAGAAAGATAACATCTTTCATTTTACTGAGAGAAATATGGGACTATGTGAAATTAGCCAACGTATGAATTGTAAGTATCCCTAAAGGAGAAAAAAAAAAAAGAAAAA
>VBSM01002217.1:17769434-17815792 GCA_008086735.1 Cheirogaleus medius
AAAAAAAAAAAAAAAGAAACCATGTAGTATAGAAGGCAATGGGATAGCATATTTAAAGTGCTGAAAGAAAAAAAAATCCTGTCCATGAGGAATTCTATAATCAGTAATATTGCCTTTTAAAAATGAAGAGGAACTGATATATTTTAACAAATGAAAACTGAGGGAATATCTCTCTAGTAGATATGCCTTAGAAGAAATGATAAAGGGAGTCCTTCAAGAAATGAAAGACTACTAGACAGTAATTTAAAACTACATGAAGAAATAAAGAACAACAGTAAACTTAGCTACATAGGTAAATATAAAAGCCAATATTATTTCATTTTTGATTTTTAACTCTCTCTTTCATTTCTTGTATGATTAAAAGAAAAAATTGCAAAATAATAATTATTTATATATGTTAATAGGCACACAATGTATAAATATGTAATTTGTGACAATAACAACATAAAAGGGGGCAGAGATGTAAAGAAACAAAGTTTTTTTTCATACAATTTAAACTAAGTTGTTATTAATTTAAACTTTGATTGTTAGAATGTTAGATATTGTTAGATATCTAGGGTAACCACCAGAAAAAAAAGTCCCCCCCAAAATACAGAAAAAAATAAAAAGGGAATAAAAACTGTATACTAGAAAAAAGTCAATTATTTACAAAAGGATAAAGTAATAGAGGAATTGAAGAAAAAGAACTGTAAACATAGAAAACAAATAACAAAGTAGCAGAAGTAAGCCTTTCCTTATCAGCAATCACTTTAAATGTAATAAGATTAAATCCTCCAATTAAAAGACAGAGATTATCAGAATGGCTAAAAATTATTGCCAACTATATACTGCTTAAAAGAGACTCACTTTATATTCAAAAACATAAATAGGATAAAACCAAAAGGATGAAAAACAATCCCATGAAAACAGTACCCAAAAGAGAGTTGGTACCAATATTAGACAAAATAGAGTTTAACACAAATATAGTTACAAGAGACAAAAAGGACATTATAAAATGATAAAAGGTAAATGCATCAAGAAGAGATAACAATTATATACATATACGCACCCAAAAAAGCTCCAAAATATATGAAGTAAATTTATAGACTTGAAGAGAAAAATAGAAAGTTTTATAATAATAGTTGGAGACTTCAATATATACTTTCAATAATGGGTATAACATCTACACAGGTCGATAAGGAAATAGCAGACCTAAGAAACATTGTAGACCAACTGAACTAACATACTTTTATATAACACTCCACTCAACAAGAGTAGAATACACATTTTTCTCAAGGCACATGGAACATTGTTTAGAATAGACTATAGCTTAGGTCACAAAACATGTCTCGATAAATTTAAATAATTAAAATTTTACAAAGTATCTTCTCCAACCATTATGCAATGAAGCTAGAAGTGAAGGACAGAAGGAAAACTCGAAAATTCACAAATATGTGAAAATTAACACATTTTTAAGTAAACAGTGAATCAAAGAAGAAATCACAGGTACATTTAAAAAATGCTTTGAGGTTAATGAAAACAAAACACAACCTCAAAACACATTTTAAAATAGGATGAAATAAGAACTGTGTGTGGTGGAAGATTTATAGCTTTAAATGCCTACGTTATAAAAAAAGAAAGGTCCTCAATAAATAACAAAACTTTAAAAATTCTTAAGAAAAAGAAGAGCAAGCTAAATCCAAAGCTAAGAGAAAGAAGAAAGTAATAAAAATTAGAGCAGAATTACATTAAATAGAGAATAAAAAGCTAATAGAATCAACAAAATCAAAAAGTGGTTCTTCAAAAAAATCAACAAAACCAACAAACATTTAGCTAGACCAACTAAGAAAAAAAGAGAGCAGATTCAATTTACAAAATAAGAAATGAAAGTGAGGGCATTACTACAGACATTACATAAATAAAAAGGATTATAAAGGAAAACTATGGACAATCGCATATTGACCAGTTAGATAATTTAGATGAAATGGATACATTCCTAGAAACACACACAAACTACCAAAAACTAACTTAAGGCTAAATAGAAAATATGAACAGACCTATAAAAATAAAGAAACTGAATCAGTAATAAAAAATCTTTAAACAAGAAAAGCCAAGGACTAGGTAACTCCTCTAGTAGAATATTACCAAACCAAACATTTAAAGAAGAATTAACACTAATACTTTTCAAAATCTTCCAAGAAATGGAAGAGTAGTGAATGCTTCCTATTTCATTCTATGAGGCCAGCATTATCTGGATTCCAAAGCCAGACAAGACAAAGCATCGCTCAGTAAATAAAGCCATAGACAAATATCTCCTAGAATAAAGATGCAAAAATCTTAAAACAACAACAACAAAAAAACATAGTCAACAAAATCCAGCAGCATATTTAAGGAATTACATACCATGAGCACATGTCGTACAAACAACGCTGCTCAAACTAGAGCAGCTGGACTTAGAAACTCTCTGTCATCCACCGTATTCACCAGACCTTGCACCAACTGGCTACCACTTCTTCCAGGCTTTGTAACACTGCTTGCAAGGAAAAATATTCAATTCTCAACAAGCTGTGGAAAATGCCTTTTATGATTTCATCGCCACTCACTCTCCAGGCTTGTGTGCTGCTGGCATAAACAAGCTACTGTTAAGATGGCAAAACTGTGGGGTTTGTTTGTTTCTAAAATTTCTTTTCAGCCTTATTATTCTTACTTTATGGATGATGAAATTGAGATTCAGTGTCGTTAAATGAATTTGCTCAACGTCCCGTAGCTAGTGAAGGGCAGCAGAACAGGGATGAAAAACACAAATTCATGATCTTCGTGGGCCAAGAGACAGTACAAGTCCTGAGCCCTCTTCTAGCCCAAGCACCTGCACTTCAGGGCTCCATGTTTAGGTAACTGAATTAAATCAAAAGAAGGTTGAAATGTCTTCAGAATCAGAGGAATGGAAGCTCTCCATTGTGTCTTCCTGGTGGACTTCATGAAGAACAAAATAAGATGTTATTTCTTATTTTACACGTGGTTGGTTGGGAAATGAATCTGGCAGAGTTTTCTTCACTAGTACCTGTCACTCAGGTGGCATTGAGAGATAGGAATGTCCTCATGGGATTGGTGGTGCAAGGGGAGGCAGATGAGTTGGGAGTTGAGAAGTTTTGACCTGGTGGTAAAGTCATGGCCCTGGGAGGGTTACAGGGCACTAGGCTCTAAGGAGGAGGGAGTGGGATGGGAGACTGATGACCTCCCTGATTCACAGGGCTGTCTGCGGGAGTTGGCTGCTGCAGAGTTGGAACATCTCAGTGGGTAGATGCTAAAGTGCTAGTCATGATTCTCTGACCCCATGTTGTAGTTCTATAACCTCCTCCTATTGGTGTGATAGTCAGAGGGAATCTTCCTCAGGACTCCAGCCTCAGGAGGGGCTGGGAGATTTTCTCTGGAAAGGCATATGCCAACCAATCAGTTGCTCCCTGAGCACCGATGCTTTACTGAGCACTTACTATGTGCCATATAGTGTTTCAAGACTTTGTGATGCACAAAGATCTCTGTCGTCGTAGAAAAAGACATACCATAAGCAAAATTCATAGTAAATATAGAAATCATGTAGTTTATTAGAAATTGGAAGTGCTGTAGAGAATAAAAGGGGAGTTGGGTAAGATAAATCTGGAGCACCAAGGTGTTGAAGGGCAGGTTAAAATTTTACATAAAATGATTAAGGAAATGGTAAAATTAGAGCAAAGATTTGAAGGAGACTGAGAGAGTTGACATGTGGGTATCACATGTTCTCATGGGAGAAACATTGTGGGTAGAGGATACAGCCAGTGCAAATGCCCTAAACCAAGAGAGTACCTGGTTTAGTAAAAGAATAGCTTATATTACTGAATGGAGTTCACTCAAGGATGTGGTAGATTGCATTATTGCTTCCACTTCTTTATGTATCCCGGTGGTCATACTCATAAGATTTTAGGTAGAACAAATTTCCCTGCCCCATTGATACTGGACTTGACCATATGATTTGCTTTGGCTAATTAAATGTAGGTAGCCGTGTCATGCTGCAAACAAATGCTTGGAACATACGTTTGTGGTCAACTTGCTCTCTTGTGTTTCTTACGTTACCATGAGAGGAACACACCCTGGGCTAGTTCCCTGTAAGCAAAATGAGAGACACATGGAACACACTGGGATCACAACTTGAAACCTGGAGCCAAGCCCAGCTTAGACCAGCCCATCCTCAGCTGACCTGTAGGTCATGGGAAAAAATAAATGATTGCCATTTTAAGCAATTGAGTTTTAAGTTAGTTTGTTACATAGCAATATTGTAGCATAGATAACTTATATAAAAAGATAGAGTTGTAGAAGATGAGATCAGAGAGGCAATGGGGGAGGGAAGATCATGTAGAGCCTTAAAGAACATTGTAAGATTTTGACTCTGAGTGAAAAGGGAAGCCATTGAAGGGTTTTGAGCAGAGGAATGACACGATCTGACTTAAGTTTTGAAAGAATCCTCTGAATGCTGAGGTAAAAGTTGTTTGGGCATAAAGGTGGAAAGGGCAGAAGCATGGATACCAAATGAGAGGCCATTGTAAGAATTCAGGAAGATATGGCTTGGACCAGGGTGTCCTGGTAGAAGTGGTCAGTACTGGATATATTTGAAGGTTGTGCCAACTCAATTTCCTGATGTATTGGAAGTAGGGTGTGAAAGAAAAACATACCTCTAAGATTTTTGGCCTGAGAAGCTAGGAGAATGGCCTTGTCATCAATTGAGCAGTGTGTGAGATTGTTAGTTGCCAGCTTTGCATCTCTGCCTCTACTTCTAGCAGAGTAATTTGTACAGAAGAAGAGACTCCAGGGACATTTCCTAGATTCCTCTTCGTCATATGATTTCATGTTAGAGTTTTATAAAAAGAGGACTCAGCATGAGATTTGAAAAGCAAAAGTGACATGAGGCCATTACTGTCAGTAGGCTGGTGGAGGGCAGATGTATGAGCAGCTGCAAGATTCACCGCAGCTCCTCAGGCTCCTGAAAGACACTGCTTTGTTGCTGTAGCTGAGACAGTTGGTGGGAGCTTTGTTAGAGCCCTTGAGAATTACTGCAGATCCCCAGAGAACTTTTGAGGACCATCAGCTTTTGTGGATCTTTCCTTGACTTTCTGGCTACTGTCTTTTTGATCTTTACTCTTCCAGCCCTGCTCACACTTGGGGAAACACCAATTTATCTACTAAATTTCTTTATTCCCATAATAATTAGAGTGACTCTGATTTCTTGACCAAACCTAGACTGATAACAGATAGTAAAGGATTGAGGTGGAGTAGGTTTGGGAAAAGAAGATCAGGAACTCAGTTTGGAATGTGAATTATTTGCGATGTCTTGTTATGGAGATGCCTACTAGGGTTGCATATTCTAATTTAGAGTTTAGGAGGAAGAGCTAGTCTGGTGATATGAATGAGAGCATTATTGGCGTATGAAGGATATTTGAAGTCTTGCTGCTGTATTAGATCACTAAAGAAGTGGGTGTGGTTGGAACACAGTAAAGGTCTGTGGAGCAGATTCTTGGACATCAACACTAAGATGCCAGGGATAAGAAGTGACACAAGGGAAGGAGACAGGAGAGTCGGGTCCAATGGGGTAGGAGAAAAGCTAGGTGAGTGTGGTGCTCTGGAAGGAAGATTAAGAAAGTTTTTCATGGAAAAGGGAGTGATCAGCTGTATCAAATTCTACTGACAGGTCAACCAAGAAGAAGACTGAGAAGTAGACATCAGCTATGCTTACCCAAAATATGGAAACCAGAGAAAAGGGGAAAGTTGGGAGAAGGGGATCATATGTTTCATGTTTTATCATCACAAAAACACTTAGTTACATTCTTGAGTGATCCTTCCCATTTTTAAAAAATGTAAGCCTTCACTTTTTTATATAGCTGGAGTTTAGAGTGCGTATACAATTTTCTATCTTGCTTTTTATTCATTTGATGAGTTTTTTCTATATTATTACAAATTTACTATTAACATTAGTTTTAATGATACAGAATATTCTTTGAGTAGATTTACCATCTGTTATTTAACTGTTCTTTCAATGTTGGGCATTTAAGTTGTTTACAATTTTCTACTGTTATAAATAGCCCTGTGATGAAAATTTCTTTGCAAAAAGCTTTATCAGCAGTTTTAGATGACTTCCTCAGGGGAGATTATCAGAATCTTAACTACTATTTCAAAGAAATGAACATTTTAAAACTCCGTTTCAGGCTTTTGGAAATTAACTCATTAAGCACTACTTTTCATAAGCCCCATTCTATTTTCTCTGTATCTTGTACAGATAGCTCTCACTTTTTCAGCTCTTATATTCCAATAATCACTCAATTTATTTTTTTGAGGAAAGGAGCAAGGCTGGCATGGGGTACGTAGGGAACAGATGTCCTCCAGATATATACTCATTTCAAATTTATTCACTCATTTATTCATTTATCTAAGCCAGCAGAAGAACAGAGCCAAGGAACAGGGCTCTGTGATAAGAAACAGGAGGGATGGCCCTGCCAAAAATGGTACAAGTTGGCCTTCATTTTACCTTTGACCTCCAGCTTGGTCTTTTCTCTGAAACCTTTAAGGCTTCTGTATGAAGCATGGCCATCCCTGCCTCCACTTGTGGCTATGCATGGAGACCAGGGAGGGAACACAGTAATCCAAGGGTCATTCCTGTGGGTCACAACCTGGGTGAGGGTCAGGGGAGTGGAAAATCAGAGACCCCCTAAGGTTTCCCTCATTGTCTATTGTTTTTGCCTACCCTGTAAATATCCTTTTCTTCTTAATAACACAATCTCATTTATCCTTCCCCCCAACTAGGTCTTAATTCATGTTTTCAGTGGTGTTGACTCCATTCTCCCCACCTAGGATGGACTCGTTACCCAGGCCTAGCCAATCAGAGTAGTCGACCGCATGCATGGCCATCGTGATTGGTTACTAGCTCTGAGGGCGACGTGAGCCTAGTGCTGCGAGGTGCCTTTTGGAGAGATCCCGCCTGAGGGAAATACCATCTCAGAAAGGAAATAGAGCCATTAACTGGGCAGAGAGCAACAGATAAGGCCAGCAGGAGACATGGGTTTTCAAGAAGACTGAAATCTAATACAGATGGTTCCTGATTTATGATGGTTCAACTTATGATTTTTTGACTTTATGATGGTGTGAAAGCAATATGCGTCCAGTAGAAACCACACTTCGAGTACCCATACGACCATCCTGTTTTTTTCACATTCAGTATAGTATTCAGCAAATTACATGAGATATCCGACACCTTATTATAAAATTGGTTTTCTATTAGATGATTTTGCCGAACTCTGGGCCAATGTAAGTGTTTGAGCACATTTGTTTAAGGTAAGCTAGAATGAGCTACGATGTTCTGTAGGTTAGGTGTGTCAGATGCATTTTCAACTTATGATATTTACAACTTATGATGGGTTTATTGGGACATAACCCCATTATAGTTTGGGGAGCATCTGTGATTATTATAAAACATTGTGGCTGTGTAGACCACTTTGTTGAGAAATCCTCTCCTCTAAGGAGACTTGCTCCACTTCAGTGTTAAGGAAATCATTGGTCTAATCTCACATAGGAGCAAAATCCTTTTAATAAGTTAAGTTATGGTTATTTCAATATCCAGATCTTCTTTGAGAACAGGCATCTATAGTCAAGCCATTTTTCCTTGTTACTTTTGAGAAGGTATACTTTTCCCAAAAACAGCAAAGAATTGCTCTTCAGATAATAGAGGTTTTCTTTGCTGATTGCCACTCCAGGTCTGTAGGCTTTAAGGCATGTTAGATTTTGAATAAACTACAGCTTAGCATGTATTCAAAACTTGAAGAGTGTTCAGCTTTGAGAAAGTCCTTCATAGTTTTCATCTTGATATATCCTACCTTATCCTCCAAACTGCCCTTGACATATATCTTGAAGTTGGACCGTTCCTGTTTCTCCATTCCCATCAGACAATCATCATCAAGTTCTATCTCCTAAAGGCTTTTTGAAGTATTCACATTTATTGCCATTGCTTGCTTTAGAGTAGTATTCTCAATTCTCATCTTGCATCAGAACCACCTGGAGGACTTTAGAAAAATACTGATGCCCTGGTGTCATTCACAGGTATTCTGATATAATTGATCTGGAATGATATTCAGACAGTTGTAGTTTCAAAAGCTCTCTATCTGTGATATCCAGCCAGGATTTGAGGCTAACTTTAGATCCTCATCATCTCAGGGCTACTAAACCAGTCTCCCAAGTTGTCAGTTTGCCTCCTCCAGTCTGATTCCTTCTCTGTCTGTCCTCTATACCATTTCCAGGGGAATATTTGTAGAATTCCAATCTGATTCTGTCACTTCCATGACTGTGACTCTCCCATGACCCTAACCCCTATGTATGGTTTTAAAGACAACCTCATGGTATGTTTTGCCCCCATCTCCTGTCCCTTTCTCGTCCCAGTTTTTCCTACAGCAGTGCCAAAGTGGTCTGTGGCATTCATAAGAGAAATATCTCAAAACAGTTTTGAAACTCCATTTCTTGAATGTCACACAATTTCTTTCCATCCAATGCAGTAAATTGTAACTGAAAAACTTATGACTTCCATGATGATTATAGAAATGCAGAAGTAATATAATTTAAGTAGCAATTACAGTATATTTTGTCATGAGAATAATCACACAATATTGCATTACATCTCTATAGTAACACTAACCAAGAGTGATGAATGATGTTAATTATTCCTATAGAGTCCACATTTGTATACAGGTGTGATTACGAAAAGTCTTCTCTTCACGAAGGCTTAATATCTAAATTCTGCAAAGAAAAATATTTCCTAAAATTTCTAACTAACTCTTATTTTGCAGAATATGCTGTTCCAAAGACTTGACAGTACTTTTGCTCTGCATGGATTCTTGTAAAGTCTCAGACACCTGTTGACACTCTAAGTTAACCACCATTTCATCATTTATTTATCTTATTTCCAAGTTGATGAAGAATTTTTGAATTGGTTCAGTAAATCATTAAAATAGTTTCACAAATCACCTTTAATTCTTTCTAAATGCTGGACTTGCTCACATTCAAACTTTTGGATGTGTCAATATTTTTCTTCTTTGTCGTATATCCAGAACCTCTCTTTTCTGTGTAAGAAATAACAAATTCTTTCTTTACGACCGTCACTAACATTAGAAATTAGCATATTTTTGTGACTACTTTTCACAAACTAGCAGCCTCATTGTGTAAGTGAGCATGACTATGTGCTGATAAGTGCATGAAAAGAAGTCTAATTGAGATGTGACTGCTGGTGGTCAGCTAGAGACTGATTTTGCCCAACTGTGGGCTAATGTAAGTGTTCTGAGCACTTACATAGCATCACTAGTTTAGTGATGTGTGTTGCACCTTGCCCTTCAAGCATGGATGAGTCATATCCAGCCTCAGTAAAATTAAAATTAATTTTAAGTGTCATGGACCTCTGGTATGGCAAAAAGAATAGTCCAAAAGTGACCCTGGCAATTCTCGCTGATTGCCTAGATGATGAGTCAGTGAGGACAATGTGTTTTCCCCATGTCAGAGGGTGAGGCTGCAACCGAACTCAACTTTGCCTGAGTCTTAAGCTGGCAGCTGGTTTTCGTAATGATTTCTACCTTGCTGTCAGGCTTATGAAACAATCTTTGCCTACTCTAATTATTGAAATTTTTTTCTAAAAATAATTTCATGGTTGTATTGGAATATTTAACCTATGTTAGCATATTCCCTCCCTTCCTCTTGTCCTTTCTTGCATTCTTCAGTGAATGATTCTTAGGTCCCCATTCTGTTTAGACACTCAGTTTTTGGCAGTGGGGAAATAAAATTAACAGGGATAACACAGTTCCTGCCTTCATAGAGTTAACATTCTACTGAGGAAAACAGATAAAATGTCACACAGTGATAGGTGCTATTTAAGTTTGGGGAGGAGCTTGAGAATGGAGATGAGGGTGTATTATGTAAATGAACCAAAGATGATCCCCGTATATTGGCTCCTAGGTTACTGACTTCTTCACAGCAGGCTGAGATCCATTAGTGCAGATGCTTGCTGGCACCACACTCAAATTTTAATACATCCAATTGTTTTAAACATAGCCCTAATAAACAGATATTTAACCATTTAGAGTCTGCCTGCTTTGCATACTCTGCAAAACTGTGCCCAACATTTGCTAGACGTAGATAAGATAAGACCCAGAAGTATAAAGACCCCCAGCTGCTGATACCTTTTGGAGGAACACTGAGCAGAGATCAGGAATAGGTTTTGGGAGAAGATTGTTCTGCTGAGAAGAAACAGCAAGTACAGAGGTCTCCTGGCAGCATGGAGTTAAATATGTTTATAAAAGAGAGAATCAGTCTGTTAGAGACATGGTCCTGCCACTATATATTGCATATATCTTTTTTCCCTATTCATTTCAAATGCACTTCTCTTAAGTCCTAAATTCTTATGTATATTTGACTTGTTTCTGGCCATTAATTCTGTTTCCTTAGAAGAAACATTGAATGGATTTTCAATTATTAAATTTTTAAAATGTCACTCAGTAAAGTTCTACAGTATTCTTCATATAAGTCACCACAATTATTTTAAAATTTGTTTGTATGCATTTTGTATTTTGGTTGCTTCTGAAAATTCAATCTTTTACTTTTTAAATTATATTTTCTAATTGGTTATTGCTAGTATATAGAAAAGCTAATTGCTTTTTATATTTGTTTGTTTTATAATCAGCTTCTTTAATTAAATCTCTTATTAGGCCTAATGGGTTTTTAAAAACAATCTTGTGTTTTCTTCCTAGTCACATCATTTGCAAACTGATAATTTCACTTATTTTTTTAGTTAGATTTTTATGTTGTTTTCCTATTGAATTGAATTAGATAAATTCCTTTTGTTAGCCATCGATAACACACCTAGATACAGACTCTTTGTATGTGCTCATTGATCTTTCTATTTTTCTTATCTTTCCAGAGGGTGGTCAATTTTTTCATGATCTTATAAATCTTACAAAATTCAGGGATATAACTTCTGTCTGGGATTAATCATGCTTTGCTTTTTTTTAATTCACAAGGAGATGGAAATTTCAGGACACACAGAGACCAATCAAGAGGTTTCCCTTGTTTTTATTCCTTCTCAAAAGACTAAACTGTCTCCAGATATCACCTGTACCGTAACAACCCTTGGCCAGGGTGAGATTCTTGGAGGTCCCAAGCACTTCTGGACCCTGAGTTGATAAGGCTCCCTGAGAGAGGCTCAGAAGGGTTTTGCTCGAGCTGAACCTTGGAGCAGGGAAGTGGGTGATGGCTGTAACAAAGGGGATGGAAGGGGTTTGGACTCCCTTATTAACGTCCTTATTCCAGGAACGGTGTGTATGCTATGAATTCTAACCTAACTTTTGTTCTTCTCTTGGGACGCTGCGGAGTAAGTTTCTCTGTTCTCTTTAATAGAAATATAAAAGGTAAGCAGAAATGCTTTCTAAACAAACATGGACTATAATGAGAATTTACAGACATTTTATGTTCTCTTTGTTCCTATTCGTAGCTTATCTGAGATGAAGTACAAAGACGAAGGTCTATCGCTACCATTTTCATGCCAGTGAGTTTCCTGTGAGAAGAAAACCAGTACACAAGCCCAGCAGAGGGTTTTTGCCTGAGGGTCTTTCATGCTACCAGACTTGGGGCTAAGATTATTTCCTTCAGAGATAATATCACTCATGAGATAACGTCACTCCTTATAACATCTTCCAGTTGCTCAGATGGTTCCTGTAAAACCTCAAGTGAACAGAGAGAAGAGGGAGACTTTTTTCCAGTTCCATTTGGCCAGATCAAAGTTCAGTTATTTTTAGAGACTAAGGCAAGAGCATATATTCCACCTGGAGCTTTTGAGCTTTGTCAGGGGCTAAGGCACTGAACACCTCTCTAATTAGCATCACTGGCTCAGGTAGGAACTAGTTCTGCCAGCATGCACCCCACTCCCATACCCCAAGCCCAGTCCAGCCCACCTCCAGCATGCCTTCTTTGCCCAATATAGATTGGGAGGACCCTATGATCCCCTGTTCTGCAACAGGGTCTGGTGCGTTTCCTACATAATTGACACCCGAAACCACTTTTATCTCCAGCTCTTGGTGTTTTGTGTTTTCCGGGGTTGAAAATGTAGTCATGATGGGAATCTCTTCCAATCACTACAAAGATAGGTTTGTGTTTTTCTTACCACGTGGTGGTTTTCCATCTCACCTGTTCTGAATCTGTCAAGAAGACTCATTTTTTTCCCATATGGCTAGCACTCTTTCCTATCATCAGGGATATATTTTTAATCTTTTAAAATATTTTTATGTTATATTATTTCAATAAGAATGTTTTGGAGGATGACAATTATACTCACATAGGCTCAATTAGCCAACCTGAAGTGGAGAGCAGGGCACTTTAATAGCATGGGAGGTGCTCCCACCCCATGCATTTATAAACAGCTCTCAGCACAAAACTTTATATAAATAAATATGATCTGTGAGATTAAGCCCAGACCCAAATCAGAAGAACCATGTGCTGCTAATTGATGTCATGGATTCAGTCATCTGCTCAGCCATTTGCTAACTTTTTTGTTCACTGAGTCACAAGAATATGACAAAAGGGAGCAAGATATTGTGATGCTGCTACATGAAACTACATGTCATAACATGGCATAGAGCTAAAAACACACATTGTACCTATGTCAATGTCCTAATTTTGGTATTGAACTAGAGTTATGTAAATTGCTGTGCAAAATCCACTGGGGGAAACTGGATGAAAGATACAGTGAGCCTCTCTATTATTTTTGCAACTTCCTTTGAATTCATTACATTTCAAAATAAATTTTTAAAAAGTGAACATCTGCAGCAACTTCACTGCTGCCTGGCCCCAGAGCCACACCCCTGAAGTTCCCCCACTGCTCTGTGGCCCTGCAGCTTCCCCTTCCAAGGCTCCTGTGTTGCCACCAGGCCTCGCAGCCTCATCCCAGAGGCCACTGCAACTCCCGTGCTGCTGCCTGGCCCTGTGCCCCCACTCTTGTGGCACTACTCACCACCTGGTGGGACTCACCCCATGTGGTTTAATGCTCCTCCACAGACATGCTAGCCATGTTCCATCATTGCACCTGGACCTGGATGGAACAAACATCTGCAGCACTAAAACCTACAACCACTGTTTAGATAGCCTCACCCAGCTGCCACTGCCATCTCCATGGGGAGACCTGGGCAGAACAATCTCCTGCAATGCTAACCTCTATGGAGAGGGACTTGCTCTGACTCCCAGTTGAACTTCCAACAGCAGCCTGATGAACAACCCACCACTCTGCACAAAGATCATCCAGCAGTAGCTTGGACTGCGAGAATCACAGGGGAACAGGACAACACAGAACATTACAGGCTCTCAGTGCATCCACCCTTTTCCAGCCAGATCAATCTTCTAGAGTAGGACACAAAAGCACCATCTAGGGACATTACCTTGCTCTCACTAACTAGGTGAGTTCCTACCAAAAGAGAATAGGTATACTGCAAAACTACCTGCCCTGAGTTGAGAGAAGAGGTTCTAGATAAGAGGAATCCAGCAAAAGAATTTTGGTAACATGAAAAAACAAGCTAGTTTGATATCCTTAAAGGATCAAAATAGATCTGCAGCAATAGACCTAACCAAAAGGAAATTGATGACATGTCAGAAATAGAATTCAGAATATGGATGGCAAATAAAATGAATGGTATTGAAGAGAAAGTTGAAAATCAACACAAATAAGTCAAAATAATATTTCAAGACAAGAATAAAAGAATGAAAAAGTCACTAAAGAGATAGACATTATAAGAAGGATATAATTGAAATTAAAAAAATGGAAGAGTCATTTAAGGAATTTCAAAATACAACAGGAATCAACAACAGGCTAGACCAAACAGAAGAAACAATCTCAGAACTTGAAGATAAGGCTTTTGAACTAACCTAGTCAGTCAAAGATGTAGGAAAAAGAATAAAGAAAAATGAACAATCACTCAGAGAAATATAGGCCTATGTGAAGAGAGCCAATATATGAATTATAGGTATCTCAAAAGGGGAAGAAGAAAAAGCAAAAAGCATGAAAAACCTATTCAACAGAATTATTGGGGAAAACTTACCTAGTATCATCAGAGATTCAAATATACAGATACAAGGTGGTCATCAAACACTGGGAAGATTCATAGCAAATAGGAATCTCTAAGACACATAGTCATCAATCTGGCCAAGGTCAAAATAAAGAAAAAAATTCTACAAGCTGGAAGATGAAAGCAACAACTAACCTACAAAGGAAAATCCATCAATTTAACACCAACTTCTCATTGGAGACCTTACAAGTCAGAAGGGATAGAGACCCTGTTTTTAGTCTTCTTAGACAGAACAACTGCCAACCAAGAATTCTGTATCCTGCAAAAGTAAGCTTCATAAATGATGGAGAAATAAAAAATTTTCCAGAGAAGCAAACACTAGGGTCATTTGTCACTATTAGGCCTGCTCTACAGGAAATGCTCAAAAGTGAGCTATACATGGAACAGCACTATAGATACTCACTAGTGTAAAAAGCACCCAAAAGTTAAAACTCACAGCTATGATAAAACAATAACATAAGAAAGAAAATAAAACAGCAAGCTATCATCCAATATGATGAACAGAACAGCATCCCACACATTAATACTAAAACTGACATAGACTGGCTGAATGGATGAACAAATACAACCCAAGTATATTCTGCCTCTAAGAAACCCACCTAACTTACAAGGACTCACACAGACTCAAGGTAAAAGGATGGAAAAAAATATTCCACACAAATGCAAACACAAAGTGAGCAGATATAGCCATTCTCATATCAGATGAAATAGACTTGGTAAAAAAAAAAAAGACAAAGATAGTCATTATATAATGGTAAAAGGAACAATTCAATAAGAAGAGATAGAATTCTAAATATATATGCACCTAACACAGGATCTATCAGATTCATAAAACAAATTCTACTAGATCTAAACAAAGAAATAAACAATAGCTTCATAATTGCTATAAACATCAACACCCACTGACAGAACTGGACAGATCACTGAAGCAGAGAATCAATAAAGTAATGCTGGATTTAACTGGGACTCTAGAAAAAAATGATTCTAATGGACATTTATGGAACATTATACCAAAAAAACTACTGAATAAACATTCTTTTCATCAGCATATGGGACATTTCCCAAAGTCAATCATATTTTAGGCCACAAAACAAGTCTCAGCAAATTCAGAAATATTGAATTCATACCATGTATTTTCTCACACCACAGTAGAATAAAGCTAGAAATCAATTCCAAGAGAAACTCTCAAATCTACACAAAGTCATGGAAATTTAATCTGCTACTGAGCAATTCTTGGGTCAATGCTGAAATTAAGATGGAAATCAAAAGATTCCTCCAACTAAATGAAAATGGGGACATAATCTTTCATAATCTATGGGATACAGTAAAAGCAGTGCTAAGGGGAAAGTTCATACTCTTGAATACTTACATCAAAAAGGCAGAACAATCACAAATTGACAACCTAATGTCACATCTCAAGAAACTAGAGAAAAAAGAAAAACAAACCAAAACTATAGCCAGCAGAAGAAAACAAATAACAAAGCTTAGAGTGGAACTAAATGAAATGGAAACCAAAAAACAATGCAAAAAATTGAATGAAACAAAATGTTAGTTCTTTGAATAGGTAAACAAAATTGATAGATCACTAGCCAGATTAACAAGAAATAGAAGATAAATGACTCAAATCAGCTCAATCAGAAATGAAAAAGGAGAAATTATAACTAATATCACAGAAATACAAAATATCATCTGTGAATATTACAAAAAGCTTTACACACAGAAACTAGAAAACCTAGAGGGAATGGATAAATTCCTGGAAACACACAACATCCTAAGACTCAGTCAGGAAGAAATAGAAATCCTAAAAAGACCAATAATGAGTAGCAAGATTGAAAGAGTAATAACAAATCCTCCCCTCACACACACACACAAAAAGCCCCAGATCAGATGGATTCACAGCCAAATTCTACCAGACCTACAAAGAAGAACTGGTACCTATCCTATAGAAATCATTCAATAATATTAAGCAGGAGGGAATCCTCCATAACTCTTTCTATAAAACCAATATCACCTTGATAGCAAAGCCAGGAAAGGACATAACAACAACAACAACAACAAAACACTATAGACCATATCCCTTATGAACACATACGCAAAAATCCTCAACAAAATACTAGCAAAGCAAATTCAGCAGCATATCAAAAAGATAATTCACCATGATCAAATGGATTTCATACCAGGGATACAAGGACAGTTAACATATACAAATCAATAAATGTGATTAACCACATAAACAGAAGCAAAAGCAAAGACCATAGGATAATCTCAATAGATGTAGCAAAAGCATTTGATAAAATCCATCACCCTTTCATGATAAAAACCCTCATAAAACTAGGCATAGAAGGAACATACCTCAAAATAATAAAAGCCATATATGACAAACCCACAGCCAACATCATACTGAAGGGACAAGAGTTGAAACTATTCTGCCTAAAAACTGGAAAAAAACGATTGTGCTGACTGCCACCACTTCTATTCAACATGATACTGGAAGTCCAAGCCAGAAAAATAAGGCAAAAGAAAGAAATAAAGGGCATCCACATTGGGAAAGAGGAGATCAAAGTATCCCTGTTTGCCGATGACATGACCTTATACTAGAAAAACCTAAAGACTCCACCAAAAGACTCCTAGAATTGATAAATAAATTCATCAAAGTCTCAGGTTTCAAAATCAATGTACACAAATCAGTAGCATTTCTATATATTAATAACCCAGAAATAAAGCCATATAGTTGCAACCAACTGATATGAAACAAAGCAGACAACAACATACATTGAGTAAATAAAGTCTTATTCATTAAATGTTGCAGGGAAAATTTGATAGCCACGTGCAGAAAAATGAAACAGGATCCCTATCTCTCACTATATACAAAAATGAATATGGATAAAAGACTTAAATGTAAGGCATGAAACCATAAAAATCCTAGAAAAAAAACATAGGAAAAACTTTTCTAGACATTGATCTAGACAAAGAATTTATTACTAAGACTCCAGAGGCAATTGCAACAATAAATAAATAAATAAATGGCACTTAATTAAAATAAAAGTCTTCGCACAGCAAAGGAAATAATCAACAAAGTACACAAACAACCTATGGAGGGAGAAAATATTTGCGAACCATACATCCAATAAAGGGCTAGTATCTAGAATCTACAAAGAACTCAAATAAATTGCAAGAAAAAAACCACAAACAACCCCATCAGAAAGTAGGCAAAAAATATGAACAGAAGTTTTTCAAAAGAAGATAGACAAAGGGTCAAAAAACATGAAAAAATTCTCAACATCACTACTCATCAGAGAAATGCAGATTAAAACCACAATGATATAACATTACCCCTGTAGAATGGCCATTATTAAAGAGTCAAAACCCCAAAACATTCTGGTGTGGCTGCAGAGAGAAAGGAACTCTTATACAATGTTGGTGGGACTACAAACTTGTACAAACTCTATGGAAAACAGTATGGAGATTTCTCAAAGAAATAAATGTAGACTTACCATTTGATCCAGCAGTCCCGCTACTGGGTATCTACCCAAAGGAAAAGAAGTCTTTTTTTTTTTCTCCCAAAAAGGCACCTGCATTTGAATGTTTATTGCCACACAATTTACAAGTGTAAAGATGTGGAATCAACCTAAACAGCCATTAATTCATGAGTGAACAAAGAAAATGTGGTGTGAATGTGTGTATATATAATACATATATATGTATATTATATATATTATACACATATATAATATATATACACGCATATATATTATACACATATATATAATACATATATACACACACACACACACACACACACAAACACACAGACACCATGGAGTGTTACTCAGCCATAAAAAGGAACAAAATAATGTCTTTTGCGGCAATTTGGATGGAAGTAGAGACCATTATCCTAAGTGAAGTGCCTCAGGCGTGAGAAAACAAACACCACATGTTCTCACTAATAACTGGGAGCTAAAAGATGGGTGCACATGGGCACAAAAAGATGTAAAGGACATTAGAAACCAAGCAGGTGGAGGGTGGGAGGGGGTGAGTAATAAAAACTTACCTATCGGGTACAATGAACACTATTCTGGTGAGGGGCACACTAAAAGCCCTGACTCAAGAATTATACAAGGTATACATGTAACAAAAACATTTATACTACCTTAATATTTTGAAATAAAATAAAATTTAAAAATCAAACAAGGTAAACATGATTCTTGCCCTGCTGGAAATCACTGTTTATAAACAAATTATAAAAGGCTGCACCTGTGTTTGGAAATTAGCCTCCATCCCCCCTTCCAGCTTTATTAAGGTATAATTGACAAATACACTCCTTTTTTATATTAATAAATAGACCTTATTTTTAGAGCAGTTTTAGGTTTGTAGAAAAACTGAGTAAGAAGTGCAGAGAGTTGCTGTATGCTCTCTGCCCCCACAGGTACACAGCCTCCCTCACTCTCAACACCCTCCAGCACAGTGGAACATTCGTTACAATTGATGGAACTACATTGACATATCAGCATCACCCAAAGTCCATAGTTTACATTACAATCACTCTTGGTGTTGTGCATCCTATGGGTTTAAACAAATTATGACATATATCCACCATTATAGTGTCACACAGAATAGTTTCACTGCTCTAAAAATTCTCTGTGTTCTGCCTATTCATCCCTCCTACCCCCAGCGCATGGCAACCACTGATCGTTGTATTGTGTCCACAGTTTTGTTTTTTCCAGAATGTTATAAGTAGCCTTTCGGATTGGCTTCCTTCACTAAGTACTATGCATTTAAATTTTCTCGATGTATTTTCATGACTTCATAGCTCATTTCTTTTTACTGCCAAATAATATTCCATTGTCCAGATGTACCACAGTTTCTCGATTCACTGACTGAAGGACACCTTGGTTGCTTCCAAGTCTTGGCTATTATGAATAAAACTGTTATAAACATTCCTGTGCTAGTTTTTGTGTGGAAATAAGTTGTCAATTCATTTGGCTAAATACCAAGGAGACAGCAATTATAGGTTCATATTGTAAGGGTATATTTAGTTTTGTAAGAGACTGCCAAACTGTCTTCCAAAATGACAGTCCCATTTTGCATTCCCATCAACAGTGAATAGAAATCCTGTTGCTCCATGTCCTCACCAACATTTGGTGTTGTCATTGTTCTGGATTTTGGCCATTCTAGTAGACGTATCGAGGTATCTCATTGTTTTCATTTGCATTCCCTGATGAGGTATGATGTGAAGCATCTTTTCTTATGTTTATTTGCCATCTGTATATCTTCATTAGTGAGGTGTCTGTTCGGGTCTTTGCACATTTTTTAATTGGGTTCTTTGTTTTCTTATTGTCGAGTTTAAGAGTTCTATCTATATTGTGGATAATAGTCCTTTATCAGATGTGTCTTTTGCCAAGATTTTCTCCCAGTTTGTGGCTTGTCTTATTATTTTCTTGATCCACTTTCTTTTTACTAACAAACTGGTGATAACAGCTGGCATGAAGCAGAAAACAGTCTCTGCACTACATTTCGCTCAAATCCTGGGAACTCCACTATGTTCTTGACTATTAATACACGGGCAGTTCTGTGTAAGGGCTGTGTTTGGGACAGGCTCTGGGATCTGTTAACTTGGGTATGAGTCCTCGTTCTGCGGTTGGTAAGGTGGGCAGCCTGGATAGATTACTCAGTCTCTCTGCCCTAGTACCCTCAATTGGAGATAAAAGCAACACTTACCTCCTAGGGCTGTTAAGATAGAATGATCTCATCTCAGTAGAGGATTTGATGTAGTTGATGGGACACAGTAAATTCTCCATAAGTGTTATTATGGGTGTTCTGACATGCATTGTGATGTCCTTTTTGGCTATAGTATCTTAATCATTAAGTTTTAGTCTTACAAGTATTTCCTTTTCTTGGAATATGAGTGATTTCAGGAATGGTTATGAAAGTTGTATCTGTAGTCACCCTTTGGCAGTTGGCAGTGTTCAGAGAACTGTTTATTTTTTGTGTGTGTGCTTACAAGGGATTCAGAGGCCCCTTTCCTTTTTTATTCCTTTTTCAAGTAGAAATTTAAATAGATCATCCATCTGAGTAGCTTGGTAACACTTTGCTCTCTGTTACCATTAGACATTTTCCTCATCTAACCCCACAGGCAACAGACATTTGGGGATTTGTTTAATCACTTCTGTACAATAAAATGAGGACTTTGGTCCTGCTTGTTTTATACTTTTTATATAATATAATGATGATGATCATCACTCCCATTTATTGCTCACCATTGTAATCCAGACACTGTGCTAAGCATTTTGGGAATATTATCACCCTCATTTAGAAAACAAGGAAATTGAGGCTTAGATGGTGAATTGGCTTGCCAAGTTCACCCAGTTGGTTAGGCACAGAGCTGGGATTTCACCGCAGACTCTATGATACCATATTCCTAACCACTATGCGCATACCACCAAGTATTCCCCCCAGAGATTCTCAAAGTGTCTTCCCCAAACCACCTGAATAGGAATAACTTTGAAGGAGGAATTAAAATAATCCAAATTCCTGGGTACCACCTCAGAGCTAATGAATCAGGCTGTCATTTTTCTCTCCCTTTCTGAACCTACCTTATCTCCACAAATGTTTCACACTTTATCAGAAGGGAGAAACCTTCCAGATCCTGGGAGGAGAGAACAGATGTCAGGAAGTGAAGTTGTGTGGGCTTATGGGTAGAAATGCATAAGTTCATATCCAACTATGAACAAAGGCTGCCAAACTCTAGGGAAAAACTTATGTAACATGCATTCTTTCTCTAGAGTTCTCAGGTTTATTTTTCTGAATCTGTTTCTCTAGCAATATGGCTATACTATTTAGAAGGTTTTCTTTCTGCTAGCTATACCATTCTTCAAGATCTAGTTATAGGAGGTGATAAAAAGAAAGTCAATATTAATTATACTTTTGGAGAAACCAGCTAGTAATTCAGGTTTGGGTGATTTTAAATGAAAAGGTCAAAGTGAAAGTATAACGGATCGGCCTCCTTTCTTGATAGCAACATATTTTTAAAAATAAAAGACTAACTCAGTGTGAGAGGTAGCTGTGTTTTGGTTCAACCAGATGGATAATTTTTCTCTCTGACATCTGTAGAGAGTAAATTGAATTACCTTTTTCATGTGATTGTTATAAAGATAAAATTAGATGTAGTCATAACACGGCCTGACAAATAGTAACAAACATTCATAGTATTTTATTATGTTTATTATCATTATTATTATTATAAATTATAGCTGATAAAAAATGCTGAGCTGGGTGTAGTGGCATGTGCTTGTAGTTCCAGTTAGTCAGGAGGCTGAGGTGGAGGATGACTTGAGCCCAGGAGTTTGAGTCGTGCCTGGGCAACATCGTAAGACCCCATCTCTTAAAAAAAAAATGCTGAGTAGATCAAGTGAAAAAGAAATATTTTTTAGTAAAGAATTTCAATGAAGATTTGAAATGGAAATCCCAATGACCTATTTCTATTTCAAATGTCTGCTAAAGATAGATAATTACAGTTCATCTTAATTTTTTGCTATTTAGAAATCTTGTGCCCCCTTCATCCTGCACATAAAAGGATGCTTTATATAATCCTTAGGCACTTGGAGTCCTCCGGGAGATCTTGTCAGCATGATGACTCTTTGTGTTCCGACAGGAGCTCGGATCTGCTGGATGGCGTTTTGGAGCAGGTCCTTGGGGAAAGGACACTTAGTCCTAATGAAGGCATGGTGATTATTACTGGACAATGGGACATCCCTCTGCTATTTTAAGTAATTGGGGTCAAATGAAATTTTCCTAGAATTAGTAACTGTGATGTGCTTGGTTGATCCAGGATTCCCGGGAGTTCTCCATTCAGAAGTAAATGAGGCGCTTAACAGAGAATAACCCCTTTCTGCAAAGCAGCCTTGCCTTGGGCAGCATCGTCTGGTCTGTGGATGTCTGCAGCCAGGATGGGTGGATTTGCTCTGACTGAATGTGCTCACAGGTTCCAGAGGGAACAGTGCTTTGCTGTCCCTTTAGAAATGTTCAAATTTGGTGACTCTGCAATTTTGCTGGGAAAAGCCACTGTGAGGCAGGCCAAATAATGGGACACTCACTTCAAGCTAAAATGACCTTCCTCTCCTCTCCACCTGGCTGACTCTTCCTTACCTTTTAAAACTCAGGGGAGACATGGTTTCTTCTAAGAGGCCTTGCCAACTCCTCCCAGACTGATCTCCTAGTGGCCTGAGACACTTCCATCTGCATTGATGCTGACATACAGCACGGCAATTATCTGCAGCGTCACTCCCATATCCAATCAATCTCCTACCCCATCAATTCCTTGTCTTAGAATCACTCAAGTCTGCCCACTGTTTTTCATTCCCATTGCCACTGTCTGGATTTAGGTCACCATCATCTCTCACCTGATTTGCTTCAATTACCTTATCTTTCATACTGGCCCCCTGCAATCCTGTCTCTACCCTTGAAAATCTAAGTATCCCATAGTCTTGTTTAAATCTTTCACATGTAACTTGTAGAAAGACTAAAAAATCCAGAGAAGCCCCCCAAAAAAAACCAACATAAAAAAGAGAATAAAAAACATGCAAAATCTTTTCATCTGGATATAACAACTGTTAACATTTAACTGCAGAGATTTCTAGACTTTATTTTCTATTTATGTAATATATACATATTTTTCCAAAGTAGAATTATACTGTAGTATTGGGTCACAACTATTTTTTTAACTTGACAACATATTACACTTTATTACCTATAAATGGATTTTATCATCATTATTCTATTATATTTCATTATAGGTATAAGTTATTGTTTATATAAACAAACCCACTATTGTCTTATTCTTATTTTAATTTTTTTTACTTTGTAAATAACATTGTAAATTACACCTTGTTTAGAAATCATTATACTCATCCTTAAATAATTCCTTGGGAAATTTTTCTAACAGTAGAATTGTTGTTGATCCTTTATTCCTCCTCTTCCTTCTCTTAAACTTTCCCCTCCTTTTTTCTTCAGAAAAAAACAATTTTTGAGTTATGGGTATAGACATTTATATATATTCTTTTCCTAGTATGATGTTTGAGATATTTTCAATTTATAACTACATGTACCAATTATTTTTGCTTAACTGCATTTTAGTAATTTCACAATTTCTATATCATGACTTCCTTACTCTTAGTCCTTAAATTATTTTTTGAGCATCAATATTAACACCACGGCTTTTAAAACTGTTGCTTTTATACATAAAAGGTAACTTGGCAGCATATGAAATCCCTGAGCCATAAACTATCCTCTTAAAACTATAGATGTCTTTCCACAATGTTTTGATACTTGTTCTTGCAAAGAAATTTAAAGTCACTTTGGGTATAATAAATAAACAATTTTGTTCAACCTAAAACTGGGGACTCTTTCTTTAACCTTTACAATTGCAATGCCTGGCACATAGTTAGAATAAAATAAGTGTTAGTTGAGCAAATGAATAAAAATGCTTTGGCAAGACGTGCTGATGGAAGTGGGGAGCGGAGTCTCTTTTTAATTACTGTGCTTGAAAGTGCTGAGCCCTAGGAATGTACACACATAGTTTCCTCCCCCTTTTTTTATTAAATCAGGAGAGTTTCTTCTATTATAGGTTTGATTTTGCTTCTCTTCCATTTATTCTTGTTTCTCTTCCAGAAATGCTCTTTGCTATCTTCCATTCTTGTCTCCTCTCACATTGTTTTCATTTCCTTATCCTTTCCTTTGGCATTCTGGAAAGGCTTCTCAAATTTGTCTTTGCTGGAACTGATCGGATTTGGTGCATCGTAAATTGTGCCTTTGTTGGCGGTGGGTGCCTCCAGTGCTGTTTTAGGTGTGCCTCTCCTCTGTCATCCTGACTCTTTCAGAGCATCCCATTCCTTTACCTTCCCTGCCTTTCTGCTTATGACATGGTTCCTATTTATGTCTTCCTACAACTTTGGATGACACTAAAACATTTCCTTGAAATATCTTTTGCTTGTCAATGAGGTATTTTTTTTTTCAGAGATATCCTTTTCTTCTGAGCCTTCCAGATGCTGTTTCCTTTTTCTTGGTATAAAACATGCTTCTACAGTTCCAAATTATTTGTGGCTTTTTTATTTTTTCTTAAAAAAATCCAGATTTCTTTTCAGACTTGATGTTTAGAAGCAGCTATGGCAAATTAATTACTTTTGTTCCTGCTTTCTGTTTGCTGTATGGTGAACAGATAAGACTCTTTCCTGAGATGCATCTGGAGGCAGGTCAATGTGCACAGCTCCCGGCCGGTTCCAAGTCCCTAATCCAAGGGAAGTCTTCCTCTTTCTCAATTGCCTGATTCTTTAGGACTCTTAAATATTGCATGCACACACACACACACACACACACACACCACATACCACACACCACACACTACTCCCAATGTGGCACTGTAACCATAGGACTTCCCTCAACTCACACATCCAGTTCATTATTTGTGGAACTACAAATTGCATTATATCCTGTGTCTGCCTCTACATGCTGCTCATTCCTCACTCCTCACTCCCACTGGACTCGTATTCCCTTCCAGAAAGTAAAGAATGGCGAATGGCATGAGTAGTCCACACTCTGTTGCCTCACGGCCTGGCAGCATCTGAAGGTTAGCATCCCTCATCTGGTGGTCCGGATCCTGGCACGCGGGTGCTCTGCTTCTGCCTCTGCTCTGATTGGCAGAGGCTGGTCTAGTCTGGTCCAGTCTGATCTGGTCTGGTCCGGTCTGAACCGGTCTGGTCGGGTCTGTTTTTGTAAACTAGTCTAGGTGTGGCATGGAGGGCGCCTCGGCTTGGCATTTCTTAATGCAGCTGCATTTGCCCGTGATTAATGTCAATTCCTCTCTGATTCTGACATTAGATTGTCTGTCACTGGTGGTTTTTCCTAGTAATAAGAGTTTTCATTTTTTGCCATATTTTTTAAGTGAGAAAATGGGACAGGTTGCATCGAGGGCTGTTAGCCAGACACAATCTTGAACTGGGAGTCCATCTAGATTTTTTGCATGAGAGAATGGAAACAATCTGTCTGTGATTTACAGAGATGCTCTGGCAGTAACCTGAGAATACATTTTGAATCCTCATTACCCAAACAGGTATGAAATGTATATTTATTTAGTAAGGTACCAGCTGTGTGAAAAATCCATTTCTCATTTCCCATAATATTTCTGAAGCTTCTTAACAGTGCACAGAGACAGAACGCCATCATTATCCAGGGGCAGTGTGTTATCACATTTTTTCCTAGGGAAAATCTTTTCTAGGTCACCTGCTGCTTCACCAAAGCTCTGACCAATTTAGCTTGCTAACCGCTGATTCCACCCTCCTAACCAAGTCCTGAGAGAGAAAAATGCTTTGCAGCAAATTATGCCAGGCACCAGCATGTCTGAACGAAAAGAGAGGAAAAAGCCCCCTCCCACCGTTCCTCTGTTGAGAAGTGCAGCATCCACACATGCCTACACAGCGTGTGCCCTGAGGGCGTGCACCCTCACTGGGCCCTCTGACAACCAGCCAGGTTACCTCTCTATTTTTCCGCTCCTGGTCTAACCCTCCCACGCGCACTTACTAGGTATGGAGTGCTCACACACTCCTGGCATAGTTACCACATGCCGTGGGCTCTGGGTAAACTTCCAGGACAAACTCCATCCCTGCCGAGCCTGGGCACTATCTCACCAAGCTAGCAAGAGTGGGAAAATCATGGGCTTTGAGGTCAAACAAACACAAGTTCAAATTAGGACTCTGTCACTTTGTGTCTACTGGGCATTTTGTGATTTCTCCTCTGTTGAACAGGGTAACATTCTTTCCTGAATTTTGCATGTGTGAATTAAATTAAGGACATCTCCATAAAGTGTATGGACCTTACCTCCATTTTCCAAATAAGGAAATCTTGGAAGGATGTAATGACTTTCCCCACATTGGTACAGCTAAGTGGCAGACTCTGGTACTTCTCCATGCCTGTTCCTCGGGCCACAGCTGTTCCTCTCTGGGTCCGAGACTTGCAAACACTGAGGCTCAACAAAGAAACCTGCAACCGTTCTGTCTTATCCTAATCCATAATTATTCTACGACTCCAGGACTCCTTGATCTTAAATCTAGGCATGATCTTAATCAAGGAAATGTGTTTGACCTTCTACTTGGGCCTTGGAGACCTGCATGAGGTGTTTAGGAGCCAAGGAATGGACCGTTTCAGAACAGACCAATCCCCTAAAACAGAGGACTTCAAGTCCTGTCAAGGCCATCCGTGGGTCCCTGAGACCCTTTTAGGGGGCCTGCAAAGTCAAAACACATTTTTACAACAATCTTAGGCTGTAATTTACCTTTCTCTGTCCATTTTCTACTGTGTGTACAGTGGAATTTTCCAGAGGCTACATGGTGAGTGGTATCACAGCAGACTGATAATGAAACAGGCATTGAAGACATTTGCAAAAATGTAAAACAATGCAAGCACTTTTTCTTTTTCATTTTGGAAAATATAGTTAGCTTTCATAATGCATGCTATTTATGTTAACATTTTATTATTGTTATTTAAAATGAATTCACAAATAAAAAACTTTTAAAATTTCTCGACTTTAATATAAAATATTAAACATCTGCAGAGATAAATTAATCCACCTAATTAAAAGTTCATTGGGATTCTCAATAATATTTTTAAGATATAAAATAAAAAGTTTAAAACTGCTGCCACAAAATACGATGCCAGGATAATGCACAGCTGGATTTGCCTATCCATTGTGTTCATTTCTGTGCTTACACTCCCTGAAGGGCCACAGAGGCACTTTTATTGGGTCAGGAGATCCTGGAGACTTTAATGAATGGGAGTGCAGGCATTTGACATGTCTGATGGCACTTAAAATTTCCCACACAGGACGTGTCTTCATGAAAAGGCCTCTGGTGCCAGACTCGGCCTGCTGGTTCTGCACTCTGATTACTCATTGTTCGCCAGTAAGCAGCACCAGCGCCTCAACTCACCATGACACACTCAGCAACCCCAGGCTTTGGCCCTACCAGGACTTTGGAGGTATGCATCATTTTGAGCATGGCCAATTGGGAGCAGGAATAGTAGAAGTTCAGCACCAAGTGAGTACCACCTCCGTGACTGTCTTTGGGGCCCCCAGGGTCCTTTTCCTTCTCAATTGCCCCTCAAATGCCCAAATCTTTCACTCTGTCTTACATTTTCTCTTCATCTAACCTACTTTCAAGAAAAGAATTTGAGAAATTAATTTATACTGAGGTGAGCATGACTGATAAGACTTGTTATATATCCTTCCTGGAATTTTGTGTTTTAGGCTTTGTGTCCTGTCTTCTAGAATTCTAGACAATAGAAAGTGAGTGATAAAATGTTCTTGGCATGGACTTTCTGGTGTCCACTAAAGCACACCAAAGAGGGGACTGTCTAGCTCCCCTGCCTCTAAGGGAAGCCCTGGTTAGCAGAGCAGCAGTTGTAGGACTCTGTGTACTCTGCTCCTGACACCCCGGGCTTGGGGTGAAGTAGACAAGGACAACAGCAAGTTAGAGGCTCAGGACATCCAGAGACAGAGAAAGGACTTAGGACCCTTAAACTGTGATGTTCCCAACCCAGAGTGGAGACCCCAGGAATGCACAGCAGGTGTGGAGAGGGAAGTGGCCTGTCTTGGGCATGTGGGGAAGAGAAGAGGAAAACACAGAGCTGGGGATACCCAGCCAGTACTTTAAAGGATCCTGGCACAATCACGATATCTAACATCCATTGAGAACATCTGTACCAGAACCAGTGCTAAGTACTCTTCTTCACGATCCGCTGCAATTCTTATACCAACCTCATGAAAAAGGAACTGCTTTTACCTCCATTTGACAGAGGAAGTAATTGAAGCACAAAGAAGTCAAGTAATGAACATGCAAGATTTCCCAATAGAAGGCAGTGAGACAGAGCAGGGACCTCTCTTAGGGGCCTGCCAGGGACCCTGAAGCATGGAAATAAAGAAAACATCTTGAGTTCCTTCAAGGGAAATTCCAGGCACCTAGCTTGTCTTGATAAATAAATGAATAACCTGCTTAGCACAAAGGTAATAATAATCTCAAATAATAACCACCCAAGTAAGTCACAAGATGTTTGGTTCCCTATAGAAACTAAAGATAACTCATTGGCATATGTCTCTGAGTTGTTTTTCAGAAACCTGGTGCCCCACCAGGTGAAAAATGCAGACTGAGCACTGTCTCGGAGACCTCAGATGAGGGAGAACTGAGGACTGAACCCCAATCAACCTTATTTGTTCTAAATTTCTTCCTGAGAGCCCTGGAGAGAGTCATGCCCACAGGCCAAACCTCAGCATTCCTTTCTGCTGACCCTAACTTTCAGGCAAAGTTTTGTTTCCTTAACCAATCGCAAATCAAAGAATCTTTGAACCCATCTATGACCTATAAGCCCTCAATTTAAGATATTCTGCCTTTTTGGGCCAAACCAACGTATAACCTCCATATATTGATTTATGATTTTGCTTGTAACTTCTGCATTCCTGAAATGTACCCTTGCTTTCAAATGCCCTTGCTTGGAAGCCATCAGGGAGGTCAGATCTTAAGCATGGACTGCCTGATTCTCTTTGCTTGGCACACTGCAAATAAACACCCTCCTTTCATTGCAAACCTCAGTGCGGATGTCAGCGTGGGGAGAGTAGACTGAGGTTTGGTTCAGTAACAGCAGGATAGCCAGGATTTGAACCAGAAACTCTGTCCCTGGAATCTACCCCCGATATGTACACCCTTCTGCTCTTTTTAGATCAAAGTTGGAGTAGGAAGACAATGATTTCCCAACAATGCTAAGATTTTTCCATGGTACTGGGTACAGTGCCTTGGAGGGCTGTGATGTTCGCCATCAATTCATGGGCTTGCAATTATTTGTCTTCCCATTTCATTTCCTCCTTTGGTGGATAAACAGCAGTGCCTTTGTGTTAGGCATCTTGTGGTCCAAGAGACGAGACTCTCCGATGACAAAGTATAGGGCACACTTTTCATCTCAAGTTATGTTTTCCACTAAGTGGGTCCTGAGGCATCACTCACCCATTTGTAGACCGAGTCCTGAACGACTCAGTCCCAGGCATAATTTGTAGCACGTTCTGGTGGTCTCATGGTCTCATCTCACTCACTGCTCCTTCCTCAAGGTTTTCTATGGCTTTTTCTGTGGATTTAACCAATACTAACTCCCTCATTCTGACTTTTGTGTTCATTCAACTTTCTTCTCGTGGCAGTACATCCCTCCAAGCTGAAAATGCAGCTTTCCCGCCAGGTGCTGCCCATCATGGACGGCCCTCCCAAATGGTGGCCTGAGCATCACCCCTGGGCTGCAAAGGTGAGCCCAACATGTCTCTGGGGTGACAGAATAGGTGAGGCTTATGGTACCTGCAGTAGCACACAAGCTCCAAATGCAGTCACTTGGTGGTCCAGGCTCCCTTGATCTAAGGACCCTATCACCTCAACACATGGCCTTCACACATAGAGAGACAGGACAATCTTATAGGGGCTTTTCATGGCCTCAGCCTGGAAGTGACATAGTGACTTCTGTTCAAATTTCATTGGCCTGAACACATCACATGACCCTATCCAGGAGATATTGTGAACATCATGGTGTTACTTCTGCCACAAGTTTAAGAATGTTCTGTAAGGCTGACTGACAAGTCCTTGGTAGAGGCTCCAATGATGTAAGGGTTTTCTGACTCTTAAATGTTTCGATGATTGGGCTACTTTATGAACCACTTGGGCCTGATTGGCTGTTAAAAAGAGGATTTCTCATCGTGAAGAACTTTCTGGAATTACATTCCCATCTACTTATTTCAAGAGCAATGCTGGCTTTAGATAGCATATCCTTTCCACGTTTACGCATCCTGATTTTACTAAATCAGGTAATTTTCCACTCTTTGCCTCCTTTTAAGCAACTCACATTATGAAGCCATCATGTCTCTGCTCTATTCCGAAGCACCCGCCAGACTCAGGAGGACCTGCCACAATGCAGCATTCCTGCGCTGACAGCCGGGCCTCTCTCATGCTCTTTCTCACACCAGGTGTCCTCACTCAATCCTCCTCCAGATAGAAGTAGCACAATGCAACCTGCCATTCGTGTTAATCTGAACGCATGTCTTCACTGTGAATGGCATCAGACGGGGGTGTAGGGTGGGGCTTCTTTTCAGAGATCACTGCTGCTGGGCTGAGATGGGAGGATTGGGATCCTGGTGCAATTTCTTATAGATATACATGTGGCCTTATGTTCTTCCAAATAATAGCAAATCATCATTCGTTTGGCTCTTGGTCTCTGTGGCACTGCTCAATGCATAGCTAAAGTTATGGGCAGCCCACTGACCCACCCAGCCCGGACCCTGGCTCTGCTTCAGTCCAGAGCCTGGTAAGGAAACTTGACTGTGTCTAGGATGGGTAACCCTGTGCACCCCCATTGGGCAAGTGGGCCCAGCTTGGAGCTCATAGCCCAGCTCTGGTTCTTCTCTTCGAGTTTGCCTTCCAGGAGATCTATCATCTTTGGGAACTCTGAGGGAGTCTTGGAGGTGCTCTAATGTGTGGAGGTCCTTCTACAATTTTATGGTCACTTCTGAAGAGCACCACTGGGTTGACTTATTCTCAGCCTGTGTTTCTATATAGTTTTTACATTAGGTTTTCTACAACCACAGCCAAATGCTGGAAAACTTTACAATTCCAGTAGTGTGGTCATGAGTCTCCAAAGACAGCCCCCTACTGAGTCATGTTTCATATTATTCACACTTTTGTGTGATCCCCTCATCTCAGACTCTGGCTGCAGCTGGAGCTCATGTTTGACCAATGGAATGTGGCAGAAGTGACATACAGAGCCTGGGTCATTGGAATCCTTGCAGCTTTTACCTTGTGCTCTTAGAATCCAGGTGCTACCCAGCAAGTATGTTCTAGAGAAGCACAAGTGAGGAGGAACTGAGGAACTTGCCTAAGAGATCTTGCTAAGCTCCCATCAGACAGTCAGCACCAGCACGCTGACAATGACATTCAAGACATTCCCAGCTGAACCCCAGACAGCATGGAGCAAAGATGAGTTGCCTAGCTGTGTCCCACTTGAATTCTGGACCTTCGAAAACATGACAGTTTGAAGCCACTAGCATTTGGGATGGTTTGTTACATAGCAATTAGTGACCAGAACAAAGGTGTTTGTTTATGTGAATGATGTTCCCTGCATGTGTCCCGTGCACACGGCACCTGGCATGTGGTGCGCTGTGGGTTTGCAATCCTATTTCTTGAGGCTCCTGTTTCTGGAGGGATCTGGGACAAGGCCTAAGACAAATGGCTGGCTTCCCGGCCAGTGGGGAGATTTTCCATCTCTCATTCACAGACTGTGCTGAGCTTTGCCAGCTCCCGGTTTATTTGGGGAGCCCAGTTCTGTGCTCCAGACCTGAAGCCTTGACTTCCCCACAGGATAGTGAAAACATCAACCTCTAAATATTGATCCCTACAATGTTCTGCAGAACTTCAACTCCTATAGCCTTCCCACCTAAACATTTGCTTTTCATTTATGACACCTAGAAATTTCACTTTCTATTTTTGAGCTAAATTATTATTGTTTTTTAAATATTTTTTTTTGCTAGAATTTCTCATTTGGAGCGAGGTATGAGGATGGGCTAGAAAGGAGGAATTCCAGAGGCTGCTCCATCTGACTTTTTAACTTGCATTCCCCATCTTCTCTTTAGAATATTTTTGTGCATTTCCCCCTTACACCACAAGACTGCGCTATCAAAACTATGAATATGCTGACTCTTTTTAAAGATGTAAACTAATTCAGAAAAGTGAGATTATGTTCTTGGTTTCCAAATTATTAAATTCACAGTTGTGTTCTATTCTTCCACCAGGATGGATCTGACAATTGAAATGCTGTCTGCTGTGGGAACCAGCGCTGATGGCTACTGATCAGAGTGGTAGTTCCACTTCCCAGTCTGTGTCTTTCTTAACAACCACCAAAGGGCTGTGTCCTTGAGATCATGCCCACTGGTAATCCATCTCCACCAGATGACAGCCAATGGAGCCAGGTAGCTCACGTGGATCTCCTAGATAAGGTAGAGGATTCTTTTCTCCAGTTAGATCTTAATAAAACTAGCAGATGGGAATTCAAGCTGTGCCATTCAGCAAGAGAATTAATGTACTGAAATATAGCCTTTTGACAGATACCCAAATGAGTATAAGGCTATCAAGGCAAGTAAATGGAGAAAAAATAATTATGGAAGGAAGGAAACAGGAGACAGAACTGAGATGATTACATAAGCCCATCGAGAAATGAATAAAGGACTTTTCTCAAAGTAATTAAGTCTCCTTAAAGCTGTAAGTTTTATTTTGGTTTATAAGGTTAAAAATGTCTATTTAGGTAGCTCCTCTGCTCAAAGATGTCAGTAATGACTCAGTGCCCTAATTCATTACACTCCAACTCCTGGTCCTGCATCTTGGAGGCTTCTACAGTTTGGCCTTAACCTACTCCTACAGCAGTGGTTTTTAACTTTGGGAGCATTCTTGAATCACTGGGAAACTTTGTAAATGATAGATGCCTTTGCACATATACAAAAATAGATGGAACATTGTAACTAACTGCACGCTAATTATACCATTGCATTTATATTATTATCCCCATCACCTACCTAGCTTCCATAATAAAGTGGATTTGAATTTTGAAAAAAAAAATCACTTTGGCTACAGGGTGAAAAAGGATTTAAGAACACAACAACAAAGAAAACACGACAAATGGAAAAGTAGAGCGGAGAAGTCAAGAGAGTCCTATAGTTAGGTAGTTATAGTCTTTGACAATTAATGAAATTAATATTCCTTAAATATATACCATGTGTCAGACCTCGGCTGTGCGCTGAGTGCAAGGGGAAAGGGAGTGAATAAAAGCAGAAATAAACAAAACAAAACATCGTCCTTGATCTCCAGTGGTTCACAGTGGGAGAGAGAATATAAACAAGCAGCAGAAATACAGGCACCTGCGAAAGCTGCAATGGCATGGAGGAGTGCAAATCAATGATTGTGAGGAAACAGAGCAGATCATGTGGAGAGTATTTGTGGAACAATTAATGGGATAAATAATTATGATAAAAATAATTAATGGGGATGCCGGGGTCCCACCCCCAGAGATTATGATTTAATTGGTCAGAGTGACAGGGAAAGCGGGACGCAGCCGCTGGCCGCCTCCCTGCTGCTCCCACTCCGGGTCCTGAAGTGCTCTAGGCCCGTCCTCCAGCCACGCTGCTTGCATGATCCTGATTGGGTACTTTTTGAATCCCACTGTTGCTGATTGGATGTTAAAGCTTATTGCTGATTGGATGTTAAAGCTTGTTGCTGATTGGACGCTTTTTGAGTCCTACCAAAGGTATAAAAACTGGAGGAGAACAAGGAAGGGGGTGGTCAGAAGATCAGAAGTCGGCGCAGCATGCTGACGGAATCTCCACTCTCCACTCTCCACGTGCTGCTCGGTTATTTCCCTGGTCAAGAGCTGTTGCAAGAGCTGTTAACACTTGCCGGAACAAGAGCAGGACCTGGGCGTCTTTTGCAAACTTTGGCAAAGCTCCTCCATTGATTCAGATGGGTAGCCGGTGCTGAGAAGTGCTGCCATATGGTTGGTTTTTCCACCACTTCCAGCCGGCTGTGGGGCAATGGAAAGAGCAATCCCCTAGGAAGCCTGGGCCCCAGTGACAATCTCCCAAGCAGTGACAGCAAAGAACAAAGGCTAATGTTTTTTGGGAAGGCCCTGTGCTAGGCATTTCATGTTTCTCAGTGTTTCTCAACTCTGGCTGCAAATTACAATTATGTGGGAAGCTCTGAAAAAAATACTGATGTCTCTGGCCCAAGGCTAATTAAATCAGAATCTTTGATGTGAGGCCTGGATGTTAGCGTGTGTGTGTATTGTAACTGCTCTTGCAATTGGTTTTTATAGGCAGGATGATTGAGAACCACTAGCCTTGGACTCTGCAAGGTTCTCTGGCGCTTGTATTTATGAACCTACTCTTTTATGGAGTCTCTGTTCTCTAGTCAAGCAAGCCCGTTTGCCATTTTCTGAAAATGCCACATACCTCTTGACATCCTGTTTGCTAGGTTAGAATGGACTCCCCACCTATCTCTTTGGGAAACCTACCCATCATTAAGATCCATCACTTCCAGAATGGGCTTGCTGAATTCTCTCATCTGCAATATGATGCCTTAACAGCATTTACTTTCACTTTCTTTGACATCCTTCTTAGTTCTTGCTTTTATGAATATTTTTCTTATGACCTTTTCCTTCTGTCTTGTGCCATTTCAATTTATAAATTTGATTTGTCCTTTCTGCTATATAAAGGACCCTCAGTGAAAGACAATGTGCCTAGCAGAGTGCCTTGTGTGCAACAAATTCCCAATTAGTATTTGCTCATTGAGTCATGCCACAGACCGAGGATAGCTTCTCCGTTATCCAATATCAGGCCAGATGTAAAGGTCTGACTTTCTCTTACTGGCTGAGATACTTCTTTTCAAGCTTTTAATCATTCATGGCCTTTGATAATCTAATACAGAAAGTGCAAAGGGCACTTTAATCACTAATAGAATCGAGAAACAGATAATTCACTCATAGTGATGCCTCTCCTCCCTTCCTCAGCTTTCTCTCTTTTCCCTGCAGAGGGCCGATTGTATATGTGCGCTTAGGAACTTGAGGTGAGGGTCAAAAAATTGGGAATAATCTATCCTTCCTCTATAAACCTGCCAAACTTATCAAGTTGTCAGAAAGTAGCCTTTGTAGATGTTCCAAGTAGGAAGGGTTTTAGATAGAGGGAATTAGAAACTGAAGAGTGTTCAAGAAGAGAAGGTCACGGGAGCTATGGCTTGAGTTTGTAAAGTCAGCAAGAGCCTGAATGGCTAGAAAGCTACTGCAGGTGCCCACAGCACCAAAACAGGTGGCTTGCAGGAACTCACCCAGGAGTCTCTGAAAACTTTAAGAATCTTTGGAAGCACCAGGAAGTCAGCTGATTTCCAGAAGCTGGCCCGGAAGGTGCTGCTAGTCCCATGTTTGCCATCTGTCATGTGCTGTTAGTCCTGCCACCAGAGAATAATGGTTTCCCCTTCTCTCCTGTCTTCCAAACCTCATCCTGTACCCTCAGTGGCAGAATCCGACCTGTGAGCAAATGGGAAAAATAATTCTGAGAAACGCAGGCTTCTCTCCTGTGAAGCGCAGGAAAATCTAGAGGCGGGTAAGAATGACGTTGCGTCAAGAACAGACAATCCGGCAAAACTAACCCAAGGTAAGTCAAGAAAAGCTTATTTTGAGGAAGACTTGTAAAAAACAAATAAAAAAAAAAAAAGAGGAAGAAGTGAAAAAAATGTAAGTAAGCAAAGGAAAGAAAGTCCAAGAAAAAATTTCTTCCGAAAAGACTTCCAGAGCAAGCAGGAAGATGTCTCCAAGAGGACCTATAACAGGCCTACTGGGTGGCCTTCCCATGGGGAATTTGCCAGGGCCTGTGGGTAGTTTTGTCCTCAGCATGGCAAGTCTAGAAACTGAGCTTTCAATCTGGCCCTCCTGCCATGCCCTCCTCTCAAATCTCCACACAGTCTCCTGATAACAGTCTATCTGAGGGACTGAAGCAGTCATTGGAAAATTTCTTCATGATTATAGAGGCAGAGCAAGAAGGTGTGACTGGACTTGGGGACTCCACGCACCCTCTTTGACCAGCGTGTGTTTAATCTCTGCCATCTCAACTAGACTGAGGCTACACAGGGCAGGATCGCTGTCGTTTTTGCTCCTTACCTGATCCCTGGCACTTAACACAAGCTTGATGCTCAAAGGGTTTGGGCTGGTTGAATGAATACATAATCAAGGACAGATAGGGTATCACTAATTCAAAGGACAGAATACCACATTAGCGACCTGATTAAGTGCCTCTCTCTTGACCAGTAGTAGTAACCTGATTCCACAATTTTTTTTATTAAAAAAAATTCAGAATGTTAGTCTCTTTGAATTTTATGTATCTATTATCTCTATTTGTGCACATGCAAATATAGATATATAGGTATCTATGTATATGTATATATAATATACAATATATATACCATATATCTGTATATATTATATATACAGATGATACAGATACAGATCTGAGTAATAATTATATATTATAGAGTATATATTATGATATATATTATATAAAATTGTAACATATAATATATATTGCATTACATATTTAGAGGATTTACTATTACTGCTTAAGCTACAGTAAAATAGCCATTTCAGTGGGTCCAGAAGACTCTTGTCTTTTCCCATCATGAATTAGTTTAGTAAATTTAATTATTAAAAGAGAACCTTCTTTCCTTGCCCTCGTGTCCTGGGGTAGAGGCTTCATGAAGGCCCACTGGGATTTTCTACACGCAGACACAAAGACCTCCACTAAAGCCATACCCCACACCTGCTTTCCTCCAGCACCACTTTGCTAGGTGTCCTTCAGAAGGCTTATGTCCCCTTCCACAGCTTGCCTTGTTGCACAAACCCTCCTGGAGAATTAGACCAAGCTCCTCAATGTCCTATTGATTGATTGATTGATTGATAGCAAAACTTCAAAATGGGAGTGCTGAGCTAATGCTAGCTAATAATTTGCTGCGCATAATTTGTAGTAGAGATTGTTCTTCCTTGTCTCCCCGGCTTTGTTGATGCTGTGACCTCTAGTTGGAATATTATGGGACCCCCTCCCACCCACCCACTTCCTGTCTGTTTCATTCTCTCCATTTTTCTGGGAGTGGTTCATGGAAGCCTTCCTAAACCACTTTGTGTGACTTTGTTCTCTTTTACTCAAATCTGCTTTATACGTTCAGCAATACAAGTAATTTTAATGCTAATTATACTTCAATGCACTGTTTCTGAATCCCTTCAACTGTGTATGTGATAATAAATTCTTGAGGTAAAGAAACATGTCACTTATTTTTGCATATTTCTCATAGTGCTTAGTAGAGTATTAGGACCTAAGTATTTTTATATTCATTTTTCACTCATTCATTTGCTCACTCATTTCTTCAACAAATATTTATTAAATAACTGCTGTTCTAAGTTATTGGAAAATAAAGACTAAAACAAAGATCCCTGTCTTCTAGGGAGAGTAGGCAGACAATCAATAATAAACTCAGCAAATAAATTATAATATTGTAGAATGTGACAATAACTGTAAAAAAAAAAAAAAGGAAAATGGAGTGGAGTAAAGGAAGTCAGGAATGCTGGGTTATGGGGCTGGCAGAGGGTATTAATTAGATTGGTCAGGGAAATCCTCATATGAATCTGATATTTGAGTAAAGATATGAAGGACATGAGGGAGTGAGCCAAGCAGATTATCTGGAGGAAGCTCTCCAGGCAGGAGGAACAGCATGTGCAAAGGCCCTGAGGCAGGACTGTGCCTGGCGTGTTGAAAGAACAGCAAGGGGTCCTTTGGGCTGGAGTGGAGGGGAGAGTAGTAGAAGAGGAAGTCAGAGAGGCAAAGGAAAAGCCAGACCATGTAGCCTTGACAGCCTCTGTAAAGCCTTTTGGATTTTACACCAACTAGAATGAGGAGCCATAAGAGGGAGGTGGGCAGAGGCATGAGCTGATCCAATTTTCATTTCAAAAGGGCCTTTTAGGTCGCAGAGTTGAAAATCATCTGGAGGTCAGCAAATTTTTCTCTAAAGGGTCAGACAGTAAATATTTTAGACTTTGTGGGTTATACAATCTCTGCCATGTCTATTTTTGCACAAAAGCAGCCATAGACAATAAACAAATGGGCCTGGCTATGTTCAAATAAAACTTTATTTACAAAAACAGGCAGCTGGCCAGATTTGGCTTATGGGTCATAGTTTGCTACCCTTGACACAAACTGTAAAGCAAATATAGAAGCAGGAAGACCTGCTAGGAGGATATTGAAGCTGTCCAAGTGAGAGGTGATGGTCACTCAGACCACAGTGGAAGTAACAGAAATGGCAAGAAGTGGTTGAGTTTCAGTTTTGTTTTGTTTTGTTTTGTTTTTTCAAGTCAGATGATTTCCTGGTGAATCGATTGTGCAGTGTGAGAGAAGGAGAGAGGTCTAGGATGGTTTCGTGTTTATCCTAAGCAACTGCAAAGCTGTGATGTGTTGGCATCAACTGAGACTGGAAAACTGTGCATAAAGAGGGGACTTTTAGACATAGTGGGTAAGCAGTGAGCATATGAGTTCGGATGGAGTGTCCTGAACTGGCTGGCCTAAAAAGCATGTTACAAGAACACAGTTTTAACACAAGTCTTGATTCCTCAAATTTTGAAACAATGACCAAATTGTACGAAAGCCTTGATAATTAAAGAGGATGCAATGAGATTATTGTAGAGGAAGAAGTGGATCATAGACCATGTCTAGCTGCTGTCTGTACGACAATGACCACACTGTTACTACCCAGGAAGAGTGAGCCAAAGAAAATGGAATTAAAAGTCCCTGGAAGTTGTAAAACTTCTCCTAATGATTAAAATCAGGAACAGGCGATAGGTATTAACATTATGATTCTTAACATTAACATATTAACATTAACATTAACATTAACATATTCTGATTAACATTAACATATTCTGGCGGAGTTCACCCCGAATGGAGTCGGTGATCGCTGAGCCAAGGCACAGCTGCACAGAAGGAGGCTGCAGTACTTATATTTTCACCCTACTCCTGGGATCCGAAAAGTGTGGCCCCAAGGACTGCTGACAAGCTGGGGAGGCTGTTGAATTCTCAAAGGTGTCTTGAACAGTTGCTTGGTGGCTCTTAAGCCTCTTTAGGGGAAAACAAATACCTGTCACGCTTGGTTCCTCGTTCCTGTGTCCCTCACAGGCAGGATGGTGGAATGCAGAAAGCAGATCAAGCTGGTTATAATTCAGCTAGAAGAGTGTGGCAGGCTACTTACCCTCTCTGAGCCTCATTGCCATCATCTGGAAAATGGGAATATTTGCCTCATAAGGCTGGTGTAGGGGTGAAAGTGAGGAGGAGATTTGTAAATATCTTGAAGTTAGTGCTCGCCACTCATCTTTCTATATGGATATTAGGGAGAGAAACACATTGCAGTGTATTTGATCTGTGCAAGTCCCCCTGAACTGAATGGAATAGGCTAAATTTGTAATTTCATAACATTACTTTTCTCAGTGTTATAGTGTTTTTAATCTTCAAAGATCTTCAAAAGGCTTCTGAATCTTGGGCAGAGGTATATTCTGCCCTGCTCTGGAGTCCAGGCCCTGACTGCTCAGCTCACCCAGTCCTGAAGCCCTGAGAAACACTGTATTTTGACTTCCTCTAACTGTAAGCTCCTGCATGTTAGGGACTCTATCTTTTTTCCTCATAGCAGTGGTCATTGGGATTAGCTCCCAAGTATCTATTCCTCCTTCTTTTTTAAAGCACCTAGGCTTTTAATTCAAGAGTCCATTCCACCAAGTCAGCCCAGTGTTTGGGGGAAAGCTGGATCTTTAAGGGTGGGGCATTTGTCTTTAGCCTTAACTCATCATTGTGATCCATGTCTCGTTCACATGGATTAGTTAAAATATAAGCATATAACTCAAGTTAAGTCAGTGAGGCACATGGACAGGTTTGCTGAGCCCTGCTTGGAAGGGTTTCTGCCTACACATCTAAGAAAGCTTCTAGAAATCATAGTCTATGCATGTGGATTAGAGTTCCCTGGAAATTATTAGTAGGCATCTGTTATGGGTTGAATTGTGTCCTTCCAAAATCATATGTTGAAATCCTAACCCAACAGCTTGATCAAAGGCTTCTAGCTTATAGAATTGTGAGAAAATAAATTTATGTTATTGAAGCCACCCAGTCTTTGGTATTTGTTATGGCAGCCCTAGTAGACGAATCAGTATCAGTGCTTACTACTATTTGTTGAATAAGTAAAGCAAGGAAGGAATTAGCAAGCAAAGTATGGAACTGTAGTATTAATATGTTGGCCTGGGAAACTGAGTGAGGTGGCAGAGCAGCAGGAGAATGAGAGTCAACCTGCTACTACACTCTATCAATCACATTCCTGCTGCATGGGCCAGGAGTCAGATAGTTCTGTTATAAAGTGACGAAGCTAATTCATAAAGGTGACTGGCACTCATTACAATAAAAGTTGTGTAATTGGCAGACTTCTGAAAATATAAGAATTCCCCTCAACTTTTAGAGTTGGAAATTTCTAATTAGAACCAAAGGACCATTAGAACTAGATTGCTTCCAGCCCCCTAAGGATCATGGAGATAGCCTCTTCCTTTTAGAGAAGAGAAAAAAAAGGCTTAACAAGGTTAAGTGCTTTTCCAAGGTCTAATGATGTGCTAATGGTGGAGAAAAAGTGGGAACATAAAGAAACCCAATTTTTCTAAAGAAGAAAAAGCTTTACTAGGAGAACAGTTCATTCCTTTTAGTTAAACTATTCCCATAGAGATAGGACAATGCCTTTCTTTTCCTGATTGAGAGAAACTGATTTTCTTTATGAACAGAGACCATCTCTTCTCAGAAGAGGAAACAACGATGGCATTGTGCAGCTACTGTAGGAATAATCTAAATAAAAGGTGCATGCATTTATTCAGATCTTGGCCAGATCTGACTAAGCAACTTTTGGTGGATGACTGAATCATATGGCAGAGAAATGTCCTGGCATAAAGTAAGTAAAAAAAGAGTACAAAAATTTCAGAAAAAAGAATATATATTGGAAAAAAGTTAGTTCAGGAAACAGTTAAATTTTACGCGGTGTCTGTTTTGTGTTCTTTTTACATTTTGGGAACACTTTGACATTATGGAATAAAAGGTGAAAGACGAGATAATAAGACATTAGATAAGTTGTGAAAAGGAAAATACTGAGAAGCTGACAGAAATAAAAAGGCACTAGATAATATAAAGAAAGAATGTTTTGAAACTTATCATAGGCAAAGCAACTTTTAAGATATTTTAGTAACAATAAAAAGTACAGTTAACACTGCTAATAATTGAATCAAAATAAAATCATTGGTTAGAAAAGTTTAAATAATTCTTTCAAACGTAGAAGAATAAGACAAAGATATTTAAATGATAGTAGAAAAATACTATAATTACTAATGTATGAATAGTAAGTGTTCTGGAAGATAAGGTAAGAAAAAATGGAAGATGGTCTATATTCAAAGACATAAGTAAAATAATCTAGGAAATCACTTTAATCTATGGATCAAAATATCAAATGGGTAAGAAATATATGAAAATAGAGACAATTTCGAGACCATAATTAATAAGGCAACTTTAAAAAGATAAGTGCAAAGAAAACACTGAGAAACTGAATATATAGATACAATGGCCAGATTATATAAAAATAGAACTCTGATGCACAACTTGCAGAAACTAGCTCAGGAAGTGATACTACCGTCTATAGGAACCAGTCCAGGAAGCTGTGATCTGAGAGGCCAAAATAGATGCTGCTTTATCAACGAAGACAGGCCCTAAGGTTAAGGAAACAAAAATTACTTACAGGTTGAGGGCATGGCTAGTACGGAAAATATCTAAATTCCTACAGCTCCAAGAAAAAACACACCCTTGCTAACCTCCCTAACAACTGGAGTTATCAGGCCTTATGTATAATCCAGATCACTACAACTCTGATTAGACAGAGGACCAGCCTTACAAATATTCTTTTCTGATAAGCTACTGCAAACCTTAAGCCAGTTTCAGCCAATTTATAGAGGCTGTGCCCAAGTTGTCTTTGTGTCCTATAGGTCAGTGGTCCACAACCTTTTTGGCACCAGGGACCGTTTTCATGGAAGACAATTTTTCCAAGGACCGTGGGGCAGGGGGAGGGGTGGTTTCAGGATGATTCAAGTGCATTACATTTATTGTGCACTTTATTTCTATTATTATTACACTGTAATATATAATGAAATAATTGTACAACTCACCATATGCTGGGGACCCCTGCTATAGTTCACCTTTTGATGGAAAGAGCCAAATCTCACCTCATTTTAATGCTAAAACCCTGCTCCCAAGTGAATATGGGATGTATGTTATATACATGTTTGCCCATTGCACATGCACTCAGCTCTCCTCATAAATACATACAACTCTTTTCTGAAACCTGCTGCGTATGTACGATACCAGCCCAGTGAGGAATATTGCCTTCTTCAAAGAGAGAGCACCTTTGGACCATGCTGGAGACTCTCTCTTCCCAATTTGCAAATCAATATTGCCAATAAAGCTTTTCTTTCTACTGTGTAGCCATCCTGGTGGTCTTTTAGATGACAAATCCAAACAATACCACTAGTAGCATTTGGCCCCAAACATCCAGAACTTGATTAATAATGGATAACTGCTTTCATTTTTGCCCTTGCTTCCAACTTAAGACCAACAAGAGAGAGTTAAATATGCATTCCTACCCCATCACATACAATGCTGTGCTGTGCTTAGCCTGCCTACAATTTCCCCAGGCCAACAGCCTCCAGTCAGGGCACAACTGAAACCTTCACTTTCTTTTTTCCTCTGTAAAACTTTCCAACTCCTCTCCCTGCCTTTGAGTCTCTATCAACACAGGTGATGGTGACTAACTCCCTTGCTATCACAATCTCTGAGTAAATAGCTGTTGTTCATTCTCATTTGGGTGGTCTTCGTTTAATTCTACAACATGAATTATGTATTATTTTTTAGTATATAGTAAATATTTTTTCAAGATGACGATTACATTTTATACCTCAAAGACACATTTAATAAGTTTCAAAGAGCAGAATTCCTCCCAAAAATATTCTTTGGCTACAAAGCAATAAAATTAAATGTGAATTACAAAATGTTGAAGAAAAATAAAGTCACCTAGAGATTATAAACAACAACAAAAGCTATTAAGTGATTATTGTATGAAAGAGGAACTACTTCAACACTAAAATATTTAGAAAATAAAAACAATAACATTGCACATAAAAATGTATGAATTAAAAAATTCATAGGCTTCAATGTTTTCATTATGAATAAGAATTAAAATACATAAATAAATTGAGCATGTAACTCAAAATCCAGGGAAAAAATTAATGAAATCCACAGAGGAAAGTCGTAGTGAACTTCACAAATGGCCTTGGACGCTTCATTCCTGGCCTCACCTCCCTTGCTGAACCTCTATTTTCTCTGCTCTCAGGTAATATATAGGAGGGTTGCAAGGGTAGAGAATTCCTACATTCATTAGTAAATTACCCTCCAGAAAGTGCTTTGAGGCAAAGCTAATTCCCTTTTCCAATATGATTTGGCCCTACCAGAAAAAGGAAATTATTTGAATGTGTGCCAAAAAATATGTTTTCTCTCTTTCCTTTGTTGAGCACTCAATGGGAGTTATTCTCATTAGTTTCTCTTCTTTATTGCATTTGAATAAAACAGACAAGTTAGTCTTGAAGATGATAAATGACTAATAAATTTTAATTGGCACTTTAGCTCATAAAATATAAACAGTCATTAAATTCATCCAGAAAATTGTTAGCATGAAAGTGCTAAAAATTGCAGAATGTGCCAAAATCACGGCTTCAAGATTTGTTTTCCCCCCAACCTCAAGATTATTCCTACCGCCAGAATTCCCAGTGGAATATATACACAGAAATTAGTTAACATTTTTTTGAAGGGGTCAGAATTGTGAAGAGGAAGGAATTGAAGAAGAGGAAAGTGGGTTAAAACATGGAAGAAAAAAATTAAAACGCTTCCTCCAAATGTTCTGCTAAGTTATATGTTATCTCTTTTCACAAATACCGAGTGCTCTGTGGGGGAAAGAAGACAATTAGGTGTGGATTCTTCTCTGATGCGCTGGCTAGACTGGAAGAAAATGTTCCTTGTAAAAATAAGCAAATTACCAGTGAGTAGGTGGTTAAGTATCATTAAGGAAGGAACAGAGATCTCTGCCCTCAAGGAACTGGTTATGATTCTATAACTATTGAAAATCAATGAGGCTTTTGTTTTCAGGGATCTTTTTAAACAAAACTCAGTGTAAGTCTATGTCGACAGCATCTAGAAGATTTGTCCCATGGCATTTCCCATCATCGTTTAGATGTGGGTGACCTAAAAGGACCTAAAATATTCTTTGGCTACAAGGCAATAAAATTAAATGTGGATTACAAAATGTTGAAGAAAAATAAAGTCACCTAGAGATTATAAACAACAACAAAAGCTATTAAATGGTTATCATGTGAAAGAGGAACTATTTCAACACTAAAATATTTAGAAAATAAAAACAATAACATTGCATATAAAAATATATGAATTAAAAAATTCATAGGCTTCAATGTTTTCATTATGAATAAGAATTAAAATAAATAAATGAATTGAGCATGTTAACTCAAAATCCAGGAAAAAATTAATAAAATTCACAGAGGAAAGTGGCAGTGAACTTCACCCATGGTCTTGGACACCTCACTCCTGGCCTCACCTCCCTTGCTGAACTTCTGTCTGCTTTCTCTGCTCTCTCAGGTAATATATAGGAGGGTTGCAAGGGTAGAGAATTCCTACATTCATTAGTAAATTACCCTCCAGAAAGTGCCTACAAAAGTATCTTTCTCAGGTGCAGTAAGTCCACTTCTACAAACCTTCCCTAAGTAATTAATACAGAATATTCACAAAGATTTAATTATGAAAATGTTCATTGCAGAATCGCTGAAAATTAGCCTAAAATTGGGGGGAAAAATGTAAACAGCCAGCAATAGGAATTTATCTACATAATGGAACAATCATCACAGCAGCGTATGGAGAATGTGCAAACCACAGCCTGCCAAGATAATAGGTCGTTAGGCGAGAGCAAGGCACTGTGGAGGAAGCATTCTCAACGCAGAGGAACAGTAGACAGACATGATTTGTTGTCTAAACGTCTCAATTCTCAATGGAAGTAAAAGTATGGAAGACAAGCTATGCCAGAGACTGCTGCTTACCTCTATTCCCTCCTTCTTCCTTAGGAAAATCAACCTCATTTATGCTGGCCGATGGGCCCAGGTTGAAAAATAAATAAATGAATGAATGAAAACATTTCCCAGGCTTTTCTTTAGTTAGAGATTGCTAATGAGATGCAAGGAACAATTAACGGGAGGGAATTCTAGGAATGCCAATTAAGAGGAGGGAAAATAGCTGGCATGAGCTCCTCTGTCTTCCTTCCCTCTTCCTTCCATTCGGGCTGATGGCAGGAGTTCCAGCAGCCATCTCGAACCAGGAGCCATGCACACCTTGAGGATGAAAGTCTTTTAATAGGGTAGAAACGTAGAGGGGTATGGGACCCTAATGATAAAGAAACACAGTACGACCCCTGGATTACATACCTCGGGACTTCATATAAAATAAAAATAAATCCTTGTAAACTTAAGCCGGCATTATCTGGATTTTATGTATGTGCAGCTGAATCTAATTCCAACTGATTCATCAACTAAATAAATAAAAAAATCAAATGGAAATCAAAGTGATCCTCAAAGAATCACTCAGGGTTGCTGGTCCATAAGCAGGAAGCTGTTTTCAAGATGTGGCTCATGAGGAACAATATTATTTAATGATGAACATTAGTACTGCCTTACTCAGCAATGTCTGTTAGCATTTACTTTTCTCCCTCAGGAAAGCCAGGTAGAACACCTCCGAATTCAGTTTTCCAAATATTTGTGTCATTGATGATGTCTATTGAATCTCATGATTTAAGAATGGGGGAGAGGAAAGACTTTCTCTCTACTCTCCTAGATTTGATGGCTGGATCCATGAAATGAACTGACAATAGGCAGACTAAGAGGAGAAAAGGTATACAGATTTATTAATTTTTAATATTATGTGCATGGGCAATCAAGAAAAAAATGAATACCCCTAAAATTGGTGAGATTTGAGAGCTTATTCACTGTCTTAATAGGGGAATGAGAGGGGTGATGTAGGTCACTTAGGAGAAAGTAAATGATTATGTTTTAGAAAACATAAATGCATCTTTAGAAGAATAGGGAGGGATATAATAGTTTATAAAAAAGTTTATCTGGGCGTGGTGTTGATTTCTAGTCTCCTCTCCTGTGATAATTATCAATCTTCCCTGGTTAATAAAACCCCCAGGGAGAGAATTTATGACAACTGAGTTCCTTTTGGAGGATCTGTCTTTAGGCAGATAAGAGGAGTTCAGAGAAAGCCGCTTTTTGCAGCTGCTATTTTTCAAGTGTTTTTGGCTCAAAATAATCAACATACCAAAGCAGCATATTTGGGAATGGAATGTGCTGAACTAATAATTTTACACTTCGTATGGAACCAGAGAAGACCCCGTATAGCAAAATCAA
>VBSM01002217.1:17815892-17846762 GCA_008086735.1 Cheirogaleus medius
CAAACAAAAAAAAAAGAATGTTACATGAAAAAGTCTGGTTATCATTTGAAGCAACACTCGATGGCCAAAGACACACCTAAGCAGTGTTAATTGTCCAGAATAAAAGAGCAAAGTGAGGAGGACTGCAATGAAATTTAGGCCTGTTGAAGAACTTCCGCTCTTCAGCAAGTTACGTGAAGGAGTTTAAATTAATCATTTTTACAATGAATGAAACAACCACAGCAGTAGCATTCACAACTGGCATTTACTGAACAATAGTGTGCTTCTCACTGTACTAGGCACTTTATATGTATTATCTCATTTAACCCACACCACAACTCTAAGAGTTATTCCCACTTCTTGGATTGGGATACTGATATTCAGAGAAATGGTCATTTTTCCAAAGACACAGAGCTAGGTAGTAGAATTGCTGAAATCCAAGCTCAAGTCTGAATAACCTAAAACACTGACAAAGCAAAATGTTCATCCAAAGAGGCGAGTTTGTGGAATTTTTTGTGTATTTTAAAGAGTGACTTAGTACAGTCAAGTTTATAGAATAGGCATTCTTATGGGTGTGAAGTGGTATCTCAGTGATGTTTTGATTTTCATTTCCCTAATGACTAGTAACTATTGAGCATCTTGTCATGTGCTTATTGGTCATTTGTGTATCTTCTTTGGAAAAATGTGAGGATTAAGTCTCTATGTAAGGGTTAAATGAGATAATCCACATAAAGCATTGAGCACGAAGCCTGGTACATGGTAAGCGCTTCATAGAGTTTAGTTTCTATTATCGTGGCCCTGTTTGCTAGTGACTTTCCCTGTCACCCTACTTTGGCTACCCAGCCCAATGGCCACACCGAATTACACCATCTCTGCAATACTCATCTGTGGATACCTTGCTTCCTGAACACATTCTTCCTTCCTTGCAGTTCTGTGGCTCAGGTGCTCTCATGATACCCAGCTTACTTCTTTCTGAAGACCTCTGATTCCTTGGCCTTTTACTATCTCTATGTCTTTCTGATTGTTCCTGCTTTCATTTCTTTCTTTAGCTATGGTCTCTGTGGTTCAACACTTGCTTTGCCTTCTTGACAAGGTTAATTTTCTTGCCTTACTGTGTTCCCATGTTACCTACAAAACCTGGCCATAGATTAATTTCCATATGTGTTTTCTTATTTCCTTCACCTTGGGTGGCTTTTGCAGTAATCCATACAAAAGGCAATAATGGCCTGAACAGAGCTAGCAGGAAGTAAAGCCTGAACTTCTTAGCAAGAACTATGAAGCTTCTCTTATCACTGCCCTCCATCTCCAACTCTGGCTACTGCTACCTCTCCTCTGGCACCTCTGTCCCCCAGCTGCGTTCCACCCAACCTGATGCACCTAGCTCTTTCCACCTGCTTTGGGCTGAATGTTTGTGTTGCCCTCAAATGCATATGTTGTATCCCTAACCCCCAGTGTGACTGTATTTGAAGACAGGACTTTTATGGAGGTAATTAAGGTTAAATGAGATTATGAGTAGGGACCTGATTTGATAGCATTAATATCCTTATAAGAAAAGACACCAAAGAGCTCACCATTTCTCTCTCTGTGCAGAGGCATCATGGGAAAGGAGGACACAGTGAGAAGGCACCTTCTGCAACCTAGGAAGAGAAGCCTCCACCAGAACCTGACCCTGCTAGAGCCCTAGTGTTGGACTTCCAGCCTCTAGGACTACGGGGAAGTAAATTTCTGTTGTCTAAACCACCCAGTCTATTGTATTTTGTCATGGCAGTGCTTCATCATAAAATATCTCCCTTCTTGATGCCAAGAGAAAAACACGTACAAAATCATAGCTATATTTATGTAAGCATATTAGCATTACAGGGAAACACTAATAATAACAGCATCTTTATGTGAGAACAACTCATCCATGTGCCAAGCTTAAGCCAGCAGCCTCTGTTTTCATATCATTTTTACAGGCCCAGTGTCTTGTCAGTGTTTTTCATTTCCCCCTTGTATAGAGAAACTCAATATATGGTCTGCTGATGGAAGAATTCTGATGATAAGCAGATATGAGTGTGTGCTGACCTTAACTTTTCTCCTTGATCTAGGTGGTCATCTGATAATCATGAAGATTATCAGGTTGGGTTTTCTATGCTTTGGAAAATTTCCTTTATATTTTCATTCCCACTTTTAGGGTCTCTGAGGCTTATAATGGTTCATATTTCTAAAAAAAATTATCATAATAAAAAAAACTGGAGAAGAAAGTCCTAACATAACATCTTCTATGAAAAGAGTGAATTTTAAAACATTTTCAAACGTGATTTTTCTAAACCGTTGTAAATGTTAAGCTTCCCAACCCCTTGCCCTCAATTCCCACAACTCACCCCAAAAGATTACTATTTCACCTCACAGACTGAAGGCGCGATTCACACTTTAGAGATGGGCTAGAGTTTTATGTGGCATAAACTTTCAAACTCTGCTTTTAAAATTCTATAAAGCTGTGGTTATAAAAAAGTGACCCTTCAGCCAAATCTGGTCTGTATGTATGGTTTGTTTCATCAGCACAGCATTTGACAAAAATTGAGTTTGAATGTCTTTAGGCAGGGCATTCATTCTCTAGTTTATCTCGGGTTTCATTTCGCTTGTCTCTTCCCTGTGGCTCTTTTACAGATTTACATTACCTGCTTGATTCCTGAAGGCATTTGAGATTGCAGACCCAGCTCTGTATTGACGTGATGTATTTTGTAAGTAAACTTTTTATTAAATAAACTACATAGAGAAAAGTGCACAAAATCATGAGCATATAGTTTGGTGAATTCTTATAAGGGGAGCTTACCCAATTAACTACAAGAAAAGTCAAAAAATAGAACATGACTAGGTTTGGAAGCTAGTAACATTGGTGTTCCCTTCAAAGCAAATGCTAAGATATTGGTTAGGCTTCAGGTAATGCCAAGAAGCACAGTGAATACACGAACTTTTGGTATAAGTATACAGCTTCATTGGCTATCTTTCAGTTTGTGTTTTCTTGTTTTATTATTTTTAATCATTTCAATATTCTTTAGCTTTCCTTTTAATTGTAACCTTTCTACATCATTACATTTAAGGTATACATTTTCTATAAATAGAATAAAATAGGTAATTTTAAAATCTACTCTGACAATTTTGTTATTTTAATTGGAATATTTAGTCTATAATTAATGCAATTACTAATATATTTGAGGTTAAATGTACTAGCTTATTTGTTTTACCTATTCCAAAAATTCTAATATTTTTTCTCTCTTAACTTTCTTTAGATTAATTATATGTTATACATAAGTATTACAGTCAGCCCTTTGTATTTGTGGGTTCCACATCTGTGGATTCAACCAACTGTGGATCAAAATTATTAGAAAATATGTAAAATAACAATGCAACAATAAAAATAATACAAATTTTAAAAAATATAGCATAACAACTTTTTATAAACATTTACATTGTATTAGGTCTTATAAGTAATCCAGAGATGATTTAAGTATACAGGAGGATGTACATAGATTATATGCAAATACTGTCATTTTATATAGAAGACAAGCATTATCAAATTTTTATTTGGGGGGTCCTGAATCAACCCCACATGGATACTGTGGGGCAACTGTTTATATAAATTTGTATATATGCATATTTTAATATTCCATTTTATATCTCTTTTAGCTTGCTAATAATATAACTTCATAATTTGGGAAGATTACCCCAGAGATTTCAACACACCTTTTTGACATTAAAATATAATAGAAATTAGTACTTTTTCTACATCCAGACAATCTAAGGACTTTAATGTCTTTAACTCTCTAAACCTCTTTATTTTGTTCTATTATTATCATGGTATTTTTTATTTTTATTTTAAATTTTTTAATAAAATATTTCAAACATATGTAAAAGTAGAGAGAATAGTATAAGAAATATAAAGGACCCCACTTTGGGAGGCTGAGGTAGGAGGATCACCTGAGGCCAGGAGTTCAAGACTAGCCTGGACAATCTAGTGAGACACTGTCTCTAAATTTTTTGTTCCTTAAAGAAATATAAAGAACACAATGTACTTACCACTGAGCTCCAACCATTACCAATATCAATTTTGTCACATCTATATCTCTACCTTTCCCCACCCTCAAATTCTTTTGAAGTAAACCCAAAACATGTTATCAGTTTACTTGCAAACATTTCAGTATGTATCTTTAAAAGATAAAGATTCCTTTTAAGCATAAAATACACTGTGAGTTAATATAGATAGATACTTTGATTTCAAATTCAATATTATGGGGATTTTAATTAATTTGATCATTTCCATGTGTTTTAATTCTCTTTGTTTGTTTGTTTGTTAATCCTGTTGCCCTTCATGGTACTTAATGAATTTGTGGCTTGATATCTTTCAAGACTTTGGGAAAATCATTGGCCATTATATCTTTAAATATTGTTTCTGTCCACTCTGTCTTATCTCCTCTGGGAGTCCTTTTTATTGTTTCCATATACTTCCAATTTTCTTTCTGTATTTTCTGTCTTTGTTTATCTATGCTTCAGTCTGATTATTTTCTTCTGACCTATTTTCCAGTTCAACAAATTTCTTCTTCCGCTATGTTTAATTTGCTGCTATACTCAACTATTGTATTTTCAACTTCAGTTATTTGATAATTTTCAGCTTCTAAATTTTTTGTTTTATTCCTTTCTAGGACATGCAATCTTTCATCTCATTTTTCAGTTCATAAGCAGATTAGTTAACATTTACAAATCCTGTGTCTGATAACTGCAATAGCTGGATCTCTTGTGCAACTCTGTCATCTTTTTATCTTCTTGTTTCTGGTCAGTTCTTATCTTCTTGAATTCCTGGTTATTTTTTAATCGCGTGTTGAGCATTGGTCATGAAAAATCAAAGTTAATTTGTTAATGTTGATAATGCAATCTTCCTCCAAAGAGGAATTACTTTTGCCCTGGCATACAGTTTGGCTACATGCAGAAGTAGATCTGACTCCATTCAGGGTTTGAGCTATATTTCAGTCTTTGTGAGGGATGATCTATTTTCAGTTCACTCTTACTTGTAGGTTATATCTCTTCAGTAGTTCTAACAGAAAATCAAGAATCTTTACCAAAGCTGTAATGTCTTGGCAGATTAATCATTGCCCCATTAGTTCAATGAGACTGCCAAAAGCTCTACTCAGGTTTTCAGCCTTCCAGCCTCTGCTTTTAAATCAGTTAATGCTTTGAGGGCACAGTAGTGTCAAGTAATGTATTTAACTCTTGAATTTCTCTACTCTGTGGCATCTTGGCCCCCTAAGTCTTAGCTGTTTTGGTAGCTATGGGATACTTCCTAATGAATGTTTACATTTTGTCCAGATTTTCCAATTATTGTATTATAGATAGGAGTAATGATCTTAAATAAATGAGTTTAAAATTTCTGAAAGCTGATCACATAATAGTTCTTAATCTATCACTGTGCATCTTACAGTTTTATACAATTCAGACTAGTTTATTTAGCCATGGCACATGTAAATAAAAATACAAGCATGTATGTTTGTTTGTCTGTTTATCATTGTTATTGGTTCCAGGGTTCTTTTTTAGGGAGCAACTTCCTCGGTTAAAACAGCATGACATTTATTTTTTGGAATATATTCAGTCCCCAAGTTCATGGTTTGGTAGGAATAAAAACTAAACAAAACAAAGAAACAAAAGCAGCAGAGAAAAAAAGATCCTTAGCATAAGATAATAAACCTTTAGAAGAGAGAGAAAGTAGGAAAGTAAAAACAAGACACAAGGCTGGAGCAAGGTAATATTGAGAAATTTCTGGTGGCAGCTAAATAGTTTGAGACTATGAAATAATCAATTTGAGACAGATATTTGCCTTTCTACAAAATAGTATGTTTATGTTGCCTGAAATATTCAGAAAAATTTTTTAAACATATCAAGTAATGTTTCTGTGGATGCTTTTAAAGAAAATAAAGAAAAGGAGGTCTGAGTGCCTTGTTAGGGACAGCATGGAACAAAAAAAAAGGGATGAACTAGGGAAGAAGAGATGCCCATGAGAAATAGCAGGAGTTACTGGAGGTAGGAAACAAGAATCTAAAATGATAAATAAGAATATAAGGCCCAGAAAGTTTGAGGACATCTTGAGGAGGACACAGATGTAGGATAGGGGACTCAAACCCAATTTATATAAATCTCAAATAATAGGGTCCCTCAGTAATGCTTGAGTAACTGTTGTTTACATGCTCAAGACTCAGATATTATTCTCACCTCCCCTGTCAAAAGATCTTCAATCATGGTGAAACGTGTATGGAAGAAATTTTAATATTAATATATATGAAGTTCAATTTCAGACCCTTGATCTTCAGTCCTAGACTTTTGGTAATGCTTTTCTCACCTAGGATTCTTCTTCACTTGAAATGCTTCTGACCTGACTCTTTGGGATTTCCAGAAGGAATCAACAAATACAAACAAACTGTCTAGAACATTCATGAGAACTCAAGCCCAGGTTGATACAGCAGACTATGAATTAGAACAGAACACACAACTTTTCTCTCTGATAATAGATGGCAAAATATCAATTATTCATTTACTAATTATTTGTGACAAAATGTTAGATTCCAAGCTGATATCCTTGCCACCTCTAAATCTTTACCCTCTAAAAGAATACATGGTCCCACAGAATGTGGGTCATAGCACTACAACCAGAGAAATATAACAAAAGTAGGCTCATCCAAAGATTTTGCATCTCAGCATTTGCTGGATAATACTAATTATCTTCTACCCCTACAATCATAGGAGTGAAAAATGGGGCTCCTGTTTGTAGGAAAGATAAGAAGCCTTTCCCCATCACATGTTCCACCTCTGTGACTCAGGCTCCTCTTACTTTCTCTATAATTTTCCATGGTGCCTTTGATTTTCACCCTGGGCGCTGAAGCCCAGCTCAAGCAGATGGGCTTGCTTCACTTTGTTAAATAGAGAAAAGGGGATTTCGGGTTATTCTGAACTAAAATAAAATCTTAAGCACCCCCAGCCAGTTGAATGGACCTTCTCTTGGCCAAGGAGACCTCAGACTTAAAACTGAGTTGCTAGCCATGAGGAGAAGGGAGATCGGACATGCCTAGTTATACCTCCTTCTTCTCTGCTACTCTTTGTAACAAGAAACTATTAATAAATCATTAACAAGCCCGAAGCCATGCAAGACAAAGCTTAAACCACACCTGTAGGCCATCAGTTTACTACAGGTCACTTGAGTTTTGGTAAATGTCCCCAGTGGCTTGTCTCTGATTAACAGACAGCCTTATTTTAATGTAAAACATTCCAAACCTTTAGACAAAGCTTTATTTCTTTAACCAATTATTAATATAAATCAAAGAATATTTAAATCCACCTATAACCCATAAGCCCCCACTTGGACATGGCCCACTTTTCAGGCCCAAACAATGAATTCCTACCACATATTGACTTATTATATAATCTTACATGTAATTCCTGTCTCCATGAATGTATAAAACCAAACTGTAAGCCAGCTACCATGAGCACATTTTCTCAGAACCTCTTGGAAACATGTGCTCTGGGCTTGTCAATCACACACTAAACTCAGAAAAAGCCTCTTTAAATTATTTCACAGAGTTTGGGTTGTTTCCATTGACATCACCAACAATGTATGGCTAAGGTTCTCTTGTAAGTTACAGTGTTATATGTTTTCATATTGTGGCTCAAGACTAAATTCCCAAGAATGCCACTGTTATTACTGCAAATGAGATGATAGTGCGGGTTGAAATGTACCAAACAGCCCTTTCTGAAAGTCATCTACCATCTCTCTTTGTAGGCACTTAACAATTTTTTTTTAATTTTTTGCATTTTTCCTATGGTTTGATCCAAATTAAACTAATATAAGAGCCCATCTTGCTCCTAGAGCTCAGGATTCCAAGCCTGGCTTATGCAGGACCGTCTGTGAATCCCATTTGCCCACTTTCTTCTCTGGCCCATAGAACAGGACTCTTTCCATGGTTGTATTTTTCTTTTCCTTTTGAACATGAGCTCTACCAATTTAGCCTCTACCCATCCCTGGGTGGGGGGGGGTGTCTTTCTTTCACAGATCGTTTTCTTCTTGGGGAATATTTCCACCTTTCCCCCTCTAGGTGTGTTGTGCTCACACTCCTGAAATGGTAATTTCCAAAGCCCACATTTAAGCATCATCATCCTGGAGATTATTTTATTTCATTATACTACCCTAGCAGTGGTGTTACGCATCATTTGCATTTCAAAAGCAATGTTTGCAGGCTTTAATCTGCAAAGTATTGGAGATTTCACATTTATTACTGAGTAGAGATAATTCTGGCGCATTTTCTCCCATGTATTTCTTAAGCTCATAATATGGGATAATATAGTAATGTCGCCTTAGTGAACTATGGAGGTTGCTGTGTTTAAGAGTGAAACCATATTGAACCCTGTGGTGGTGCTGATAATGGTATTTCCATCAGTGTAGTGAGTTATTTTTATAATGGAACCTTGCAGACATTGAGATATATGTTAAATATGCCAGAGGAAATATTCAAACAGGAGTTTTATATCCCTACAGAAATTATTCCCAAATTTGCTCATGCCTTTGCATTGCTTGCATTACATTTCTATTGGTAAAATAATTCAAAGCAAGAAGCCATAGGAACCGGGGCACAGCTTCCTCCTCTTTCAATGACCTACCTGTGATGGCCAGCTGAGTCACAAAGAAGGTCATTCTTGACTTCCTCTTCCTCCTCCACGTGGAGAACAGCACGACAGAGTTTCCAACAATGGTGAAAACAAAGAGGACCCACAGAGTTATCAACTGCTCAGTCTGTAAGAAAACAGAGCAACATAACACCAGGGTATCAGTGAGGACCAGAGCACTTTACAGAATGCGTGGCCGGGCTTCGGTGCAGGGCTGTGTTCCTTCTGGTCCCATATCCCCACCTTTCACAGCTGTGCTCTAAGATAACAATGATAAAATGGGCCTCATGTACACCAGCAGCAGAGTAAACTGATGCACTCTTTTAAAAAAATCTATTTGGAAATACATGTTAAGAGACTAAAAACAAAAAAGTTGTTTTGACCAAGTAATTTTAACTCTATGTAAGAGTTCAAGGTGTGAAAAAAATACTATAATCACAAAGATGTGCATATTTATTGTAAAAATAAATTAGAAATTGTGTAAAGATAGCAGGATAGTTAAGCAAATAAAACACTTTAATTCAATGAACTATTGTGTAGCTATCAACAATGATGGTTATAAAGACTGTGTAGAGACATTAAAAATACTTATAATGGTAAGTGGGAAAACACAATAAAATTGTATATTGGGTATGATCACGACTCTGCAAATTTATACCCACAAGAAAAGACTGAAGTACATTAAAATGTGAAGAGTGGTTACTTGAGGGTAGTGTGATTATGGGCTCTCTTTTCTCTTTTTCTTTTGACATAATTTCATAAGATAGCAATAATAAAGTTCTGCTTAATAATGTGCTATGGTTTGGATGTGTTCCCTAAAGTTCATGTGCTGAAAATTTAATCCCCAATGCAATGGTGTTGAGATGGAACCTTTGAGAGGTGATTGAATGGATTAATTCAGTTCATCTCATGGCAGAGCCATCATGAATGGATTAATGTCATTATTCTGGGAGTGGGTTAGTTATTGCAGGAGTTGGATAAACAAAGTATATGAGAAATATGGGATTATAATATTATTATTATTATCATCAGAATGAACAAAGTCAACATGAAGGTGGAAATCCTATGACCTGAGAGGTGAAAACATCAAGTAACTTACAAAAGAAAACCCATCAGACTACTAGCAGACTTCTCAACAGGAACCTTACAAGCCAAGAAGGAACAGGGCCCTATCTTTAGTCTCCTTATACAGAAGAACTGCTAGCCAAGAATTTTATATCCTATAAAACTAAGTTTCATAAATGAAGGAGAAATAAATTCTTTCTCAGATAAGCCAATACTAAGGGAATTTGTCACCCCTAGACGGGCCCTACAACAAATGCTTAAAAGTGTTCTATACATGGAACACAACAATCAATGCCCACCAGTGTAAAAACACCCCAAAGTTAAAGCTCACAGTTGGTATAAAACAGTAACACAAGGGAGAGAACAAAGTAACTAGGTAACACTCAAAATGATAAACATAACAATATCTCATATATTGATACTATTAATAACATTGAACATGAAGGATCTTAATGCCCCCATTTAAAAGATGTAGATTGGCTAAATGGATAAAAAACACAACCTAAATGTATGCTGTCTCCAAGAAACCTATTTAACTCACAAAGATTCTCATAGACTAAAGGTAAAGGAGTAGAAAAAAATATTCCATGCAAATGGGAGCCAAAAATGAGTAGAAGTAGCTATTATTATAACAGATAAAATAGACTTTAAATCAACAATGGTGAAAAAAAAGACAAAAATGGTCATTATATTATGATAAAGGGAGAAATTTCACAAGAAGATATAACAATCTTATATATTTATGCACCTAACACTGGAACTCCCAGATGTATAAAACAAATACTACTAGAGCTAAGGAAAGAAATAAACAGCAAGATCATAATAGCTGGGTCTTCAGCTGACAGAACTAGACACATCACAAGGCAGAAGATTAACAAAGAAACAATGGACTTAAACAAGACTCTAGCACAAATGAACCTAACAGACATTTACAGAACATTCTATCCAAAAAGCACAGAATATACACATTCTTCTTATCAGTACATGGGACAGTTTCCAAGATAGATCATGTGTTAGACCACAAAACAAGTCCCAGAAAATTTAGAAAAATTAAAATCATACCCTATATCTTCTCAGACCACAGTGGAATAAAACTAGAAATCAATTCTAAGAGGAACTCTTAAAAATCCATAAATACATAGAAATTAAACAACTTGCTGCTGAATGATCCTTGGGTTAATGATGTAATCAATATGGAAATCAAAAAAATTTGAATTGAGTGACAAAGATGAAACAGACTTCCAAAATTTATAGGATACAGTAAAAGTAGTGCTAAGGGGAAATCGTAGCCAGTGCTTGCTTGGACTGGGCCTTTTTCTTAGGAGTTTGAAGTAAATCTGCTTTGGGCTGGTAGGTGCAAGGAGCTCTGTAAACAGGTTGGGATCTATCATCCTTAGGATTGACTCATGCTCCCTGGGGCAGGCTGAGTAAATTCTATGAAATCAGGCCCCATCAACTCCCTCTGGAGTTTTCTATTAGAAGAGAATCTCACATTCTCTTCATAGGTTTCAGGAAGCTTCCAGATGCAGGAAGCTCCCACTGCTGATTTCTGGGCTCTTCCTTAGAGCTATGTTTACTTATCTATTTATGAATTTATCCAACATCTATTAATTGTCTACTATGTGCTAGACACAGGGTAAAGTGTTGGTGCTACAAGAGAGAACAAAACATGTAGAGAGCATAAGTTATACTCACTCAAGTTTCAATTCTGTTTCATCAAATAGCATAAAGGTCACTAAGCATGAAAATACTTAGCTGCAGTCTTATTTATTCACAGCATTCTCATGTGTGCATGCCCACACATACACAAATACACTCAAATCCCAGGGTAATATGAGAATTTGGAGAGTTACAGTAATGGGAATTGAGGAAACAATTTCAGAGGAGTTGGAACATCATAACCCGGTGAGCCGAATAGAAGAAAAGGAGGTAGGCTTTGAAGCCAGACTGACTTGGACTCAGAGTCTCTGCTGCTTGCTAGAGGTGTGATTGGTCATAAGTAATAACCTCTGTGATTTTCTCATTTATAAAATAAGGAAGGATTAAAAACAAAACCTATATCAGGACAGTTGTGATAGGCAGATAAGATGATGAAGGTGGAGATTTTTAGCTCAGTGCCTGAAACATAGTAGGCATGCAATAAAAACTGGTTTATCCCCTTTCTTAGTGGTGTGGACTACCTACATATATACATTGAGGAGTGATAAATAACTCACTGCCTCTTCAGAATGATGCTTGAATTCACTCTGTTCATCCTATTTTCAGTACGGATCTACTGGAATTTCACCTAATAAGGACTCCACCTATATCACCCACCTCCCACTCCCACCCCACAGTACTGATGGCATCTCAACGCTATTGGTGAATCTATTGCAGGATATAGTTAGAGATTAAATGCCCCCTAGTGGTTACGTGAGGCAAAACCCCAGCCAGATGCTCAAATACTGAGTTGAAATAAGTGTATTTAAGACGTTGCAATAGCTAAAGACTGGAGTGTTCTCAGCTCAGTTACATGATTGCTGTCACATGACTGGTTGTCATTCATCCTCAAGTTGCTCAGGCTGTGCAGTGACATCAGCACTCTGCAGATCCCAAGAATTACAAACTGGGATTCAGAGAGATGAACTGCAGTGTTCTCTTCATGATGCTGGTGCTGCCACAGGGCTAATACCTGGGATATGGCTCCCATGGGCCACGCTCCAGAACCAAAAGGATGTCCATGAGGGAGGCACTGGGTCTGGGTCACTGCTCCAAGCTTAACATTCATCTGGTCCACAGAAAGTGCTTAATACATATTGGTTGCATGGATGGATATATGGTTGATGACAAGTGCAAGGGTACTTATAGGGATCATTCAAATGAAAAGGTCACTTGAAATGGGAAATACAGGACTTTCAGTTTACTCTAGTGGAATCTGGATAAGCCAGGTTTGTCTGGAGTGGAAAATATGACTTATCCAGATCCAAGGAATGATAATCCTCTTTTCCAGAGAGGTCCTGGAAACTGGAAGATAAGTATCTTTAACAATTGTACAGTGAATGGGGACAAAATTATTTGAGTGAATCACATTAATCCAGCACCTGGCTTACTTGGTTTGTAATGTATAGTAGGCGAGTAATAAATGTTTGCTGTTGATCAACTGTCAGGTGCTAAGTATCGTTTGAGAAGCTTTACTCATTGCTCACTTAACCATCACAGCCTGGCCAATGAGCCATCAGTGTCTTCAGTCTTATAGGTAAGGAAATGAGGCTCAGAGACGTTACTCATCTAGGTCACTGGCTTATAAGTGATGCGTGGGATTTGAACATAGCTTTGTGTGACTGAAAAGTCCGTGCCCTGCTTACTGTAGTGGTTTTCTGCTCAAATTTTGGTTCAGAGAAAGTGGATTTGCTTCATTTACTTTCAATTTTCAAGTGGGAAACAAAAATCTTCATTTTCCTTCTGAGCCAAAACTTGTCTGAAGCTGGGTTTCCGTGACTTGGTCAGATTCATGACTGTCTCTCCCAGGACTGAGTGTAAAGTTAGTGCATTGGATGAACGGATGGACACGGGAGCAACATGTGGCTTCCACACAACAGTAGCCATAAATGTCACATAAGATGTAGCTACATTATCACTCCTGGGGGGTCACAAGACTTTCTGTGCCCTTCAGATTTTCAGGATTTGTTTTATGAATGTTGTTATTTATGTTGAAAAGGAATATCTTAAACATAGAAAGGAGCTAATATCAAGGCAGGGAATATCAAGTAGCTATTCCAAGACAGGGAATGAAGTCTCAGAAAAAAGATTCAATGTCAGTTCTCAGTGAACAGGCAGAGAAGTTCTGCTGTCCTGTTACTAGATCTGTGTGGCTTCTATCATTCCAATACCCAGGCTCTTAGGCCTATTCAAAGCCTCAAACCTCATTAATCTGCTCAGGTGGGTGGGGAAAATCAAAAGCAAAGAACTGGGATTTCTAATTCCATTGAGGATGAGTCACGGTGTAACACAGAGATGCACATGCACATACACATACACACAGGTGCATACAATTTTAAGTGAAACAGGTAGGAACAGATAGCAAAGCTTTGGATTCCTGAAGCTGCTCAGTTAGACTTGGAGACGGAGACACGTTACTACATTACCAGGATCTGGTGACTTCAGAGCAGTAACTGAAAAGTTGGGAACCTGTCATTTAGGAGTTCGTCCCAGCTTCTCCCCACATCTCACTCCACCTGCTGCTTCAAAAGCACTGCCAGGTGGCTGACAACCAGCCAGGGTCAACAAGGAGGCCCAGAGGTAGGACTGGGCCCTCACAGAAGGGCACCCCTTCCTCTTTCTCCACTGCCATTTTCTTCAAATGATGCCCCTTTTGAAATCCTGCCCCCCAACTCCCGTAACCCAGCTGGGAGATACCCTCGCAAATACAGTTGAATTATTGTCATCACAATCACTGTTCTGCATTCACCTTTTCTAACTATTTTTACCTACAGCCATGGGTGTTCTATCTTGGATTACCCAAGGTAGTCTTTTCTAACACTGGATTATGAAAACATGTGTGACAAGACTTTTTAATTAATCATGATCACAAAAAATAAGAAACCTGTATAAAGCTACATATAAAGGCTGATATTAGTGCAAGTTTTACTGCCTTTGTAAGGCTTCTCAGATCCCTTTGACAGGGGTCCAGGGCAGGGATGGAAGTGGCACCCTCTACAGTGTCTCTGGACCTGTCTAGGGGCTGGCAGGACAAGCTGACGGGGTCTCCTGCGTGAAGAACAGAGAACGCGGATGGGGCTGCAGTTGAAGTTAGGCCTGCTGAGGTGAAGAGCAGGGCTGTGGACCACAGGGTCCCAGCTACTTGAGGACTAAAGTCGTTCTGTGAACTCTTATGTAGTGTGTCGGGGGAAAGCATTTACCCTGAGGGAGAGCCTTGGCGTATGCACGTTGGTGTAGAAATGATACTCAGGCCAGAAGTGGGAAACTCTCCTGGAAATCACGTAACTGTGGACATGGTTATACTGGCTTCTAGTATGTATAATCAAGTTCAATATACATGTTTTGAGAATGTTGTAGCAAAGCTCGACAGAGTTTGGGGACATAAGGAAGGCTAAGGCAAGGAGTTCAGAGTCTGATGGTAGAGGAAAGTATGTAAACCAAAATATTCAATGTGAATGTCTATGACAGACATGTGGAATCCCAAAGTAGAGCTTGGGGAGGGTCTGGTCATAGTCAGCCAAGAGGTGTATCTCAGAGAAATTGATTTGTGAGCTGAGTCTGAACAAATGAGTAGAAGTAGCCAAGCTAAGAAGTAGGGTGTGAGTGAAGGTGGAGGGTGAAAACTACAGGTTAGTAGGGACAGATAGTGACCAGCCAGGCCCATTAGGCATGGTGCCAGCAGAGAAGGGTTTATGATGGGAAACTGGAGATTGATCCTGAAAACCAGACCACTTATTTAAAAAATGGGACAAGATCCAGGGCCTGGGCTATCATCCAAGTTAGAAGAACTTGCTGCTAAGGGGAAAGATTTTTGTCCATCTGGGGTCTTCTTCAATTGTCCTCATTGCCTGAACCATCATTACAATTAAGACACAGAATAGTTTCATCATTCAAAAAGATTTCCCTGTGCCCATTGGTAATCACCCCGTCCTCTTTGTCCAGCTCATGGCAATCATTGATTTGTTTTTTGTTGTTAGAGTTTTGTGTTTTTAAGAATATAATACTAATGAAATCATTATGGTAAGTAGCAGCTGAGTCTGGCTCCTTTCACTTAGCATAATGCATATGAAATTCATCCATGCTGTTGTATAATCTGGAAGTATATTTCTTTTTCATTGTTGAATAATATTCCATTGCATGAATGTACCAATTTGTTTATCTGTTTTCCAGCTGAGAAATGTTTGTGTGTTTTTTTTTTTTCTTTTCAGCTTTTGGCAATTTCAAATGAAGCCACAGTAAGTATTCATGTAAAGTCTCTTGTGTTTTATTTCCCTTGGGCAAATACCTAGGAGTAGGAGTTCTATGTTGTAGACTAAATGTATGTTTAACTTTATAAGAAAATAGCAAATAGTTTCCAAAATGTCGTTACCATTTTGCCGTGCCATCAACAATGCATAATTGTTCTAGTACCTCCACATTCTTGCTTGTACTTGGTATTATCAGTATTTTTTTTTATTTTAGCCATTCCAATAAATGTGTGGTGGTATCTCATTGTGTTTTTATTTAGCATTTCTCTAGTGGCTAATGATGCTGAGCATCTTTTCATGTGCTTATTTGCCATCTGTGCATCTTCTTTGGTGATATGTCTGTTCAAATCCTTTGATATTTTTAAAAGTTGGGTTGATAGCTTTATTTTTATTGAGGTTTAAGAAGTTTTATATGTTTGGATACAAATTCTTTATTAGATATGGGATTTATGTATATTTTCTCCTAGTATGGAACTTACCTTTTTATTCTCTTAATAGCATCTTTCAAAGAATAGAAGTTCTTAATTTTAAAGAAATCCAAGTTATCAAAATTTTCCTTTATGGATTGTGCTTTTAGTGGTGTATGTAAGAAACTTTGGTCTAATCCAGGGTCACAAAGACTTTCTCCTATATTTTCTTTATATTAGATCTGCCCTTAGGAATATGGTCCATTTGGGATTAATTTTTATAGGGTGGAAGGTATGCGTTGGGGTTCATTTTTTTACATGTGACTATCCACTTGTTCTAGCACCATTTTTCCTTTTCTCTATTGAATTGCCTTTGTGCCTTTGTCAAAAATCAATTGACCATGTATGTTTGGGGCTATTTCTGGGCTCCCTCTTCTGTACTATTGATCTGGACATCTGTCCTTTCCCCAAATACTACCCTGTAAGTTTATAGTAAGTCTGTAGACCAGGTAGTATGAGTTCTCCACTTTATTCTTTTTCAGAATTATTGTGGCTATTCAATTTCCTTTGTCTCTCCAAATAAATTTTAGAATCAACTTATCAATTTTTGATCCTAATCTCTTTTCCTTCTCTGCCTCTGCCAAACGCCCATGATCCCCCAGCCCCACATGTGGTCCCACATGACACCCAAGTGCTTCTTCCTCAATCTCGGACAATCTTGGCTAATTGGGCACTCAACCCCTCACGCAGATCATCACAATGGACCTCCCTTCCCCAGCATCTTCTCCCCACAATCCACCCAGCAACCTCATTAATCTCTCTAAAATCATAATTTTGAACAGTTAATATTTTTTTACTAATAAAATTTAAAGATTTCTTCTTGCCTATAAGAAAAAAAACACACATTATTTAGACTGCTGGCCCACTTGGTTCGTTTTGGTTCTTTTTACTTCTCTAACTCTTTTACCTAAACCCTAAACTTTATTCCATCTCTGCAGGTCAACTTAATGTTCTATACAGAAATCCTTTTTTTATTGCCATTTATTTATACCTCTCCCTACCCCTCCCATCTTTTGTTCCTTTATATAAATGACTACATCTTCTTTATTTGTATTATAAGTCGTTTTTAAAAAATTGAGACAGGGTCTCTCACTCTGTTGCCCAGGCTAGAGTGCAGTAGTGTCATCATAGCTCACTGCAACCTCCAACTCCTGGGCTCAAGCAGTCCTCCTGCCCCAGCCTCCTGAGCAGCTGGGACTACAGGCGTGCGCCACCACACCCAGATAATCTTTCTATTTTTTATAGAGACGTGACCTCACCCCGTTGCTCAGGCTGGTCTCAACCTCCTGTCCTTAAGTGACCCTTCCACTTTGGCCTCCCAAAGTGCTGTGATTACAGGTGTGAGCCACTGTGCCCAGCATATAAGTAATTATTGACCAAATGTTTGTTTCTTCCCAATAGACAGAGCTACCTGAGGGCAAGGCACCTGTTTTTCCCATCTCTGAACCCCCAGTGTCTAAGGGAATACAGTCAACCTTCTGCAACTGTGGGTTCCTCATCTGCGGATTCAACCAACTGTGAATTGAAAATATTTGGGAAAAAATAGATGATTGCATATGTAATGAACATGTACAGCCATTTTCTTGTTATTATTCCCTGAACAATACAATATAACAACTATTTACATAGCATTTATATTGTATTAGTATTATAAGTAATCTAGAAATAAAGTATACAGGAGGATGTGCATAGGCTATATGCAAAAACTATGCCATTTTACATTGGTGACTTCAACATCCGTGGATTTTGGTATCTGAGAGGGGTCCCAAAACCAGTCCCCCATGGATACTGAGGGACGATTCTACTTGGCCAAACCAATCTGTTATTCTCAATGGAGCGGGGTGAAGGGATGCCTATTGTAACAGGGAGGGAAAGAACAGAGTTTAAAAGCATGTATTCCACATTACCATGCTTTGACTGATTTTAGACATCATGTTAATTTTAAAATTTAAATTAAATTGAATAAGAGTAAGAAATATTTATGTTTATCCATAGGTGTTAGGATTTACAAGCCTAAAATCATGTTTAATAATATTGATTGAATTATCACATTAGTTTACCAGCCTCAGGACAGTAATAAATCCTCTTTGGCTCCCTAGTACTGGTATGGGCTTCAGCGCAGAGAAAGCAGCTGTAGTCTTACTGTTGACAGGACTGACGTATCTTCTAGAAGTGTCCAGAGGCAGGAATCACATTGAGATTGAGAATTCTAGTAGACAGGGCTGGATCCATTTATCCCATGGTTCCCTCTGCCCGGTGCACCCTGCAGAAGCTCTCTGTGGTTGTGTTTTTATAATCAGCATCAGGACACATATGGAGAGCAGAGATGTGAATGTTAACATTGTGCTTTGCTCAATGCCTGCCTGTTTCCTGGGGCTCAGAGGTGGATGATTCCAAGGCCTGGGATGTGGAATCTGGCAGCACAGGAAGAGAAAGAGAGAGGCCTTGGATGTTGTTTGCTTCTGTTCCAAAGACCTGTCCATGCATCGCCTCTACATGGCTCCCAAATTATGGCACCTTTAAAATTCAAACCCAATAGTTGGTGAATAAGGATTAAGACTGCATCCACCCAAATCCCTTCACATGGACTTATTGAGACTGGAGCAATAAACTTGTTATACAGATTGCTCCTTGATATGCTCTTTCATTGAACAAAATATTTATTGACATTTATCTGCTATGTGTCAGGCACTGTACTAGGTATAGTAGGACCCAGAGCTGTGCTTAAGTGACTGACATCTAGTGTTTGTCTGTGTGTGTGTCTCTGTGTGTCTATGTGTATGTACTCATGACTGCATGTATGTTTGTGCATATGTGTGTATGTAGGCAAACACGCATGTCAGGAGAGGAATCGTGTTGCACAGAGATTCCAAGTGCATTAGGAGCACAGGTATAGTGATGATGCTGGACTACTAAACCAATCTGAAGCTTGCACCAAAGAAGGGGAGATTGAGTTTGGAGTGATGACAGAAGAAAAAGGTGTGAGAAAGGCATTTCCAACAAGGTGAACAAAACCTCCTGTTTTGCACTATGGTGAGACACTCATTGCAATGTGGTCCAGGTTGTGAGGAGAGGAGCAGAAGGCGCTTAGGTCAGGCTGTGAAAGCTCAGTAGGCCAGACCCAGAAATTTGGATTTTATCCTGCAGAAGGTGAGGACCAAAGCTTTAAAGCCATGCACTATGTCCCCCACACCGGGGGCATTTCCCATGCCTGTCAGGGAACTGATTTTTGCCAGTGCAGGTGAGTCAAAGTCATGCACCACTTCAGGCCAAAGCCAATACGACTTTGTCATCTTCCTTGGAAGCCATTTGGTCAAGAAAGTGTAGCTACAAGTTGACCTGTTTGCAATTGTGATGTGAGAGAGAAATAATCCTTTGGTGTGTAAATCCACTGAGTTCAGAATTTGGTTTTTACTGCTGCTGTGCCTTACCCATCATGACTAAAATCAGCTTAGAATCCTTTTTCTTTTCTTTCCTTTTTATTTTATTAATTTGTTTTTTAAAGAAATTATACCTTTAACTTCTCTCATCTTTTCATATCTATTTAAAAAAAAAGAATGCTATCTTAACCCACTTTGGAGATGATGGGAGGTTCAAATGTGATGATATGAAATCACATTGCAAACTATAATGTGCGACAAGAGTAAGAGATCCATCATTTTTAGGTAACCATCAATATTGCCTAAGTGGGAAAACAAGAACCTTGATTATTGCTTACAGCCTCATCATGACCTTGGGTGATTTTGCCATCTGTGGCATGGAAAGGCTCTTTGCAAGAGAAGAAGCCAATTCTCTCTCTCTCTCTGGGTAGGGCATAATTTCTCCTCTCTGCAAATAGCCTTTCATGTAGTGGGCCATTAAGCTTGCCTAGATAATAGTTAGGTATAATATCAGGATGATAAAGTAAGAAATGGAATCTTCCCTAAATATCTATATCTTGTTCTACAGTTTTTCATGATCTAGTTTAAAAAAAAGAGAGAGAGAAAACAAAAGAAGCAGCTCAATCCGCCACCAGTGTTTGAGGGCCAGATGCATATTAAAGCCTCGCGGAAGTGTTTCGGCTTGCAGCGTCTCTCCCAGCATGTTTAGAAGCTGCTTCTGTGTAGATAATATTGGCTTATCACCGCTGAGTTGTAGCATTGGGAAAAGAGAGAAATGACTAATTCCTGGGAATATAATAGCTAACATTGACTATTACTCTGGGCCACTTGCAGTTCTTAAAGGCTTTACAAGCATTTTGTCATTTGACTTTTCACAATAACCATCTGAAGGACCTTCAATTATTAGCCTTGTTTGTTGAATGAAGAAACTGAGGCACATGTAGAAGTGAACTACCCAAAGTCACACAGCTAGATGGTGGTGGCCCTGGGATTTGGCCCCAGCAGTCTGGCTCTAAAGCCTCACGGAAATGGTGGAGAAAGCTTAAGGCTGACTTTACCTAGGATGACTAAGCTGCCTTCTCTGCAATTGGGGGACTGACAGGTCCAGAGAGAAGCTAAGTCTAGTTACAGGAAAACAAAGTTCAATTTCTTGTCTACTTGAGTGCACCGCTTGAAACATTCTTACTCACTGTATCTACAGGAAATCATTTCAAGGATGACAGAGTGACATTTTGAAGCCTTAAAGGATGTGCTCCTTCCCACTTCATTAATACAACCTCCCCCAACCTGGGCAGCTCCCGCCCCTACCCAACTGCCCTCAGGGTGCAACCTCTGCTCCACCAAGGTAGACTGGGAGAAACAAGTCAGCACTGAGCTTTCAAAATACCTCCTGGAGGAGATCATAAGCAGCTTGAATAGAAATGGCTCTTGTGTTTCAGACATTCAGAGCAGAGAGCAATTGGGAGGATCATTGTGTGGTCAATTTCCCAAGATAGAGAAGGGAGGCTGAGGGAAGGGTAAGGAGGTCCATTAGTGGTGTAGCATCCCAGGAGAGATGGGGGGGAACTTAGACACTTATGAGAGGGCATTGGATTGTCCCCTTCCAAGGGTTAGCTCAAAAAGAGAGAGGGAGAGAGAACACCTGCTAAACTTGGGGATCACAAGATTGAAGGGTGCTGAGGTCCATGTACTGTGTAGCACCTGAGGAAGGGCAGCCTCCTGGATTTTCCCAGCTATTATGAGGTGGGAGTTGGACAATTTAGATGGCTATGTGGCGGGAGAGAGGGTCACGGATAACGTCACTACGTTTTCTACTGCCCAGAGCTGAGTGGGGAGCAGTCAAACTTGCCATTCCTAGTAAGGATGTGGAAATTGAGCCTGGATTGAGACAGGGAGAGAGGGAGATTTGAGCACCAGGTACCTGGAGCGAGAAAGCAGTGTGGTCCTGACCCGGGTCAGATGGGGACCCAAGCAAGAGTCCAAAACAAGGATGACCATGTCTAAGGGACACATAGGCCTTGTTTCAGCTGAGGCTAGTTTTCCCAGGTTCCTCACAAGATCAAACCTCCTCTACCATCCCCCTCCCGTGCCCTCCCACAGGAAAACCTACAAAAGCACTGGCCCTAGAGTTAGATGCCTTCCCTAAGCCAAGGAATGTGATAACTCTTCCTAGGCTGAAATGCTCTGCAAAGATTGTGTTTCCTGCCATCCGATGTATTAGTGATGCCAAGAGCAGTTTACCTGAGGAAAATTTCCTTTTTCACACACTAGAGTCTATAGCTCTAAGAAAGGCTACAAGGAAATTGCGTGCCACTCTCTGCCTTTCTCATGCGCGTGGAGTGAAATTGGACATGCTGCCTGGTAGGGTGGGGATTGGAAAGTGGAGTGCTAGGAGTGGGGAGCGGAACAAGCAGAAGGAATCAGACCTTTAATAATTGTTTAACTGAGCAAAACTGGTAGTAATTCCCTTAGGAACAGCCACAGTGTTCAGCTGTAGAAACTCAAGCTGAACATACTGAGTGAGACTAATTAGAAGAGGATAAAAAATACGTGATGTAAATGCAAGTCTCCTCGTTACAAATTTCAGGAAATGCATGGGAAGTTCGGGAACTTAGGGCTCCTGGACTCTGGGAAGGGCATTGCTGACACGGTCCCGGGTCCAGGGCAGGAAGGGAGACAAGGGGAGGGTGGGGAGGGGGCACAGGGAGGCAGGCAAGAGGGCGGAGAGGAGTTGAGATGACAGTCAGAGGTGGAAATGCCAGTATCCAGTAGGTAGAACGAGGTCTTAGAAATGAGTTGTCAACCTAACTGTAACGAAAACAGGCACAGTCTACTTAAGCTTCTTAAATTGAGCTCTTGCAAAAGCATAGTGTGAGATAATTGGGACATGCCTTGAACTGAAATTGGTTTTGTTATATTAATGGAGGAAGGATATGTTAAGAAAATTAACAGTAAAAGAGCGTGGTGGAAGGGAGAGTATACAAACAAAGGGAACAAGCTGTGTCCAATCACCCTCAAGCACAGAGAAGCAACCATTTACATATAAACAATGGTTAGACTAATCACATATCATTTGTAACTACCCACTGAAGGAGGCTCAACAAAAGATCGTCATTAGGGGATATTTAACAGTCTGGGTTCATGTTTCTCCCTTCTACTAAGAGTAATAAAACTGAGTTTCATTTGCATTATTTTATGATTTAGGTAATTTACTAATTCAGGCAGGTATCCCTTCCAGTTACTTCTAATTAGGTTTCTCATCATGAAGAATCAGAGATTCAGGAAACATTGTTAGTGAATTCACTGGCAAAATTAAGTGCTTTGTGTGAGTTTTGTATTTGTCTTCCATTTGGACAGCCATATACTCAGGTGCCCCATTCACTTTCTGATGAGCTAGGTCCCATCCTCCTTGAAAACTTCCAGCAGATTCTGGAAGCCCATGTAAGTTCTTAATGCTGGGGCCTAGGAATTGAGGAGGTGAGGTGGATGTGACCTTGAAAATACAAGGAATTGGGAACAATGAAAAATAAAAACCAGTGTCCGAGCTGAGAACTTTGAACCCAAGACCACATAGGGTTAGTCACACCAAGCCCATGATAGAGGAGGGGTAGGTGGTCTCACCCCCAACCTTCCTGCTGATTTCCAAGAGCCCAACGTGCTTAGGATGGCAGAATTGGTTAGAGTGGCAGAAATAGAAGCTAGGATTTGGGGGTGGAGACGGGAGGAAGGAAAAGGCTCTGAACCTGTGAAGGAGATGCCATTAAGAACTAGACCCCCAAGAGAGAGACGCCCAAGGGACCCCCAAGAGACCCCTCCCCTCTTCAGAGGAGAAGAACTAGAGTGTGAGGTGGGAAGCTAAGGTAGACGCCCAGGCATGTGGACCAAGCAGGGCAGCTAAGACCAGGTAAGGCTGCACCATGGTGGGTACGGATTCCCCAGGGCTAACCCAAGCTGGGCAGCAGCCCGCAGTGCCACAACTCATTCTATACCCCACCCACCGGGATCTGTAATTTACCTGGGTCCCAACGGCTTAGAAACTGGATAGTGATGAGCTGATCATCGGATCTGGGTGAGTAGAGACCAGGGGGAGAAGAGGTTGAGGGGTAAAATTGTGGGTAAAATTGTGGTTCACAAGACCCTCCCTTCTGCCCATCCCCCCACCTCTGGCACAGGGAGAGCAAGCTGTCTGTTGCCCATTCTGACAAAGTTTGGCAATTGACAGAAAAACACCACCACACTTCGTTTATGCAGCAAATGTTTATTGCGTATGCCTAGCGTGGCGCTGGGGCCTGGAGAGAATATGAAACACAAGGCATTCCTTTCACCCAAAGAGCTTAATGACTGCAACACATTTACCCAACACATGTTGAAATAGCAGTTTAAGGCAGAGTTGCATCATGTGGCAAGAAGAGAGGCACAGTCTGCGACTGCTGAAACTCAGAGGAGGGATGAATCAAGGAGGGCTTCATGGAGGAAGCCACTGAAGCTGAGCCTTAAAGAATGGGTAGAATTTAGATAAACACAGATGAAGATGGGAGGCAGGTCTGGATGGAAAGCTACCCCAGGGGTTGTGAGAATTAAATGAGATACTTCACAGAGCTCACTTGCTAAGTGAGTCTTGCTAAGACTCTTGGCACCAAAAATGCCCAGAGCAAAAAAGATGTGTGGCTACCGCTGTTGCTATTATTTCTGCTACTTTTACCATTTCTATTTTTTATACTATTTTTGATGCTTTTGGTAAAGGCAATGGGGATTAAAGGGACACATTTGAGAAATTGCAAAGAGGCAGAGTTTTGATTTACTTCTTCAGAAATATGTGGAACAAAATGACTCTCAGTAAACAATCATTTGCATTAGAACAGTTTCTGTATCAACAGTGCATCAAAACTACTTGTGCTCAAAGGGGACCAAGGAAAAAAGTTACACTAAGAAATTTAGGCTAGGTTCCCACAGAGACCACCACTGATTGCTGTGCAACTAAAAATCACTACGTTTTAGTCAATGAATGTATCTCTCAAAAAATGAGGTGGAACATTCTAAGCTCCTGGCAAGATATAATTCCTCTCTTTCTGCTTATCTCTTTGTCCAGTGGTCTAGCTGTTTTGCTGCAGACATTTCAGTAGGAATGAGATAAAGATGATGTGATTGTTTTTAGTGCCTAGAGATGATGTTGCTAGCTCAGAGAGGACAAACACTTGTAGAGAGCCAGCCGGGATTTGTTTGTTCACATATTCAAAGCATCCCCTTAGGTGCTGTATTCAAAAACTGGCAGATGAGATTTCAGCCAAGACTGATTATGGCCAAGTCTCAGAACAACTGCCTCACTGTTGATTATTACCCCCTTTGCGATGGTCAGTCTGTCTCTATTCTGTTTGCTGTCATGTTCTATAAATATCAAGGAGGCTGCACAGGCAGCGTCACTGAATAGAGTCCTGTGCTTCCCGGGTGCACAAAGCCTGCAGAGATAGAATCTCTGGATCTGCAGGTTGATTTCATAAAGGGGATTGATTATTCAGTCAACAGTAATTGGCAACAAACTCTAATTTCACTTTCAATGCCATGTCTCGGAGCTGAGCAGTTGGGCGGTGTGCATGTGCATGCATTAAGAGGTGATTCCCAGGGACAGGACACTGCTGCAGCCAGAGGTGATTTGTGCGGGCTCTGCTTCGCTACAGAGTCTCTCCAGCCCCTGAGTGCCAGGCCGACTCCTGGGACAGCTCCCTGCTGAAAGTTTTATTCTGAGTGTTCGCAAAGAAGCGAACCTCCAGTAGAGAGGTGGATGACACAGTAATTCTAACTTATTGTGTAAAAACCAAATCATTTCAAGAACATGGAGAGGATTAAAAAAAAACAACAATAAAGCAACAACTAGAGTTTTTCTTGAAGTATTTTCCTTTCTGATATAAAGAACCAGTTTGAGACCTTGAATTATTTATTGCAACAACTAAATGCACCATTATGCAGTGTGTGAAATAACCTGACAACTCAGTGTTCGGATGCAAGAAGCAAAGAACTATTGCTTTCCAGTTGCCTGCTTTGTTCCTGTTCACAAGATCTTGTTGCAGAATAGGGCAAAGCACAGTATTAGCTTAATGAAGATCTTTTTTTCAATGTGGCCTTTGGTTACTTTGAAGCTGAAACTCAACAAACTCTGATTCTTTCATTTGTTGTAGGAAGCAACTTGTTGCAAATGATGGCGCCACCAACTACTGTCAAAGAATCAACTTCTCACTGATGTTCAATGAAAAGGATCAATAAAGAAAGACAGCACTCCCTTGCTGATTGCTGTCTCTCATTCCATCAGTCACTGCCCCCAGGGACATGGGCTTTCTACACCTCTGGTGTTCCTAGCACAAATCTCACACCTCTATCCCCTACTAGAAACAGACATTTCAAGCACTGCTATGGGATTAATTAAAGGTGCTTTTGCCTAAGGAAAGGGGAAAAATAAAAATAATTCACTCATAAATACTGCTTATGATTTTCAGCAGCAGCAGAAAAAAGAACACCTGTATTCATGAGAAACTACAATATAGGTCTTTGCACACTAAAGCTTGTTGCTTTACCTCATCAGGTTTTTTAAAAATCCTTTTTAGTAAAGAAATAAACAATGCCCATTCACAATACTGGCCATGATACTCTAACTGGCTCTATTAAGTTCTTCCCGTCTCATTATTTCAAGTCAGTGTTCAGAGTGGAAGGCAGGAAACTTACCTTAAAGGAGTAGTAGAAGGAGCCCCACTCCTCTCCTTCCACCACTTCAGTGACAGTCACCGTTTCAGTGCAAGCCACTGGAGAAGAATCCAGCGTCTGCGTGGTCCCGCTGGCATTGGGGCTGCCCTCTGTGAGGTGGGCTGCCATGGCTCAGGTAGGGCTGAGCCTCTCTGTCCCCACGCCTGCAGCAGAGTGAGGGAGCCCAGCTTGCCTCCGGAGAGCAGGGAAGCAGCTGCAGCTCAGCACCTCCTCTGCCTCCCAAGGCTTCTGGCTGGAGCTCGGCTGAGCAGAGGCACAGAGCCCTCCCTGAGCCCACCTCACTGAAGAGCTCTGCCTGACGACAGGAGGATCCACGTGCTGCTCTCTCCTTGGCGGATATGATCCGATCCAGCAGCCAGCACAGCCCTCACCACCCTGCAGTCCGGACCAGGGCCCAGGCCTTACCCTGAGAGCCCTCTATGTGGCCCCCTGGACTGGCCTCCCCACGCTGGAGTGCTTTTCCTAACTTTCACAATGGACCCCTACCTCTGATTCAGCTTCCACAATGCAGGAATTTGGACTAATTAGCAGGTCCATTAATTCAGGTCATGTTTACACTTATGAAATCAAATCATAATGGTGCATTTGTGTCAGCTGAGGTTGCTTTCTGACTCACAACCCTCACCCTGACATTTACTTACTAGCATGCATGTTATTTCCGTAAATGCAGGCAAATACAAATGTACATTTGTATTTCATACCTGTAGTTTGAAGTTTTCACAGGGCAGTTCTCAGAAGAGCACAGGGTCTGCATGTCAATAAGCCACAAACCCTTAACATATGACTAGGGGTGCCTGGTGAAGACTCTCATTCTCTTATCACCTTTAGTATATTTTCCTCAGTTCCTGCATAGGACTGATACTCAGGGTGAGGATAAAAAAGTGGTCGTGCAGTGTCTGTCCTTGGCACTTTAGACAGGAGCAGGCAAGAATAATAACAGCTGTTCCTGTTTCATCAAAAAAACTCACAAAGCACATTTACATGTTCTTTCATTGGATTTTCAAAACAGTTCTGTGAGGCAGGCAGGGAAAGTATTAACACCTGTATATTCTCCTTTTACACTAGAAGAGACTGGCTCTGAGAGGTAAAATGACTGACTCAAGATCCCACAGCTGCTGACAGAAATAAGCCGATAATCCATCTCTTCAGAAATTCTTAGACAGTGGTGCTTTTATTGTAGCAGACACTGATTTGCATTGAAACTCAAATAACTGCCAGGGCATGACGTTAACATGAATAAGGGCAGCAGCCAGGTGTAAAACAATAGAAACTAAGCTGCTGGTATTGCAGCCAAGCATCGTACCTGATTACTCACATGGGGACACTCTATGAGCCAAATAGGCCCTGCCCCCCACCCTTGCTGGTTTATGACACCTGGGATGAGAGGTAGCAGGGTTCGTGACCATCATACAAGACCAGGCCTCCATGATACCTCCTGGGAAAGCTTTAGCGTGACCCATCCAGCCCCAAGAAGAGTACAGTGTGCTAGTAACGAGGAGACATTAAGTTGGTAATGAAGGGGCAGCAGACAGAGGGAGTTGTCCAAAAAACTGGATAAGCTGTGAGTTCTTAGGGAAAGGGTCAAAACAGGACAACAACCCAATCAATCACAAAATGAGCACAGCATATTCTCACAGGCAATAAAAAGGTGAAAAAATGTTCATCCACATTAAAGATTGAGGAAAAGCAATTCGAAACTATAAGAACTTTTACCTAGGGTGTGACTACCCCCAAGCGGAGTAAGGAGAAATGGTATATGTTTTTACTTACCTTTGCTTTGTTCCATCGGCTGAGAGCAAGTCACAGGGGCTGCTCACACCCAAGAGGAGGGAATTATACAGAGGCGTGAATACCAGGTGTCCGGTATCACCAGGTCACCTTAAAGTCTGCCCTCCATACCACTCCCGGGGCTAGGTGTTCACAACTGAGGAGGCAGCTTTTGAAAAAGACCAGGATAGAATGGAGCTAAGAGTTTAAGGCATATCAACTGGAAATACTGAGTATAAAAATAAATAGTTGGAAAAAAGAACTTAATAGGTGTTTCGAATGTCAGGAAAAAGTAATTAATGAGCGAAAAAGGCAGGTAGAAAAAACTCTCAGAAGACACTGAAAGTGATAAAATCATGAAAAGAATGAGAGAAAAATGGTTAAGGAATATGTACAACAGAAGTCAATGTGTGAACATTTATATGAGCTCCAGTGGGAGAGTTAAAAATAAATGGAAGGGACTGAAAAATAAGATTCATGAAACAATTTCACTTACAATCCATAGTAATTCCTGAAATTTAGGAATTTAAAATTCTTATTTAACAAAAGACACAAGCTATCACTATGAACATTGCTGAGATAAATGGATGAAAACACGAGGAAATTAAGAGATATACCAACCAGTTCAGGGATTGGAGGGCTCTATATTATTAGGGATGTCAATTCTTCCCAAATTGATCTATAGATTCAGTAAAAGTCCAGTCATAATCAAACCAAGATTTTCAGAAGAAATTGTCAAGTCTATATGAAAATTTATATGAAAATGCAATGAATCTTGAGTATCCAAAGTCCTCTTGAAAAATAAAGAACAACACTGGAGAGCTTAAATTACCTGACTTCAAGATTTTCCATAAAGTTACAGAATTCAAGACAGTGTGGACTGATGAATAGATCAATGGAACAAAATATTTTATATATATACAGAAATAGACCTCCACTTGTATAGGTATCTGATATTGGACAGATGTGCCAAAATAATCCAATGAGGAATGGAAAGTCCTTTCAGCAAATGGTGTAAAGCAACTGGGTAACCACATAAAAAAGAAAATGAAGCTTGGCCTCTGTCTCACACCAGGAACAAAAATTAATTTGAGGTGGATCATAGACTCAAAACTATAAGCTTTTAGAAGGAAGCACAGGAGGGTATTTTCATAACTTGGGGTTAGGAAAATATTTCTAAGGATATAGAAAGCAATAATCATAACAGAAAAATTGATAAACTAGACTTTATTAAAATTGAAATGTTATGCTCATCAAAATGTATTTTAAAAATGTCTTCTTTTGGAAAAAAGATGTTAAAATATTTATAAAACAAAAATATGACAAAGAACCAGTATCAAAGATATATCAATAATAATAATAAAAAGACAAAAAAATTAAAATAAAGATAAGATTTATGTAGACATCTCACAAAGGATGATATGAGAATGCCCATAAGCATTTGAAAAAGTGCTCATATGATTAATGGTCAGAGAAATGAGCAATGAATGCCGCTAGACACTCACAAGAACAGCTCAAATTCAAAAGACTGATGATGGAATGGTAAAGATGTGGACTGACTGAAACTCTCACACGCTGCTGCTGGAAGAAAAAAAAAATGGTACCACCATGGAAGTTTATGTTTATTCATAATGGCCCCAAACTGGAAAGATTCCAGGCATTCATCAATAGGAGAATAGGTAAATAAACCATGTATTCATACAATGGAACACTGATACAATGGAACATCTCTCAGCAATAAAAAAGAACAAAGCAATAATACACGATGCAACATGGGTTAATTTCATAATCATCATACTGAATGAAAAGAAATCTTAAAAGAATGCATATTATATAACTTTATTCATCTTAAGTCCCAGAATAAGCAAAACTAATTCATGGTGCAGAACATAAGCACAGATGTTGCATCTGTGGGCAAGGCCAAGGAGATGAGGCTGGATGTAGAGATTGTTAGAAGGGGCATAAGGAACTTTCTGAGGTGTATGGTCATGTTCTGTATCCTGATAGAGGTCTAGGATACACAGTTTTATGCATCTGTCAAAATTCACTCTGGATGGTGTAATTGAAGTTTGTGTATTTTATTGTACGTAATTTTTATCTAAAGAGGCAAAATGAAAATATAAACAAATATTAGTATGCATTTATTTAAGGAAAAATATAAGGATATGCATGCCGAAGTATTTGGGGGAAGTGTGCTGATGTCTGTGGCTTACTTTGAAATTCATAAAAATACCTAAAATGATGGATGGATAGAGAGATAAATAGAGTCATAGTTTTGGGACAAATGAAAAAAATAATGATAGAATGCAAGAGATTTTTATATGAGTCTTTATTGTATAATTCTTTTCTATATGATGGGGAATTTTTTATAATAAAATATTAGAAAAAATTTACAAGAAAATATTTGAAGAAATAATTATTGAAAATTTCTCAGGATTAAAGAAAGATATAATATGATGTAAAGGATAATTAGATGATAACTATCCTTAAATTGAGAGGATACAACACGTGTGAAACAGGAGAAGAAAAGAAAAATCTAGACAAATAGTAGTAAAATTCAAGAACATTAAATACAAAGAGACAATCCTAAAAATTTCCAAAGAGGAAAAACAGAACTTTTGCAAAGAAATAAGTATCCTATTGGTATATGAGTTGCCAATAACAGTACTGGATGTGAGAAGATGGTTGAGTAATGTTTTTGGAGATTTTAAAAAATACCTTCAAGTCTAGAATCTTATATCCAGAAAAGCTAAGGTTTATGTATGAGTATAATTAGGGATTTTCTTTCTTTCTTTCCTTCCTTCCTTCCTTCCTTCCTTCCTTCCTTCCTTC
>VBSM01002217.1:17849552-17927165 GCA_008086735.1 Cheirogaleus medius
AAAAAAAAAAAAAAAAAAAAAAAGAAGTCTGCTATTAGTCTGATGGGTTTTCCTTTATAAGTTACTTGATGTTTTCACCTCAGAGCTCATAGGAGTTCCCCTTTCATGTTGCCTTTGGCAGTCTGTTGAATAAATGCCTTGGTGATGCCCTTTTTGCAATGAATATTCTAGATGTTCATTGAGCTTCTTGTATCTGGATGTCTAAATCTCTACCAAGACCAAGGATTTTGTCTTCAAATAGGTTTTCCAGGTCTTGTGCTTTTTCTTCTTCACCCTAAGGGATGTCTATGATTATTGGTCATTATATATATAATCTATAGATATTATATATAATCTCTCTCTATATTTTATATATATATAATCCCATATTTATCATAGATTTTGTTCCTCTTGATTCTTTGTTCTTTATTTTTGACTGAGTAGGTTAATTCAAATGAGTTGTCTTCAAGCTCTGAAATTATTTCTTCTACTTGGTCTAGTCTATTCTTAAAACTTTACACTGTGTTTCACAATTCCCTAAATGAATGTTTCATTGCCAGAAGTTTTATTTCTTTTTTTAAAATATGTCAATCTCTTTAGTAAATTTTTCATTCATTTCCTGAATTATTTTTCTGATTTCTTTGAGTTGGCATTCCATTTTCTCTTGGATTTCATTGAGCTTCCTTACAATTCATATTTGGAATTTTTTATTTGTCATTTCAGTATTTCATTTTGGTTGGGAGTCATTGCTAGAGAGCTGGTGTGCTCCTTTAGGGGTCCCCTTTCACTCTGAGTTTTCATACTTCCAGAGTTGTTACACTGATTCTTTCTCATCTGGAGCAGCTGTTGCTTCTAATTTTAGGATTTTCTTTTGTTTAGATGGGTCTTCCCTTCCACTCCACTCTTAAGTATCTATCTGCAATGTATATTGGATAGTACTTTTGGATTTACTTGTAGGTACTTTGATAGGGATCTCAGCTCTGGATGGATACCTTGGTAATAGATATCCTTAGTGTGGTGGTTTTCTTAGTTGCTTATTATTTGCAGGCTGTCTTGGTGGTATACTATGTGCATGAGCAGATGCTCTGTTTCTTGTTGACATGGGAAGATGGAGGTCTTTGAAGTACTTTGTTTTTCCCAGGCCCTGTGGTCTTCTTAACTGTGTGAATTATATTAGGCTGCCCAGTTTAATGTATGAGACACTGAGTGCTGCTTGTGGGTAAGAGTCATCCATGTTCTATATGATTGAATTGGTAAATGGTATCATGGGCTGTATAAGTTGTTCTCCCTGCCAGGTGTCCTCCCTGTAGGTGGTGCTTGCAGGAAAGAGCCACATGCAGTGTTGTTTTTTGGGACTCGTGACCACTCTAGTCCATCAGGAGAAGCATTTGGATGCCCCAGGTGGTAGGTAGGGCCCTGGAGCTACCAGGGTACTCCTTATTCTCCACCACAGCAGAGATGGGTGGAGGAGCACGTCTTGGCCAGGCTGGGTTGTGTAAGCCTGTGTTCAGGCTCCATAAAGGCCAGTAAGAGAGCTGTCTACACAGGGATTAAGGATCAGCTCCCAGGCTGGTGGGGAAAGTCATCACAGAGGGATGAAGTGGCTCCACCAAGCCAGAAAGTCTACTTGTGGAGGAGGGGCTTTCTGGGATTCACAGTTAGCTGTTGGGAGTGGTTTTTGCTCTTCTCTTTCCTTCTCTGCCCCAAGGTCTCCTTCCAGGCATCTGGCTGCAAGCAGTAGCCCAAACTAGCTGAGCTGGTGCTGTGGCTGGGACTTTCCCTGCCAAAGATCCTGTCCCAGACAGGCTTTCCGGTGGGGAAGGGGTGCTCTAAGAGTGTGCTGTGGCTCAGACCCACACTGCACTTTCCTTTCAGTTCTGCCCATGTGAGCTCCCTTGTCTTCCAAATTAGTTTACAAATATCCCCTCCATGCCCCCAACCAACATGTTCAAGCCCAGAGGGTATGGTATCTGGCCTGAAGGCCTGTCTCCTGGTCCCCCAAATTCAATCCCTAACTGTGCCAGGGAGAAGGCTGCTGGTCCTGAGTTGCCCATGGAGTGCTCAAGCAGGCTTTATGGGGTCCCTCTGCTTTGGGGTATGCCTTGCTCTGCTGTAGATCTTTAAGAGAAAAAGCATGAACCTCACTCTCTCTAGAAGCCTTAGTGTAGTGGGTGTGCCAACAGGGGGAAAGCAGCTGCTCCTGAGATCTTCTCTTGAGGTACCTGTGTCACTCAGCAGCAGTGAGTGGAGGAGGGGTGAGTGAGGAAAAGAATCTGAATGGAGGAGAGCTGGCACTTTTATCCCCTTTATCCCATTTCCCAGAAGGTAGCCCACCCACAATGTCCAAACTCTGGGATTCATAGTTCTCCTGGGGCATACCAGCCCTTGTGGCCCCTGCAGTCTGGGCAGCAGTTGGGAACTGTTTGTGTGGGCACCAGTGACATAAAAACTAAAGGGCTGAAGGTCCCAGGGGAAGACAAAGGCACACAATGGGTGGAAAACCAGCATGGCACGCCATCTGTGCTCAGGTTCATGGTGATGGGGAGTAACCCGAGGGGGCTGGTAGCCTAGTCCTTTGTTTTTAAGAAGCTCCCAGTTTAATGGTGGCAGCAGCTTCTGGATTTGTGAGAGTAGAGAAGCTCTCCAGCAGCCTGAGATGCTGCTGACTAGTGGAGGTGTAGGGAAGTAGAAATAAACCCCCACCTACCCTTTTCATGGGACTCCAAGTTTCTTGGAGGTTGATCTTTGCTGTTATCTTACTTCTTCTTGTTCTGCTCTGCAACTTTTTCCTGTGAAATCTTCAGTAGGTTTTGGCACTTTTTACTCAGAATTATACCTGAGCTATGGTTTTTCTCTAAAATATTTTTTTTCTGTAAAGAGTTTTCTCTAAAGTTTCTCTAAAACTTTTCTTTCTTTCTGAGATGATCTGGCCACCAATGTTTCTAGTCAGCCATCTTGACCCTGTTTTCCTCCAAATGATTTTTTTGAAAGAAATAAAAATGAATATATGGTCTAAGAAATTTATTGACACCATTCTACAAATAAACTTATATTTTATATACAATATTACTTTTTAAAATCTCATCATTTGCTATATAGTTTCTTCAATTAGACAATGATTGAGAGCACTGCTTAGTACGATATAAATTTATGAGAGAGAAAGGTCAAATAATGGACTGTTACATTCACAAAGTTTAATAGCCAACACCTAGAAATCCTTCTTCTGGAAGTTCCTTTCTAAAGGTTACAAAATAAAAATATGGGGGCAGCAGGTTCCCAGTCTGCATCCTGCTTCAGAACCTTCTCTGGATATTGCAGTCAAAGGGAAAGAATGGAGCAGAATCTCAGCTGGCCACAAATGTGTTGGGATTTCCTCTCAAAGGCCAGTGCTATAGAACAGTGATGCTCAAGTGCGGTCAGAGGACTGGGAGCATCTGCATCACTACCTGGGAGCTTGCTGGAAATGCAAATTCTAAGGCCCCATCCAGACCCACTGAATCAGAATCTCTGGGGGAAAGGCACAGGAATCTGCTTCAACAAACTTTTCAGATGATCCTGATTCCTGCCAGAGTTTTAGAAGCACTATCCCAGAGAAGCATGCTAAAGGCCATGGAGTCATCAGAAGAATGAAGTGATAACACTGGCTGGACTTGCCTGAGTGGGAATATGGAGGGATAGAAATGCATCAATCCATTGGCCTTTAGGCATAAGATTACCTTTAGCCGTATTTCCAAATGCAGTTTTGTGGTTCTCGACCTTTCCTTTAATGTGATGCACAGGCCTGGAACAGTTCCTCCCATGTATCATTGAGATTCTGATGAATTAACTAAAATCTGTAGGGAAGTAAGCTATATTGCAGTATTATGATAGTTAATTATTGTGATGACTAATAACTTCCTTTAGAGATGGTGGCTTTTATATTAATAGCTTTGAAGACAGGCTCCTTACTCTGGGCAATTCCTCACCATTAGTTGTAACATCATCCTTTGCTTTTTCACTCAGCATCTACTCAGGTCTCATGGAAAGAAGGGGCTTTTCTACCTCTGCCAAGACAGAGCCCTTTGCTTTGTATCCCTTTGGTAGCCTTTTCTCTGTCCATCACAATGCTCATCTCATTTTAATACTTTACGTATTTCTGCTCTCTGATAGACAGTAATCTCTGAGAAGGCACAGACCACAGCTGTTGTATTGACTGCTTTATCTTTAGTATCTAACTGAGTGCTTGGCACACATATAGCAGGTGTTAGGTATCTGTTGAATGAATGAACCTATCAGAGTGCATATGCATGAGTATATCGTTGTTACAGGAAAACCTTGAAACTGTTCTAATTGAACAAAAACAGGAAAATCATTTGAAAATGCCAGACTTTAACTTTATGAATTAGGTATTAACTGATGACAACAACTACAAACCCAAGCATGTGGTGATGGTGAAGTTGAGAATCTTTGCCCTGAGTATCCAGTGGTGCTGGGGAAACTGGCTCAAGGCAGAGCCTGGCAGCTACTCTCACAGTGATTCTACTCTGCTTTGAGAGTCCTGGTCTCTGCTAACTATATCAGCAGAGCCAGCTCGGCATTCCCCTCCTTACCAGTAGTAAATGGTTTGCTAACAGATTGCAATAAAGTGAGCATCGAATCTCCGTGTTACCTGTGAAGACTGGAAAGCCACACATTTTACATGTTTGCTGCCTACCAGAGTGGGGAATTTCATTCCTCACTGAACATCTGAATAACTTGGAGTGCTTTAAAAAATATTAATGCTTGGGCACCACCCCCAAAGGCTCTGAAAAGATTGTTTTGGGGTGCAACCAGTGCCCTGGGAGTTCTTAAAGCTCCCCAGGTGATTCTAATGTACATCCAGGGAGGTGAATCCCAGTCCTAGGAGGACGGCAGTTCTATGTCCCTGTTCCCAGTCTGCGTTTTTGCTGCCTGTCCTGCAGTCTTCATTATGGGGCTGCTCTCTTAATTATCTACTCATGCCTGGTCTGGAGCCCTGAGGGCTGCTGCCGGCACAGCTGGGAGGCACAGAGAGCCTGACCGCATTTGTGTGCTCTGCTTTCTTAAGATCCAGTTTTAGCCCGCCGGTAGCCATAGTCTCAGAGGAGCAGAGAAAGGGAGTCAACTTTTCTACTTCTTTATCTTTGGGACACCAGCTTTTCTCTCTTTCTCAGCAACAGGAAGTTAACATTCATTTCTAGAGACTCTCAGACACCAAATTTGGATCACATTTCTGGGACTAAGTATTGCCTTATTGAAAAAATATCCAACATGAACCTGAAAGAATGTCCAGGTAAGAAAGGGAGCGTAGGTCACAAAACTCCAACTACATCTCTTAAATTTTCTCTGCTTTGGGGGTGGCTCAGTAATTTATTCTGCCTTTCTGATCTTGGAAATGTGGATCTTGGCTCTTATACCTGAGAATGCAATGGATATCAGACTAGGGCATCACATTAAGACTTGACTAAGGCTTACAGATACCAAAAGAGAAACCCACACAAACTACTTAAGAAAAGGCTTTGCGAGGTACAGTTTATACTGCAGGCTGTGGGGCTTTGGAAAAGAGGTGGCATCTGGAGAGTTTCACCTTTTTTCTTGATTTACCTTTGTCCCCGGCACAATTCTCCTCTGCTCAGATGCCCCACCTCTTCCTGATGTATGTCACTCAGACATTTAGTTTGGAAGATGGCATCTCACATCACCCAGTGGCAGTCAGTGAAACACCCCTCCTCCCTCATCACCTTGGTCACTCTCCAATCTCCAGTAGCTATTGAAAAGTGTGCAGCGTCCCCCCTGCAGATAAGATGGAAAACCCGAAAGCCTCATCTGAAACCAATGTCCTCTGTGGCCGATGTCAGGGTCACATGGAATCTGGCTGCCTCTGCTCCCAGCTGCCTTCCACTCCCATTGCCAGAGTGGGTTGAGTTTGAAGGGGGTTTCCCCAAATCCCAGGGCGTAGACCTAATGGACAATTGGTGGGGATGTGCTAGCCACTGTGGACGGTGGGCCGTTACCAGATGCCAACGAAAGAATAGCTGTGAGCCGACTGCACTTCCACGAGGCCTCTGTACTTGGCTCACAAATGATCCCCCCTACAGTGACCACTGTCCTTCAAAGCAGTGGGTCACTAGGGTCCAGCTCTTCAGGCTTGACAGGGGGATGACCTTGGTCTACAGGTAATGAGATTTTATAAGTGTGGAGAGAAAGGAATATAAAATTTACATTTGATATATTATCTTGAGATATTTTGATCATTGTAAAGGGGCAGGATTTTGTTGACTTGTTTTGAGACCTTTCTGTATTCTTCACCCTCCCCTCCCAGACTCTTCCCACCCTCCCCTCCCCTTTTTGCTTGTTTTCTTTTGTAACAAATGATGTTATTAAAACTGGATATCCAGCCTTTTCCTTTCCTAGATGAAGGTCACCTTTCCCTGGCTCCCTTCTTCATTTCCATTAGGAAAGGCTTTCTTCAGAATCAGTCTCCCATCAGTCATGTACCCCTTAGAGCCACCTGGTAGAAACATTTTTAAATCTTGACCTTCCCAGGATGAAAAGCTTTGCCCCTGGGACAGGTGTTTCAGCTTCAGCAAACAGAGTGATGGAGAGGTTTGGAAGAGAGATGCTCAAGGTTCAGTGAATTCCCTCCAGCTTTCTGCTTCAGACATTCATTATGGGAGTCCTGGCTGCAATATTTACATCCTTGAACAAATACATTGCTTTTGTTATGTTAAAAGGAAAGAGTTCATAAGCTTTGGAATAAAGATTATAGGCAAAATATTGAAACTTGTTACTTACGCATATATTTTTAATGGTTATTGGGGTCCATCTCAATAGGGATTGCCACTCTGCCTCATTGCAGGCTGAAAGTCCAGAGGTTTCTTATTATTTCTATATAAATAAGACAGAAAATCCTGGAGGTTGCAGGTATTTTCTAACTGCCTAGAGAATGCATTTTGTAGTTGAAATTTTGGCATTTTCACGTATTAACTGTGATCAGGGCTGTTAACATGATTGGAATTCAAAGTTGGCTTTGCTAGTTCCTGTCTGTGAGTCCTCGAATTACTTACTTAACACCCCTAAGCCTCAAGCCTCTTTTTCCTCCTCTGCTCACTGGAAAGACTGTAGTGCCTGCATTACGAAGGTGTTAGAGCACTAAATGAGATAATGTTTATCCATTAATGCTGATTGTCTTCCTTTTCTCCTTCTCCTTAATCATTACTTTTTTTTTTTTATGTGTGAGATTTTTTTTTTTTGGCACTTCATTTAGTCTCCAGATTCCTTAAGGGAGACGCTGCCCCTTTTCTTTTTGTATTGTTTGGCAATTTTGAACTTTACCAGAACCCTGTGATCCTAGAAAACAGAGAAGGTTAAGAAATGCCCGCATGGCTTTGTGTTCCTGAAACCGCTTACTGCAACTAACCTTGGCTCTTCATGTGACTCAGGGCAGACTCACTGACGTGTCCTGGTGAGTTATAAACACCGAGAACAAGGCTGGGTGCAGACCCTCCAAATTCCCTTCCTTTGCCTCATATATAAATGGTTAGCTAGATTGTTTTGTCCCCACTGATCAATCAGAATGAAACACTGGCTAAGCAAACTTTGGGTAAGACTCTGTTTCGCTGCCACCCGCAGGGTAAGAAGTCCCTTCATCTACTGAAAGATCACACTATTCCTGTCATCTCACTTCTCCACACCGGATTCTTTCTAAGCTTGTTTATTTCTCTGTATAAAAGAGAACCTTTTTTTCCCCCTAACCCTTGAGATGCTTGCAGACCTTATGACAGGAACGTTCTCCACACTACAACCTGCCCCCTCATTATCGTGACGGCCCCTGTACCCCTCTTGGTAGCAATTTTTAATAAAATCTCTTCTTACCTAAGTACCAAATTGTTTTTTGACAACTCCAAAGTGTTTAAAAATGCAGGTTATTAGAAAAATGTTTTTGGCTAACAATTCAGTCATAAGAAATGTATTAGCTAATGACATATGAGGAAAATGTTGGGTCAGATGCTGCCAGAGAGTCTCTGACCTGGGCAGATTCATGGTTTTGTTGGGGAGAACAGATATAAACTCTCCAGGTTAAAGGACAAAAGGAGAGTAAAATAATGCAAACGCAGTAGGTGATAAAGGCAGAGTGTGATTAATCTCTAGATTATATTTTGAGTTCAGCGGAAACAGAGATCAGAGTTTTGAGGTTTAAATTTGGTTTTTTTTTGTGTGTGTGCTTTTAGTTACTTTGGATAAAGAACACAAAGTTTTCTTTTTTCACCTGTGTGGAGAATGGTGAATAAGAGCGGATTGTGGACAAAGGAAATAAACTTCCAGCAGCAGGACTTTGATCCTCTGATAAGAGCAAGTGTCACTGCCTGCAGAGAGATTCAATTTCTGAGAGTTAAGGTGTGAATAGACACCCACACCCATGACTTTTCTCTCAAAGGAATGAATTGACAATTTAAGCTTGTAAGAGCCATAATGGTGCAACCATTATTTAAATAAGACATGTCACAGCTGCTGCATGCGGACATTTACTCTGTAAGTGCCTCTTCTAGAAACTATGTAAAAATGTATTGATTGGAGGAGTTTTAGCAAAAGGATATGGGGGAGGGAAAGGGGGGATTCCATCTAACTACTGTGCTGGGTGCTTGACAGGTGTCACAGCATTTAATTCCCAGAGTATTTCTTTAAATTGAGCACGTTTTCCCATTGCAAAGGTGCAGAGAGCTCTTGATAAAGGAGAGCTTTTCAAGCAGAGAAACAGAACGAAAAATGATCATTGACTTTCCACGCCAGGTAACTTTTCAGAGTACCTTATTTTTTGGCCTGGCATTCTGATATTGTGGTGAGGGCTCTAAATCATTAGTATGAAATAATGGTCTTTTCTGCTCAGTGTTAGAGAAGATTGCTTTGAAGACAGAGAGAAATCCTTGGGATCATGGAAAAAAGACAAGTGCAGTATTACGTCTGGTAATTGCTTGCTCTAATAGGTATGAGAGTTTACACATGTTACAGTGAATACGAGATAGATTCCCTTAAGAAATGGAATGCAATGTTCTGCTTTAAAGAGGACACTGGAAAAAATATGATTTCACAGTCTATGCTTTTAGGGTTTCATTTTTCTAACCATAACAGTAAAATGTGCCTACTCTAAATAAAGTTCTGAACATGCAAAGACACAAGTTATAACTGCTAACGTATTACTCAATGCTCATGTCAGATCATCTTATACTTTGCTTTGCATTCTATTTTTCTATTTCACATACTGTAGGTTTTTATATAAAGAAATAATAATGGTTATTTTAGTGTCTCTCTCTTATGCTAATATGTTATGTGCCATGATTTATTCAATAATTCCTAAAGTAACTAAGATTGAAATTGTTTCTGATTTTCCAGAAACAGATCACTGAACATTTGTGAGCTCTTGTCTAATTATTTCCTTAAAATATTTTATTGAGGTACAATTTTTGTTTCTTTTCCTTCATCTAGTCCTTCTTCTTTTTAATTTTTTTAATCCAAACCCTTGGATTAAATGCTTAATATTTATTTTCATTAATATTCTAATTCATAATTCTTTAATGTTGATAATTGAAGTGTTTACGGCAATGAATTTCCTTCTGGAGATGCTTTAGCTATGACCTGGATATTTTGATATGTAATGTTCTTATTTTTATTATGTCCTATGATAAATGTAACATGTATTTGATTTTTTCCTAGACCAAAGAATTGCTGGTGAATTGCCGTGGCCCATTTGCAGGATGGGGGATGAACACAAAACACAAAGAAACACACAAAGAAAGACACGGACACACACAAAGACAGTAGAAGACTGCAGTGCCAAATGCACCAGTCGTTTTATTTTTATACCCTAAAAATCAAAGTTACTTCCTTATACGTGACCACCCAGGCATTGCAGCAATGGCCATAAATTCCGGAACACATAGCCTAAGAACACAGATGTTCCATGGTCTTAATGCGGTTGCTTAAGGTGATGGCCATAAACCAAAAGTAGAGATAAGCATCTGTTCCCATCCCCTTTGGCCTGTCCCCCTGCGGCTGTGCCTGTCTTAGGTTGGTCCTCCTTGAGGAATCTTACCCGTCATTGGCTACTAGCCATCCTATGAGCTCAGGCAGTACCCATAAGGGCAAGATGTTTATCAAGTGGCCTCCAGACCCGCAGGGATATGGGGCTGTGAAACATTTGTTTATGTGCAGAAGCTCAAACTCTTTGTTATGCCTTCAAGCAGCAACCCTGTTTGTTAGGTGAACCTAAGCCAGAACGTATCACTCTCACGCCACTCTGGGCTGGGCACATACTCCTTCTCCTAAGGTTAATTATTAAGCTACATAATTATATTGCAAGTCCTCAACATGAATGCCTTCCAAATGTTTATATTTTTGTTCAGTTCCATTTAATTTTATACTTTTATTTATTTCTTGCATTATATTTCAAAGATAAAATCTATATTTTGAAACACTTAAAAATGTATATATATTTGATTTTTGAAAAAATACCTGGAATTTTATTTACAAAATAATTAAATACTCATAGACAAACACACACACATACACACATACTTTTCTAAGCATATTGTTGATACCCTTATTAATTTCAGTGTTGTCTTCAGGACATCACTTCTTTACCTATTAGTTTTTTTCTATTTAATTTGTCAGACACAGAGACTTTTTTTTATGTTTCCCATTATTATCAAGACAGTATAAGTTTCTCCCTGTATTTCATACAGGTCTACTCTATACATTTTGATGCTGTATTGTTGTCATAGAAATATTTATGACACACATATTTATGTTGTGTTATGTTAATCAGTAAGTAAAAATATCCTGTTACATTTAACTTTTTTCACCTTGGATTTTGATTTGTTCTATGTTAATATGTTAAGAATTGCTTTGGGGTACAAATAATAGAAACCTGAAAAAGGGGAGTTTAAACAGGATAGTTTTCTTCCCTCCTCAAGTAACAGAGAGTCAAAGATTGTGGTAAAGTCACATGGTAAATTACATGATCTTCTTTGAGCCTAAGAACTATAGTTGGTAAGTTATACAACCAAAAATTTCAGTCATATAAGCCTTCAAGGCCTTTATTTTTAACTATTTTATTACATGAAATCTGTAACACTAAAGTGTTCATGACATAGAGACAAAATTAGTAAAAAGAAAAAGTGGTTATACCAAGAAATCCTGTAATTTAAGGATTAATAAAAAAACTCACATGCATTCAATAGAAGTAAGTAGCTTAAAAAGAAGTATTAATTAATTTAGTAAGTAAATAAAAATAATATCATGGATTTTTTCTCCACAACATTAAATATCAGAAAACAATTTCTATAAAGTCAAGTTTGAATTAATGTAGGAAAGCATGGGAAGAAGTTAGTGGTAATGTTAATTAAGGGGGTAGTGAAGTGGTCCCAGGATGTCATCATTGACGCAGGCTCCTTGTATCTTCTTGCTCAGTCCCCTTGATGAAGTGTTTCCATGTTTAAGGTCACCCTATGGCTATAATATAGACATTCGAGCTCCATCATGTTTGCATTCTAGGTAATGGAAGGAGCAAGGGGGAAAGGCAAAGGGAGCTTAGCTCTTTTAAAAGGAGCTTTCCTGGATGCTTCTCCTAGTAGCTCCTATTTATATTTCATTGGCTAGAACTTAGTCACATGGCTTCTCCTATTTGCAAGGGAGGCTGGGAATATTGTCATGCCCCATAAAATCAGGATTATTATTATTATTGTTATTATCTTTTGAGACAGGATCTCACTTTGTTGACCAGGCTGGAGTGCAGTGGCATCATCATAGCTCACTGCAACCTCAAACTCTTGCTCTCAAATGATCCTCCTACCTCAGCCTGCCAAGTAGCTGGGACTACAGGTACATACCACCACACCTGGTTAAATTTTTTTTTTTTGGATAGAGATGAGCTCTTGCTATGTTCCCCAAGCTAGTCTCAAGCTCCTGGCCTCAAGCAAGCCTCCCAAGTGTTGAGATTATAGGTGTGAACCACTGCTACCTGCCCCCAAATCAGGATTTGTTAAGCAAGTCAGATAAGCTTGCAGTGGTCATTCAGTATCCATGGGGGATTGGTTACAGTACCGTGGCTGACATCAAAATTTGTGGATACTCAAGTCCCTGATATAAAATGACATAGTATTTGCATAAGCCTATGCATCTTCCCATATATTTTAAATCATCTCTAGATCATTTAGAATACCTAATACAATGTAAATGCTATATAAAGAGTTGTTATATTGTATTTTTTATTTGTATTATTTTTATTGTCGTATTGTTATTTTTTATGTTTCCCCCCAATAGTTTGATTAATGTTTGGTTGAATACACAGATATAGAAGCTGTGGATATGGAGGGCTGACTGTATTGGTTAGATAGACAGCAGTTTCTGACATGAATATCTTTTTTGTTTCTATTAATTTTCTTTGCATATCTTTCCTCATCATTTTATTTTCTGTATTGCTTAATCATTGGCTTTAGGTATGTCTTTTAAATAGATTTTACTTTTATGTGTGTGTGTAATATGAGGGCATCTTTCTTTTAATGAAAAAGTGGTTTAACCATTTATACTTGGTATTAAGCATCCTATGTTTGGTCTCTTTTTATCCTTTCTGATTCTTACCTTTATTTTGTGGCCTTTACTATTATTTAAAATATTTTCTTTCGTTTTTGTGTTATCTTTGCATTTTTTTCTTTACATTAACTTTTTAAAGTTTTCTTCAATTCTATTTTCTTCTGTAACATGAAAGATATACAAGATTTTTTTGGTTCTAGTAATGTGTATTTTTATTTTATTTTTTAAACATTTTATTTTTAATTATGGGTGTAATAGTTGTATATATTTATAGGGTACATGTGATATTTTGATACGGTATACAATGTGAATTAATCAAATCAGGGTAATTGGAGTATCCATCACCTCAGTCATTTATCATTTCTTTGTGTTAGGAACGTTCCACTCTTTTAGTTATTTTAAACTATACCCTAACTTGTTTACTATAGTCACTTTGTTGTGCTATCAAATATTGTTCATTCTATCTAACTATATTTTTACACCCATTAAACATCCTCATTTTATCTCCCCTCCCCCATTACCCTTCCCAGACTTTGGTAACCATCATTCTACTCTCTATCTTCATGATATCAATTGTTTTACTGTTTTTTTCCCACATATGAATGAGAACATGCAAGATTTATTTTTCCTTGCTTGGCTTATTTCACTTAACATAATGTTTTCCAGTCCATCTATGTTGTGGCAAATCGCAGGATTTCGTTCTTTTTTATGGCTGTATAATATTCCACTGTATGTGTGTGCCACGATTTCTTTATCCATTCATCAACTGATGGACATTTAGGTTGATTCTAAATCTTGGCTATTGTAGAGTGCTGCAATAAACAGGAGTGCAGATATCGTTCTGATATACTGATTTCCTTTCTTTTAGGTATGTACCTAGCAGTGGATTTGCTGGGTCATATGGTAGTTCTATTTTCAGGTTTTGGAGGAATCTCCATACTGTTCTCCATAGTGGCTGCACTAATTTACATTCCCATCAACAGGGTAGAAAGGTTCCTCTTTTCCTGAATTCTCACCAGCATTTTGTTATTGCCTGTTTATTTTTTTTAATAAAAGCCATTTTAACTGGAGTAAGATTATATCTCATTGTAGTTTTTATTTGCATTTCTCTGATGACTAATGATGTTGAGCATTTTTTCGTATACCTGGTGTCCATTTGTATCTTTTCTCTTGAGAAGTATCTATTCAGATCTTTTTCTCATTTTTAATTGGATTATTTGATATTTTTACCATTGAGTTGTTGGAGTTCTTTATATATTCTAGTTATCAATCCCTTGTCAGAGGGGTAGTTTGCAAGTATTTTCTCCCACTCTGTGGGTTGTCTCTTCCCTTTGTTGCTTATTTCCTTTGCTGTGTGGAAGCTTTTTAACTGCATGTGATCCCATTTGTTCAATTTTGCTTTGGTTGTCTGTGCTTTGGGGATATTACTCAAGAAGTCCTTGCCCAGATTAATATCCTTAAGAATTTTCCCAATGTTGCATAGTTTCAGGTCTTAGATTTAACTCTTTTATCCATTTTGATTTGATTTTTTATGTGACGAGAAATAAGGGTCTAGTTTCATTCTTCTGCATATGGATATCCAGTTTCCTGGCACCATTTATTGAAGAGACTATCCTTTTCCCACTGTATGTTCTTGGTAACTTTGTTAAAGATAAGTTCACTGTAGATATATGGATTTATTTCTGGGTTCTCTATTCTGTTCCATTGGTCTATGTATCTGATTTTATGCCATTACCATGCTGTTTTGGTAACTAAAGCTCTGTAGTATAATATAAAGTCAGGTATTGTGATTCCTCCAGTTTGATCTTTTTGCTCAGAATGGCATTGGCTATTCTGTTTTTGTTTATTGATAAAATCCCTCAACTTTTCTTTGTTTGGGAAATTATTTATTTCTCCTTCATGTTTGAACGATATTTTTGCATGATATAATATTCTGGGGTTAAGGTATTTGTCCTTCAGCACTCTGAGTATGTTATGCTACTTTCTCCTAGCCTGTTGAGGTTTCCACTGAGAAGTCTGCTGCCAGCTGTATTGGAGCTCCTTTCTTTATATGTTATTATTGTCTTTTTTTCTTACTTGCCTTAGTATCTTTTCTTTATCTGTGACCTTTGGGAGTTTGATTATTAAATGACATGAGATAATCTTGTTTAAGTTAAATCTGATTGGTGTTCTATGACCTTATTGTACCTGAATATTGATATCTTCCTCTAGTTTTGGAAAGTTCTCTGTTATTATTTCTTTGAATACACTTCCTACCCTAATGTCTCTCTCTATCTCCTCTTTAAGGCCAATAACTCTTAGCTTTGCCCTTTTGAGGCTATTTTCTAGACCTTCATTTTTTTTTATTGTTTTTTTCTTTTTTCTCTTCTGACTGTGTATTTTCAAATAGTCTGTCTTCAAGCTCACTAATTCTTTCTTTTGTTTGATCAATTCTGCTGTTGAGAGACTATGATGCATTTCTCAGAGAACTTTTTTGCTCCAGAATTTCTACTTGATTTTTTAAAAGTTTTAATCTCTATTAAATTTCTCTGATAGGCTTCTGAATTCCTTCTCTGTGTTGTCTTGAAGTTCATTGAGCTTCTCTAGAACAGCTATTTTGAATTCTTTGTCTGAAAGGTCACCCATCTCCATCACTCCAGAATTGGACACTGGTACCTTATTTAGTTCGTGTGGTTAGGTTAGGTTTTCCTGGATGTTCTTAGTGCTTGTAGATATTTGTCAATGTCTGGGCATTAAAGAGTTAGGTATTTATTTAAATTGTCACAGTCTGGGCTTGTAAGCCTGGTAGTCTTGCAGACTCCTAGTGTTACTGTCTTGGCAGAGTTGGCTAAGATATGGGAGAATTGCCTGTATTATCAGGCAAAGTCCCTCACTCTTTGTGCTGGGCTGCTGGAGTTGGGGGAAGAGTGATGTGGCCACCTGCTTGTGACCACTGGAGCTAGGACTGTGCCAGGTCATACCTGAAGCCAGCCCAGTCTCACTGAAAGCCAGTGGTGACTGTTGGCTGGCTATCTCTGATGTTTATTCCAAGCCTGAGGGCTATTTAGTCAGTAGGCAATGAATCCTGTTAGTACTGGGTCCTTCCCTTCAGGGCAGCATGTTTATTTCTGGCCCAGAGTAGGTTGAGAAATGCTATCTGGGAACTAAGGCTGGAATTGGGGTCTTCAGGAGTCTGAGTGGTACTTCGTTTTACTGTGGCTAAGCTGCTACCCAAGTTGCAAAACAAAGCCCTCTAAATTCTTCTTTTCCTTTCTCCAAGTGGAAGAAGACCCTCCCTGAGCTGCATTGCCTGGAGTTAAGGATGGGGTGACATAGTCACTGGCTTGGCTGCCACCACTGGTGTCTCACTGGGTCACGTGCACCCTCAGCCCACTGGCTCCAAGCCAGCACAGCTGCAGGGATTGCCCAAGGACTGCAATCTTTGTGGCCTGACTGCCTCACAAATTTATTCCAGGCCTCAGACCACTTTTTGTCAGCTGGCTGGTGGGGCTAACTGTAACTTAGGTTTCCAGGTAGAGGATTTCCCTCTGGCCAGAATGGCCTAAATGTTCCCTCTGTGTACACTAGCAGCATTCTGCCCTGTGCTGTGCTCCCCTGTGACAGAGAGGCCCTGAAATCCAATGCAAAGTACCACAATTTGGGTTGTTTCCACTTTTGCAGTATTATGAATAATAAACATTCATATGCAAATCTTAGCATGGACATGTTTCCTCTCTTGAATAGATTAGTAGGGGTTCCAGTTTTCCACATTCTTGACATCAGTTTTATTGTGTTTTTTTTTTATTTTTTATTATAGCCCTTCTAGCGAGGACTAAATGTTATCTCCTGTGGTTTTGATTTGCATTTCCTAATGGCTAATGAGCATCACTATATGTGCTTATTAGTCATTTGTACATCTTCTTTGGTGAAATGTCTATTCAAATCTTTTTTCCATTGAAAAAACTGGGTTATTTGTACTTTTATTGAGTTGTGAGACTTCTTTATAAATTCTGAATTCCATACGTGTTGTTTTCATTTACCTCTGTACTCATCTTAGAAAGGAATCAGGTCTATACATCTTGTTATTTCTATATTTTGGTGTGGTGGGTGTTTTCTTTTTGAAAAGAGCAGGCTTATATTAGCATTTGCATGTAGACTGAGGCCTGTAGGAAAGGTGCAAGAATATGGACGGTCATATCTCTAGGATTTTTGTTCTGCACATTTTCTCATATTTTAAGCTACTTCAATCTGATATTAAATTATGAGAGTATCCAATAGAAGGTGTATCCTTCAAGTTACAGATTGCTTTCTTAATCCAGGGAGAGAATCTGTCTCATTTGTGAGAATTTGGGACAGTGTTTTTCAATTTGGGTCAGACACTGAATCACTTGGGAAGTTTTATAAACCACCCATGCCTGTGTTCCACCTCCTGGTTTTGCTGTAAATAGTCTGGGGTACAGCTTGGGCATTATTTGGGTATATTGGCTTGGGTATATTTGGGCATTAGGGCATTTGAAACATTCTTCTGGTGATGCTGACGTGTAGCCACGGTTAAGAAGTACTGAGGGAAACAGAGGCACAGCCCCTGCAGGCTTTCTGCATGTCCGGGGTAAACAGCATGTCCCTACATGTCTAATTAATTGGCAAGCAAATAGGTCCTTGTCTCTCTTGTGGTGTGACTGCATGGCCACATAACCTCAGATTTGTAACGTGTGCATGGGTAAGGAGCGTTCCCTCAAGTCAGAGGAAGAAAGCTCTGCAGTTAAAACACTGCCTGCTCAGTGAAAAAAAGTGGAAAGGGACACTTGCTTTCCCATCCAGCTAAACCGCTTCTCAAAATACTCCTACATTCAGGAGAAGAGTGACAGAAAATGTTGCCATCTTACCTACAGCCCATGCTTATTCTACTCAATTTCCATAGCACTGTGTCAGTGGTTCTCACACTTAAATGTGTCTCAGAATCACCTGGAGAGGAAATAAAGAACAGAGGCTCAGGCTTAGGAAATAGGCAAGGGCTTGGGTTTAGGTATTTTTACCATGTTCCCCAGGTGATTCTGACATATACCACAAATTTGACAATCGCTGCACCAGGATATTTTCTTGGAAACTTTAATTAGTAAGTCTTTGGTGATTTGTGCACTGTTTTCATGCATAGCCTACTGTGACTTAAACTCAGTTCTATATAGTAGAAATTTCTTGAGCTATTATCTTTGTACTTTACTTGACAACATATTCATTGGATCGTATGAGAAGGCAATTGCATTGCTGCCCTGATCCATAGATAGCAAGGTGCAAAGTCAAGTACTGGAGGGACGTGGAGTATCTGGGGAAGACTGAGATGTCCATCGCAGGCTGGGTTAGTGTAAAATACGAGAGGGGAGGTTTATATCCCCACTCCTGACTTCACAGGGGATGATGCCAGGCACAGCTGGGTAATTTCAGTTCCAGGGTAAAGGTCTGTCAGAGTCCCCAGTTCATGTCAATGATTTCAATTTCCACTTTTATATCAGTCTCAAATATAAAATCTTTTCAGCCAATTATTTTTTCTTATCTGAAAGACCAGCCTTTTATTTCTTCTCCCTTCTTTCATTTATGACCAAACTGCTATCAGAATCAGAACATCATGCTCCATATTGCACACTAAACTCTTCTAAATTATAGTGCTATAAAAAATCTTAGAAATATTCATATTAAGATGCATTTGCTGAATACAAAATTAAAAGTCCAATGTCCTGTCACTTAAGTAAGAGAAGATTTATTGCTGTTAACCTAATGCATGCTGATTATATCAGGTACTCTGTGTATGTCAGCTGAAGGAGAGGTTCCCTCTAACTCCGTAGACCAACTGGGCCCCCCCAAGAATACCCCATTTGTCATTATTGCAGAGAGTGCATCTGCCATTTGATCTATAGAATGCATCAAAGACAGAGAATACAGATTAGCATTCTGAAGGTAGGATGACAAAAGACGTATAGTTCCTGATCTCAGTAACTTCAACCAGTTACGAAGTTTCTGCAGGCTCAGAGAACCAACACTAAAAATGTCCCTTGGCAACATATTTACTGGGCCTTATGAGAAGGAGATCAAATCACTGTCCCAATTTTTCAAATTCGGCTATTCGTGGAATGAAGGTCAGCTTGGGAAGTTTGAGATGGTTGTTACACCCCTGGTTAGTGTAAAATCAGAGAAAGGAGGTAATAGCAAGTTAGAATTATGTCTTGCCCAAGGAATAAGAAATCTACAAAAGCAATAGATCCCTGTTCTTTATGTATTAGGTCACCTTCTGATTAACCGCTTGGCTGAAAATCAGAGCTATTGTGCTAGTTTCAAAGACCTTATTCCAAGGGCAAATGATATGGTTGAGGTGTCATCTCAGAGGTTCAGAAGGCCAAAATGCCAATGCCTGTGTGTGTCTGATTGGAGTGGGGATGGAGGAAGAGAATCTGAAATAGTCCTTAAGGATTCCTTACTGCCTCTCTGCTTCCTTGCTGTGCTTATTCAGTGGCACTTTCCAACTCTGTCTCACACCTGCACCCTCAGACCTCAGACCTTTCCCGTACACTTTCATGCTTGCTCCTGCTTGGCCTGAGCTCCTCCAACTTCCCATTCATTTCCTGACCTTGTTCTCTCTCTATCTTGGCTTCTGATCTGTGAATTAGGTTTGGGGAAATTGCCTCCACCTTCTTGGGATGCTCTCTGTAACAATTACTCTAGAAAAGACCATGACTGACCATGAACTCACAATGAGGCAGAAGCTGGGACACTAGGACATGGGCTGTTCAAGTTGTCCTTGTCCTTTGTCCTCTATCAACTCCAATGCCAAATATGTTCTACAGTGCATGTGGCTACTCTGCCTGAAGGTGGTGGTCTGTGGCCATCTGGCCAGACCCAGGGCCCCGGGCATAGAATAGGAAAAGCATACTTGTGATGGGAGGGGTGAAGGAGAGTGCCCACAACTGCTCTAAACTCTCTTTTATTATTTCTGACTTGGTTCCTAATTTGAACATTCTCCTTCTGGGCCTTTCAGAGCTTTAAATGACATGAAAAGTCACCCACCACGAGCTAAAAAGCCTATCTGCCAACAATGAAACATGACTCATGACAGGTCAGTAGCCCCCAGGAACTTGGTATCAGAAGCAAATCCAGTGGAGTGACGTGGCTTCCTTTGAACAGGTCTATGACTGAGCACGGACGTGCTGTATAGTGAGTGCTGCAGAGGCTGATCAAGCCGTCTTCATCTGGTGGGCTTGTGCCTGCTTTTCATGGTTGTGAAATATGCTTAAAACTTCTTAGCATGTGGGATTTCTGAACCTGGAGATTCTCAGCTTGGGTCTTTCCCCTTAGGTCCAATGAAAGTATGAGTTGATAACATCTTTTGGCTCAGACAAATAACAAGTCAGATGTGATGGTAACACGGCAGGCAGCTTGCCACTGACAGCTTTTTTGGAAAGCCTTTGGTAGTTCAGAGAAATGCATCCTAACATCTTACACTCCAGGGATGTCACTTTGTCTGCAGCAACTTTTAATTTTATAATATCAACTCAGATGGGCAAGACACAATTTCCTTCCTAAGAGAAATTAACATAGTTCATGAAACACCACTCTTGCTCTGTAGTGGAATAAAACCTTTGGCTTCCCATTTCAGGGTAATTCATCTTAAAATTCAGTCTGTCTGCATGATTCTCTTTCTACTCATTTCTCCCCCATCTCTCAGGCATAATCACTTTCTGAGGCTCTGCTATGGGCAGTGAATCCTGATACATATTGGCTCTTAATTCTCAGCTGTCCTTGGCCCCCTTTGAGGGATGCTTGGGAACTTCTTGAAATCTCTTCCAAGGCCTGAGACAGGTTGGTTTTGCTATGCTATGCCCCTGTTGCATATCCACAGCAGTCTGCCTGTGTTAGCACAAGGCTCTCTGCAAGGCTGTCTCCTCTCTGAGTTCCAAGGCAGGAAGTGTGTGGTACAAGCCCTTTCTGCATTCAGATCCCCAAGCCTGTTTTATTCAACTTTCTACCACTGGGTCAAACCTGCAGGAAAGGGCAGCCAGTAAACAGAGCTCAACATTAGCATCTATTGTCTTGCTCTCCATTACCAATCCTCTCTAGAAAAATATTCTTATTTTCTTTTTGCACAGGGAGAAAACAACTCTCAGGCAGAATTCTCCTCCTCTTGCCTCACTGTACAAACTGTAGGCTCCAAGTCCATCAGGAATTTTCCCAAGAATCTGGCCATCTGGCTCTTACAAATAAAAGCTAAGTCTTTTAAGACTTGTGTTTTTTGCTTCTGTAGCTTCACAAAAATGTCACTCAGAGATTCGGTGACTTTCTTGTTCTAGGCTGTATCTACATTGCCCAAAAGGGTAGAGTATATAAAAAGCTATTGCTGTTGTATTGGTTTTAGGATTCCTTGGACCACAAGGAGAAGATGACTTAATTCAGAGTAGATGAAACCATGAAGCCGCGTATTGTTTACACCACAGAGGGCTGGCCCTGGGCAGTATCAGGGTGAGTCTGGTAGCTCAACAAGGCCCCAGGGGACCCAGGGTCCTTTCATTCTCCTCTATGTCATTTTTGTCATGTTGCAGATGGCTCCCTTCATGATTACATAATGGCTGCCAGACCCTAAGCATCTTACCTTCACATGTCAGCTTCCAAAGCAGAAAGCAAGGATGGTGATGGGTATAGTGGGGGAGCTGGTCAGGGGAGGGGGGAAATATGTTCTTATCTGCCTCTCTTTTCAGAGAGGAAATATTTTCACAATGCTCATGAAGGTGTTGCCAATTACCTCTTTCCATCTTGTTGGCAAGAATTAGATTATATAGCAACCCTTAGCTATAAGGGAGCTTGGAAAATGAGTGCCTGGCTTTTAAATACTTAATAATAAGAGGCAAAAAGGAAGAAGACTGTTGAAAATGGCTGTAGAGTAGGTGAGCTGGGTAATAGTTGATTTGGGTAATGGCTACGAGGAAGCCAAGGGGAAAAGCAACCTCTTAATCCTGCGTCACCATGTTCTCATTTCTTATGTCAGACTTGTGCACACTCCCCACTCTCCACACCTGATGCCTGTCCTGCACCTATTGGTGGATCATGGCATTTGGACCCCCTATACCCCAGTATATCCTTAGAGTTTTCCTCAAGGTTACTACTAGTACTTTCTGTAATAATTTGGATATAGCATTGATATTGCAATTGACCTATAGTTGGAGGACGCTGGAACCAGATTTACTCGTTCAGATCCCAGCTCTGTTACCCTTCATTGTGTAATTTTGGGAAGTTACTTAACCTATTAGTGCCTCAGTTTCTTTATGTATAAGTTGGAGATACTAACAGCACCTCGCTTTACATATAAAGCACCATGAGATTCACTGTGAGAGCAGACTGCGTGTGACACATAGTAGGAGCTGAATAAATATTAACTATTGTTAGCAATTGTTCAACTTAATTTGTATTATTTTACTCCATCAATCCTCTCATTTAGTAACCATGTCATCTGTAATGACATGTCATTTGTAGTGAGCCATGATGTCATTTGGTTGGAAAAGGAGAAACTTGCATTTATGGAGCATCTGCTATGCAGCCAGTAGGACCCTCACAATAATGACTTATTACAAACTTAGGGCATTGGGGACCTGGGCCAGGTGTTTTATATATGTTGTTTATTATTTCCATTTTGCTGATGAGGAAACTGAAACTCAAGAAGAGTTTTAAGGAGTTTACCTAAAGTCACATTCCCCCAGCTAGGGAAGAGTTGAGAGAAAGTTCCAGCCGAGATATATGCAATAGCAAAACTCAAATTTTCCCACCTAGGACATCATGGAGAACATGGTGTGCTGGGGTAAGGAGGTCCGAGAACTATTTTGAGTACCAATCCTTAATAATTCTATAATTTCATAAAACTATAATTTAATCTCTCTTATACTGTTTGTAAAAATAAATATAATAGTATTGCCCTGCCTATTCCAGAGTTGATGTGAGAATTAAATGAGGTAATAAATATGATAGTACTTTAAAAGCATTATAGTGCAAGACAATTGAAAGACATTTGAGCGAATAAAATAAAATATATCATCATTATCATCATCATTAATCATCAATAAGTATAGGGATTAAATTGGAAAATTTCAGAGGAAAATGGGAACCATGAGTAAACCTTATACCAGGCATTTTCAGTCTTGGAGTCACAGTTTTCTTTGGCAAGTTAAAAATGGAGGAATTATTGTATAACATAGACCAGAACATGAAAGAAATTGTGTGGAAAGTACGATAGGCGACACTTTTGAAAGATATAAACATCATTGACTTAAAATTCCATTTGCCCATAATGTGGATGAAATGGGTTCCCTCTACATGGTTGACATATAATTATCAGCATAAGTTAAATTTCAAGAGAAAAAAATGAATTTTATTTTATGAATTGAAAGACGGAATGTGTCTTAAAAGGCAACAAATGCCACAGATTAATTTGAGCTGCTTGGAATATTTTGAAAAATTAGAAATTTATAAACCTAGAACATTTTCATATATCTATAGTGAAGACCATGTGTTGCCTGGATAAGAATTCATTAATCTCATTGTTTTTCAGCGATTTGCTTATAATGGGACTTTAATCATTAGCCATTTATGCTCATACTCTAGATTCACATTGCCCCAAGTTACTCTATTTAAAAATATTTAGGAGTTGAAAGGTACTTTATGCTCTCATAGTCATGTTGAGACCATAGAGTCCTGTTGATGTTGTACTGTCTGATTTTTAGCATTGCACCAACTCTGGAACAGAGAGGGTAGGCAGGGAGCAGAATGGCCCTCTCAAATGCATGGGCATATCACTGGTCATCCATACACTATGCCACATATTCACAGAGGATACATAAAGAAAGATGTATTTCTTCCCAGGTCATAACTCCAATTTTGGGGGAGATTCTCACAAATGAGCCAGATGGCAAATGAAGTCTCCAGTCAGATCTAGAAATTAGAAGAGAAATAGAATCTAACTACATTTTGGAGATAGATTATGCATTTTTCTTCAAGGAAACTTACACAAAGAAAGCTTCAGCAAAGAAACAATTTACATCATTTATGCTTTAAAAGATAGGGAGCTTGGAGTTGTGGTTGTCTTTTCTACACAAGGCTTTTTGGAGTAGAAACAGTGCCTAATCAGACGTTTATATATTTGGCCAGAAAGATGACCAGGCCATAGATACTTTCAGTTCTGTTAGCACAAAGATTGCAATAACAGGATCATGAAGTGTGTTATTATGAATATCAGCAGCATCTCTGGCTTCAGGCCTCAGAGGGCTTTGACATGAAACTCCATACACTTACAGAAAACTGTTTGTTATCAACACTCACAGAACAGCCAAGTAAGCAACGGGGGTGCCTAGATGGAACTCCTCAGGATTTCCTTTAATCAGCTTAGATATTGACAATAATTCCTGCACTGTCCTTCAGTGTCTTTTAGCGTGTGTTCCCATCTCCTTTCAGGTCTTCAATTTTTACCTCTGACAAACAGAAGTAATGGTAAGTAGTAATCATATCTTTTACATAATTGTTAGCAAGATATGCTTTTTCTGAGATCTTATGAGTTAGAAAGAGAAACAAGATGTCAACCCAATACGTAATTATAAGAAGACAAAATAGTAATGTTGCTACAATTTTGTGCATGTGTAGCATATTTAGAAGATCCCTCAAGGGTTACAGAAAGAAGGAAGAAGGCACTATAGCTGTGCTCACAAAGGGTCCCAGGTATCATGAGCATATGAATTAATTTGAGAACCATATAAAAATATTTAAACATAAAAATATATATGCTCATGTAGTAACCATGAATTCTGAAATTAGAGCTAATGCTCTACTAAGGGCTTTACATACACTGTTTTATTCTGCCCTAATAACTCTCTATGTTAGAAGAAAATAAATCACCCAGGGTGGGGTGTCAAATAATTTGTTCAAGGACACATAAATAGTCAATGGAGAGTCAAGATTCAAAGTCAGTTTTGTCTGACATTAAAGTTCCCGTTGTTAACAACATTTTATGAGGACAGACCATTGGCAGAAATGTTGTCTCTCTTTTGTGTTTATTGCCCTTCTCTTCCCTTATTTTTTGTGGATTGCATCTGTCATAGTTTCGACTGCATTTTAGCACTGAGAACAGTGCTTGCTACATAGCACATCCTTGATTGTATGCGCTGAATAAATGAACCAATCAATGAATATTTTGGTTTCATTGATGACTTTGAATTTAAAAAGTGGTTCAGGAGGGCTGGACTCTGAATCTGAAGAAGACTTAGGAATTAACCAATTAATTTCATTTATATTTTCCTTTTATATATGCACAAGAATCCTACACAATAAAAACCTATGTCTGAATAAGTTTAGAACAACGTTTTAAACAATTGTAAAAAATTTTCTGAGTCACAAGAAAGCTTCAAATGAGGTTTAATTAGCAGTGTTTTCAATTTCTTGGTGGTCCCTACAATGGTGTTCCTTCTAATTGACTGGATTATAGAGTCTATGATATCCACACAGTAGCCAGGATGATTTTTACATGTAAATCAACAGATTTCTGTCTCCTGTTCTTCCTGGCTAGGTTGCTTCTCTTTCACATGGGAAAGGCCTTGCGAGGCCCTTACCATGGCTCCTGCAGCCCTGTGTGACTTGCCCCTGCTGATCTCATCCGGTATCTGACCCGGGCCGGCTTCTCGCCAGCCTCACTGACTTGTTTGCTTGTCTGCTCAGCCCGATAGCTTTTGCTTCAATCCTTTGCACTTCTTGTCTCCTCAGCCTGGAATTGCTTTTTCCCTAGATGCTCCTGTGACTCCTATCATTCTGACCTCTGTTCAACTGTCATTCTTTCAGAGTCCTTCTCTGATCACGCTCTACGTCCCTACATCCGGGTCTCTCTCTGTCTTCTCATGCTGCTGTATTGTTCTCTATGGGACTTCCGGTTCCATGACCCACTGAGATGTATTTTTTGTGTATTGCCTGGCACTCCTCCTCCTCTCCCCGTCTCCTCTCATTACAGTGTGGCTCCATCACAGCAGAGACCTGGTCCGTTTTGCTCACTGCTCTATCTCCAGTGTCTAGAGCAATGCCCAACACAGAATCTCCAAATAAACCCTTGTTGAATGCACGGTGCATGGGGGAGCAGGCCTCTCTCAGCCTCTCTTAAGCCAGCGCGGTCTTGTGGGAAAGGGTAATATCAAGGTAGAATACTACGGGCCACTTATTGTTGGACAGGGATATCATCTAAAAGCCCAGAGGGTGGACATACACACTTTGTACCTGACAGAAAACTGTCAGGGTCAAAACTGAAAAATCCAAACTCGTTCTTCTGGTTCAGTGGAGACTAATAACAGGAAATGAGGCAAAACCTGCTGGGGGAGCCACATAGTCAGAGAGCAGAATGAACATGGTGATAAGGCTGGAGGGTCTCAGCATCAGAACGCCCGAAGTGTGTTTGCCTGGAGCAATGGCTGAGTTAGGGGGAGGTGGTTCCGCCTTGCTATCCTATTCAGTAGGGTAAACAAGTCTCACAATTTTTATTCCAAGCCTATTCTACTCTTCTTTGGTCCCCAATCCTCCTCTTCACCCTCACAAATATGCAGAGAGTCTTATTACTTCCAGGCACTCTTGACAGGTGCGGTGTGTCGGGAGACTCTTGCTAGGATCTCTAAGCTTCAGACCACCCTTCTGGATTCATCTTTTGCCAGCAGGGCCAGGACTCTGCAAGCCCCGCTTTGGTTCCATCAGCGGGGCCTCGTTAGGCTCTGCCGTAGTGGGCGCTAGAGGGAGGACGGCCAGATGGAAGAGGGAGAAAGGATTGCTGCTTCATGTCTTCTCCTGTTCACCTCAGCAACACCACGGCAGTGGTGGTCCACCCAGGCAGTGGCAGTGAGTGCTAGCAGCAGCCGTTATCCTGTTTGTCATTAGAACCTGCCTCATGGTGTCCTCTCAGGGACAGTGGCACTGGCTGCGCTGGCCGGGGGAGCCCCCTACCCAGAGGTCTGAGTGCCAGCCAGCTCCACAGGGTGCCTCCTACAAGCCCCTGAAGCGTCACACTGGCACCAGTCAGGTGGTGAATGCCCTTTCCTTGGAGGTGTCCAGCCCAGTTCCTTGGGACCCCTTCTCTAAGCTTCTATAATCACAATCCTTTATCTGTGTCCTCTTAACTCAAGGAAGTAGTTGCATTTTCCTGCAGTTACAACCTCTGTAATACCTCAGTGTCCCGGAGTTGCACTTTCAGTTCTCCAATAGCTGATTAACTACTCTCCACATTAAATGCTCTCTGTGAAAATAACTGGTGTGGTCACTGCCTGCTCACTGGATACTGATGGAGGCAAGCTGAGAAAAAGGAGGACTGTTGATCCATGGAGAAGTAAGGGTTTCTCTCATTTTAGCATTTCGAGTTGGCGTCAGGATCATCCTGCCAAACTAAGATCTACACTCTACTACTCCTCAAATACAACGTTGAGGTGTGTTGAGGGAGAAAAGGGGCAAGATTAAAAACAAAAGGATAGGGAATACCTGTTATAAGACAAATGATACTGAACTATGAAAACCACAAAATAGAACCCTTTGAATTATAGAAGTTAATATGACAATAAAAGAAGCCACGGTGAAAAGAATTCTTAAAGGAGATGATTCATAATGTATTATTAAAAGAGATAAAAATAATCATATGTAATACACCTTATTATTTCGATTGTACATGGGAGTAGAAAAGGGTAACCAGAAATGAAAATATAGCGAACATTTTGTCTGATGGTAAAGATCAGTAGATGCAGTGGTGTATTTCATATTGGTAGAAAAATTTAACCTTTGGCCCCTAAAATAAGGACTCTAAAAAAGATAAAGATAGCTCCACTTCATATCCTGTATCCAAGGAGCTGGCAATCTAGCTGTTCTTTTCTTAAACACAGAAACACAATTATTCTTTTATTATTTTGTCACTAGTGATATATATTTATTTTAGAATAACTAGAGGATTCAGATAAGTTAAAAATGCTATTGCCCAGATAATGTTAATATTAATATCTTGGTGTATATTCTCTGGACATTTTTCTATGTGCTTATATATTTATGTATGTGCTTATTTGGACAATAAAAATGTGTGTTACCTGTTTTTTTTTTTCTGTAAAATATATCATGGATATTTTTTCCTCAACAGTAAGTACTACATAATATAACATTTATGTCAGCTTGCTATTTCCTCTCAGATTCATTCCCCCCGACTTTCTGAATTGCAGGGAGTTATTTCCCAGACTCCCTCACCTCTAACTTCCAGTCAGATTCACCAATGGGAAGAACTGGTGGGAGACTGGAAAGGATAAGTCAAGGTATCTCTCTGCCTTTCCCTTTGCTTTGGGTGTGACTTCCCATAGCAACTGAGCCTTTTGGTTGGCTCTAGCAAGAGTAGGACAGCCCATTTCTCTTTGGCTCCCAGTCCCTGTGGGACCTAGCTCCCACAGGAAGACCTCAGCTTCTGGTTCCAGAAATATCATTTTCTCCTATCATCAGCCCAGGCTCAGGGGATCTTCCTGTTGTTGCTACTGTCTGCATTGTCTCCTCATTCCCTGTTTGTCTTCTCAGCTCTTCTGTTACCTGTATTCTCAGTTCCCTGACTGGATTGTGGCTGACAATGACCCTGACACTGAATGGTTTTCATTTAATGGATATGTCCTAATGTATTTCACATTGCTTTCTCATGCAATGCTTGGAATGTTTCCATTTCATACCATTATAAATCCCAGGTTCAACTAAGGAGGCCTCATGCTGGGTATTTAGAGCTTGACTCTTTGTTTCTATACCCAACCTCTTCCCAGGTCCCCATCCAACATCAGGAAGTCTGCCTGGATCAGGCCTAGTTCTCGTGTCCTTCCTCTCTTGGATGAAGAATTAATGCTCCCTTCTGTTATTATGGCTCTACATCCAAGCGGTAAGGTTAGACTCTCAAAACAGAAAAGGCCCAACTATTCCTGCATTACGTGGACAGTGAGATTTCTCCTCAGCGGCATAAGGGAGAGTGTTTCAAATGCTTCCAGGGAGCCTCTATGTGCTCAGTTCTTGGCAGAAATCTCCCAGGAGACTCCAGAGTACAGCTTTCTACCCTACCAGGCTGGCCACTTTTAAAGATTGTCAGGTGATTTCTGGCACCTGTCACACTAAGTTGGAAAAGTACCCTACCTATGAAATATCTGAGGTATCCTATATGTATTTGCTGTGGCCGTGCCCATCATCTCCAAACGAGGCACTGCCTTTGTTCAGCGCTCTGTGGTTCTGACTCTGTCCTATTTAGTTAGCGTGCTGCGTGGCACATGTACTCTAGCAATAACTCAGGTCCCAGAGCTCAGAGCTCCATGGCAGCTAGTGCATTTCCCAAAGTTATTATTGAAGTTAAAACTGTCCTCCCCTCCTCTCAGCTGCTACAGCTTAATCCAGCCTCTATCCCCCCCTTACCTGAGGTAGGGACTGTTTAATGGGTTTTGCTGGGAATACATTCCACTTACTCTGGAACATACTCTCAAGTATGTTTATTCTATGAATTAGTTGAGCTTCATCTTAATGTAGTCCCATATGAGCTAGAAGTTTATGGATGACTCTGCCCTGAGAATATGGTAACTGTTTCTCCAGCATTGATATAGTTTTTTCTGATTATTTCAATAGGACATTGAGGTTGATAAGTATATTTATTGGGTGCCTACTATGAACAAGACACAACACTAAGTATTTTAGACATACCATCTTTGCTTTTCATAATATCCTGCATGGTGGATATTAACAGGCCATGTTTGCATATAAGACCCAGCATCTCTCTGCTCACCTTTTACAAGGAAATGTCTATGAAGAAACAGAGACTCAGAGAGGTTTGACTATCCATCCAAGCTTACGACAGGTAAATAGTGGTGTCAGATGAGGTCCGAGTGGAACAGATATACTTGTTCATTATCGATGATATTATATATGGGCAAAACACTTTGAAAGGCAGCATCATAAAACATAAAACTCCTCATACATTCTGTCCCAGTTATTTCATTCCTATGAATTAATACCAAAGATATAATCTATTAAAGAGAAAGCATACATAATTATATATATTGTATCATCATACATTTTAGCAAAGAGGTACCTAAGCGATTAATAGAGCAATGGATTAATAAATATTATGCACAAAAGCATAATAAAATATGAAGCTATTTTGGAAATGTTTTTACCAATGTGGAAACATTATGTGGTAACATTATGTGTTAACATAATGTATAGTTAAAGAAGACTATAAAATAGCACACATGGCAATATTAGTAAAATTTGAATGTATAATGTAATATATACAATTAATATAAAGGAGAGTGGTAGAATAATGGATAGTTTATTATCATTATCTCAATCACAATTCCTTTTATACTACTGTGATATTGCCTTTTCTATTAAAAATCAATAATTTATTACTTGATCTAGCAACTCAACCCATTTTCTTCTTACAATTTCCTATCTTTTAGAGCCGCAGTCCCCAACACCCAGGCCATGGACTCGTACTGGTCTGTGGCCTGTTAGGAACCAGCAGCACCTCCGCTTTGAGCTTGGCTCCCTCACCGGCTCCATGGAAAATTGTCTTCCATGAAACTTAGGAACTGGGCTGCACAGCAGGTAAGCAGCAGGTGGGTGGGCAAGAGAAGTTTCAAAGCTTCATCTGTATTTACAGCCACTCCCCATCACTCGCATCACCGCCTGAGCTCCACCTCCCCCACCCCCGTCCGTGGAAAACTTGTCTTCCATGAAACCAGTCGCTGGTGCCCAAAAGGCTGGAGACGGCTGCTTCACAGTGAGTGAAGCTCTCAAGCTGCCTTGCTGTTTTCCGAACCCCCCTACTCTGACTTCAACCCTCGTCATGCAAGTGGTGACACATTTTTAAACGTCTCCAGTCACCACCACCACCTTCTTGCTAAAGATTTTCTTAGATCTTGCCTCGACCTTTAAGCAAACTTTAATGCCATAGAATAATCCTAATTTCTTTATTTTTCCCTAATGTATTATTATTAAAAATTTCAACCATAGAGAAAATTTGAAAGGATAGTACAATAGTGCAATGCCCTACAACCAAGTTCAAAAATATTCATATTTGATCACATTTGCTCTCTACTCATCCTGTCCCCCATGTATGTGTGTGTGTGTTTGTGTGTGTTGTTGTTGTTGTAGTCATTTTTGTGGAACTATTTGAACTAAGTTACACACATTAAAACATCTAACTCCTAAATACTCCTTTGTGAAACTCCCCAAAGTAGGGCATTCTCCCACTTAGCTGTGTTATCACATTTAAGAAAACTAATAGTTCTCTAATATCTAATATTCACTATGCAAACATGTGTTGCTTAATGACGAGAATACATGTTGAGAAATGTGTCATTAGAAAACATCATTGTGTGAACATCATGGAGTGTACTTACATAAAACTAAATGGCATAGCCTACTACACACCTAGACTATATGGTATAGCCTAGACTTATATGGTATAGCTCCTAGACTTCAAGCCTGTATAGCATGTCACTGTACTGAATACTGTAGGCAATTGTAACCCAATGGTAAGTATTAAATATTTGTGTATCTAAACATAGAAAAGGTATAGTAAAAATACAGATTTTTTTATTTTGATAGATGTAGAGGACACAAATGTTTTTTGTTACATGGATGAATTTTATCATGCTGAAGTCAGGGCTTTTAGTGTGTCTTTCACCAGAATAGTGTACATTGTACCCAACAGGTAGATTTACATCCCTCATGCCCCCTCACCCTCCACACTGCTCAGTTTTACATGTCCATTACCCCACTTTATGAAAATATATATCCCTTATTTAGCTCCAATTTACAAGTGAAAACATGTGATATTCGTAAATATTCTGTAAATCACTTTGGGGAGTATGTACCTTTTAACAACATTGATTCTTCCAATCCATGAACATGGGTTGTTTTTCCATTTGTTTGTGTCATCTATGATTTCTTTCATCAGCGTTTTATAGTTGTCTCTGTAGAGATCTTTCACCTCCTTGGTTAAGTATATTCCTAGGTGTTTTATTTTGTTTGCAGCTATTGTAATAGTGTTGAGTTCTTGATTTGACTCTCAGCTTAACTGTTATAGACATGCTACTGATTTGTGTACATTAATTTTATAACCTGAGACTTTACTGACTTTATCAATTCCAGAAATCTTTTTGTGGAGTCTTTAGGGTTTTCTAGTATAAGGTCATGTCACCAGCAAACAGGAATAATTTGACCTCCTCTTTCCCAATTTGGATGTCCTTTATTTCTTTCTATTGCCTGATTGCTCTGGCTAGGATTTCCATTTCTATGTTAAAAAGAAGTGGTAACAGTGAGCATCCTTGTCTTGTTCCAGTTCTTAGGGGGAATGCTTTCAATTTTTCCCCTTTCAGTATGATGTTGGCTGTGGGTTTGTCATATATGGATTTAATAAATATATTGGCATGCTCCTTCTATACCTAGTTTGTTGAAGGTTTTTATCATGAAGGGGTTCTGGGTTTTATTGACTACTTTTTCTGCATCTATTGAGATGATCATAAGATTTTTGTTTTTAAATCTGTTTTTGTGGGGGATCACATTTTTTTTTATTTGTGTATGTTGAACCATATTTGCATCCCTAGGATGAAACCCACTTGATCATAATGAATTACTTTTTGATGTGCTATTGAATTTTGTTTGCGAGTATTTTTTGAGGATTTTTGCATCTATGTTCATGAGGGATATTGGTCTGTAGTTTGTTGTTGTTGTTGTTTTGTCCTTTCCTGGATTTGGTATCTGGGTGATACTGGCTTCATAGAATGAGTCAGGAGGGGTTCTCTCCTTCTTGATGTTATGGAACAGTGTCAGTAGGATGGTTGCTAATTCTTTGGAGGTCTGGTAGAATTTGGCTGTGAATCCATCTGGTCCTGGGCTTTTGTGGTTGTTGTTGTTGTTACTGGGAAATTTTTTTTATTACCCTTTCAATCTTGCTGCCTATTACTTGTTCATTCATGATTTCTATTTCTTCCTGACTTAAACTTGGGAGGTTGTGTGTTTCCAAAAATTTATCCATTTCCTCTGGATTTTCTAGTTTGTGCGCATAGCTGTGCTTTGAGTAAAATACACACTACATTTTGAAAACTTGATATGAAAAAAGAATGTAAAATATCTCAATAAGTTAAGTTTTATGTTAATTATATTCAGATACTACTTCAAATATTGGGCTAAATAAAATTTATTACAAAATTTAATTACACTTGTTTCTTTTTATTTGTTTTAATGTGGCTATTAAAAAATGTAAAACTATATATGTAACTCATTACATTTCTATTATACAGTGTTGTTCTAAATCTTCCAGAGCAGAGACCTAGACCCCTCCCCATTTAGCAACTCTCACTTCAGAGAGTGGGAGCCCTAAAACTTTACACAAAACCTGAGTATCTTTATGAAGGGGTAGAGAAAAAAATACGTTTATATTTTTTCTTAATAAATTATCTGCAGAATAAAAAGGCATAGGGTAATTTCTTTATTAAATTATTAATACATCATCATCCTGGCATAGCAGCCTTATCATAGTCTGTGATTCATGTGAATTATTTTCTTAATGTTTAACTTATGCAGTAAACTGTAAGCTCCATGAAGGTAGAGATCATTTCATTTTTATTCACTTCTATATCTCTAACATGAGTAATTAAAAAATTTTAATTTTAATAGATTTAGAGGGTATGTGTTGAATTCTGTTGCATAACATGAGGAATTTTGAGTAAGGCTCACAATATCTGTAAAATGAACGAAGTGGGGTATAGTGGGGAAAAGTCATCAAGAGGAAATGCTTTGAGTTAAATCTGAAGGATGATTAGGAGTTAGTTGAATGAGTAGGAAAGAATTACATTTCAGACAGAAAACTATATGCAGAAGGGATGGAGCCAGGATTGGACAGCACCATCCCTGCTGCAGAATCGTGATTGGCAGGGGCCAGATCATGGAGGTCTTTATTTTTCCAACAGGTAGTGCTGATATTGTTTATTACAAAAGAAAATGAGAATACTACATTTGTGATGCTCATGGACTGTGGGCCAGGGGAGGGGAGGAGTTACTAATACGAAAGGGCAATAGAAAATTCTGTCATAAAGTACATTTATAGAATAAAGATAAAAAGTACATTTTGTAGGAGACATGTGGGCTGTGATATTGAAACCAGATCTAAATGTGTTTGAAGTCCCCAGCTCTCTCAGAGGTTAACTTCTCTGAGTACGGGGACACCTGTGTTTTATCCCTTTAATTAGATATCAAGGACTGGAGGGTCACTCATTTAGAAGGGCTAAATGAAGTGCTCACCAAATCTGTGCAGCAGTAAAAAGACAGAAAAGCAACTTCATGTGTTTGTCAGCACTATCAGTCCTTGCTAAACTGACCTTAAGGTGCCTAACAGCAACACATGCATCCCTGGCTGCTAGGCACAAAACACTGGTCTTTGGCTCAGTCCCACCAGCTAGCATGCCACCTCCCCCAGTTTCTTTATGCTTCAGCTTTGGTGCCAGAGGTCTCACAGTTCTCCTGGCTGTGGCCATCAGCACTGTTAAAAGTAGAATTATTGTCTGAGTCCCTCTGCCAAGCCTTGTATCAAGGCGGCTGCTGGCTTTCTATGGCTGCTGCTCTTGTTGTGCAGCTCTTGATGGTGACTTGGATTCTGCATTTCTTTGGAGGTTATTTTCCTGCCAGACCTAATCTGGGATATAGGCTTTATTAGATTCGTATTGCCACGGTAACAGATTACCACCAATTTAACAGTTTACAGGAACACAAATGTTATCTCATAGTCACGTAGGTTAGTAGTTTGGGCGCAGGGTGGCTCAGCTGGGTCTTCTGCTTTGAGTCTCACAAGGCTGAAATTGGGTATTGGAAGGACTGTGTTTCAACCTGGAGGCTTTGGGGATGAATCTGCTTCCAAGTTCATTCAGATTGTTGGCTGAATTTAGTTCCTTGCCACTGTAGTACTGAGGTCCCCATTCCCTTGCTGGCTGTCAGCAGGGGGCAGATCTTTGTTCCTAGAGGCTGCTTGCGTTCCGTGTCATACTTTCCACATGGGCCTTCCAGCGGTGGCACATTGAGTCCCTCTCACACTTCGAATATCTATAGCTTCCCCTTCTGCCACAGCTGGCTGACTCCAGCTGGAGGATTCTCCTGCCTTTAAGGGTTCATGTGATTGGATTGGGCCCACCTGACAATCTAGGCTGATCTCCTGATTTTAAGGTCCACAACTTTAATCACACCTGCAAAATCTCTTTTGCCATGTATTGTAGCATCTTCACAGGATCCAGGGATAAGAGAGAGTGTGGACATTGTTGGGGACCTTTCTGACTTCCTCAGGCTCTAAGTTTCCCTTTGTCCTCATTGGGTAAAGAGGTGGGGCCCCTTTTCATAACAATGAAGGATACATACATCTGTTGTGAGCCTGTGAGGTTGGGCTAAGTGCATTACATTCAGCATGCCATTTAATTCTTGCAAGGATTCTAGAAATTAGATGTGCTTATCTCCTTATCACCAACCAGAACATAAGGCTGGTTGGAACATGGTGGGATTAATAAAATAGAGGTTATGTTAATAATACTGATAATAGATAATGCTGTGGGTGCCAGGAAGGAAAGAAAGTCCATGGGGTTGGTTCAAACCCCATGAAGTGCTTTGATCTAAGGTGGTGTCAAAGTGTTGTTGGGATAAAAAGTCCAGCACTACATTTGACTCATGATAGGAAACACATTCACAGCTAGGAAGATGACAGCCCCAGTCGCTGCAGCAGAGCCAGACTCGGGGCTGGGCAGTGAAGAGGCCATAGGGAGGAAAGTTGAGGGCAAGAAAGGAGGGTTGGGGGAATCCATTAAGGCAGTTCAGCACTGAGTCTGTGAACAGAACATGTACATCAGAGCGTGCCCTTCACAAGGTGCCTAGTAAGGGCACGGTGGATGGGTGCAGAGGCTTAAAGGCTTAAAGCTGGACATTCGAAGGTCATTGAGAACCACATCTTCTCAGAGCACCTTTTGTAGAATCCCTTAACTAGCAGAAATAGCCAAATTACTTGCAGTTGATATAAAGCACTCCCTTGGAATGACCCCGGGGATGTTATAAAAATATTAAAAGTAAATCAATACCCTAAATGTTTAAGGGGAAAAATAAAAAAATAATATAAACAAGCAATAAAGCACAAACCCCTCAATGCAGCTTCTTGAAACAGTCCAAAAAGGCTCTGCCTTCAGTTGCACATTTAGGCAGCAAATGGAATCTTTTCTCCATGCTATTTCCCCTCACTTCTTAGTAATGGCAGAACTGAGTCCATACACTAAAGCATCCCAGCTACTGCCCAGGGCTCGGCGGAGCCTGCCATGGTCCCTAAGAGGCAGCAGAAGGTTCCTATCTCCATGGAGTGTGATTATCCCGGAGGTAGAAGTAACAGAAATTTGAATTCCACAATGACATTCTGGGATCTGAATTTAAGCCTTCCCAGTTAGAGAAGAAAATTAATTCTGATTATTTATCTTCCCAATCAGCAGAGTGACACTCTCATTAAAATCATTAAGTAACATATTTTCAAATGAATTGATGATGGAAGAAAGAAAGGGACTGAATCCCATGGTGGGGAAAAACACAAAAAGAATCTTGACTTTTGTAAAAATTTTTCTTATTCCGTGTTATTTTGTTCTAAAGAACCACCTGGTTCAGAGAAACAAGTGCTCCCCTCTCTCTGGAAGTTTGTGTGTCCCACAGGGTGAGTCAAGCGACCTAGGACCTAGCCAAGTGACAAGTCACACACCAGTCTTAACCCCATATCCTTTTCTGTAAAAATCAGCCCTTCGCTTCTCTCAACATGTTTAGGCAGAGTGCAGACACAAAAATTAGCTATGTTAATCATATGGAACTGGCAAAACTTCTTATAAGATTCAGCGTGGGGGGTTGATAATAACAGCTGCCATCTACAGTGTGACTATACAAATAGGAATTGTTCCCAGCCAGAAGTTCCAAGTATTCTCATCTCATGGCATTCAGAGTAATGGTAATTTTTTCACAGCACATCGGCCAACAGAAATACCCATCATACCCATTTACTAAGTAGTTATGTGTCAACAACTTAATACATATTTTTGTCCCAACAACTTAGTAGAGATTCGAAAAAACTAAGATGCATCAATTGAAAGAAATGATAATACTTTTATTTCATTCTTTAATAACACAATAGTTACTGAGGGGATGTGTGCACCTGTTGGGTGCTGTACAACTTCTGAAACCTTGGAATCAGGATTGGACACCTGCATCCTCCTTCCCTGCTCCACATGGATTTTCAGGCGGTACTTGCCTTTCATCACAGCGATAGCTGAAAACCCAGCTTTGTGAAGATACTGCCATCAAAAGGAATGTGGTGTGATCTAATGTTGAAACTGTAAGCTACCTCTAGCTAGTTCACTCAGTGACTGACAGATGTCATGAATCCCCACATTTCCCTTGAAAATTTTAAATGTTTCAACCAATAACCCTGTATGAGTTGATCACAGTGCCCTGGGGCATGCTGGCACAAAGGCTGGGAATCTCAGCTCTAAGCTCTTGAAATATATGAACTCTTTTCATCTTCACAGCAGTCCTATGATTTATGTACTCTTCCTGTGACTATTCTCTGTTTTAGAGACAAAGACACTAAGCCACAGAGAAGTTAAGAAACTGACCTAAGGTCACACAGCTAGTGGAGTGAGAATTTGAAGCCAAGGTCAGGAATCAGGGAGACTGGGCTCCACTTCTCAGGATTTGCATGGTCTTGGAAAATCTAACTGACCTCTCTAGGGCTCAGTGTCCTTTTCTGATAAAAGGGGATGATAATGGTTGTCTTAAGGACTGAATGAGACAACATATGTGAAGACCTGAGCTTAGCACATGGCACAAAGTTATCACTTAAAACTAGTAGAATTTTGTAGAGGGATTTGTTTATCCTTTGTGTTTTTTTCTTTTTTTTTCCCCATAAGAACTCAGTGAGATATAAGTCAGCTTTAAGAAACCAAAGCACAGAGATAATTCAGACATTGTGGTAAATCTGTGATTACATGCTCAAAACCTAGCCCTAGGAGTACTCTCCAAATATCATTCTTTTAACATCTTCCATCTCACTGGGCTTTTGTAAAGAGAAGGAAGCATTGAGCTTTCAGGAAGAATTGGGATTTTTCCAACACATGGTAAGATTCTGAGGAATTGTTAGGAAAACAGCAAATACTTTTATTAAAAGCTTTATTGTTCTTATAGTAGAAAGAAAGGAAGAGCAAAATAAAATTGTTGATTCCTCCTAATATAACAAAACAGAAAAAATGTCCCAGTGCAGTACTGGGGACTTTTCTTTTTTATAAGAAGAAAAGAAAAGAAAGAAGAAAAGAAAAGAAAAAAGAAAAGAAAAAGAAATCTAGTAATTAAAATATGAAGACCTAAGGGGAAAAATCATCCCATAGTCCCCTAACCAATTTCTTTCTGCTCCAAAGTTTAAAACTGTTTTATTCATGACCTCCAAATGAATAAAAACCTGTTATGGTACAACCATTCATCTCCTTAGGCAGCACAGGGTAGCATCCCACACAACAAACTCTTCCCTCTGAGCCTTGTGCTCATTTCTGGAGCTTTTCTTATGCATGAATCATTATGCATAAGAAATCATCATTATATTCTGTCTTAGCAATGGTTGTGATCATTGTGGATTGCTACACAGTATAGTTTGATAGAAGGAGGTGAACCATGGTATGAAATGACCCATGTGTTGAGTTTCACACAATTCTGCCACCCAACGGCTGTGTTGATTTGTGAAGTCCCACCTTCGTGCATCTTCATCTCCTCATCTGTAATAGTGGGATAACAGTATTTTCCCCTCAGTGTCACTGGGAAGATTACCTTTGATAATATATGTGAATATATGAGGTAGATAGTAGACACAGTATTGGTGTTGTCTCTAAGACATTCTGTCAATGCTTTATTAAGGTTAGAATGTTGTTTCTATTAATATTTTCTTCTTACCTCTACATTCTTAGAAGAATGTAAAAATTCTTGGGCTGCTTTCTTTAAGGAGGCTCATTTTCCCTCCCTTACGCATTTATTTTCCTTATACATATTTACCTGTTTTCTCTCCTATTAATATAGAAATTGGCTTTGGAATTTATCATAAAGAGCTTATGTGAGCTATGATTTGCACAGAATATACTCATTTAGCTCTTTTTTAATGCCATAGAAATGGACACTGCAGAGATCTCCTACAGTTGTAAGGACATTTAGAAGGATAACATAAAGGAAATTAATGAATCAATCCAAATTATCTTTCAAAATAATTTCCTACACAGATTTTCTCAAGCCATCTTTTCACCCTTGGGGATAAATATTTAGGAAGTTTTATTCTACAGTATTTTCTCTGTTGCCTTTCCTTCTCCTCTGGGAAGCAATAAACTCAAGCCTAAATGAGGCTCAAATAATTTAATGCTTAGAAATAGCTGGGGAAATTTTGGATCTTGTTAGCAAATAGAAGGAAAAATAGTTGGAAATTTATGAACTTACCCTTCTCTGACCTGACAGGTTTAGTTAGGGGTAGTAGGTTGGTCCAGTTTCAAGTACAGCCATGTGCCACATAACGACATTTCAGTCAATGATGGACTGCATATATGATGGTGCTCCCATAAAATTTTAATATTGTATTTTTACAGCACCCTTTCTATGTTGAGATACACTTAGATGCACAAATACTTACCATGGTGTTACAATTACCTGCAGTATTCAGCACAGTAACATGCTGTACAGGTTTGTGGTCTAGGAGCAACAGGCTACACCATATAGCCTAGGTGTGTAGTAGGCTATACCATTTGGGTTTGTGTAAGTGCACTCTATGATGTTCGCACAATGACAAAATCACCTAATGTCACATTTCTCGGAATGTATCCGCTTGTTAAGCAAAGCATAACTATTCAAAAGACAGGAACTTGCAGTTATGATATTTGGCCAAGATGTGGCAGTAGTGGCTCACAGGTGGTGGCGTGACCAATGATAAAAATGGTGTTGCTAATAAGACAATTATAAAGAGATTTCAGTAGTTTAGATACCACGTTCAATACTTCTTATGAGATTATTTCATTTAATTATTACTCAACCTTAGGAGGTAGGCATAATTTTCTTCCTTTTTCAGATGAGGATATTGGGGCTTAGAGAAATTTAAAATTTGCCAAAGATTACAGGGTTAGCAAGTGATAGGGCCAAGATGGTTCTCAACCCAGATTTCACATCTTGGAGATATTTGGAAAACCAAAACCAAAGATCTGTCTAAGCTCATTTTTAGAGACTGATTTCATAAGCTGAGTAGGAACCTGAGAACACATATTTTAAAAGCTCAGCAAGTGATAGACATTGCTATTAATTTGCCTAAGGACCAAGTATCAGGATCTCTAGATGACTGATAATTTATTGTATCAACTAAACATTCTAGTTATAACATGCTACCTAATTTTGATTGTCATACTATTTATCTGATACAGGCAATATTGATTTAATTTATATACTAATAAAAAGCTTATGTTCAAAAGAAATTCATCCTTTTATTTATTCTACTTATTAAGTACCTACTATATACTTGGCTATCCTGGGGCTCTAGAGATTTAAAATAAAAACACCATCCCTGCCATCCCCCTGAAGACTCATTCATGCTAGTGGGGGTGGTGGGGGAACTTGAAAGAAGCTAAGAATATGATATACTGAAATGTTGAACAGATTTACTTTCTTTAGGTTAACAGATTTACTGAGCACATGTTTTGTGCCAGCCACAGGTGAACCTTGGGGAGAAAGGAATAAAAGGAACAGTCACTGACCTCAAGAAGCTCACAGTCTAGCTGAAAAGGCAACACATGACAGTCAAAATACTGCAGGATAAATCCCACAATAGTTATGAACAAGAGCCATGTACCCCAGAGGACAGAATGCCTACGTCTACTGAGAGAGGTGGGGAGTCATGGACTTGAGCGAGCATTTGCAGGAGAGTGAGAAGAGGTAAGGAAAGGTGTGCCTCAGAGAAGGAGCCCTGTGGACAGTGTTCCAGAAGCATGGATTGGCCATGATTGTCCAGAGTTGTTTAAGAAGCGGTGAGAAGTTCACAGTTACTGGGGCTTAGAGTAGGTTGTCATTGTTAGTGGGAGAGCCCATTAAAATGCCCAATGGCAGGAGAGGCACAAACAGCCAGCTAGAATCAGCTCAAGGAAGCCACCGTCTTTGGTTTCCAATTCAACTCTAAGTCATTCTGAGTGGGGAAGACGGGTGCTGATCTCTTACACACCTGGGGGAGTTCAGGCTGGAATGATTCTCTCCTCAGCTGGATAGTAACAACTAACTGCTAATATTTATGAGGACTGTGTTGCAAGCATTTTTGTGATTATATCATTTACTATTCAGTGCAATCTGGCAAGGTAGGTACCATTGTTATCTCCATTTACAGATGTGGAAACTGAGGCATAGAAAGGCAAGTAACCAACTCAATGTCACATAAAGAACTAAAGCCAAGATTTGAACCCAGGCAGTGTGTGAGTTCAGAGTCCACATGCTTTGCAGTCATTACAGTTGTCCCTTGGTATCCATGAGGGATTCATTCCAGGACCTTCCCGCAAAACCCTGGGATACCAAAATCTGTGGGTATTCAATTCTCTTCCATAAAATGTTGCGGTATTTGCATATAACCTACACACATCCTCCTATATACTTTACGTCATCTCTAGATTACTTAGAACACCTAATACAAAGTAAATGCTATGTAAATAGTTGTTATATTGTATTATTTAGGAAATGACAAGAAAAAAGTCTGTACAGTTTCAGACATAATTTTTTAAAATATTTTTATCTCTGATTGGTTGAATCCACAGATGTGGAAACCTCAGATAGGGAGGGCTGATTGTACTATGTAAATGTTATATAAATTGTTGTTATACTGTATTTCTCATTTGTATTATTTTTTTACTGTTGTACTATTATTATTTATTTATTAAATATTTTTGATCTGTGGTTGGTTGAATCTGGGGATGTGGAAACTGCAAATATACAGGGCCAACTGTATGGTCACTTTTGTTAATACTGGATTTATTTGTCAGCTGGCCTGAGGTGAGGGCTTATTGCATGTCAGGAACTGTGCTAATCACTTTATATACAGGATCACGTTTTACTGAGGCTCAAGATTACACAGATGGTAAACAGTTTGGTTATAACATGAACTATTCTGTTCATATGTCAAAGCCTTTGCATTTAACCACTGTACTGTCTGCCTCTACTTGAAAAATCATTAAATGACTCAGGGAGGTCAATTACCCAATATACTGGGTTATATCTGGGGCTAGATACTGTGTATTAAGAGTACACTGGTCCTTCAGTTTCCAGTGAAGGTCATGGGGAAGAAAAGATTGTCCTTTTATCACAAATTAATTGGGCTTTTCTGTAACAATCTCCTGCAGTTATTTAGGCTTTCCTCTCTCCTTAAACTGACAGTGATGAGAAAGGAGAGTGAGAGAGAGCGAGAAAGAGAGTAGGAGAGGGGAGGGGAGCTGGAGAAGGAGGGGAGAAGAAGGAAAAGGAGGGCGAGGAGAAGGAGGAGAAGTTGTCATTCTTTCTTTTCTGTGCATGTGTCTCTCCCACTGCGTCCCCATTCATCCTCCTCTTGCTGCTTCCTGGATTAAGGTTTTACCCTTTTATGTCTGGAGACAGTGGCATCAGAGAGGAGAAAGAGCCCTGGATGCAAGGATGTCTCCACAACAAGAGGAGACTTTCCTTCAGGGGTTTTCAGAGTGCATATCAGGTCCCAGAACCCCAGTCTTCCTGTACCCGGTGTTGAAACAGGGGAGGGCTATGATGAATTTTGAGGGGGTTTGCTGGTACTCCAGTACTGAATGAAGTTATGCTGATAGTTTAATTTCATCAGCAATTAGAGATTATAGCATAGATGAATGTTCACTCTGTAGTTAGCACCTGAATGTTGAGAGAGAGAGAAAGGGCTGGCCTGGGAGCAAATGTAACTGGAATCACAGCAACCCCATCTATCCTTTCTCAGCTGAGCCTTGTAGGCAACAGATGTCACTCATTTTTAAATTAAAAGTTTCAAAAATGAGGTTAAGTACATTTATTATTCTTTTCTTTGAAATGATAACTTCTTTTAAGTGCCTGGTTTCATTGTTTTTATAATTTTTGAAATGCTTTAGAAAACATCTGCCAAATAGTTCTTAGGGGGGATTTGTTTGTCAAGGTTGGGTTATACTCATGGGTTTGCATTGTGCAGCTCAACATCATCCATCACATACAGCCCAGAAGAAAATGTTGAGATCTGCTACCTTGGAAGACCTATATGATGATGTCCTTGGTGGTCCCCTTTAACTTCCCTTGGTCCTGCCCTGCTGGTGGCCAGCTCTTATTACTCCCTTCCAAGGGAGGTTCCTGTTCTGGTTCCCCAGCCCCAAGCTGGGCTTCTGCCATGAACGGTGAGATCAATCAGAAGCATGGAACCCCTCAGCCAAGCTGGATCCTAGGATCCTGGACTCTTTCGCTGCTCCCCCCTGGTTAGTGGTTTGGCATCATGGCTCTGATGTTTGCCCAATTCCCGTAGCCCCAGATTGCTCAGGTACACTGGACTTCTCAGCAGCAGGTGCTTTAATGGAGGAGAGCTCACTACTTCAACCCTCTTGGCTTCTCCTCTGTCCCTTGTTTTCTGGCATTAGCCTGGGGTAAACCCAGATACACACCCCAAAATGACTGTAATCTTCCTGAGGCCGGGGACCCCTTATTCTGCCTTTTTTGTAATATGATGTTGCCGAATAGTAAATGTATGGACAAATGGCACAGGTAAATTATTTAGAAATTAGAGTTAATTCTAATCAGTGACATCAAAGCATGTTCCGGTTTTGCCATTAGAAGAAACTTTTCTAATACATTTACTTTTGACAATCTCAAATATACTGGTCTTGAAGATGTCTGTTCTCACTTAGTATGTGCACTTTTGCTTTGCTCCCAGTCATTGTAACTGTGGGTGGCAAGGTTGACAGCTCCCCTGGCTGCATCCACGGCTGCAGCTTGTCCAGCACATGAAGAGTCCGAAAGAACCATCTCGTAACCTCTCCCTGAAGAGTGAAGGTCACAAATTTGCAAGTTAACTCTAGCCTCGAGTAAACCAGGTAGAATCCCCATGAAGAGGCTGCAAGTCCAGGAAATTGCTAGACAGGATTTTCCATGTAATGATTCTGGAAAACGGACAGTTGTTGGCTTTTGGTTTGGTTGCCCAGCATGTCAGATCCAGCACAGTCAGAACCCCAGGGCTCAAAGAAGGCTCTAATAAGCCCCAACTCTGTTTTTCTGAATTCCTGATTTCTATCTTTTTTATCTTGAGCAGTAGTCTGGTTGACCTCAGAAAACACTAGTTTCCTCAATGTGTAAATGATATTTTCCAGTTCAGAAGAAATTATTTTTTACATAAGTACAATTCCAGTTGGTTATATAAAGGGGCATCTACACTTTGGCTTACTCCCTTAATTTTTGCATTCCATAAAATGAGTATTTGAGGTGTCTCACCAATCCTCTTTTTCTTACAGCAGATTCTTCTCTTTTCTCAGAGTCACTTGTGTAGGTATTTACAAGGATGCACATATTCGCATCTGACAAGCAGCTTTTGGATAAAGGGCATGCAATTGACAGGGAGTGAGAGCCTGCTCCTAACATGTCAGAACTCAGTCAGATGGGGGAAGAAAGAGGAATAAAATAAAAGCAAGTACAGAAGTACTTGACGAGTAAAAAAAAGCAAGTACAAAGCAGAATACAGTGAGTGCTGTAAGGGCTGTAAAAACAAGGGGGAAAAGAACTCTGTCTGGGGCCACTGAATAAGGTGGCACACAGAAAAAGGAACTTTCATGCAACAGTGACAGGTGGGAAGAAGACACCACAGGGAAATCTGATTCACACATACAGACTTGTAGAATTTTGGTGTGAAGCGCACAGCAGAGACTACTCAGGCCATTCTTCTAATCCACAGACACCCCCAGGCCCATTATTCCTAACTGAAGCATTGCCCTGAAACATTTCCCAACAGATGCCTATCCACTTAAACTCCTCAGTGATGAGACACTCACTTCCTACTTAGGCAGATTATTTATTCTTTCCTAGCTCTTTCAACATGGATGTGCAGTCAGCCCCTGCTGCAATTGCAGTTAGTCTTCTCCTTTTGCTTCACTACAACCCTTCAAGTATGCGAGGACACATATGTGTCTTCCATGGATCTTATCTTCTCTTTGTTTCTTCAACAGCTCCCCATGTAACAATACTTTGATGCTTTCACCTCCTCTGAACATGTTCCAGTTCTTCTGGGTCCCTCAGTTCTTAGGTGGATCCAGAACTGAACTTTGTCATGCAGCTAAACTCTATGATAGGCTCAGGGCACATTGGGACTAGGACCTTACTTCTTTCCCAATACCGTGTTAGCCTAAGACTTACATCAACTCTATTGGAAGTCACACAGCTTCATTAATTTCCACCAAATTTGCAACTACATAAGCATATGGCTGGCTAATAGGGAACAGCTCCCATCTGATATAGTGGGCCATATTACAACCTGGTTCTATCCTCTGATATGCTAATTTCTACTTCTTGTTTTGGGGCAGCCAGGCTGACCGTCTCCATACCCTCTGACCAGGGTTATCAGATTGCCAGACCATTGCTGTCCACATCCAAGTCATTAATAAAATATATTGACCAGAAAAAAATGAGGACCAAGCCAACTATTAAAAATCTTTTTTTCCTTTTTAATTTTTTTTAAATTTCAGAATATTAGGAAGGTACAAACATTTTACTTTTGTACAGTTTGAATCAAAGTTGTAAGTGTGCCCATCACAAAGATAGATGTGCATTGTACCGGTTAGGTGTGTATTTACCCATCCCTCCCCTCCTCACTTCCACCTGCTTGGTTTTCATTTAGTTTTACTACCACATGTGCACATGGGTGTTGATTGATTAGTCCCAAATTAATAGTGAGGACATGTGGTTTTTGTTTTTCCATTCTTACAACTTCACTTAGAAGAAAAGTCTCCAGTCCCATCCAGGTTGTTGCAACAGGTATTAGTTCACCTTTTTATAGCTGAGTAGTACTCCATGGTATCCATATACCACATTTTATTAATCCACCCATGTATTGATGGGCACTTGGGTTGATTATACATCTTTGTGATTCTGAGTTGCACTGCTATAAACACTTGACTGCACATGTCTTTTTGATAAAATGACTCTTTTTCCTTTGGTTAAATACCCAATAGTGGAATTCCTAGATCAAATGACAGGTCTACTTTTAGTTCCTTAAGGTATCTCCGTACTATTTTCCATAAAGGTTGTTCTAGTTTGCAGTTCCACCAGCAGTATGTATAAGTGTTCCCATCTCTCCACATCCATGCCAGCATCTGTTGTTTTGGGACTTTTTGATAAAATCAATTCTCACTGGAGTTAGGTAATATCACATTGTGGTTTTTATTTGCATTTCTTGATGATTAGAGACTTTGAGCATTTTTTTCATGTCTATTGGCCATTAGTCTATCTTCTTTTGAGAAGATTCTGTTCATATCTTTTGCCTACTTTTTTAAGACATTGCTTCATTTTTTTCTTACTGTTTGAGATCTTTATAGATTCTGGTTATCAGCCCTTTATCGGATGTGTAGCATGCAAATTTTGTTTTGAATAGCCAAAGCAACCTTAAGCAATAAGAACAATTTGGGAGGTATCACTTTATCAGACTTCAGGCTATACTATAAGGCTATAGTAACCAAAACAGCATTGAATTGCACAAAAACAAGAGACAGACGTATGGATCAGAACAGAGAACCCAGATATAAAACCATCCTCATAAAGCCATCTGATCTTTGACAAAGCAGACAAATACATACACTTTGGAGAAGGATCCCTATTCAATAAATGATGCTGGGAAAATTGGATAGCCACACGTAGAAGACTGAAACAGGATCTGCACACAAAAATTAATTCGCTAATGGATAATAGACTTAAACCTAAGACACAAAACTATAAGAATTTGAAGAAAATGTTGGAAAATATCTTCTGAATATCAGCTTAGGAAAAGAATTTGTGAAGAAGACCCCAAAGGCAATTATAGCAGCAACAAAAATTAACAAATGGGACTTGATTAAATTAAAAATCTTCTATACAGCCAAGGAAACAATCAATAGAGTGAATAGAATGTAAAAATCTTATTTTCTTTAAAACTCTGTTAGTAAAGATAAGAACTTAAGACAAATTGTCATGCTGGGTACAGAAAACATGTTTTGGTCAACATGAATTGTGACCTCTTGATAGCAGCTGTCCATGCAATCTTTGAAAATAATCCATTTTGAACTACATTTTCATTCAGTCACTGTTTTAGTTATTATTGCAAAAATTAAGAAAATGTGGTTCTGGAAATTGGAGTATTTTGCTAACTGAATGTTTATCAGGGTAATCTCCAGCTCTCTTTCATTTGGAGCTTTTTTATTATAGTATTGTCTACAGTGAACTTTCATATAAAGAGGGAGCATATAATGGATTTTTGCATTGTGTTTTTTAATGAGACTAGAGGATGATTTTGAAAAGTTTCACTGAAAATCTGTTCCTTTCCTCTCATAAGGAAGTATGTGAATAGAATCATTTTACTAAACTAAAATTTTCCATAAACTTGGGTACCGAGATAACGTAAATATTTACTTTTCCATTGTGGAAGAAGAATTAACTTCCTAGACTTTCAAGACATTCAAGTGCCCAGAGGAAAGGAAATATGGTCTGCTACACATTTCTAAATCCAGGGGGATCTTAGCCTATTCAAGAACCATTTCATAGGAAATTAGGGCAATTTGGTAAGAACCATCCTGCATACGTTAGAGTCCATCAGAGTCTCACTATATAACTGTAGCCCTAAGTTGAGATATGAAGGGTAAACGTAAGAAAACATGAAAAACACCTACCATTTTAGCAGCTCATGCTCCTCTTCTCTGTTCTCCAGGTTGGATAAGTCCTGTCTATTTATAGGGCTTCTTCAGTATCCCCAAGATTTATTTTTTAGTGGAGAACTTCTCTACTGAAGAGGCTTCTTCTCCTTGTGTAGTCATAACAATACTACAGACTGGGTAATTTATAATGAACAGAAATTTACTGGTGTATAGTTCTGGAGGTTGGGAAGTCCAATATCAAGGTGCCAGCATCTTTCAAGGGCCCTCTTGCTGTGTCATCCCATGGTGAAAGAGCAAAGGGAAGATGAGAGAGAAAGAGGAAGAGAGTGCAAACCCATTCCCACAATAATGGTATTAGTCTCCTTGTGAGGGTGGAGCCCTCATGACTAAACACCTCTTAAAGGTCCTCCCTCCCAATGTGGTCAAATTGGAATTAATTTCAACATGAGTTTTGCAGGGGACAGACATTCAAACTGTAGCATCTTCTCTACCTCCTACTGCAAGGAATACTGGAGGTCTCCTTTTACCTTTCTCTAGGATTTTTCCAGGAAAGAGACTGCTCAAGGTTTCCTTCCTGGTCACATGGTTTCAGAGAGGTTTAAGCTAGTTACTATATGCATTAAGCTTTCCAGGTCACAGGATCCTGTCCATTTTCTAAATCACCAGTTTTTGACAATATTCCTACCCCTCTGAGTAAGCCTTTAAAAGGTATTAACCTTGGGAAAAGGGCAGAAGTTGTTGATGAAAACCTCACCATGTAAGGTACTTCACCTACTGCTTTCTAGTAGAAGGACAACCCTGGTACCATTACATATATACCTTTATATCTTTTTCTTATCTTCTTGTCCTGGGCAGGAACTCCAGTGCAATGATGACTACAAGAGTGATATCTTTGTCTCTTTACTCTATTTCAAGGCAAAACTTGCAACATTTTGTGATTAAGATTTTCTGTGTTTTTTTGAAAGGAGGGTAGATTCTTTTAATCAAATTAAGGAAGTTCTTTTCTATTCCTATTTGCTAAGGGATTTTATTATAATTTGGTGTTAAGTCTCATCACATATGTTTTCTGCATTTATTGAAATGATCATAGTTTTAAAATTTTTTCTGTTAATGTATAGAATTACATTGATTTTTAAACATTAATCAATTACAATTGATTAATCATATTGATTACATTAATCATCACATTACATTAATCAATTACATTGATTTTCAAACATTAAATCAACATGCTATTTTTAGAATAAATACTATTTGATGGTAAAATATTATTCTACATAAATGCAATGGGATTCAGTGCTATTATTTTGTTTAGAATTTTTACATGTATGCTCATGAGATTGTTTGATAATTTTCTTTTATAATAATATCCTTTTGAAAAAGTTTTGAAATCAAGATTATAAAAGGTTTTTGATAGTATTCTCTCTATTATCTAGAAGTGTCTGTGTAAGATTTGTGTTATCTCTTTTTAAAACGTTTGAAAGAATACTTATAAAGTTATATAATTTTTTGTGGAAACATTTAATAATAGAATAAGTTTCTTTATTGGATATGGAGGCCTACTCACAGTTCTATTTTTGTGCGTCTATCTTGTAATTTTTAAAGAACTGTTAATTTATAATGTAGTATCATAAATATTGTTATAAAGTTAATTATTTGTTTCATGGAACACTGGCCTTCCTTATCCAAGGGTTTCGCATCTGTGGATTCAACCAACCACAGATGGAAAACATTAAAAAATAATAAAAAATAGCAATACAATAATAAAAATAATAGAAATAAAAAACAATATAGCTATTTATAGAACATTTACATTGTATTAGATATTATAAATAATCTAGAGATGATTTAAAAGATATAGGACAATGTGAATAAGTTATATGAAAATACTATTCCACTTTATATAAGGGACTTGAGCATGTGCAGATTTTGATATCCATTGGGGGGGCGGGGGGAGTCCTGGAATTAATTCCCCAGAAATATTGAGGAACTACTCTATGTAGAATCTGCAGAAATATCTCCTTTTGCATTCCTAATATTGGTAATTTGTATCTTCTATGTTTTTTCTTGATTAATCTTGCTGAGTTTTTCAATTTTATTGCTCATCTTAAATAATTATCCTTTGAGTTTGTTGATATTCTATATTGTATTCTTATCTTGTATTAATATTTTATTGATTTCTGCTCTTATCTTTATTATTTCTTGCATTTTCATTGAGTTTGATTTGCTTCTTCTGGTTTTTTATTGTTTTAGTTTGTTGAAATGGAAACTTATATGGTGGATTTTTCCTACATTTCTTCTTCATGTTTTATTATATTTATTGCTATGAAGTTCATGCATTCCACACATTTTGCTATGTCATTTCTTTATTATCACTCAGTTCTATTATATATTTTCAAATTTCCATTGGGATTTCTTCTTTGACCTATAGATTTCTTAGAAGGGTATTGTTTAATTTCTATTTTTATTTTTGTATTTAAAATTTTTAGCTTGATTCCATTATGACCAGAGAACTTATAAAGAATGATGTTGATCCTTTAAAGTTTGTTGACACTTATTTTATGCCCAGAATATAATCATTTTTGCTTAATATACTATGTGCATTTGAAAAGAATGAGGAATCTGTCATTGTTGGATGCAACATTCTGTATATGCCACTTATGTCAATTTTTAAAAATTTTATCTCTCAGATCTTATACATCCTTACTAATTTTTTATTTTTTTAAAATTCTCTTCTCTTCTTATATTGGGTTTTATATTTTAAAAAATTCAAATCATGGGGGATGGTCATGCTTGAGGCTCTGCCTCAAGGGGGTGCATGGGCAATGTACATAACCATAATATTTGTACCTCCAAAATATGCTGAAATAAAAAAAAAAGAAAAAAAAATTCAAATCATTTTTAGAAAGTAAAGCAAATAGTGAAGACTAACCCTACCAGAAAATGAGCCTTAATACAAAGACATTATCATAAAAGATGAGCTCCTGGTTCAGATACAAATTGAGGAACAGAAGTTAATGGAAAGTCAGAAACTGAGCCATGTATTTAAGGGAACTTAACATAAGATAGTACCACATCAATGGGGGAGAAAGTAGATTATTAATAGAAGCTCATTGTATGAAGAATTATATATCAAGCAAAATACAAGGATGAATCCCATTGAATTATAAATACTAATGGTCAAATATAAAGATATTAACAAGAAAAAAGTGTAGGAGGTCATCTTTCTGACTTTAGGTCAGATGGATATTCCTAAAGAAGACCTTAAAAAATATAACCCGCAATGTGAAAAATTAAAGTTTGATTACATCAAAATGGAGATTTCTGTTAAATGAAAAACACCATAGGACAAGATTAACAGACAGACAATGGACTGAAGGAAGATATTTCTCAAATCTAAGACTGACAAAAGATTAAAATATAGACTATTTAGGGGATTCCTTCTAAATTATTAGGAAGAAGTCAAAACACCAAAAAGAAAAAGTAGTCAAATCTCAGAAGTGAAAAATTAAATGGCTCTTCACCATATGAAGTGATGGTCATACTTACTAATCAGACACATGTGAATTATGACAACAACGAACCACTACATTAACCCCATTACACTGACAAAGTTAATAACAAGTATTGGTGAGAATAAGAGGAAATTAACCTCATGGATCAGTAGATGACAGTAAAATATGGTATAAACCATATGGAAAGCAATTCAAAAGTACTTTGAGAAAATAAGAATATATATATTCTTATATATATTATTCTGTGTCCCAGCTAAATATTTATAGAGGTCCATAAAGGAAAGTTCATGGGGATGTTCCTTGCTGCATTGCTTGTGATAAAAAGGTGTTGAAGGCAATTTAAAAGGTGCCATTCCTAAAAGAATGGATCATGTAATTTGGTATATGATTACTGGGAAAAGAAGGAAAAAGGGAATGAAGATTGGGAATCTAAAGAAAGCAAACAAAGAACAAGAATGAGTCCCAAGAGAAATAACAAGAGATAGTCTTTCCATGTGTGGATGATGGAAGTTAGTATTTCATGAGTTGAGAAGTGTGAGGGATTCAACTCTCTGCACCTGCAGTTCTAAAACAAAACAAACCACCCCAAAATCCCCTTTAACATATATCTTTGCATACTAGTCCTGCGCTTTTTAAGGAATGTTTCCTCAAATTGAGTTGTTAGATCAAAGAGTATATGCATTTTTAATTTTAGTATATTTTACCAGGCTGTTTGTTTCTTAGCTATTTCTAAAATTTTTCTTACATAGTCTAATCCATTTATACTTTAGGTTGAATTTAGAGTGAATTAATCAAGCTTTAAAAGAAACCCATGAGGATTTATGCTAGAATTGCATTTTAATAAGGAATTGCAATTTAGAATTACATTAAATTAATAGCGTAATTTATGGGTAATTGACCTATTTTCAATTTGAGGAAATATTTTGTAAGGATAAAAACTAAGAAGAAATCACAAATGAAAACATTAAAATGTTAACAATGGTTCTTCTTGGGTAATGGGGCTGAGTGTGCCTTTTTTCCTCCTGTCTATTTTCACAGGTACCCAGACCTTCTTTAGTACACATGCTCTACTTTTATAGTGAAAGCATTTATTTAAAAAGTGAATCATCCAGTAATGGGGCCAGGAGGGATGGTCATTCCCAAAACAATTTTTTTCCTTTTAATGAGAAGGGAAATTCGAGAGCTGCATTTTAAAAGCCACAAGTTACTTATCAAAGTTGGATGCAATGATTAGCGAAGTAGAAAAATTGATATTATAGTTTTAGGTAAGTAAAACTACTTTACTTCTTCATGAAGCAATGTTCCCAAACCAATGAGCCTCATTATGTGGCATGGTCCCCAAGGACAATACTGCTGAGGTTCTCTTAATATAGCACAGCATAAATATGTTCCTTTTTGCTGCTGTTGTTGTTTCTAAAATATTTAATGCTCAGAAATACCCAGAAGGTAAGAGGAGAAGATTCTTACTAGGCAAGATCAGCCCTTCTTGGCAAAGGGATGAACCATAGAGATCTGTATTTTTCTAAAAGTGAAGAAGGAGAAACTTTTGGGTTTTATACTTACTTAATAACAGATAAAACAGCATACCAAAAGTCCAGTTTGCAATTTCTTTCTGAGCAATTAGGAGTATCCATTGAAGTCTTTGACTACATAAAACCTGAAGGTGAGACAACTGTACATCTGTGCATTTCAGTTCCAACCTAACTCATTTTTTTTTTGTCAGGGGGCCAGTGGGAAGGAGCAGGAGAGATACAGAAGATGAAAAAGCATATGGACGTGCTGTAGCAGGAAGCCAAGTCAAGGAACTCTGAGCCAATCACTGCTTCATGGAGTCTGCGAAACCAGAGGGAGGTGAGTTAGCTATTTGAGTGGCTTCTCCTACGACCTTGATCCTGAGAGTTCTGCAGGAAGCCACTTCAGATGCAGTTAAAGGCTCTAGAATAATCTCTTACTGGAGATGAGCAAAATATAAAATTAGAAGGCATCAATTTTGGAGTTTAACAAGCAAAGGCATTAATCTTTGAACTTTATCTCTGAAATTTGATTAAGGGAGAAGTTTTTAGTAGTCAAATTCAGGGTATATCTATCTAGTTAGCATTTTATTCATTTGTTTTTATTGCAGAATCTCTGATATGCTGTCTGGACATAATTTGGGATGAGAAATAAAAAACGAGGGCAGATTTTCAGCCTTGGGAACCAAATGACCTTGGGACTGTCCTAATAAATTAGCTGTTCTGACCAATTTCTGAATCTTATGGAGGCAAACTATGTACTGTCCATCAGCAGCCTCATGAGGATACACAAAGAAGCAGAGGTTGATGTTGGGGAGGGGCCGACTGAAGGTGGGGGCAGGTCAGCCCTACAGACCTGTGCTGATCTCCCCTGAGGCAGCAGCCATACTCCTGGGTGACCAAATGCCCAATAGACTAAGATAAAAATAAGTTAGGCAATGTAAGGGCGTGGGGCTGGTGCCATTCTCTTCGTTCATGTGGAGGGACATCCATAAGTGTGACAAGCCTGGCTCCTGGGAGTTACTGATCTAATTTGTGAATTATGTGGGGGAAACATATTCAGTCACTCTCTCTCCCTTCCCTCTTGGGTGAAGCTGCCCTTCAGAACAACACTTCCTTCTGCCCCCTCTCCCAACCTCCCCTTAGCAAGACCAAGAATTCATAAAAAAGCTTTAGAAGCCCTGCTCTGGTCCAGAATTGCTTGTACCGGACAGGCATCTGTTTAGTTTAAGTCACTTTCCTCCCTATAAAGTCCCTTGAAAGCCATGTGTCCTGCAGACAGCATGGACTTTCAGTTATTTTCTTCCACGCTTCTCATTTTAAAAGTGTCTTCTCCTCCCCAATCCCTTCCTTCCAGGGAGCTTCCTGTGTAGAAGCCCACTTGTCCACAGATATAAGCACCATTCTCCAACTCTGCCTCTAGTAGCCATTTCCAGTGATAAGGTAGTATTTTGTTTACTCTTTGACTTATTTTTCAGGTGGATCTCACCTGAAATACATGGGTATTGCAGAGGCCAAGTGTAGTATTCAGCCCTGGGTCTGTGTGAACAGACTGAACAGAGACTTTCAATCACCATGTATTTTCATGGTCATTACCTTAGTTACATTCATCCCTTTGATAACCTCTGGATGAAGGAAAAGGTCCAGAAGCTAGTCTGTGGTCTCTCAAGTGTGTTTCATCATTTGCTGATTTATAAACTTTTAAATTAAGTACCCATAGGACATAGAATCTTGATCTTAAGGGAATGTGAACCCAATCCAGTGGTGTGGGATGCTGTGGCCAGATTGTACTGGCTCAGAAGACAGCGACTGTGCGCACCACTTACAACTTCTGCATTCAGTGACACCATCTTGGTAGCTTGAAATCAGCAATTTACACTAAGGTAATTGGCAAATGCTACAAATCAGGGCAGTTTTTAAAGATCTGTCTTACCAGCACCCCACTTTCTTCACCCCAAATATCTCCATACCATTTTTCTTATTAAAGGGCTCAAGTATTATAAGTATCCCAAATCAGTATCAAATTTGATGACTGGACTTTATCTAGTTAATCCAGACCCTTGAACTTGGAAGGAGAGTGAGAGACTGTGGGAGAAGTTAGAGACAAGACCTGTTCCTTAGGCCTTTGGTGGTGTCCCATGAGGCTGTTCCCTCTTTCAAACAACTCTGTCCATCCCTATGGTCTGCTGTGCTTCCCCTCTCCTTTCTCATCTCATTTCTCAGGACATTCTTCCCATAGGATACCAGTTGCCCCAGGAACTTCTCATCTCCCTCCACATGTCTAACAAATGCTGATCTGGTCTATAGCCCTGTGTTAATGACGTTTTTCTCTATCTGGGCTTCCCTGGGTTCTGAAGAGGGGAGGGATGTCTTGCTTGTTGTGGGGTGTGGAAGGGTGTAACTGGCTTAAACTGCATGTCCGCTTTCTTCATCAGTGGGGCCGTAGTTTGTTTTCTCCTAGCTAATGTAAAGGAAAACACAGCGACAATGATTATGTATATTCTTCCAAAGAGAAACCAGGGTTGGCCCATTTGAGGAACTAAAATTTGATTATTAACAATGGCATTGACCTTGCCTTGGTCTTCTGCTGAAGATGCTATAGCCTCATGCCTGAACCCATTCTTGTTACAAAAGCCCATGTTAACTGAATCATCAAAGGTGGAAGTCCCCTTATCAAAGAGATGTCTTTATATGCTTCCGTTCAGGCATTTGTTTTCTTTTTTTTTTTTTCTTTTTTTGAGATAGAGTCTCACTCTGTTACCTGGGCTAGAGTGTCGTGGCATCAGCCTAGCCCACAACAACCTCAAACTCCTGGGCTCAAGCAATCCTCCTGCCTCAGCCTCCCAGAGTGCTAGGATTACAAACATGAGCCACCAGTGCCTGGCCGGCATTTGTTTACTTGATGCCTTACTGTGTTTTACTGTTATGATTTGGGTCTCTCATAGGGAGGAGAAGTTCACTTTGATATTAGCAAAGAAAACAAACAGATGTTCAGAGCTCTGACTCAGCTACTTAAGGCAAGTCCCTTCCTTAGTTCCATGAAAGGAACCACCCCTAAATAGTAGCCATTGCAACCTTATGTGCATAGTGTTGAGTGTAGCTTCTGCTTAAATAGCCTCTGAAAAGCTGGAGAAAGCCTACTGGAAGGAAATCTATTGGAACTGGATTTTACTGTAGCCCGAGACCTGCTCATTCACCATTCTGCTAATCCAGAGAGCACAATTAAAGTACAGTTTTTGTTTGTAAAGCCACTTTAGTTTATCCTGCAGAGTTTCAGGAAGCACCCACTCGCTAAAGATTAATATTCAGCATTGAAGAGGATTAAGTGCTTATACAATCCAGAAGGCAAAAGGAGATTAGGAAAATCATTCTACCTTTTGCTTGTTGTCTCCCAAGTACCACCAGTACATTGTTTAAGGCTCACAACTTCAGTTTTCAGTTAATACAATGTCAAGGAACTTTTAAAAAAGAACATTTTACTTTCGGCGATGAAGCATAATGTAATAGGTAAGAACAGAAACTTTGGAGTGAAATCTCTGAGTCTGAATATTAACCCCATGACCTATGAACCATGTGACCTTGAGAAAATTACTTAACCTCTGTGTGTCTCAGTTTTCTCATCTGTTAAAGGGGATATTTTACCTCACAGATTTGAGTTTTAAATAAGTTAATACTTAAAGAGCTTTTTACAATAGTCCCTATATACAGTAAGGACTGTACAAGTGTTTGTTATACAAAGTTCATTTTTAAAAAGTGATACAAGTAAGTTTGGTGTAGAATCTATTTATGTCCCTTAGCATTTTCTTTTTATGCTCACAACAGTGAGAGAAAACAAACAAATGATTTGGAGATAAATATTTGACTCTCTCTTGACTGCTTGGTTTTATACATAGATACATAAACATATCACGTCAGTCTAGAACATGATTTGATAGCTCCCAATAAGCCACTCAATTCTGAAGAGGATTAGAAAACTGCTCCTTGAAGCTTCCTTTCTAATCCTTTGTGGGCTCTAGAAAAATAAGTCGCCCTCAGGGCCATATACTACCTCCAGTCATTCTCTTGTCCCTCAGAAAAATGTTAATAATATCAGTAAACTTCAAATTTCCAGCTATTACATGTAGCAATAAAGTTATTAAAAATTTCTTCATTACATTTAACAGATGAGGAAACCAAGACTCCTGAAAGTTAATAATTTTCTAGAGCCAGGAAAAGTACATGATCCAACAGGGTCTGGATCTCTAACATTCTAATTGTGATTTCATAGCTTGTACTCTGCATCATAAACTGAGTTTGAAGAGTATCTTAGTCTGTTCCAGCTTCTCTAACAAAATATCTTGGACTGGGAAATTGACGTTCTGACAACAGAAATTTAGTTTTTGCAGTTCTGGAGGCTGGGAAATCCAAGATCAAGGCATTAGCAGATTTAGTGTCTGCTGAAGGCTCACTCTTTGCTTCCAAGATGGCACCTTGTTGTGTCCTCACGTGGTGGAAGGGGTGAATGCTGTGTCCTCACAAAGGTGAAGGCGGAAGGGCAAAAGGGACTAGGATTCTTCCTTCAACATCTTTTATAAGGGCATTAATTCCATTCATGACGGTGGAGTGCCTATGACTTAATCACTGCCCCAAAGACTCCACTTCTTACTACTATTACATTGGGTATTTTGTTCCAACATACTAATTTTGGAGGTATACATACATGCAAACCACAGCAAATGGAAAAGTTCGACATGCCCATTGACATTGTCTTTAGGATACAGAACATCCCAGGGCAGGAATCAGAAAATGCACAAGTGAAAAACATTAACCAATCAAATTTATTTGCTTGTAATTTTCCACATGTTTTGATTATTTCCTTCCTATATTTACCTTCTCCACTGAGAGAAAGTAGTTTTGATGTGAAAATAACATTGATTCAGCTTCTTGATTTTTTCCTTCTGCCAAGCGATGGAGAGGTATCTTGGGATTTGTGTGTATGCATGTATGTTTTAACTACTTTTCTAAGTATGATTCTTCTTAGAAATAGTTTTCAGTTTCCACATTACTTTTTAGAACCACCTCCACTTATACACATAGACACACTCACAAGCTTCAAACTTTATTTGAACTTTTTGTTCAAATAGCTGCTATTTTTCATGGATTACCAGCACTTCCTGCTTTTCCACTGTGTGAAATTGTAGCAGAGTTTTTATTCTTCATGTGGAGTGTATTCTGCTTAGCTGAAGACATTAACTTTAAGTCTGTACTTTTTATGTAATTTCTTTCAAAGGAAGTTGACAGTACAATTAATCTGTGACTACATATGAGCCCCTCTATCAGACAATGTTATAAATTCAAATTTCTAGAACTTTCTAAATGATGAAATGCTGGATGGCTAACTTTTTTCCACCTTCAGCCTTGCTAATATTTCAAAGTGTGCTGGTTTATAGACTGTTCTGCATAGGCCACTCAAGGCAGTACTGGTGACCATCAGTATGCATTAATGTGGTCCTATAGTTGTGACTGATGCATCTCTTTTTTCCCCAATTGTTTTATTGTGGTAAAATACACATAACATACAATTTACCACCTTAACCACTTTAAGTGTATAGTTCAGTAGTATTAAATACATTCATAATATTCTGGTATCATCATCACATCCATCTCCATAATTGTTTTCATGTTGTAAGACTGAAACTCATGTCCTTAAACACTAATTCCCCATTCAACTTTCTGTTTCTAAGATTTTTGACTGATCTAACTACCTCATATAAGTGAGATCATACAGTTTGTGTTTTTGTGACTCTCTTATTTCATTTAGCATAATATCCTCAAGGTTCATCCATGTTGTACCATGTGTCAGAATTTCCTTCCTTTCTAAGGCTGAATAATATTCGATTATATGTATATACCACATTTTATTTATTAATTCATTCATCAATGGACCCTTGCGTTGCTTCATGTTCTAGCTATTGTGAATAATACTGCTATGGACATGGGTGTACAAAGATCTCTTCAAGACCCTTCTTTCAGATTTTGGGGGCATATATCAAGAAGTGAAATTGCTTGATCATATGGTAATCATTTTTTTAATATTTTGCAGAAACACCATTCTGTTTTGCACAGTGGCTGTACCTTTTTACATTCCCACAAACAGTACACAAAGGTTCCAATTTCTCCGTGTCCTTGGCAACACTTGTTATTTTCTGGGTTTTTGACAGTAGACATTTTAATGGGTGTGAGGTAGTATCTCATTGTAGTTTTGATTTCCATTTCCCAAATAATTGTTGATGTTGAACATCTTTTCATTTGTATGGCTATTAGCAGGTGGGCCTCCAGGATCCTTTGAATTTATCCTTTTTGTATATTGCCTTCCTCATACTATTGAATTAGCAGAAAGAGTCCAGGGACTAAAAATATTTTGAATCCATGGTGTGTGAGGAAAGAGTGCAGTGTTGAGTCAGAGATCAGCATAGAGTTTCTGTCAAAAACAAGAAAATTTTCCTGGGAAAATTACTTAATTTTCTGAGCCTTAGTTTCTTGATTTAAAAAAAGAAAAATGATTTGACCAGGTGATCTTCAATTTTTTTCTCCCACTCTAACTTTGTGATTCATCAGGAATAATTAAAAAACCACTTAATGTCAATATCACAAGTTGTTATTAAAATAAAGATTTGGGCAGTAACATGAGAAGGGAAGGTTAGTGGTAGCAGCAGTCAGGAAGGAGGCGTAATATATTAACACAACTGGCTGATTTTACAGGTGAGAAAATATGACTGTGTGACCACATGGGGCCACGCTGGCCAAATCATCCCATGAAATATTCCTAGATTTTATCTTGAGAAATAAAAATACAATCCTGAACTTCCCGACTGAATGAATGGATGCCCCTTTGACCAAGGGGACCCCAGAGAAGCCTTAAAAACTGAGTTCCTGGCCATGATGGAACAGGCAGTTGGACACATCTTGTTTTGCCCCCTCCCTCGCTAACCACCATTAGGCTTTCTTTCCTAAGAGTTAAACAGAAGCTAGCTGTGGAGGCTAAAGCAACTCCACCTTGGATGATAAGCCACTTATGATTAACCTCTGTTCCAGGAATGCCTCTAGATTTCTACTTTATCTACTGTTACCCTTTAGGCAAAACCACCTAGACCATAAGTCTTGCTCTTAGGCAAATTCACATAGCATTCTTGCCTTTCCCTGAGGAGTTGACTTCAATGGTCCTACATACTCCTTCCCTGTGATATGTAAGCCTGGATCTCAGGGGTAATGGCACAGGTTCCACCACCTCTTCTCCTCTAGCCAATGCCTGGGACATGGCTCCTGTTTGTAAATACCTATTAAATGGTTCTTGCTGAGAAACTGGACAAGTCAGCCTGTTTCTTTGGCCTCTCAACTTCCTTGGTCTTTGTGAGCATATTTGCATAGACTTCCCCACCCCAGAACACCAGCCCTTCCAAAAGATTTGTTCCACTGTGGATTTATACAACTGACCAGCATTCCTTGCTGATAAGAGACTACTTGACCATGACTGGTTCTGACCAGTTTACAGAGGCAATGAACAGATGCTTCTATGTCCTCTGTTTTACCTTTTGACACATGGAGCCTAACTGTAATGTATTTAAATGTTAAGTCTCCACCCCAAAGTGAATATGAGATGCATGCAACATGCATGTTTGCTTACTATGCATGTGTGTCCCCTCCATTATGAATATTCATAACTCCTCCTATAACCTGTTAAATATGTATACTCAGCCAACCCGTTCAGCAAAAATTCCTATTCTACCCTTCCCTCCCTCAAAGTGCCTGCTTCCGGTTTCTGCTGGAGGCTACCCTTCCCAGTGGGCTGATAGCCAGCCTACAGGCTGCAACACTTTACAGGAAATAGATCTCTCCACTCCAAATTTACAAACCTCATGATTCTTTAGTTGAGTCTCAAATTTCCATGTTGACTAGGAATTCAAGTAGAGAAAGAGCTTGATTCTGTAGATTTAGAAAGAATCCTAGAACTCAATAAAGTAGAAAATTTGGTAGGTGCTCTGTTTGATCTCTGAAGGAAATCATGACAATTGCTTACTTTGATTTGCAGCAGACCTTCCGGAAAGCAAGACTGCTGAATTCCTGGGATTTTGTCCTTGGATGATCAGACAGTCCTGAAAGTCTTAAAGTCTTGCTAAATTAAGAACAAGGGAAATAAACAGTGAATCTAAATTAGGATAGTATTTTTAAAAAAATTACTGAGACTTGAGTTTCTGTATTCGCCTCATTCAGGGGAAGGCGTACTTTTTCAGAATTTCTATCTGCCTCTATGTTTTTTTACTTGCTGGAAGTAATAATTGCCAAGTGCCAGAGGCTCAGGTGTGAGCTTTTAATCTTTCAAAAGCCAATTAAATATCAAAGTTAAGATGACCCACCACTGTAGAGATAACATATACATTATTAGTTAAAGGAGAATGAATCAAAGTTTACCTGAGCCAGATATGGCAACATCCCTGATTCTTCCAGAGAAACATGTTCATAGAACTCTGGATCTCTATTTGAGGAGGTAGACCAGTGGCCTCTGAGTGAAAATCAGGAACTCAGATTAACTGTATCGTGTAAGAGAAGAGATAGCTCTTTGGAAATTCTGTGATATAGTCTTCTTCCTTTCATCTAAGTGCTTTTGGGAGGGAAAAAAAAATCACTTTATATTAGTTGCACAGAACTCATTGACTTCCCTCCAATGCAGTGATTTTACCTTTTTATGATTGCAAATTATTGAGGTTCCTCCGTGGTCCAAAGACTGAGGAGGTGGTCCTCAGAGAGCCAAGAGTAGACTGGGGTAAAAAATGCCCTACTGATTAACGAGCCCTGCCCTATTACTTTGTGTAAAGTTTCTCAGGTGGGCAGTTACCTCATAATTTCATTTTAGCAGAATGAGAGTTAAGAGACCTTGAAGCAAGCATGCTGCTCCCTTTAATCATTTTGTCAGAATAGCTTTCAATTTGCAGGGAGTTGCACAAGGAAAAGTAGGAAGATTGAACTTCTTAAATTCCTTGAAGGCAACACACATTTTATAGACACCATATTGTGGAATGAAAAAAGCTGTCAGACAGTTGTTTCTTAATAAAGTCACTTTGCCTGTTATTTTGTCCAGCCTTTTATCTTGATCATGTTTCTCTACTACTCTGTAAGAGTGGAAGGAACAGTGAGTGAGGGGTCAGAAGACCTAGATTTGAATACTTATCTGAGCCTCTGAATCTTGCTCTCACACATAGGGAGTGAGTAATAGTTTCCAATCCCTCACAGAGTTGCAAATGAAATAATGTCAAGGACAGTACTGTTTATGGTTATTTTAAAATGGTCATCATTATAACTTGTTTTTCTTAAGGAGAAATTCGAAGCTCTTCTCCACTTCACCCTACCCTGGAGAAAGGGGAGTGGGGATGCAGAGGTCAAGATTAAGGTTTTATTGATCTGTGAGAGTGAGTGGAATCTCACCACCTGGTGGAAAGCTGAGCTCTTTCTGGAGTCCCTTAGTTTTACTTAATGAGAATTAAACTTCAGGGGAGTCCACTCAGCTATTTCTATCTCTTTGCAGATGCTTGGGTACCACTTAGATCACAGACATTGAGAGAGTTTTATATAGAATTTGAGTGCTGTATTTTTTTTTCCCACCAAATGCCTGAATTTTTTGTGGTCAGTGTGTTTATGTGGTATGAGTGTGCTATTCTAGTGGATCATTGCATTCTTATACAGCAGGGGTAGTTGAGATTTTGGATTATGTGCCTAAAGGCTAAAAGGTCAATCCAACCCCTTATCAAGAACAAAAACAATTTCTTTGCAGTATGATGAATGGTAGGGTAGAGCATTGACCTGGGGCCATTTACCATAGATAATCTCTTTCTGCAATTTACCCTGTCAGTGCCCCACCCATATTCCCTTGTCTGCCCCAGTCCTATACTGCCAGAGGGTATTTGCTATCGGCAGGGCAGGGGTGTGTATTGCAGGCACCCACCCGCACTGCACAGGAGGCTGGGAGTGCCAGAGAGCGTCCCAGGAAAGGCTCCCAGCCAGAGAGTAATGAGAATTGAGAACTGGTGTCAACAATTGTAGTATCTAGGTGGTGGGTATATGGGTGTACAATGTACAATTCTTTATACTTTTCTGAATGTTTGAAAATTTTCATAATAACATGTTGGATGGTATGGTATTATAGAAAGCAAACATGGGAAAATATTCACCATATGTTGTTCAATAAAAATGAAGTGAAGGTTATAAAATAGCTTATACTACGAACACAATTTTGTAAATAAATATGTGTGTATATATATATATGCTGAGTGCGTATATATATATGGAGAGAGATTGAGTATGTATATATAGACTGTCATATATTTATATGTATGAGTGTTTATATATAGTGAGAGAGAGAGAGAGATGTAGATAGATAGATATGTATATGCTACTTTCAATCCTTTTACCCATATTGGATAAAATATTTTTGGAAGGAAATAAAATAAAAATGCAACTGTTGGCTATGGGTAAGGAGCATACAGAGAATTTTTAAAAATTAACTACTTATTACTTCTCTGTACCTTCCAAGTATTCTATAATGTATCCATTTACATAGCCAGATTAAAATATTATTTACTAATTATGTTTTGAACACTGTTTAATGACAGGAAAAACAAAGCTATACATAGTTGTTATTTTATGGTATGATTACAGCTGTAAACTGTATATGTGATGTTAGTAGGTTTTAAGGTCTTTTTATGGCTGGTTACGAAGGGGAAACAGATTAGAATACGTTGGAAGTTAAATCACAAGGGTAATAATGCTTATCTTTACGATGTACTTTTACAGGGAATGTTTTTAATTCTAAAGCTTTTTGTTTGTCTAGATTTTCTACAAGAACATTTATTATTTTTACCACTAAAAAAAACACAACATTTTACTTTCAACGGAGAAAGCCTAAGTTTTTATTCAGGCCCAATACTTTCTCACAGGACTGTCATGAGTCAAATGAAATAATGTATGAGAAAACACTTTTTTAAATGTAAAAATGTAGAAATTATAACTTATTATGATAATTTTCCTACAGCTTTTTAGACTCAAGAGATTATTTTAAGCATTAAGAATATGAGGCTCTTGTTACAAATAAAATCTTCAGGCTCTACTGATTCACCTTTCATGAGACTCATTTTTCATTGAATAGCCAGAGAATAACAAGCTTCATATATCATTATCTGAATTAGAGAGCAATAAAAATCCATAACAGTGGGGAATTTTATTAAATCTGCACATGCCAAGGCTGTTTTTATTCCACACTCAAAGCCCAGAACAACATTGCTTGATGGAAACATGTATAACATGTACGTCATGTACGAATTGAAATTGGTAAGCAGAGGTGTTAGGTCTGGTGGAGGGTAAACAAGTGGCAAGGGAGTGGCTAAGTATGGAGAGCAGAACCAAATTGTAGCTAGGAACCAAATTGTGGCTAGGAACTATTCCCTGGGGGGAACATACATAGTAAAAACTTCCTTGTAACCTTTAACTGACCTAGAGCTCATTACCATCTAATTAGCATAGTATGGGTGGAGCTTGGTGGAGGATTCTGGGGAAGACCCATGTGCAGAAAGGGAAACTGTTACATAACCAACCTGTTATATAACCCCAACTTGACAATCACCCCCAAAGGTGGGAAATGGCAACCAAGCCTGCCAGGGGAAAGGTGGGACAAGCTAGTGGGCTTATAAAACTTTCATTTCTTGGTTCATCCCACTTACAGAACCACATGCATTGACCAGAGCTTCCATCCCTAGTAGCTTTAAATTTCAGTGAAAAGAAAAAAAAAAGAACAAAACTAAGAAAAAGGGAATTTTGAATTATCTATTATAAGCATTTATTTTATTTATATTTATCCAATTTATTATTCTATAGCCTATGAAAATCAGGCATTCACCATAGTAAGACCCCCAAAGTTAAACACATGAGCATTTTCACCAATAACTCAGAAGACCTAGCTGTTCTCACCAAACCAACAATACCAATAATTGGTCCCATTTATCAAAACCACACAAACACAGATCCAGTTTTCCTTCCAAATTCCAATCATGGGACACAAAAGGAAATAAGGTTTTTTTCTTTTTAGACCTTCTAATTTATTCATTCCAGTTGTGGAGAAGGCATCCCAGCTGGATGCCTTCCGTCACCCCCATCTTGAACAGGCTTTCTGTTAGACACGGGGCTTAGGGAGGCCCCTAAGCCTTGCAGAGAACCAGTAAGGACAAGGTTTCTACCCTCCCTTTCCCTTTAAGAAAGCCAACAAGGCAATAGTGGCCAAACCTTGCAGAGTTAAGGTTGGTGCCGCTGAAAAAGCAAAGTCTAGAGGAGAAAAGATGCAACACAGCCAAATGTTGCAACATACAGAGTATGTGTTTTCCCAGTAGGGGTAGGACGACTGGGAAGCACCAGAAAAGGAGTGAGCAAAGACTTGCACAAAGAAGCTGTGGAATACACAGGGGCTTGTATTTATCTTCCACTCCCCACGGTGGAGACAGGGGAGGGAAACAGAGGTTCTGAAAACTTAAGGGACCCAACAAGGAGAAATAAGGTGACATAAAGACAGTGCTGCTTTGTCGCACTTGTCAAAGCAGCCTCCAACAAACACACATCACTCCGTCATCTTACCTTACCAGAGTTAGAAGGGGTTCCCAAAGTCAGAAGGAGTTCTCGGGTTTCAGCACCAAACATTAGGTTTATCTGTGTGGATGTTCCCTGGTCCCCTGGTTCCCAGTTTCTAGAATGAGTACTGGTACCAAGTCAGTCTGATGATGGAGCGATCACAAACACAGAGCAACATTATACAAACAGTTTATCACATAAAAGAAACAATGAAAGTAAAGAAGGACGCTACACAAAGGAAAATACATTCTGAAGAGAGTGGAACAGGTCTGTCCCCATGAGTGGAGAAAGACCCCAAAGGCTAAGCACATGCTGCCCTTTATGAGCCCACTAGTTCGTGCCACCCTTCCTCGGCAGGATTGGTTGCTATTTCCGGCCTTTGGGGATGATTGACAGGCTGAGGGTTATATAACAGGTTACATAACAGGTTGGTTATGTAACAGTTTCCCTTTCTGCACATGGGTCTTTCCCAGAATCCTTCCCTAATTGCCACCATGCTATGCTAATTAGATGGTAATGAGCTCTAGGTTAGTTAAAGGTTATTAGGAAGCTTTTACTATGTATGTTCCCCCCAGGGAACAGTTCCTAGCCACAGTTTGGTTCCTAAATACAATTTGGTTGTGCTCTCCATGCTTAGCCACTCCTTTGCCACCTGTTCCCCTCGCCCCCACCAGACCTAACAAAGGTGACTGTGAGGCACCCTGACATCCCTTAGAGTGAGAGATGACTTACCTACCATGGATTCCTTCCCTCTCTGTATACACATGCTAGTCCTTCATTGAGCCACAGTATCTATTCTTCCACCCACTTGAACCTGGGCTGGCCTGAATGCTTTGACCAGTAGATCATGGTAGAATTGATGTTGTTGTGCCAGCTTAGGGGCTAGCCCTTAGCAGGACTGGCAGTGTCTGCTTCCTCCTCTGAGCTGCCATGTAAGAATTCCAGGCTACCCTGCCAGAGAGACAGCACTCAGGCACCTAAAGACTCTCTTCCACCAAAACATTCCATCTCTCTTCCTCTGCCATGTGTAAACCTTCTGCCCGTCAGGGAGCTGTGAGGACATCTACTTCTGCTCGTGACTCTGTTTCGAGAGGGGCACTGAGTGGCATAGATTCGTCAGGATGCCCCCATGGCACCGGCTCTACACTGAATCCCCCTACCAGCTTTATCAGCAGTAGGGCACTTGCAGTCTCCATCTGTCTATTTTGTCTGATTTCTCAACCTAGAGGTGTGAGTTGGGGAAAAAATTTGATTTATATTATCATCATCTCAAAACTTGACATTTGAAGATTTTCTTTTATCTATGTAATTAGAAAAATTGCCAGGATAGCTTCTAGCATGAATCTCTTGTCATTGATTTTGTCTGCACTGCAGAGAGCCATTTCATTTACGTGTCCGTGTCCCTAGGTCAGCAGAGCACTCTGATACAATTAGCCCCTGCCACGCAAGTCTAATAGGCTCCAAAGTTTTAGCTAGTGGGCAAAACACATACATTTTATCATTAACATTAATATAAAAACTGCTGTGCTTCTATTAATGGAAAAGAAAGTTTCAGCTTTAAGCTATAAATATCAATATCAATAATTATGTAGTGTAGATAATTGCAATCTCTATCATTATGCAGTTATATTTTTTTAATTCCTGAAATAACAGGGATTTTGATAATAATGGCAATATTGGTGCTTGCCACTTTGTCAATTTTTATTTATGTATTTATTTATTGGTCTCTGTAAATTACAAGTGATGGTTGAAATGTGTTTGGGAATCGATTTTATAACACATTAAAATATTATTAAAGATAAAACTCTAACCCCCCCAAATTGAAACAGGTATGAGCAATACTTTATGAGACATGCCTCTATGCTGCCTGCAACCAGCTTCAGTATTGTAGACATGGGAAAAAGTCCGTCTCTGTGTAGCAAAAGTGGGTGGTTTATAAATATGTGGGAGTTACTGTCTGATAACTGATAAACAGAGCAATACAATAGGTGTATATCTTTGATTTTAGTTTCTGTTACTCTTTGTCTGATATTTTGTTCTGGAATATCGGTTAGTCATATCTGTCCTCCACATGCATTGACTTTCTCATTCTTTAAATCTCTGTTCATCTCCTGAATATTATGGGATGCTGTCCCTTTTGTCTTTCCATTGCTACCTGTAATCCCTGCATTTCTATACTTGATATGTAATCATAGTTTCATTACCTCTTTTGACAGATAATAATGATTATGCCAAAAGTACTTTGAGAATTAATAATGTACTATCACAAATAGTCATTGTTTTGTGTGTATAACGTCACTGCATGCATGCATTAGGAATTGGTGTCTTAGAATGAACATGCAAATTGTACAAGATTATACAGCCATTACTAAGTGACACTGGAATGCAAAATCTTGTTTCTCTGATTCCAAAGGCTGTATTTTGAACCATTAGATTATAGGGTCAAACAATTTCTTGATATTTCCCCCTGGATTCTGCCTAGATCATTTTCATGTGTATACCCCCTCTAAGTCACACTTAGGTAGGGCCATTTTGCTTTCCTTTCAACTAATAGAAATTCTAATAGGCTTAATAGATGTTTCCTCTTTCCTCTTCTGCAGACAACGTACATTTCTTGCTCCCATTATCCATTCACATTTACTCTGTTCAACAGAAATGGCTGCCGTTTGCACTCCCTCCTTTTCACTTCTCATTTTTATCATAAAAGAGGGTCTTCATCTTGCCAACAGTCAGTTTCTCTGCCTACTCTGCCCCACACCCCCTACAGCTCTCTCCCCAGGGACTTACTGCATCGCTTATTCTCTGTCCTCTCTGCATGCTCCTCACCAATGGCATTTGAACAATCCTCTCATATTAAAAACAAGCAAACAAACAAACAAAGAGAACAACTCCTGCAATCTATGTTTTTCTCTGCCTCTCTGGCTTCTCCTGCTGCCACAATCAGTCCCCCTGAAAGAGTTTTTGAAATATCCTGTCTCCACGTCTTCATGCTATATCTGCTCCTCTACCTGGGGCAATGTGGTACAGCCATCCCTGCTCCGGCCACCCCATGGACGTGGCTCTCGTTTATTGAATTCCATGGACGCCTTTTCGTACGTGGTTCATTTGCCCTTCAGCACTATCTGACTCTATTTACAACCCACCCTGGAAAGTCTCTCTCCCCTGCTCCCTTCCTTGTGTAAAACATCCCTGTGGGTTCCTTGAGCTTCCTTAGATGCTTTCTCTAGTCTCCTCAGCAGGCTCTTCTGTCTCTACCTGTCTCTTAAATGTTTCCATGCCTCTTTCTTGACTGCCCTTTCTCCCTTCCCTTTTCTGGACTTTTGAATAGGCTCATCATCTTCTGTCTACACTGCCAGGAACCTAGTTTCCAGGAACAGAGTTCAACTTACTTTCTGCTTTTGGTCTTGAACTAGAGGTCATTCTAAAATGCAAACCTAATCATGTCACTTCCCTGCTTAAAACACTTTAATGGTTTCCTCATGCACCCCGTGTGAATGAAATTCAAACTGCTTCCCATCATTTAAACTTTTGAGTTGGGCCACATTAATGTTGATAATACACAATTGTGGGCGAAAATTCCAGCAGGGTGACAGGGTCCCCTGGAGATGAGCCATTTTTGGTGTATGAGCGAATACCGTTGTTTACAGATTGAACCTGTAACGCATGTTCCTATCGTTAATGAGTTTGAGGATGCCGGGGTGCCTTCACAAATAGATCCCCAATACAAAAGAAGTTTATTTCTTCTGTACATAATGGTATGAGATGGGCATTTCCTTTTGTCAGGCAGCTCTCTTCTATTTGGGATTCAGGGACCAGTAATGGATTCACTATTCTTTGCATCTGGCTGATAGAAAGCTTAAGGTAGCCCGGGGAGACATCGTCACTTCCACTTTCCTTCTCTTCACATAACTATTCACAGGGTCATACCTAGATGGAGGGGGTTAGGTAAGATTATTCCTAGGTGGGATGCCACTTCCCAAAGATAACTCTGTACAATCAAAGAGGGACCTGTTGCCACCCACCCCTTCTCTGCTGAATCTGGGCGTGTCACCTTTAGAAACAAAGTCACAATTAGCAAATGATCATTTATTCATTCTATCATTATTGATATAAAAGAAAAAAGTAAAAGAATTACTGAGAGCTTAATATGTGTCAGACAGGTACGTAAACCAGTGATCATGGTTGCGCTGCTTACACTTTTGGAGATACGGGCAAGTCGCTGCGGAAACACAGGAGTGGGAGTGGAGTGTGCGGTGCTAATGAGGGATGCGTGAGCTTGTTCTTTATCACTTTCGCTTTCTCAGGGGAGAAGCTAGAGAGGCTGTTTGCTTTCTTGTCATCCCCCACTCAGCATCAAATCATATTTTGGCTGCTTCTGCTGCTCCTATTTTATATTAGCCAATTGGAGGACTGAAACTTTTATTTTTATTTTTTGAAAGAGAAACCTGTCATTCTCTAGAAGAGCCCATTCAGAGTTGTTGATTGAGACTGCAGGACCTTGTATACTCTACTCTCTGAGGAATTGCACTGGAACTCTGATTCCAGCCAGAGTGAAGCTCTCGAACCAGGAAATGAGTCCAAACTCTACTGGGAATTTTTTCTTCTTTGCAGCAATTGTTTCTAAATAGAGATAAACCTTCAAAATTTTCCTTTATATTTATATATTTATCAATAAGGAACTGTCCCTGAAAATGTTTCTCTTGTAATCTTGCATTATGACACAGCAGAACATTAGCATTTAATAATAATTACTGCTGGTAACCTGAAAATGCAGATCTACTTAACACACAATCAGGGATGGTCACTGAAATTGTGCAAACCATTTTAGCAGGCATCTACACAGGAGAAGAAAAAAGCTTGTGTGATAATGGTAACATTACTTCCCATACTTTGATTCCTCCACACTTTTGTTGAAATTAGATCCCCAATGTTGGTGGTGGGGCCTAGTGGGAGGTGTTTGGGTCATGGGGGCAGATCTCTCATGGGTGGCTTGGTGCCATCTTCAAGGTAATGAATGAATTCTTGCTCTATTAGTTCCCTCAAGAGCTGGTTGTTAAAAGAGTCTGGCACCTCCCCTCTTGCTCTCTGTGCTTCCTCTCTCGCCATGTGATCTCTGCACACGTGGGCTCCCCTTCACATTCTGCCATGAGTGGAAGCAGGCTGAGGTCCTCACAGGAAGCAGTTGATGGCATCATGCTCCTTGTACAGCCTGCAGAACCATGAGCCAAATAAACTTCTTTTCTTTATAAATTACTCAGACTCAGACATTCCTTTAAGCAACACAAATGGATGAAGACATTACTCAAACTCAGTGAGCATATATATAGAGTGTTGCTAGTAGTAGCTACCTCACAAGCTTGTTGTGAGAGTTGAGAAAAATACCCTAAAGGAAAGCACCTAGCACAGAAAAGATACCCCAATAAAGTGAAGAGGAGCAGAGCAGCATCTCCCCCCTTGCCACCTTCTGCCCCCTGTCCTCTACCTTCTTCCACAGTCTTTTATAAATACTTCTTGTTTGGGAGGTTCTTGATCTTCCACCCCATGTGTACCTACCAATCTCCTATGTAGCTTTTGATGTTCAGCTTGACCATTCCTTAGGTTGTGTGATTTATCCTCATAGGTGCTTCCCCATAGCATCCTGCCAAACTTCAGATATGCATGTCCTAGTTCAGTTTGGGCCCCAAAGAATTCACTGTTTCCCATGTTCCATGCACAAGGCTAGGGGATGGGTGTGAAACAAGGTCTCACTCCTGAGGCTAATCCGATAGGGACAATTGTTCCCAAAACTTTCCTCACTGGACAAGCTATATCATAATGCCTAGGCAATATATGTTAAAATGTATATTTGTAGGCCCTACTCCCAAGTATTACTTAAGGGTAAGGCTTGGGCATCTGTAATTCAAGAAGTTCCCCCAACCAATTCTGATGGGCAGCCAAGTTGGGGAACTTCTGCAATAGTGAAAGAAAAGTAAACAACTTGGGAATATTCTCTGTGACGGAGTTTGTGTTGGTGATGTTCTATGTTGCCAACTATGGACTGGTCCAAAAATTTCTGAGGATAATTAAGTGAGTTTACATTTTACTGCCTTGTCTTAAAGCTTCAATTTAAGGCTCTGACATTTGTTCTGGAGAAGGTTTGACATGCAGAGAAGGCAAGTGAGCAAGCCACTGTCGTTGTACCCACATACCAATAGCTCAGTGAGGACAGGCAGATTTCATGCTTCTCTGGGCCTCTGCTATGGTGCCTGGAGTCTAGCTGGCTGACCACCATGGCACAGGGGCTGGCATCCAGGACTCAGCTGTGGGCAATAGTCCTCCTTGGTGTTCTGTCTATGGGACTCTTTCTGCTGCATGTGCCTTGTTTTCCTTGCTCCTGCTCTCTCCCGCTAGAGTCCTCGCTTCATACCCAAGGCCACACCCTCCAGTGCTCCACCCCTTCTTTCCCTGGCTTAGTGTTGTCCTTTGCTCACTCCACCCTTGACCTTGTGTGTAGCCAAGGGTGAGACTCATTTTTCCAGGCAGGCAGACACAGTCCTGCTGGGGCAGGCCAAACCCACTCATACCACTACTGGAGGAGGGGGCATTCTACCCACCCAACTCTCCCCTGTATTCTGCAAGGCAGTCCTGCCCTGAGTGACTTGTGACTTTCCTGGGAAACTGGGAAGATGTGTCTTGAGACCCCTTTCATGTCTGTGCAGAGGGAAGTTCTCCTTGCTGGCTTCCCTGGGGCACACAGAGTTCTCGTAAGCCAGTCAGCAGAAACAATAAAATTTTAAGAAGAATGGTCCATGGCTGCATTAAAAGGGATTTCTGTTCCTTGAGGAGGTAGATGCCACTCCAGATGAATCAAAGTTGAAAACCCTGCCTTCAGATCCTGAAGCTGAAATGCTTCCTCCTCAGGTGAGTCTGCAAGTCCAGAGTCAAAGATGAATAGCATCCTGCAAGAGGTAGGAAGGTAAATAAGACTAAGTGAAACAAATCAGCAGCCATTTTCCCAAGAGATTTGATGTAAACTGTTTAAATGATGGGTGAAAGGGCATATCGGGATCCCAGAGCATTAAAGAGAGCATCTTTAAAAGGATAAGCATCTGCCGGAAGCAGAGACAGCCAAAGCTCTTTAAAATATAGAGAGCAAGAGGGTTTTATAGCCAGGGCTAGGTGGCCTTGGGCTGTGCCCATTGGGCAATGCTGGTGCACTCATGAGGGGTGGGTGGATTCAGCCAGATCTTTTGTTTCTAGGGAGCCTTGTCTTCCCTCCCTTTCCATAATCTTATCACCTTCTGCATCCAAGTCATTCTGAGAGAAAGAATTGGAAAAGGAAAACAGCTGGAAACATTGGCAGCTGTATTATTTTTCCAGGGCTGCCCATAACAAATTGCCACAAACTGGGTGCCTGAAACTAGCAAAAATTTATTCTCTCCCAGTTTTGGATTCCAGAAGTGCAAATCACAGTGTTGTCAGAAATAATACTTCCTCTGAAGGCTCCAGGGAAGATCCTTCCTTTCCTCGCCCAGCTTCTGGTGACTCCCGACCTTCCTTGGCTTGTAGCAGTGTGACTACCATGTCTACGTCCATCCTCACACGGCCTTCTCTGTGTGTGCTCCCCTTTTCTTCTAAGGATACTTAACCCTGGATATGGGACCTGCCCTAATCTAGGATGACCTCATCTTACAATCCTTAACTTCAATATTGATACATCTGCAAAGACCCTTTTTCCAAATAAGGCCACATTCATAGATTCTAACAGATGTATCTTTTGGGACATCACCATTCAGCCCACCACAGCAAACTTCAAGAAAATGTCCTCCATTATGGCATTGAGGCTAGATCTTGAGCTCTGCTTCCCAAGGCAACAGCTCACCAGTTGGCTCTGAGTGCTACTGTTGGTCTGGATTGTCTGCAGCCATTAATTCAGAAGTCACTGGTCCCCTTCCTCACAACCATCCAGCCACTCTGGCCCTCTGTCAGGTCCCTGAGTTTACAAACTGCTTCCCACCTTGGAGTCTTTGCACTTTTTGCAAGAAGAGCCCTGGAATGCACCCTTTTTGCATGACTCATGACTCACTCCTCACTCTATAGTTCTTGTCTCTAATGATCATTTCTTTCCAAGCAGGCCTTGTCTAACCACCTTTTTAGTCCTTACCTCAATTTGTCAATTACCTACTTTGTTAGTCTCTCTCATGCCCAATAGATTGAAGTGCCAAGTGGGCAAGAAACAAGTCTATCCTGTTTACCCTACATACTTAACACCGGGCTCCACATCAGGCTCTCAACAATTAATACTTGATAAATAAAGGACTGAAGGTGTTGATCTCTCTTAATTCTATTGCAATTGAGAGTGAAATGACTAAGCAGTTGTTTCTGTTACACCAAGCACATTGGCTGTAGTGTTTTATGGTCATGTCAATTCCCTCCAAGGAAGACCATTAGAATAAGAGGGAGAGGAGGCCATGGTCTCAAGGGAAAATGCCAAGCCTTTGGGGTCTAGCAGTAAATTGGATGAGGAGCCAGCTCCCATGCTTCTAATTGGCCTCGGAATTTTCCTTGTTCAAATGATAGAATCCAATGAAGATTTAGGTTATTACACATTTCTCAAGCTTTGGTGAAGATTCCTTTATTAGAGCTTTCTTCTTTATTGTTGCTATAGGAATGACATTCTCATTGTAAGAATTCAAACGTTATAAAAATGTATAAAGATGAGATTTTTAAGAAAGTCAATCAAACCTCACCACTGAGGAATACAATGAACATTAGACAGGCATGGTTCCAGGCAGCTCTCCGTGCATATGTACATAGAGGGAAGCATGATTAGGTAAATAGACTGAGTAATAATTTTCATAAAATGGGATCATACTTTACATAAAATATTTTTGGCAAGAAGATATGAAATTTATCTTTTTATGAATTAAACAGAAGGAAATAAAATTGACTTGAAACAAATATTTGCTTCTTTCAGGGCTTTTTTTTTTTTTCAACAAAAGAAATATTAGATTCTAGATAATCCTTCCAAAACTAAGAGAAAAAACTTATTTCAAATGACATTTAGAATTGTAGTAACTGTTTCATGTTCAGTCCGTAATTTAAAGCAATCCATACTTCCCAGTAGTCCTTCTTACCCCAAGGTCTTCACTCTGGATTTCTTTATTTGTGCATATAGGGACTGGGGGTGAATGATGAGAAATTACTTAATGGGTACAATGTAATTTGGGTGATGGGTACCCTAAAAACCCTGACTTCACCATTACACAATCTACGCATGTAACAAAATTGCTCTTGTGCCCCATAAATTTATACAAATAAGAAAAAGATTGTTTCAATTTTTTCATATACAATTATTATTTATAACATTCTTAGGTTCTTCTAAATTATATGTCTCAAGAATCCACCTTTTTCCCAGATAGCTCCTTCTGGGGACTCTCTCTCCTCATCCTCTAATCTGTGTAAATTGTTCCCTACATGTCTGCAAAATTGTTAATTTGGGAACTCACTCTATTACTCTTCTATTTTGGTTTTACTATATTTTTAGATACATATCTTTCTTTCTTAATTATTTTCTTATTTTGCTAGAATATATTTTCAATTAACTCCCTACTATGGAAGTGGGAAAGAAAAGCATTTCTGAGTCATTTTATCTCTCAAAGAGACTTTACGTGTTTGAAAGACAGTTTGGCTGGGGGATAGAATCTATTGTTCTGAGTTCTCAGTGGGCTGTTTCATTTAAAGACAAAGGTTAATGACATATTTCTTATGGGAAAATTTTCTTTGTATTATTATTGCTTGGAAACTAACTCGCTGTTTTTCTTCTTTTATTTCAATTGAGGTCTAATTTATACACAATGAAACATACAGATCCTAAATGTACAGTTTTAACAATTGAATATATCCATGCAATACTACCTAAAACAAGATATAGAAAATGTATGTTCATCACCCCCCAAATTCCTAGGGTCAACTGGTGCCCCACTCTCACTAGATGCAGACATTTTTCTAATTGACAACACTGTAGGTAAGTTTCGCTTTTTCTGGTATCTCATATAAGTGGAATCACACAGTATGTACTCTTCTGTATAGCTTATTTTACTCAGCATGTTTTTGAGATTCATTTATGTTTTTGCATATTTCAGAAGTATATTCCTGTTTATTGCTGAGTAATATTACATTGTATCAATAGACAACAATTTGTTTATTCACTCTCCTATTGATAAATAGCTGGGTTGTTTCCAGGTGTGGGGTACTGTGAATAAAACTGCTATGAACATTCTTGTAAAAGACTACACACAAATGTTTTTTTTCTTTTAAATAAATACCGAGCAGGCGAAACTGTTGGGCCATAAGGTAGGTATGGGGTTAATTTTATTAGAAACTTCCGAACAGTATTGTAAAATTATTACTATTTTACACTTCTACCAGCAATATGTGAGATTTCTAGTACCTCCAAATCTTTGCCAGTATTGGATGGTTGGCATTTTTATTGTAGCCATTATAGTGGGTATATAGTCGTATCCATTGTGGTTTTAATTTGTATTTCTATGATGATGCAAATTTTGAGCATCTTTTCATGTGCATATTGGCCATTTAAATATCTTCATTTGTGACCTACCGGTTAATTTTTTTGCCCATTAAAATTTTTTTTTAACCTTTGTAACTCCTTAAAATAGGAAAATTTAAAAATAGATATATTCTGGTTTCAAACCATTTGCCGGATATGTATGTTTGGAATATTTTCTGCCTAAATTGCCTATTCAGTTAACAGTATTTTTTGAACAGACTTATAGAGATAAAATTATCATACAATGTGCTGCATGTGTTTAAAATGTGCATTATGATAAGTTTTTGTAAGTGTTGACATATATATGCAACCATAAAGCTGTCACTACCATCTTGTTAATATACCTATAGCCCCCAATTTTTATTGTGCTCCCTTGGAATTTATCCCTCCTGGCCATACCTGGTTAACCCCAGAAAAATGATGATCTACTTTCTGTCATTGTAGAGTAGTTTCCATTTTCTAATGTTTTATATAAATGAAATCATAAAGCGTGAAACTAAGTATTTCACTCAGGATAATTATTTTCATGTTTATTTATGTTATTGTATATATCAATGGTTCATTTTGTTTTGTGTTAAACTAACCTTGCATTTTTAGGACAAAATTGACCAGATCATGATGAATTCCACATATATTCTTGAATTCAATTAGCTACTTTTTTTAATTTTTTTTTTTTTGCATCTATGTTCATGAATGATGTTGGCCTATAGTTTTCTTTTTATGAGTTTGTCTGGTATGAGTGTTAGAATAAACCTGTCCTCATGGAATGAGATATTTTCAATATTCTGGAAGCATTTGTTAGAGGTGTTATTATTTCTTTGTTGAATGTTTGTAGGAATTCACCAGTAAAGCCTTGGGTGCCTAGAGATTTTATTGTGGGAAAGTTTTAATCTTGTATAGGAGTGGTGAGACAGATAAACTCACCTTCTTTCCAATCTTAGTGGTAAAGTGTTCAGTCTTTCAACATAAAGAATGGTATTTGCTGAAGCTCTATCATAGATTTCCTTTATCTTAATTGAAAAAGTTTTCTTATATTATTAGTGTGTTGAAGTTTTTACCCTAAAAGATATAAACTTTTGTGAAATGCTTTTTCTACATGTATTGAGCTATCATGATTTTTCCCTTTATTCTGCTAATTATAAGAATTATATTAATTGATTTTTTAAATATTTAATTACCTTTGCTTTCTTGGGCTAAAGCTCAATTCCTCATGACATATTTATGCTTTTCATATATTGCTAGTTTTGTTAAGAATTTTTTCATCTATGTTGCTTGAAGCTATTGATCTTCAATTTTTTTCCTTGTAATATTGTGCTTTGTTTTGGTGTCAGATTTATGTTGATCCATTCAAATAAATTCAGAAGTGTTCCTTCCTCCAAAATTTCAGGAAAAAAATTGTGTAAGATAATTGAGTAGGGAACTAACTGCCAGAAGTTTAGTGTATTTGTTCTGTAGTCACTCAATTTCCTGAGGCAAATTCATTATTTTTTTAATATCCTTTTTTTTAGTAGACAGAAACATTAATGACAAGTTTACATGAATTTTGCTATAAGGTGTGAAATGAATATTGACTAGTACATGTACAGAGAGGTTAATACCCCTGTTTTTACATCCCACACTCCGGTTACGTCTGGTCTTTCTGAGTCCCAAGCTTCTCTGCAGGTCTAGAGATGACTATCTTCTTCTGGACTTTGTAGTTTATGCATATATAGTTGATCCTTGAACAATGTGGGCATTAGAGGTTCTGTTCCACCCCAGCAGGGGAAAATCCACTTACAACTTTTGACTCCCCAAAAACTTAACTACTACCGTGTTTCCCCGAAAATAAGACCTACCCATAAAATAAGCCCTAG